>CM073734.1:35692227-36292227 GCA_037113605.1 Calophaca sinica
TCGGACAACCAACATTCCATAGACGATCAAATCGAACATAATGGGCCTCTTTGTAAGTTTTTTATCGCAACACCCGGGTTATTGGACTTTACTGTCCAGCCCAGTGGCTTACCCCACTGGTGAGCCCGCAATGCCACATCACGTAATTGTGTTCTTTATCGCACCCGGGTTACTGAACTTTATTGTCCAGCCCAGTGGCTTATCCCACTGGTGAGCCCGAAATGCCACATCACCCATCAGTGCCTATGTAAATCAGACAATTCCAAACACGTAATTTGTAATACATGACATCAAACCTTATTCGTCATACATCATAGCATAGGCATCCTCAATCTTTTAAGAAAACTCACTAGGTAGTTAAGTGTGAGAAACTTAACCACACCAGTTTAAAATTTTTGATACGGCAGTCAGAGCTCGGTGACCACGGTTAGACGTCTCTTTAAACCGCGAATACCGTATCCTAGCCTTTCAAATAGAAAGGACTTACCAAAATAGTTTGGGTCTCACCCACATATATGTGGCCCATGATAGCTAGCCTTTACAGGGAAACATGGTATTTCTCCAGACATAGACTATCCTAAGATTTGGATGCTATGTTATAATGTAAGCGATTCCTTCATCCTTCGCAAACAGAACAAAACACGACCAGGCCGTGCTTCCTGGCACGGCCGTGGTGGCCTGTCAGTCCAAAAATCCTGCATTTCTAACTTTTTTCCTCATTCTAAATCCTTTCCAAACCAATCCTAACACCAATGGAATAGTTCAAGACAAAATTACATATAAATGCACCATGAATCAAAGGCACAACAAGGGACCAAACTAATAGAACTTTTAACATGTTATTTCACAAATTCAGGAATCAAACTCTTCTAGGTTCAACAGCAACATCAACAATAATCCTCACACCTAGGACAACACTCACAAGATTAAATTCATCATATGTCATTCATTGCACCTAAAATAAGTGTCTTGGAGCCCAAACTCATACAAATAGGCTAGCTCGGGTGTCGAGCTATTTCAGAATCTAATTCATACATTTTAGCAAACATAGCAATCACATAAATAATCCGAGTGAGGCTCGATGGAGCTCACAACAGAACAAACATCAAACATTGGTTTAGGGGTTGGGGCGTAGTCGACCCTATTTCAATCAAACCCCATACAAGACCATTCAGTATGACTAATAAGCTAATTATTGAACTAATAAAATTAATAATAAAACCTAGCACACTCTAAGGGAGATTTTGGGGGAAGTCTTTGTTACCTGAGCAATCCCTAGTTAGGGATTTCAATTCCAAAAATCCCTATTTCCTCTTCTTCCATCGTTCTGAGCTCAGATGCTTCTTCTCCATCAATTAGAACCCATATGTAAGTCCTCTTCCTTGTTGTTCCATGCCCTAACCTCCATTGATGTTGTTCCTCAAGCTCCAATCTTCATCATTCAAGCTTTAATGGAGGTGAAACCTCCATCTTCCTCTCTGATTTTTGAGCTATCTCTCTCCCTCAATCTCTCGATCTCTCTCTCGCTCTCGGCCACAATGAACAGTGGCATTGCCACCTCCTTCCAACCGCCGCGGTGGTGCCCTCGCCGCTGTGAGCTGCCGTCGCGGTGGCCATCGCTACCACCTCCTCCTTCTCTTTCACGATCGCGACCCTCTCCCTCTTTCTCTCTCGATCGCACTGCCTCTTCTTCTCTCTCTCGACTATTCTGCTTCTTCTTCCCTTATGTGACCGGTGCGGTGGTGCGCCGCTGCGAGCCCAAGGCGTGTGGCCTCCTCCCTTTCACCGTCGCACATCATCTCCTCTCCTCTTCCTTCTTCTTCCTTTCTTTTCTTCCTTCTCCTCTCTTTCTTTCTTCTTCTTTCTTCTGTTTTTTTTTTGGGGCAGGGTCACGATGGAGGTAGTATATTAGGGTATGAAGGGGGCTCTAGCATAGGTTTAAGTGACTTGTGGTGTATGGTGGTCTCTTGTTTCTAAATTAATTAAAAACTTTGCAAACAAGTCCCTATCAACCTCTTATTCTAATCTTTGATTTCTAATACCCTCTTGAGTAATTTTAATTAAGTAAAACTACTCCTAATTACTTAGTCCCATAATTCCTATATTATTGGGTAAAATTACTATTTTACCCCTTAAATTCCTAATTTGTTTAAAACTACTAAATTATGGCTAATGAAGTACACTTAGTCCTGAGGAATTAATTCCTCTTTTCACCTAGGTTCTCTAATAAGGAGGCCTAAGGGTTTTTGGGATGTTACATTACTCTCCACCTTTTAGGAATTTTGCCCCCAAAATTCTCCTTACTATCTAACATGATCCTCATGCTGGTTCTACTTCCTGTGCTTCCGCTGCGAACTCTAATCCTACTCTACTTCAAATATGCAGTTTCGTTTCCTGATTATTCTAAATAGTCGGAATCTCGAAAAGAAATTAATGGCTACTATGGTCGAATATATGGATAATTCGATGATTTAGTTAACCGATCACAAATTAAGCCTTATTCCTAATAAGAGGCTTATTAAGTCAAGATAGAGTTTGTGATTGGCCAACAAGATCACTTCACACACCGACTATTGAATCTAGCGTAGACATTAACGTCCTCGAATTTCCAGTGATTTAGCTGTGACTAATACCTTTCCTTAGGCTAGGTATCCCGCTAAGGTCACTATGCCTAGGCGGCTTAAAGTTTCTTAACAAACTAGGGCTTACCCAACTTCAAGGTTCCCTAATTATAACTGAGGTATTTACAAGTCTTGTTTTACGTCATCCCTTTATTGCTTCGGAAGTTACTAAGGTGTTCTGACACGAAAGTGCTATAGGTTCTCTAGAGGCTTCGAGGTTCCCA
This sequence comes from Calophaca sinica, assembly GCA_037113605.1. NCBI lineage: Eukaryota > Viridiplantae > Streptophyta > Magnoliopsida > Fabales > Fabaceae > Calophaca > Calophaca sinica. Next base: position 35,695,073 of record CM073734.1, read on the forward strand.
ATCAACCTAGGATCCATCCATAATGGTTAGATCCAACAATCTTGATTAATTAACAAGTGTTGGAACATAAACGATTACGAACACCCATCCCGAATTGATTGAAACCGCACAGCTAAGAGTTCTTACTTATCAATTCTAGATGCTATTGTAATAGACAGTCACAATAATTCAAACAGTGCAGGGTCATAGGTTCTAAGGCAACTACGTCAAGCTACCACAAGATTTAAGCTCACTATATCCAAAGTGACCTTCGCATTTCCTGCTTCAGAATCGTCTCTCTTCTCAGGTTCATAACATTCTAGGTAACTCTAGCAACTTCCTGACATAAGCCCTAGTCGCTAACACAGTATGGAGGGTTAAGACTCTCAGTACATCTGCGGGATATAGGTGAACTAAAATCAATTACACAAATGATAGGCTGCACCTAATTCAAAATCATGCAATAAGAATTTCAAAGAACACTTTTTAACTTAGATTCAAATCGAATGGTGATTTGAAACCACTTGAACATATTTAAATGGAATTCAAGAAACAATCAAGTCAAGTTTCAAACATAGGAAAATGGATGAACTCGCATATAACTCACGAACAACAGCAGATCCTACCACATTTAACTCCATTACATATACATATCCATATGTATTTAAACAAACATTCTAAATTTCCTTTTAACCATTATCTTATCTTAATATTCAAGTGTGAGCATCAATCCATGTAAAGGCATACATATACATATACACATATACACATTTATCATGCTTAGAAACACAATGCATGCTTGGTTCTCAAATTGACGAGCATAAAAGGTCTATGCAAGTTGAACATTAAGGAAGCATGCATTCTAACTCAAGCATCATGACAAATATCGGTGGATACTTCTAAAACCTCCATCTTTCATGTAAGTATGTAATCTATTCATGGATGGAGTTGAAATCAATCACATGAAAAACCAAGCGAGAGAAATTAGTTCACGGCTACTAAATCATAAATCTCAAACTTATCCAAAAATTACAAAATTTAATATGGAAGGTCCTAACACACATATAAATCATCTCCAAGTGGTCCCATGTGAAAATCGTAATTCGATAATTCCCAGTAATTCCAAACAAAAACAAACTTTTCATTGAAGATATCTAATCACCCAATCCTTCATCTCTTAACAATTTAACTCAACATACATTATCAAATCATCTAACAAACTCCAAATCAACCAAGCAAGGGAACTCACAACATCCTGATTATGTGTCTTTCATGTAATAGCCACTCGGGATTCCAAAATTTTATGGACATATAATGTCACGAGACTTGCAAAGACTTAGAATTAAAATGTTGAAGGTAAGGGCGTCCTCCACAATGGGAGCAAGCCAATCAAAAATTTGCACGCACAATTAGGTTAATGCAGTACTTAACAAGCAATCAATTTCCCCTCATGCAACAAGAAGGTTGAAACTTCAAGAAAAGTCAAATTCTCACATACGGTTATAAAGCCAACACATCCGAACATAACTATCCAAATTGAACATAAAGGAAATGTGAATCTTAACTCAAGTCATCAATGCCTCAAGTTTAGACATAATCAATATTCAGGCAAGAAATTGAAAACAACCAAATGAAAAATAAAAGCGGAAGAAATTCGTTCATGTTTACTAAGTTATACCTTTCTAACCTTCAAACCTTGGGTTTTCAAAGCTTAAACTTTCACATTATATAAAAAGATTTTTTTTTCCAAGACTTGAACCATGAGTATTCATCGAATATCAAAACATTTTATGTTTCACAAAGGTCGCAGTTTCTCCAAGAGTATCCCACAATACTCTCGTTGTCCCGCAGCTACTTTGATCATCAACCTCGTCATACCAAAACTTTTGTAATGATCTTCCAGTGGTAGCAGAGTTTAACGTGGCCACGAAGCTCAACTGCGGCCAGGCATGTATTCTGTGGACTTAGGCAGGCCAGAGTGGCTGAAATCCTTCACGACCTGAACTACTACTAGACGATCATTACGGAATCTGAAACTGTATTTAGGAGTAATTACATATATGAGAATGTCTCACGAAAGAGTACATGCCTCAAGTATTCCCTGCAAATCTTCATCCTCCTCATTCCTTTAATGAATCCTTGAGGTGGCCTACCTCAATAATTCACCAAAAGAACTCAGAAAACTCGGACTTACAGACACAACTGACTCTTTTCCTAAACCGGATCACTTCTAAACACACTTGACTCACAGTCCGAGAGGGTCGAACTGCTCTGATACCATAATGTAACACCCTAACTCTAATTAGGGAATTACTTACTAATTAAAGATTGAAAACTTCACCTGGAAAATTTTCTCAAATATAACAACCTTAAGATATAAATAAAACCTTGTTTAAAAGACCTGTTTGACTTGGCAAGAAATATTTCAAAGACCGAAACATGACACATATATCTATCAGAGTTTCAAAAGCGGAATAGCTTTATTATTTACATCTCTTTTTATAAAAAGACCACAAGATAAAACAAATATAACCTATACATTATTTTCTAATTGCAAAGGACTCAACCTAGAGATAAGGACTCTGACTCGTGATCCGGTGACTCAATGTCTTGCCGAGGGCAAGACCGAACACGCTTTGTGCTTTGAACCTCCTCCATCAAGTGTACCTGAAAACAACGCCCCAACGGTGAGTTTATAAAACTCAGTAATATAGACTTAGAAGAAAAATGCTTTTACCGTTGTTTCCAGCCATACGTGTGTGCTACGTATGGAAAATCCTCCCTGACAACATATACTTAACATATAATAATACTATGGCCTAATCTTAACATCAACTTCAGTCATTCAGTCAACCTCAAACATAACTTGCTTCAAGAGCATTCATCTGCAAGGTAACAAAATTCATACACATAACATACAATCACATAATTCATACAAGTTTCTGATTTTGAATATACCCCCTTGGACCTAAACTCATTTGCAACTGAGCAATGATCCGATTTATGATGATCGACCAAGGGAGTCCCCGTCGGAATACGCTTGTAAGGATTCACAACCGACAGACCGGCCGCCTAGGTGCACCTTCGGACAACCAACATTCCATAGACGATCAAATCGAACATAATGGGCCTCTTTGTAAGTCTTTTATCGCAACACCCGGGTTATTGGACTTTACTGTCCAGCCCAGTGGCTTACCCCACTGGTGAGCCCGCAATGCCACATCACGTAATTGTGTTCTTTATCGCACCCGGGTTACTGAACTTTATTGTCCAGCCCAGTGGCTTACCCCACTGGTGAGCCCGAAATGCCACATCACCCATCGGTGCCTATGCAAATCAGACAATTCCAAACACGTAATTCGTAATACATGACATCAAACCTTATTCGTCATACATCATAGCATAGGCATCCTCAATCTTTTAAGAAAACTCACTAGGTAGTTAAGTGTGAGAAACTTAACCACACCAGTTTAAAATTTTTGATACGGCAGTCAGAGCTCGGTGACCACGGTTAGACGTCTCTTTAAACCGCGAATACCGTATCCTAGCCTTTCAAATAGAAAGGACTTACCAAAACAGTTTGGGTCTCACCCACATATATGTGGCCCATGATAGCTAGCCATTACAGGGAAACATGGTATTTCTCCAGACATAGACTATCCTAAGATTTGGATGCTATGTTATAATGTAAGCGATTCCTTCATCCTTCGTGCTTCCTGGCACGGCCGTGGTGGCCTGTCAGTCCAAAAATCCTGCATTTCTAACTTTGTTCCTCATTCTAAATCCTTTCCAAACCAATCCTAACACCAATGGAATAGTTCAAGACAAAATTACATATAAATGCACCATGAATCAAAGGCACAACAAGGGACCAAACTAATAGAACTTTTAACATGTTATTTCACAAATTCAGGAATCAAACTCTTCTAGGTTCAACAGCAACATCAACAATAATCCTCACACCTAGGACAACACTCACAAGATTAAATTCATCATATGTCATTCATTGCACCTAAAATAAGTGTCTTGGAGCCCAAACTCATACAAATAGGCTAGCTCGGGTGTCGAGCCATTTTAATCTAATTCATACATTTTAGCAAACATAGCAATCACATAAATAATCCGAGTGAGGCTCGATGGAGCTCACAACAGAACAAACATCAAACATTGGTTTATGGGGGTTGAGGGGCGTAGTCAACCCTATTTCACCAAACCCCATACAAGACCATTCAGTATGACTAATAAGCTAATTATTGAACTAATAAAATTAATAATAAAACCTAGCACACTCTAAGGGAGATTTTGGGGGAAGTCTATGTTACCTGAGCAATCCCTAGTTAGGGATTTCAATTCCAAAAATCCCTATTTCCTCTTCTTCCATCGTTCTGAGCTCAGATGCCTCTTCTCCATCAATTAGAACCCATATGCAAGTCCTCTTCCTTGTTGTTCCGAGCCCTAACCTCCATTGATGTTGTTCTTCAAGCTCCAATCTTCATCATTCAAGCTTTAATGGAAGTGAAACCTCCATCTTCCTCTCTGATTTTTGAGCTATCTCTCTCCCTCAATCTCTCGATCTCTCTCTTGCTCTCGGCCACAATGAACAGTGGCGTTGCCACCTCCTTCCAACCGCCGCGGTGGTGCCCTCGCCGCTGTGAGCTGCCGTCGCGGTGGCCATCGCTACCACCTCCTCCTTCTCTTTCACGATCGCGACCCTCTCCCTCTTTCTCTCTCGATCGCACTGCCTCTTCTCTCTCTCGGCTGTTCTGCTTCTTCTTCCCTCATGTGATCGGCGCGGTGGTGCGCCGCTGCGAGCCCAAGGCGTGCGGCCTCCTCCCTTTCACCGTCGCACATCATCTCCTCTCCTCTTCCTTCTTCTTCCTTTCTTTTCTTCCTTCTCCTCTCTTTCTTTCTTCTTCTTTCTTCTGTTTTTTTTTTGGGGCAGGGTCACGATGGAGGTAGTATATTAGGGCATGAAGGGGGCTCTAGCGTAGGTTTAAGTGACTTGTGGTGTATGGTGGTTTCTTGTTTCTAAATTAATTAAAAACTTTGCAAACAAGTCCCTATCAACCTTTTATTCTAATCTTTGATTTCTAATACCCTCTTGAGTAATTTTAATTAAGTAAAACTACTCCTAATTACTTAGTCCCATAATTCCTATATTATTGGATAAAATTACTATTTTACCCCTTAAATTCCTAATTGGTTTAAAACTACTAAATTATGGCTAATGAACTATACTTAGTCCTGAGGAATTAATTCCTCTTTTCACCTAGGTTCTCTAATAAGTAGGCCTAAGGGTTTTTGGGATGTTACAGGATAACTTTAGATTAAACTAATATGAGAAGATTCCTACATTAGCTCTGAATTAATCAAGTGACTTTTGTTAAACTGAATTGTTCAACTTTTTGCCTTGAGTTAATTACTCAAAATGAAAAAGATCTTTTCTTGTTCACCTTTCTTCCAGGCTTCTGCCAATTTTTTTTATGATGTGGTACTTGTTTGCGTTGAATTTTTTTTTTTTTTTTTTTTTTGAAGTTTCATGGGAATCCAATAATTTATAACAGGAACTTCATATCATGTCCAAGAGAAATGATGATGTGGTATAAGATAAACAGCAGGTCAAGTAATAGAGTTTAGGAAGAGAAATAAGATAGATCGAAGTGGAACAATAATAAGAGGATTGTAGTGGACAGAAACCTCTCAAATCTGAAATTATAATCATACAAGTGAAAGAGGCTGAACAAATCCCTTGGATTATTAAGAAAGATAAGTCCATGAGATTACTCAACTGAATTTCACTCTCTTCCTCTAAAACCAACATTATTTTTCTTGTTAAATTTTTTTGCTGAGGTGTAATGTTTTAAGGAGATAGGAAAAGGAGAGAGGTGACTTTAGTCCTACTTATACAGAAATGGTAATTTTAGATTCATATTCTTTAACCTCAAGTTTTGGCACAATACTTTTTATTTGTGAATACTATTGCTTGAAGCACCCAAAATAAGGAGTAAGCATCATCGTGTGCCCCTCTGCTGTTGGTCTCTACAGTATTTTTTTGCCCTTATATAAACCTTAGGTCATATGCTTGGAAACATCATAACTGATAGGCATATTGTCTTACTGATAAGCATGTCGTTTTACTTATATATAACCTATGGTTTGTTCATTACTCAATAATAATTAAATTTACCAAGTGAATCTCAATGTACTGAAATGAGTTTCAGAAGTCTTCGTATATGCCATAGGTGATTCTGTTTGTTCTTATGAATGAACTTGCTATACCTAAGAGCCTTAATCACTGCAGACTTCGAATTTTCACTTTTATCTCCCCTTTAACTGGATTATAGCTCATTCATTGGTTATTGTTTTCAGTCTTATCCTTCCCCTTGAAATCTTGAATATGAGATTTTCACTGCATTAAATTGAATACTTTTCTATTAAGCTATGAAAGGAATGCTATTGATTGTGCAACTAAGTTCTATGGCTTTTAAGAGATTTACGATTTGCCTTGCATAATGTTCAGCAAAGACTAACTGTATTTATGATTTGCCTTGTGATCTGTTAAATTCAATTTCAATTCCAACTTTCCTCAGTTTAGAATCTTATATAAGTTAGGCTAAATTATATTTTTAGTCTCTTATGTTTATTTTAGGTTTCAGTTTGGTCCCTTATGTATTATTTATTCTGAATTGGTCCCTTATGTCTAAAGATTACACCAATGTGGTTCCTCTGTTTCAAAATGGTCCCTTATGTTACAAAAATTATACTAAGGGACAAAAAAGGGACCATATTAGTATAATTTTTGTAATATAAGGGACTATTTCGGAATAAAAAAAAAAGAAGGACCACAATTAATACATAAGAGACCAATTCGGAACTTATAATACATAAGAGACCAAATTGAAACCTAAAATAAACATAAGGGACCAAAAGTATAATTTAACCTATAAGTTACTTTCTATTTCTTTTATTATACTTTGCTGTCTTTTTTAAGATAAAAAAATAGAGAATGCCTTGGTAAGAAACAAATTGTTACAATTCTTTGGTAAGTATTTTTCTTATTACCCCTACCTTATTTAAGTTTGAAACCAAGATGTACCCCTTCAAAAAAAGGCATAAGCAGGACGTTTTAGTAATTCTGCTTATCAAGTAAATGCATGAAAATTGAATCTTTAGCGTTATAGCATTTGGTTTTGCATGCTGAATTCATTTCAATAATCTGTTGCTGTAATTCTGCTTTTCAATTGAATTCTGCTGTAATTTTGCTGAATTCTGTTGTAATTCATTTTAGCTTTAGCATAAATGCATTTCAATTGAATCTTATCAGGTAATTCTACTTCTTCTAATTACTTGCGTGTCTAATTTTTTTTTTTTGCAGATAGCTAGATGGCTTCTTCCAGACATGATAGTGATGCTCATGATAGTGATGTTGCAGCGGCCCAAAATGTGAAGCATCGTCCCCGTGGACCGACTGTGAAGAAGAATATCATCCGAGCTAGGAGTAGAGGAGAAAGACCAGTGGTAAGTTACTTACTAATTAATATAATTAGTTGTTTTTTCTATTTATTATCTAATGTTGTACACTTAATTTGTATAGGTTTCATGGAATGTTAGAGGTCAACCCATAGGCAAAAGTGGCAAAGAGTTAATTAGTTTCATTGAATCTCAAGTGCGGCAGACGATTCCAATTACTTTTAGTAATTGGAGGGAGAGAGATAATCCAGTTTTGGATAGATGCAAAGAGGAGTTTTGGTGTGAGATACAGGTATACACAATCAGTTGTATTTTTTAAATGACTATGTAAATATACTTACCCTACCATTTTGTACTTGTTAATGTATTTGCAGAAATCATTTGTTGTTGATGACACACATAAGGACATTATACTTAAGATTGCAGAAAAATCTCTTCGAAATTTCCGAACATGGTTGTCCAAGAATTGGCTGAGAGATGAAAATGGCAATATTAGATATGAGCGTCCACCTAGTTATGAATCAATCATAGGAGTGGATGCCTAGAGAGACTTTGTAGCAAAACACACTGGAGATGCTGAATTTTTGGTGTACTTATATATGTCCCTACTTGTATACTTGTATACTTATATGTTTGTTCCTAAGCACATTTATATTTCTACATAGAGAATAAGTAACGCAAATCGGCAGAGAGCATCAAATCCTCCTTACCCATACAGAGGAGGGGTTAAGGGGTATCCCGACATTGAGGAAGATATGGTATGCAGGGTAACCCTAAATTATATGTAACCTTAAACCCTAAACCTAATTAACACTGATTAATTTCAATTTCTTTGTTAATATGTATAGCTGAAGATGACTGGAGAAGATGTAACATCAACATCAATTGATTGCCATTTCTTGTGGATAGAAGTTCGCCGCAACAAGGATGGTGAGATTGAACACCCCCCACTGTAGAAGTTGCTGATAGAATTGTAAGTATGATAGATTAATTAACATTTTCATTTGCAATTTTCTAATGATAGTGATAATATTTAACAATGTTGGTTAATAATATTTGTGTGTCTCAGGAGACCCTATCACAACAGTTTATGACACAAGGGGTGTAACAGACATCCTTACCCAGGCCATACCGATCAAAGAGTATCCTGGTCGGGTAAGGGGCGTGGGATTTGGTGTTTCTCAAAAGGCAATTTTTGGTGCACCAAAGCGCACTAGAAAAGATAAAAATGAAGAGTTATAAAGGATGGTAACCCATCTCTATCGGGAGGTCCAGGAATTGAAAAGTAATATGCATTAGAACAAGGAACTGGTAGAGATGGATCAGCACCTTAGCGCCAGAGATAGCGCCAAAGATAGTTGCACTCTTAAGTCACACAAGGTAATAAATCAAATTACTTCAAAGTCTTGTTTGGTAGATTAAGTACTAATGTAGTAATTCGGAGTCTTAAATATACTCCACTTTATTAGGACTTACGATCAAGTTAACTTGCCTGAGCTGCAATAAGTTTTTGGCACCGTTGCTGGGAAATTTTTTAGCGATATTAAAATAACGAGATTCTAGTTATTTTAGGCATTTACTTTAGTTTGAATTTTGATTATTATAATTGTTAGTTTAATTTTATTTTTATTTGTTTAGTTATAAGAGTCATTCTAATTTAGTTCTCTTCGGTATATGCAGACATGTTCTCAAAGTCCTGAATTACAGTTTGATCCTGAAACTGAAAGAACACTTCGTTTGTTGAGAAGACAACAAAAAGCAATGGGAGACGAGCACACTTTGAACGAGTACTTCACTCTAACTATGGATGTGGCAGACAGTGTCAACTATTCGGTGACTGAGGCCATGTGACACCCCAATTTTTGAGAAAAATTGTTTTAACGATAAAATCCTGAATACTTAAAGGTAAGTCATAGAGACTGATTACCTCAATGACTTACTGAGAGTACAAGGAACCATGTTGAGTTATTTTCAATAATTATTATTTACGGTGTCAATTCAAATTAATAGACAGCGTAGACGTATGCTACTTTAATGTGAATTCATCAACAGACTTTTCTGTGAGTTTCTGTTTGATGTAGTGACGCGTATTTTCGTCTGTTAATAAAGTGAATGAATTTCCTCAAGATAAAATTTTAATTTGAGAATTCATATCTATTATTAATTCATGATTCAAATCTCGTCAAAAAATTCTAACGAAGTTTCGCCATATTTTGAATCGTCGGGTAATTGTTTTATCCGCAATAAAATTTTTAACGAATTCTAATTTCAACAAAAATTGAATCGTGACTTGTTGTGACATTATATGATTGTTTTAAAATAGATTTATGATTTATTGGTATAGAAATTATTCGCGGATAATTTCTTAGTCACGCGGTGAAATAATTTCTTAGTAAATTAATTTACGCGATTAATCGGCGAGAAAGTGAATATCGAAATCGGGTAACCTTGGGAGTGATTTTGGGGCAGAGTTGTCTAGATATTCTTGATGGAATCTTAGGGGATATGTTAGAGGGAACATGAAGTGACATAGTAAAATGTTGATTAGATTTAATTGTACTTTGTGATCTTTAGTGATGATTCACCTTTACAAATACCTAGTAGTTTTTTTTCTAGCCTTTAGTAAAACTAGCTTAATTTAATTTTTTTTGCTCCTTCTCTCAGCATGCTGGTCAAAACCAGCCCCCCTTTTTGTACTTTGAGTAGTTCATTTCTTCTTATTTGTGCTAAGTGTTGGTAATAGAAGATAGGTAGAGAGAAGTGAGAGCAAAGCATTGAGTTCATCTTCTTATCTCCCTCCCTTGTTAACTTGCGCACATCCCCCTTTTGTTGTGGGTAAGGACTTCATTCTCTCTTCTTTTATTTCCGTTAATGGCTTATGAGTAGTGCTATGTGCTCATGACTTTTAAGAAAGGTTTCAAAGAAATGTTCCTTCTCTCCTTCATACCATGTGAAATCATCATCAACTTCTCATGTAAAGATCTTTTTTTTACTATCATTCTCCCCTAAGTTTATACTAAATGTTATTTCACTGTTGTTTCATTTTGTCCAACGAGAAGTGGTGATTAAGAATGAACGTGAACACAAGAAGGGGGGTTGAATTGTGTTAAAAAACTTTTCGTAAACTTTAAGTTAAAAGCACTAAGAACACAGATTTTTCTCAAAACTGTTTGTTTATCGGACGCTGAGAAACTAACCGGATGATGAGAGACTAACCGGATGCAGGAAATAAAACCGTTTATGAAAACTTGTTTTCTGAGCAAGGTAAAGATAAATGTAAAGCAGTAAAGTAAGAGACACAGAGATTTATACTAGTTCACCACCAACTGGTAGCTACGTCTAGTCCCGCCCGATCTTTGAAGGATTTTTCACTATAATCAACTGATTACAATTTTCCTCAAGAGTATTCTCTTTGTCACAAACTTGACAATACTTTCAACTTCTCAAAACGACTCGATCTTATCGAGCCTTTGAGGAACAAAGCCTTAACTAGGCCAAATCAATTTACAAAAGAGAATATTCTTTTGAATACAATCAAAATAACTCTCACAGAGAGGATGAAAAGATTAAGCTCAAAACAGAGTAGCTTTCTAAAAGAAAGTATAAGACGCTGAGTTCAGTTCTTTGTAGACCAGAGACATGGCACGAAATTTGATTGCTCACTCAGAGTGATGATGCTTCCAAAATAAAGTTTCTTTCTTTCTCAGAATTTGTTCTAGCAATTTCAGTCTTAGTTCTGGTCTACATCTTCTAGATACAGCAAATCCATAAAGATAATGTCTCTGTGCAGAAACACATCAGCAGTAAAAGAATCAAACTTGTTTCTAGCATCTGCTCCCCATATTCTTCTGATAAAGACGCTCAATGCTCCAAAAGCAAAAGAGAGTCCTTCATTTTCTGCCAGGTATACTCTTCGCAGATTTTCACTGTCATCTTCTTCAAGCACCAGGGGGACAAGGCATGGCAACATGGCTTTGTCTTTCCAAGACTCAGACCATTGATTCCAGATAAATCCAATGTCAAAATGCTTAGTCACAGCAGCCCATTGGACATATATCTTCATGCAGTCAACAAGCCTGATCACTGAACACATAAACATATCATCAAAATATACAGTTCCAATATTTGTGTCAGGAACTTTTCTGATAGTGCCAACTGTGGGAATTGTGGCTTTCTCAGCATTGCAACAATTTGAGGAGCCAGTTCTCCATTCTTCTTCCTTCAGAGAACTGAGGTAAAACCTTCTGGCATGGTCTTCAGTAATCTTGTCAATCGGAAGCTCAGAGAATTGTTTAAGATTAAACTTCTGAGGAGCCTTCTCATACTCTTTGAGTCCGATCTTGCTGCATGGCAACTTTCCAGGTGCAGGTTCTTTCCTCTTCCCAGAAATAGACAAAGGTAGCCACCTTTGTCTATCTGGAACAATCTTTACGGATACAGAAGAAGGATCTCTGAACTGTCTAATAACTTCGAGTTTCTTCATTTCAAGACAGTGTGCCATGAAGGCAGCTTCTTCATCCATAATCCACCTTCCACACTCTTCCAATGTGAGAGGTCAATCTGAGGCAGGAACTTAGGAAGGTCAACAGAGAAAGGAATTGCTCTGCTACCAGGTTCCGGTCTTAATCTCCCTTTGAATGACATATCAAAATGGTCTTCTCCATCCTTGAAGACAGTATTCATTGGAGAGGCAATCTCAAGTCTGGAAACTCCAAAGGTGAAGATTTTCAAATGCCAAGTAGAAGGACGATTGTAGATGCTATGGTATGACTCATACTTAACAAACCGAGGTTTGTTAATGCGTGAGACATTCTGCCTTCCACTGAAATCTGTAGGTTTGTAGGTGAGGGTGAGTGGGGTGAGAGTGGTTTTAGTGATTGTATAGTTTCTAGGTGTGTAGGGTTTGAATGGGTTGATGGGAGATACTTTGAATAACAGGTTGAAGGGATGAAAGTGAAGTTTGGAAATGTATGTAGTAAGTGAGGCTCATTCTGGTTTGTTGTAGGCTCATTCTGGTTTTCTTGGTTTGTGTTTGGGTTTGTGGTTGTGAAACAGACAATGGAGGTGCAGGAATAACATCATGAGAATCAAAAATAGATACTGACTCATCAAAAGTAAGGTCAAGTACCTTTGGGTTAAGCTCAGAAGACCTAACCAACCTTCTCTTTGTTCCTTTAGAGGCAACAACGGTAGGAGGTGGAGGAGGAACTTGCTTCCCTTAATCAGACGCTGAAACATCTTTTTCAGCTGTTGACTTCTTCTTCTTTTCCAAGATCTTCTTGATGGAGATTCTGTCCTCATCTTCTGGTTCATCAACAGTAGGTGCAGGAACCACCTTCTATTTCATTCTTCTTGTCTCCCTTATAGGAGATTCAACAGGTCTCTTCACACCAGCCATTGAGTTTCTAGTGGTTTTCTTTTCAGCTTCACCAACATTCGCAACAGTTTCTCCTTGTTGCTCTAGTTTCACCTTCTTAATCATAGTCCCAGTTATCAATTGCATTCTTACCAGGCTGTTGACTCCAAAAACCTCAGGACGAACAACAGCACCAACACCAAAGTATTTATCTCTTTCTTCTTTGTTTGTCAGATCACCAAGCTTTCTCACAATACCATCTTTTATTATCATTATGGAAAGAAGAACTCCATAAGGGATAACCTTGACAATATTCTTTTTATCAACACTTTTCCTTGAAAAGACAAGAGCATTAACAAGATTATTGATAATCAGCCTTGGCAGGTTGATTTTCTTTCCATCCATATAGTTTCTCATAATGAACTTTTGCTCATAGTTCACTATGTCGCTTGGTTAGCCTTTAGAATCACGCTCTTAGCGATGATTTTGTGCAATACTCTGTAGTGGCTTTTCAAATCTTTGGCAGTGGGAGTTATGTTCTTCTTCAACTCACGATAATTTTCGAACAGAGCTTCGTTGACGTTTTCCAAACCTCTGTAAGCGTCAACCCAGTTAGCATGGTAACTGATTCCTTCACAAGGGCACTTGATGGTCTGAGCGATAGAGTTTATAGTGAAACGTAACTTGAAACCTCTGATATGTCCTTCAATAATTTCACCCGGAAGTAGATAAGTGTTCCCCCAGAATTCCTTTATAGCATAGCTAACACATCAACTGGTTCCTAGATAAAATAATTTTTCCAACCCAGTTTTTTCAAACCTTCTTCAAAATCAAAACCATAGAGCTTGAAATTCTCAAAATCAATTCTGTTTTCATTCATAAGTTTTGCTTCTGAGAAGACATCGTAGGCAGTAGTATATTGTCCAACCTTTCTATCGGCCATGGTAGCAGTTGCAGAGTGGGTAATGGAGGTGTTAGGGTTTGAAGTCACACAGAGAGAGAGAGAGAGAAAATAATTTTTGCAAGTAGAAACAGAGTGAAGTGATGGAGCGAAAAACGTGGAGTAGTGGGAAAGTTGATAGAAAATGGTACAGTCCTTTTTCAAAAACCGCTTCGCATTTCCAAAAAAAATTAAATCAAAAAGAAAAGAAAATGAAGATTCTCCTTTTCATTAAATGAAGACACCAAAAGAAAAGTAAAATCAAGTAAAAAGATTATATTGAAAAACATAAATAATCATGACTCAGTGAGATGTGATGAGACACTTAAGTCCTTTACACGTGTGACACGTGTGTGTGCGCTCGGATGCACGCAACCGATTCACCAGACGCTGAGTTATGATGCACATAACAAATAAAATGCTTACACATATACATGCTTATGTCATACCAGATGCTGAGATGATGCATATCATCTGACGCTGAGATTAATCATTCTTCTATAAGATGAAAATTTAAATTTCTTCTTATAAAATTGAATCTATCTTCAGCAAGGGGTTTTGTAAATATGTCAGCCCACTGATGATCAGTGTCTACAAATTTTATTTCGAGAATACCCTTCTGAACATAGTCTCTTATAAAATGATGCTTAATTTCAATGTGCTTGGCTCGTGAATGCAATATGGGATTTTTAGTAAGACAGATTGCAGAAGTATTATCACAAAAGATAGGAATGTTACTCTCTTTTATCAGATAATCTTCAAGTTGATATTTTATCCATAGAAGTTGAGAGCTGCAACTTGCTGCTGAAATATATTCAGCTTCTGCTGTTGAGAGTGCAATCGTGCTTTGTCTTTTGCTTGACCAAGACACAAGATTTGCTCCAAGGAATTGGCAGCCTCCATTTGTGCTTTTTCTTTCAATTCGGTCTCCAGCAAAGTCAGCATCACAGAAACCTACTAACTTGTAATCTTTTGATTTCTTATAAAGCAAACCAAGATTAGTAGATCCTTGCAAATATCTCAAAATTCTTTTAACAGCACTCAAGTGTGATTCTCTAGGATCTGATTGAAATCTAGCACACAAACAGACTAACATAATATCGTGTCTTGAAGTCGTAAGATAAAGTAGAGACCCAATCATACCTCTGTACATTTTCTGATCTACCTTTTTATCAGTTTCATCTTTACCAAGAATGCACGTGGGATGCATAGGAGTGCACATAGGTTTGCAATCCACCATTTTGAATTTCTTTAGCAATTCCTTGATATATTTGCTTTGATGTATATAGATACCATCATTGCATTGTTTAATTTGAATTCCAAGGAAGAACTTTAGTTCACCCATCATGCTCATCTCGAATTCAGCCTGCATTAGCTTAGAAAATTCTTTGCAAAGGCTTTCATTAGTAGCTCCAAAAATAATGTCATCAACATATATTTGAACAATTATAAAATTCTTGTTTGATGTTTTTCTAAAAAGAATAGTGTCTACTAGACCTCTGGTAAAACCATTTTTCATCAAAAATGTACTCAGTCTTTCATACTAAGCTCTGGGAGCTTGCTTAAGACCGTACAGGGCCTTTTTAAGCTTGAAGACATGTTCTGGAAATTCAATGTCTTCAAATCCAGGAGGTTGTTTTATAAAGACTTTCTCAGTTATAAAACCATTCAAGAAAGCACTTTTCACATCCATTTGATAAAGAATTATATCATGGTGTGTGCAGCAAATGAAAGTAAAATGCGTATAGCTTCTAACCTTGCAACAGGTGCAAATGTTTCAGTAAAATCAATACTTTCTTCCTTTGAGTAACCTTGAGCAACCAATCTTGCCTTGTTTTTCACAACCTTTTCATCTTCATCAAGCTTGTTTCTAAATACCCATTTAGTACCAATAGCTTGCTTATCTTCTGGTAGAGTAACTAGCCTCCATACATCATTTCTTTGGAACTGATTCAACTCTTCTTGCATGGCCAGAATCCAACATTCATCTTCCAATGCTTGATCACTCGTTTTAGGTTCCATTTCTGAGAGTAGTGCCATATCTGCATGCTCTTTAAAAGAGGATCTGGTTCTTACTCTATCTCTAGGTTCTCCTATGATTTGATCTTTAGGATGATTGGTTTTGTACATCCAGCTCTTTCTGGCTTCAGCTTCCGAAGATTCTTGCGTCTGGTTACCACCGGACGATGAAGATGTAGGTTCACTATTTGTAGTATCACCTATATTTAATTCTTAAAATAATTCATCTAGCTCTGACATTGCTGTGTCAGGCTTCTTGTCATCAAATTTGACATGAATGGATTCTTCCACTGTCATAGTTTCTTTATTGTATATTCTAAAAGCTTTGGATCTTTCAGAATATCCCAAAAAGATTCCTTGGTCAGCTTTTGAATCAAACTTACCAAGCTGACCCTTAGTAATCAAAATATAACAAGTACAACCAAATGAATGAAAATATGATATGTTTGGTTTTCTACCTTTCCACAGTTCATATGGAGTCTTCTTCAAAATAGGTCTAATGAGAATTCTATTTTGAATGTAACAAGTTGTGTTTACTGCTTCTGCCCAAAAATATTTTGCAATATTAGCTTCATTGATCATGGTTCTGGCCATTTCTTGGAGGGACCTATTTTTCCTTTCTACAACACCATTTTGTTAAGGTGTTCTTGGAGAGGAGAAATTGTGGGAGATGCCATTATCATCACAAAATTTTTGAAAGCTTTCATTTTCAAATTCTCCCCCATGATCACTTCTAATAGAAGAAATACAAATTCCTTTTTCATTTTGAACTGTTTTGCAGAATACAGTAAATACCTTGTATGACTCATCTTTGTGAGTAAGGAATCTAACCCATGTCCATCTAGTAAAATCATTAACAATGACTAACCCATATTTCTTTCCAGTTAAAGAGGCTATCCTTGTTGGACCAAAAAGATCAAGATGCAAAAGCTCAAGTGGTCTAGAGGTTGAAACAACATTTTTTGAATGAAAAGAATTTTTAACTTGTGTTCGTCTTTGACATGCCTTACAGAGAGCATCAGATTGATACTTAAGATTTGGTAAGCCTCTAACAAGACTGTGCTTGTTTAATTTTGAGATTAATCTTAAATTGGCATGACCCAATCTCTTGTGCCAAATCCATTGTTCTTCGTCAACAGACATGAGACATTTGACATCTTGTTTTGCAAGTTCAGAGAGATCAATTTTGTAAATATTTTGTTTCCTCTTAGTAGTGAAGAAAATAGAGTCGTCTTTCTTGCTTTTTACTAGACATCCAGTTTCTGTAAAGATGACTTCATAACCATTGTCACATAATTGACTTATGCTCAATAAGTTATGTTTAAGTCCTTCAACATAAAGTACATTATCAATAGAGGGAAAAGAGCTTTTACCAATGCGACCAATGATGCGTTCGAAATAGCATATAGTTTAGTGTTAGTTT
The DNA here is from genome assembly GCA_037113605.1 of Calophaca sinica. Classification (NCBI taxonomy): domain Eukaryota; kingdom Viridiplantae; phylum Streptophyta; class Magnoliopsida; order Fabales; family Fabaceae; genus Calophaca; species Calophaca sinica. The sequence continues at coordinate 35,712,260 of CM073734.1, forward strand.
TGCATCGCATCTTAGTCATTTTAGTCATTTTAATCCATGTTATTTATGCATTTGGCTTGATTTGAATAACGCACTTGGTTTTGGTTTAATTGTGCTTAAAGGAAGGTATTTGTCCTAGGAAAAAGGAGAAAAATCACTTGGAATAAGTTGGGGTAATTTGTGCTACAAGTTGATAATGTAATGCTGTCTCAGCCTGACACTTGTTCAATGTTTTAATCATATCAGGAGTTTTAGGTGTCCAAATGAGATGAAACTGGTGCCATTGGAAAGCTAAGATCCATAGCTTCAACTTTCATGAAGACACCTTGAGCTAATTCGGACGTTAAAGAGGTGAAAAATACAAAACAACATGAAACACGGCCTAACCGTGTCAAGAAGCACGACCGTGTTGCGACAGCACCTAAACAGTGCGAGAAATAGAATGAAGCACGGCCTAGCCGTGCCTCACGCCACGGTCGTGCTACGACAACACCCTAGACACAGAATTTTACGTTTTTACATGTTTTGGACCTGTTTTTTTTACTTCTTTTCACCCTAGACTATAAATAGACACTTTAGAGACTTGTCTAGGGTTCGAACTTTGTTATTTGGAGGCACGGTGGAGGATTGGGAACGATCTCTTCATTAATTCTCATGAATTTCTGGTTTGGCTTTTCTTTCTCTATGAGTAACTAAGCTTTTTAGACTAGGGTTAGATGAATCTTGATGAAACTTTTATGTAGTTAATTCTATTATATTAAAGCAAGTTTATTTCATTTCAATTGAGCTTTCAATTCTCCGCGCTTAATGCTTTTCGATACTTAGCCGCTATTGAATCGATTGGGGTTTTTTCATGATGATTGGGAAATTGGATGAAGAACTTGAACTAAGATTGTTAGCCATAGTCATGATGAGTATAGGAATATAACTTTGTGATTATGTGTTCTTATGAATCACTATTCTTAATGCTTAACCTAACTATAAATTGTAACACCCTAACCCATATTAGGGGATTACTTACGAATAAAACCTGAACTAACTAGGAAACGACGTATAAAAAGTTTCGAATACCAATGATACTAAGGATCAAGTCCTGTTTACAAGATATGAACCATGCTTTAATTAATAAAGTCCCTGGATATTTAAGCATTATAAAAGATATGCGGCTAAAGCATTAACATAATTCAGAGTCTCGTAATTGCTGAAGTTACCTCGAATTATTACAACCTCTTTCTAAAAAAAAGAATCATAATAAGTAGAACAAGTTACGATTACGCCTCATACACATATACTACTAGGACACAACCTAATAGCTACGACTCCGACTCGTGATCCAGTAACTCGAAGTCTCACCGAATGGCAAGACCGAGCACGCTTGTGCTCTGAACCTCTTCCATCAATAGTACCTGAAAACAACGCCCCAAAGGTGAGTTTATAAAACTCAATAACATAGACTTGAAATCAAAATATTTTTACCGTTGTTTCAGCCATACGTGGTGTGCGACGTATGGGAAAATCCTCCGCTTATTACATAAGTATATTTAATCAACCTATATACCTTAACCGAACCTCAACATAGCAGTGTCAATGAATGTTCAGACATAGAGCATGTATCAAACACACAGTCTAATCATATTCACTTAGACAATTACTATTTTGCTAAGTGATTCACAAGTTCAAACCTCAAATCATCTTATGCAAACAACCAATTAATCGATATTGTTAACAAGACAAATCACAAATCATAATTACAATCATAATGGATGTACCCATTTGGTGCCACTCAATAACCCAAGAAAAGAGTGAGAGCTATTCATTTATATACCGCTCCACCAAGGGATCCTCGTAATTGGAAAAACCCTCAAATAACCAAAGACGAGTTTGCATTATTACGCAAACACCCTCAAACACAATCAAACTTATTCACAAAATATTTTCAATTAATGCATTCCTATTTCACATTTGTCATAGTCTCATATTATCCTTAACCTTAACCAAACTCAATCCTAATCATAATGGAGTAGATCCAAGGCAAATTCACACATATACATACTAAGAATCAAAGGCACATTAAGAATCAAAACAATAGAATTCTTAACATGCTTAGTCACAAGGTTTTAGTTCAACACTTCTAAATTCAATAACAACACATCAATAACTCATTACCAATAACAACATTCATATGGTTAGAATCAACCAATAGCATTCAAGCATGTGACTTAGCTCAATCACTTTTCACATTCCAATTCAAACCAAGATAATTTCAACAAGGGTTCAAGGCAATTATATGCATACACTACTAGGAATTCAAGACATATCCAAAGCCAAGACAAACATGGAACTTAGCATACATGAAGCACAACCACACCAAGTGAACACATACATACATCATGGTGCATACAATTTCACATTCAAGTAACTTAGAGCCCAAACTCATGCAAAAGGGCTAGCTCACATGCTGAGCCACTTCAAATCTGAAATCACGCATATTTTCACACATAACAACAATTTGTGTAATTTCGATTGGAGCTCAGTGGAACTCGCAATGGTCACAAACAACACACATTGTTTTAGGGGGGTTGGGGGCAGCCGTCCAACCCTATTTCAGTCAAACCCCATACAAGACTATTTAGTATAATTAATAAGCTAATTATTGAACTAATAAATTTAATCTTAAAGCCTAGCACACCCTAAGGAAGGTTTTGGGGGAATTCTATGTTACCTTAATAATCCCAAATTAGGGATTTGAGTTCCAAAAATCCCATTTCCTCTTCTTCCATCGTTCTGAGCTCAGATTGATCTTCTCCACCAATTAAGTCCACATGCAAGTAAAAAACATTCATTCATAAATAATCTAAGCTCATTGGCATTACAATCTAACTAGGATTGAAACCCTATAGGTTGAGGACCAAAACCACACTAGTGCAAAAACTACCTTTAATCGCGGTTTTTTTGGACTTTTAGCGCCGGTTTTCAATCCGGCGTCAATGCTTCTGTAACACCCCGATTTCGGAGCGCTACTGTTCAACCCAACTAATGCTGAAAACATTTAATGCTTGTATGCTTTCAGTTAAAAAGTACTCTTATGTATTTCGCAATAGAAAAATAGGGGTAATTTTTTTCTTTTCATTTTCTTTCCTTGGAAATCTTTTTCAAAATGTGACATAGAGTACTACAGTTTTCTAAATGATGCCAATTCAAACTTTTGCAATTATCAGAGTATAGTGCATCACAAAATAACACTTCACATAACATAATCATTTCGCACTAAGGCGAGGTTCTCTGAAAAGAGTAATTACAAAACAACCAATACAAAATCCTAAGCTAAGCTGGCTGACAACTATAACTCTTACTGAGAAATTTCAAAGAAGATCAAACACGAAGCATTCAGAGGAATCTTCCTCCACCGCTCAATCTTCAATGCTCCTAAAAGGCGAAGTCGCAATAATCATCGAACTCCATCTGGAAGTAGCGCCCATAAGGACATCCAATCCAACAACAAGGTGCAAGGGTAAATCCTTTGTCCACGAGTTTATCATAGGCTATGTCGCATGCAAATGATATATACATATATAATACAACAACATTCTTTTATTTACATATACATACTTAATAGACCGCACACAATCAGCATGGTATATCAAGCATGGCATGTGAGCAAACAAAACAACCAACAGATCAACGATCAAGTCACTACAATATCAACCATTGCATGTGAGCAGGCAAGTCTATCAACAGATAAGTGATCAAGTCATCACAATATCCAATTCATCAACAATTCCTCACATATCATAAATGCGGTTAGCTATGCATGTCAATGCAGTATGGCTAGTTTGTGTATACACTGCGACCTTAAACAAGGTCGGCGAGACGAGGAACTTTATTTCCCAACGCCCAAATCAACTCCCCTACCAAGGGTATTGCCACAAAGGCTTGCCACACATTAGGCTTTCTGCCACACGGGCATGCAGTGACAACTCGTCCTTTTGAAGTCCTGAAGACAATCAAACGCTCCGAGTGTCGATGCTCAATGGTCAGTATACATTCAAACAAATTCAACAACATGGCATGCTCACCGTAGGGAGCGCCCGAGTAATGTTTTAATTAATCAATGCGGATCGACGACACCTCAACTCACTCACTCTACTTAGTGAATTTTCATGCTTCCAATTCTTATATTACCTAGGTGAGGTTGTACCAAAATAAATCACTCATTTAGCTTTGGGTCATTGGAACCCGAGTTTCATCAAATTCTTTATCTAGTATGGTTCCATTTCTACTTATCTATAAGCTTAGGCTAGTCATACTATGGCTCTCATGCTTATTTTTAAGCCAAAATACCTTTAACAATTACTTAGAGTGCAAACACAGGCACAAAGTCCGGGTGTTCAATTGCGGAACGCTAGTCTTAATCTCGGATCGTAACTCTAGGCACGTGTGCGGAACACTAGGCTCAATTTTTAGATTGAGATACTAGGCACGCCATACACGGAACACTAGGTCCAATCCTAAACTAAGAAAATGCGCATAAGTAGGACATTAAGTCCCAAAGACAGGACACATAGTCCATATGCTCAATAGGAACACTAGGTTCCCTATGTTTTAATCTTTCAAAAACTCGATCTTTGAACTCTCTTTCTCTATTCTTATATCACTCCTATGTATCTGAAAATACTTTTTAGTTCTAGGTCGTTGAAACCCTAGTTGTGTTAAATAACACACTGGAAGAATTCCCAGAAAGAGAGGTGGTGCGAACACTCTTAATTACCAAGTCTTTCCTAGCCATAATCTCCCAGCCCCATCATTTAACTCAACCGTTTTCGCAAATCGTACTTTTTATTTCAAATTCTTTTCTTTACTATCATTCCATTGAAATTTCCTTGCAAGCTTTGGCTAGTTATACTAAAACCTTCACGCTTACTTTTAAATCAAAATGCCCTTAACAATTTGCTTACGAAATCGAATTAACGTGGAATCGCATCGAGTTACCGATGTAAATCGTCAACCAATAGCAATCGATCAACGCATTATTAATTAATCCATCATCAACAACAATATTTTCATATTCCAAGTCAATACCAAATTCCATTTAAATCCTACTTGATTCATGGAAAACAACATCAATCATAATGCCTCACAGGCCAAAGACATGCTATAGCATTTCAACAAAGATATAACAATTCAATAGGCTACAACATGCTCCACAGCTTTCATCAACTTCAAGTCTAATCAAATCACTCAAACAAGATTTAAGTCACGCAATACAATTCAATTTGCCACGCAGGCCAAAAGCATGCTACAACATTTCCAACAACACATAAAAGTACTACAAGTACTACCACACTATCAAACAATCAAACAAGCAACAAACAAGGCGAAAAGCCCAAACTCATTATATAAGAATTTCCCTTACCTTGGGCGCTTTAACAATCCAAGCAAGGTAATCCGAAATAATCGTCAAGTCGCACTTAGCCAGCATCTTAAGCACCTAACCTTAACAACACAAACTTAACTAAATTAGAACTAAAACTTAGTCCTAATGCTCCTAGGGCAGCCACGGCTTAGGCATCCTAAAGCCTAGGAATTACTTGACTTAATCCCTAATTGGTGCTATCTAGCCATATGCCAAGGTACATATTCAAACCATGCAAGTTTTGAAACTTTTTCAAAAGCTAAGCACTTAGAAAATATCAAAACCCAAAACTTACCAATTGGAATAGTGTTTTACCAAATGAATAGTATTTTTCCAAACTTAAACCACTTTTTAAAACACTAAAACATGTCACAAAATTTTAGAAATAAATTCAATACAAGTTCAAAACAATTCTTAAGACATAAACCAAATCTTTTCCCAAAATCATACTTCTTTGAATTGTTTTGCTAAATCAAATCACTACCCACTTTTCACAACATCTTTTAGGTTGAAATCAAATTAAAATCATACCCTAACTCTTCTCATAGGTCACGGTTTTAAGACCACAAAAACAAACTCAAGGTTTTCAAACTTTTAACTCCTAAATCATTACAACTTTTGTTTAATCAAAACTACCTATCATAACCCAATTTCCATACCACTTTAATACAATTAAAAACAAGTCTAAACTCACTTAAATCATGCCTAAAAGCTACTGTTTTTAGGAACTATAAACAGCCCCAAAAATCTAATTGTTTTCAACTTTATAAAACAACTTGTTTTCCAAGTAAACATCAAAGTCTAACCATCTATAATTTAAACAAGTTTTTCACAACCACTTTGCACTAAAACAAGTCACATCTTTCCTCTAAATACAAGTTAAAACATCATCAAAAACTTGCTCTTAAATCACGATTTTTGGAGTCCCAAAACAGCCCCTAAATTCATTTTATTTCAAACCACACAAGTTGCTAAAATGCTAAATATCATTACTACATCTTAACACAAGTTAATCATAAATTTTAAGCAACAAAGCTTGATTAAAAACAAACATAAACAGCCCTTAATTGCCACGGTTACCAGCCCCAAAGTTCACCAATTTGATTTTACAAAACTTGCTTGTTTTGCATATAAGACTAGTTTCAAGCATACCACTTAAAACCCATCAAAGAACTAACTCTAAATCCAACAAAATCAAACCAAAACAACCTTGAACAGCCCCTAATTTCGTTCAGCCCCAAAACCTAGGTTTTCACAATTTTTAAAACCAAGAACAAGCCTAATCTAGGTGGAAAATAAGGGGTTAAGGAACTAGTCATGCTAATCTAGCAAAATCTAACACCTTTAAGCAAAAATGATTCCTAAAACCAACCAAACCCATTCATGGCAGCCAAGAAGAAAAGGAAATGGGTTAGGACTCTTACCAACCAAGATGATGATGATTGATCATGAAGGAAGAAGAAAGGATGGAAGGAATCAAGGATTAAGGACTAAAACTTCAAGTTTCTCCAAGATCTTGAACTTTCTCTCTCAAGAATTTTTTTTTCTCAAACCTTCAACAATGAAAGAATGGATGGATCTGATCTTGAGCAAGGGAGAAGGCCACGAAATTTTTGAGGGCAAGAATGGAAAGGAAAAGTTCATTTAGTTGGATCATGACTACATAGTTACAAAGTAACCACCTTAACTACCTACCATTTAATCATCATCCAATCCTAAGCTTACACTTGTCAAGGAAGCTTCTAAAGGTCCATGTTCAGCTCCCCTAGCACATGTGCAGCTTCCATACATCCCCCTTGGCCACAGGTTTCGTTTAAATCACGTTTTTGGCGTTCTCGCTCAGAGGGTCTTGTGGCGTTCTGCGTATAATTGGTTTTAATAATAAAAACTCCAAAAATATTTCTAATTATAACCCCACACCCAAAAATCACAAATATTCCTCGTGGCATAAGAAAAGTATCTATGTATCTCGTTTTCTCGAAATGCGAACCGAAACGTCGCAATTAGGCAGTCTCTGGCCATAGAAAATACACTAAATATTTTCTGATGCCCAAAAATTCTAGAAAAATTACAATAAATCCTAAATATTGGAAAATGCTAAGATCTCAAATTTTATAAAATTTGGATCACGTTTGGGCATGTTTCAGTTAGAAACACACACAATAGCCTATCTACTATAAATAATAAAAGCGTAAATTAGTGAGGATCACTAATTTCAATTTCTCTTATCATATAGATATTATTCAATCAATAAAATTATCAAAACAAAATCATTAAAATAATAGTCATATTAAATATGACATAAAATGCATAATTAGTACAATAACTAAATAATAAAAATACAAACTATGACTTAAAAATAACTATTAAGTCCTAAAATTATTTTTCATTCAATAAAATAATTTTCTTTAATCAAACAACAATCTTTCACATTTTTCGATATTAATTCATATTAAAAACAGTATACGTCTACACTGTCTCTTAATCTGAATTAATTGTTAAAACAGTAAATTGTTCACAATAAATCTTTGTTGTTCTTCATACTTTTAACAAACTATTGAGGTCATGACTCTCTACGATTTATTTTCAAGTAGTTGGAACTACAAAATAATTTTCATAAAAATTGGGATGTTACATTACCACCCTCCTTAAAAATATTTTCGTCCTCGAAAATTAACTTATAAACCAAAACAAAACCAAAATGATGAAAAGTCATAACTTAATACTAAACATATCATAAATATGAACTTTGAAATTTAATACAACATAATAATTTTTCACTCAATAATCAAACACAAAGCATACATTTTATTCATATATCCTTACTAAAGTAAGGCACTACATCATCAACTTAAACGTTTACAAAACACAATACTGCACGTCCATGTTGAAGAAGTTCTCGCGAATGACGCTTTATTCCAATCTACGATCACGAACACAATCACAAACACGGTCACGAACACGTACAGTCACGAACACGCATAAATACGAACATAGCCACGACGACACTGGGTTACGGCTACATGCTCACATCAACGAAACTCTAAAACCTTCCAGGAACCCGCGGTTTGGAATCATGAAGACAGAGAAGGATTGCCACGATTAACAACCACAGAATCACTAACAACATTATTACATTCAGAAATGTGAGAGGATCCATCACAAAAATCATCCTAAGGCTCACGGTTTGCAGGAGAAACAAGAAGATGAAGGTTTGGTTTTTCTCACACAAAAACTCACCACACTTCAAACTAAGAATGAAAACAAACTCCTCTCCCCTTATATATAAGTGTGGTTGGCCAATGGTCAAAGAAAATAAGATAACTCACAAGAAAAGATAAGGAAGGAATCTTATGATTACTCTCCACTAAAACCAACACCAATAATAGACTCACATCCCCCCTTGTTAATGAGACGAAACTAGCAAGAAAGAAAGGAAGGAAAAGTGACCCCTACCCAAAATTCTATTAAGCCCTTAATGTGTTTAAGAACAAAGACAAGGTGGGATAGGATTCTTTAAAATGTCCAATCAATAGTCATCATGCACCATATTCCTTCCCCTAAGCCTCACCTATTCCAAAATGTTCTCTTGACTTAGCCCTCATGGTTTCTGCATCGCACCAATTTGCAGTGTCAGGGTAATCGCGTAATCGGTTGCTTGGTTGGTGACCAATCACGTAAAATAAATTATCAAGAGAAATTTAATTCAACGCGCTCTAAAATATTCGCGTATAAGAAATACGCTCACAAAATAATCACATTAATAATTTCACGAATAATCACAATAACATATATCATAATACCAAAATATAATAAAAATTTGGATTTTGGAATCTAATATAATACTAAAATACGTCATAGAGTTAAAACACTTATGTGTTCTATATTTAGAACCACGCACACACCATAATACATATAATATGATAATTATAGCGTCACCTATGGATAATCTCTCTCGTAAATCTCAGCCCGCTCAGCTCCATTGTGTTGCATTTCCTGGGATGAAGTCTTCAGATGATGAGTTCTCTGATCTACTTGGGGTGTAGACACCTTCCGTAGTGGTTGGTCTTATAGCTTCAACATTGTCAACAATAGACTCAGCTCGTGGTGCTTTGCAGTCTCTGGACAGATATCCCAATTCCTTGCAGTTAAAGCATAATCTTCCCTTGGTTGGTTACTGTTACCGTTGTGCTCCTCATCTTCACCGTTGAAGTAGTGCGTCTTCGACTATTGATACTTGTGATTCCCTCTTCTGTTTATCATGTAGACATATCCTTTAGTAGTTGGGCACACAACCTTCGCATCATCCACATTTGGCAATTGATAGTCCTTAAAAATATGTCCTGGCTACTTGCAGTCACATCATAGTCGGTCCTTCAATGAGTATTCTTCAGCTAACTGTTTCTTGCTTCCACATTGATGACAGTTCCACTTCAACTCCTGGCCATTCCCAATAGCCTATGCCACAAGACAATCCTGGCTGTGGTCATTTCCCTGAAGATGGAAATGAGATGTTCCTTGTTGTTGTCTTCATCTTTGTTTGGTCCAGATAATCTGGCCTAACTGACCCTCCAATAGCTTGCTCCTCCGTTCGTTGTCTTAGCCAATCGTGTTGATTCTTCACAGTAATCCGTTGTGCGACAGTAATTGCTATTCAGACTATCACTCGACCACGTGATTCACGTCTAAGTTACAAGCTCTAGAGAGAGACTTGTTCGTCCGAAGGCATCGAATTTCTCTAAGTAAACTAACCAAAATCCCCACAACAAATTCAATCATCTGAGATGATCGCACACAATTTCACACAATATCACACCTATTTCAACTAGGAAACATTACAAACAATCACAAACAAAGTTCACATAACCTAGGCATAACAAACTTATACCCGACAATTCCCAAAAATCTAGGCCAGCTTAGACAAAGCGGTCCGGTTAGAACCGAACTGCTCTGATACCACTTAATGTAACACCCCGATTTCGGAGCGCTACTGTTCAACCCAACTAATGCTGAAAACATTTAATGCTTGTATGCTTTCAGTTAAAAAGTACTCTTATGTATTTCGCAATAGAAAAATAGGGGTAATTTTTTTCTTTTCATTTTCTTTCCTTGGAAATCTTTTTCAAAATGTGACATAGAGTACTACACTTTTCTAAATGATGCCAATTCAAACTTTTGCAATTATCAGAGTATAGTGCATCACAAAATAACACTTCACATAACATAATCATTTCGCACTAAGGCGAGGTTCTCTGAAAAGAGTAATTACAAAACAACCAATACAAAATCCTAAGCTAAGGTGGTGACAACTATAACTCTTCTTGAGAAACAGCAAGAAGATCAAACACGAAGCATTCAGAGGAATCTTCCTCCACTGGCTCAATCTTCAATGCTCCTAAAAGGCGAAGCTGCAACAGCTACCAAACTCCATCTGGAAGTGACGTCCATAAGGACATCCAATCCAACAACAGTGCAAGGGTAAATCCTTTGTCCACGAGTTTATCATAGGCTATGTCGCATGCAAACGATATATACATATATAATACAACAACATTCTTTTATTTACATATACATACTTAATAGACCGCACACAATCAGCATGGTATATCAAGCATGGCATGTGAGCAAACAAAACAACCAACAGATCAACGATCAAGTCACTACAATATCAACCATTGCACGTGAGCAGGCAAGTCTATCAACAGATAAGTGATCAAGTCATCACAATATCCAATTCATCAACAATTCCTCACATATCATAAATGCGGTTAGCTATGCATGTCAATGCAGTATGGCTAGTTTGTGTATACACCTGCAGCCTTAAACAAGGTCAGCAGAGACGAGGAACTTTATTTCCCAACGTCCAAATCAACTCCCCTACCAAGGGTATTGCCACAAAGGCTTGCCACACATTAGGCTTTCTGCCACACGGGCATGCAGTGACAACTCGTCCTTTTGAAGTCCTGAAGACAATCAAACGCTCCGAGTGGCGATGCTCAATGGTCGATATACATTCAAACAAATTCAACAACATGGCATGCTCACCGTAGGAGCGCGTGTAATGTTTTAATTAATCAATGCGGATCGACGACACCTCAACTCACTCACTCTACTTAGTGAATTTTCATGCTTCCAATTCTTATATTACCTAGGTGAGGTTGTACCAAAATAAATCACTCATTTAGCTTTGGGTCATTGGAACCCGAGTTTCATCAAATTCTTTATCTAGTATGGTTCCATTTCTACTTATCTATAAGCTTAGGCTAGTCATACTATGGCTCTCATGCTTATTTTTAAGCCAAAATACCTTTAACAATTACTTAGAGTGCAAACACAGGCACAAAGTCCGGGTGTTCAATTGCGGAACGCTAGTCTTAATCTCAGATCAGAACTCTAGGCACGTAATACGGAACACTAGGCTCAATTTTTAGATTGAGATACTAGGCACGCCATACGGAACACTAGGTCCAATCCTAAACTAAGAAAATGCGCACGCAAGTAGGACATTAAGTCCCAGCACAGGACACATAGTCCATATGCTCAATAGGAAGACTAGGTTCCCTATGTTTTAATCTTTCAAAAACTCGATCTTTGAACTCTCTTTCTCTATTCTTATATCACTCCTATGTATCTGAAAATACTTTTTAGTTCTAGGTCGTTGAAACCCTAGTTGTGTTAAATAACACACTGGAAGAATTCCCAGGAAAGAGAGGTGGTGCGAACACTCTTAATTACCAAGTCTTTCCTAGCCGTAATTTCCCAGCGCATCATTTAACTCAACCGCTTTATAAATCGTACTTTTTATTTCAAATTCTTTTCTTTACTATCATTCCATTGAAATTTCCTTGCAAGCTTTGGCTAGTTATACTAAAACCTTCACGCTTACTTTTAAATCAAAATGCCCTTAACAATTTGCTTACGAAATCAGAATTCGGCTTGTGGAATCGCATCAGATTTACCGATGTAAATCGTCAACCAATAGCAGTCGATCAACGCATTATTAATTAATCCATCATCAACAACAATATTTTCATATTCCAAGTCAATACCAAATTCCATTTAAATCCTACTTGATTCATGGAAAACAACATCAATCATAATGCCTCACAGGGCCAAAGACATGCTATAGCATTTCAACAGCATATAACAATTCAATAGGCTACAACATGCTCCACAGTTTCATCAACTTCAAGTCTAATCAAATCACTCAAACAAGATTTAAGTCACGCAATACAATTCAATTTGCCACGCAGGGCCAAAAGCATGCTACAACATTTCCAACAACACATAAAAGTACTACAAGTACTACCACACTATCAAACAATCAAACAAGCAACAAACAAGGCGAAAAGCCCAAACTCATTATATAAGAATTTCCCTTACCTTGGGCGCTTTAACAATCCAAGCAAGGTAATCCGAAATAATCGTCAAGTCGCACTTGCTGCATCTTAAGCACGAACCTTAACAACACAAACTTAACTAAATTAGAACTAAAACTTAGTCCTAATGCCCCTAGGGCAGCCACGGCTTAGGCATCCTAAAGCCTAGGAATTACTTGACTTAATCCCTAATTGGTGCTATCTAGCCATATGCCAAGGTACATATTCAAACCATGCAAGTTTTGAAACTTTTTCAAAAGCTAAGCACTTAGAAAATATCAAAACCCAAAACTTACCAATTGGAATAGTGTTTTACCAAATGAATAGTATTTTTCCAAACTTAAACCACTTTTTAAAACACTAAAACATGTCACAAAATTTTAGAAATAAATTCAATACAAGTTCAAAACAATTCTTAAGACATAAACCAAATCTTTTCCCAAAATCATACTTCTTTGAATTGTTTTGCTAAATCAAATCACTACCCACTTTTCACAACATCTTTTAGGTTGAAATCAAATTAAAATCATACCCTAACTCTTCTCATAGGTCACGGTTTTAAGACCACAAAAACAAACTCAAGGTTTTCAAACTTTTAACTCCTAAATCATTACAACTTTTGTTTAATCAAAACTACCTATCATAACCCAATTTCCATACCACTTTAATACAATTAAAAACAAGTCTAAACTCACTTAAATCATGCCTAAAAGCTACTGTTTTTAGGAACTATAAACAGCCCCAAAAATCTAATTGTTTTCAACTTTATAAAACAACTTGTTTTCCAAGTAAACATCAAAGTCTAACCATCTATAATTTAAACAAGTTTTTCACAACCACTTTGCACTAAAACAAGTCACATCTTTCCTCTAAATACAAGTTAAAACATCATCAAAAACTTGCTCTTAAATCACGATTTTGGAGTCCCAAAACAGCCCCTAAATTCATTTTATTTCAAACCACACAAGTTGCTAAAATGCTAAATATCATTACTACATCTTAACACAAGTTAATCATAAATTTTAAGCAACAAAGCTTGATTAAAAACAAACATAAACAGCCCTTAATTGCCACGGTTACCAGCCCCAAAGTTCACCAATTTGATTTTACAAAACTTGCTTGTTTTGCATATAAGACTAGTTTCAAGCAAACCACTTAAAACCCATCAAAGAACTAACTCTAAATCCAACAAAATCAAACCAAAACAACCTTGAACAGCCCCTAATTTCGTTCAGCCCCAAAACCTAGGTTTTCACAATTTTTAAAACCAAGAACAAGCCTAATCTAGGTGGAAAATAAGGGGTTAAGGAACTAGTCATGCTAATCTAGCAAAATCTAACACCTTTAAGCAAAAATGATTCCTAAAACCAACCAAACCCATTCATGGCAGCCAAGAAGAAAAGGAAATGGGTTAGGACTCTTACCAACCAAGATGATGATGATTGATCATGAAGGAAGAAGAAAGGATGGAAGGAATCAAGGATTAAGGACTAAAACTTCAAGTTTCTCCAAGATCTTGAACTTTCTCTCTCAAGAATTTTTTTCTCAAACCTTCACCAATGAAAGAATGGATGGATCTGATCTTGAGCAAGGGAGAAGGCCACGAAATTTTTGAGGGCAAGAATGGAAAGGAAAAGTTCATTTAGTTGGATCATGACTACATAGTTACAAAGTAACCACCTTAACTACCTACCATTTAATCATCATCCAATCCTAAGCTTACACTTGTCAAGGAAGCTTCTAAAGGACCATGGTCAGCTCCCTAGCACATGTGCAGCTTCCATACATCCCCTTGGCCACAGGTTTCGTTTAAATCACGTTTTTGCTGCGTTCTCGCTCAAAGGGTCTTGTGACGTTCTGCGTATAATAGGTTTTAATAATAAAAACTCCAAAAATATTTCTAATTATAACCCCACACCCAAAAATCACAAATATTCCTCGTGGCATAAGAAAAGTATCTATGTATCTCGTTTTCTCGAAATGCGAACCGAAACGTCGCAATTAGGCAGTCTCTGGCCATAGAAAATACACTAAATATTTTCTGATGCCCAAAAATTCTAGAAAAATTACAATAAATCCTAAATATTGGAAAATGCTAAGATCTCAAATTTTATAAAATTTGGATCACGTTTGGGCATGTTTCAGTTAGAAACACACACAATAGCCTATCTACGGCAGCGTAATAAAAACTGTAAATTAGTGAGGATCACTAATTTCAATTTCTCTTATCATATAGATATTATTCAATCAATAAAATTATCAAAACAAAATCATTAAAATAATAGTCATATTAAATATGACATAAAACAGACAATTAGTACAATAACTAAATAATAAAAATCCAAACTATGACTTAAAAATAACTATTAAGTCCTAAAATTATTTTTCATTCAATAAAATAATTTTCTTTAATCAAACAACAATCTTTCACATTTTTCGATATTAATTCATATTAAAAACAGTATACGTCTACACTGTCTCTTAATCTGAATTAATTGTTAAAACAGTAAATTGTTCACAATAAATCTTTGTTGTTCTTCATACTTTTAACAAACCATTGAGGTCATGACTCTCTACGATTTATTTTCAAGTAGTTGGAACTACAAAATAATTTTCATAAAAATTGGGATGTTACAGCTTCCGACGTTGTAAGTGTAAACATGTAACGCCGGTTTTTAAACCGCGGTTATAAGTAAGTTTTAATCGCGGTTTTTAACAAAAACGGCGTTAAATCCTGACGTAAAAGGACCAAAAAAATTGAAAAAACGGAAAAAATACTTATAACCGCGGTTTTTTAGTGAAAACCGACGCCGTAGGTCACTTTTGACCGCGGTTTTATAACAAAACCGGCGCCGTATGTCACTTTGAAAATTTGAAAAAACGAAAAAACAGTTTTAACCGCGGTTTTGCGGAAAACCGGCGCCGTAGGTCACTTTTAACCGCGGTTTTTAACAAAACCGGCGCCGTATGTCACTTTGAAAATATGAAAAAAAAAGTTATAACCGCGGTTTTTTAGTGAAAACCGACGCCGTAGGTCACTTTTGACCGCGGTTTTATAACAAAACCGGCGCCGTATGTCACTTTGAAAATTTGAAAAAACGAAAAAACAGTTTTAACCGCGGTTTTGCGGAAAACCGGCGCCGTAGGTCACTTTTAACCGCGGTTTTTAACAAAACCGGCGCCGTATGTCACTTTGAAAATATGAAAAAAAAAAGTTATAACCGCGGTTTTTTAGTGAAAACCGACGCCGTAGGTCACTTTTGACCGCGGTTTTATAACAAAACCGGCGCCGTAGGTATAATTTTTTTTTTTATAAATTTTTTTAAATTTCCCGGTACCAGGATATAAACAATATCCACACAGAATTCACAAACATAACTGGTCAAAAGATTTATCCACACAGGATATATACAATATTCACAAACAGAATTCACAAAACATAACTTCCAAAACAAATAAAGACATTGATCCACAAAGGCATAACACATGATACATTTATCCACAAAGGCATTGAAGGATGTAAACTATGAAGAGCAATTAAAGGCAAAACAATTATCTAACATAAGCAATAGTACAAAAACAATTCATTCAAATTTTATCGCACCATGTCATTTTTTTTGTATTGCTTTTCTTGTTCGGCGTCTTGGTGGTTCTGGGTTTAGATTTTGCTCATCAATCTTAGTCACAAAAAAGCGTGCCCAAGTTTTTCGAATCTCAACAATTTCTTCAGGACTGTATGGGTTACAACCATCGAATAACTACAAGTTCAATTCAAAAAAGATCTAATTAACTAACTTCAAATATTGTAAGGTATAAAAAAGATCAATTAACAAGTTAAGAAATGTTTTATTACCAAATCCCATCCAGATGTAATCCTCATTGTGACAATGGACAACATGGTCTTCATGACATAGTAGCCACACGCCCATGAGTTGTCTTGGTGAGGCCCCTACAAATGACAATATAAATTACTACAAATTATGTATACACATAACTAATACGCCTTTTAATATGTAAATATCATATAAAGACAACCTACTTACCATGAGTATGTTCCAATTAGGCTTCTTTTCTTGTCCCAGACCTTTTTTACTATTATAATCCACCATAGCTCTGATAAAATAATATAAGTTATATATATAAGATAAATACATATATGACATCACAAGTATGACAACTAAATTAAAAGTTTACCCCTCAAGGACACGCTTAATCTGTAGGCTTGGCCTTTGATGAAGTGAGCATATCCAGACAATGAGATTATGTTTAGGACAAATGACAATCAACTGCCAATGATTGCTAGGTAACAACAATAAATGTATATTAGAAACACATAAAGAAAAACGTATGCTATGAATAAAAGTGTACTCACTTGTGCACGTGCGGTCCTAAGAAAACATCTTTGTCTCTTTGAATTAGCTTATCCAGTATGTAAGCTTGAACAGAGTCATTAGGCTGTTTTGGGTTGGGCTTGACAACCATCAACGTTGGATCCAAGAATCCATATACATCACTGATGTTGTTCTGAATACATATACGATGCAGATACCTAGGAGTTGAAACAAAATAATGTTAATTATATATAATTGATACAAAGGAGTTAAAAATATACAAATATGTTAATTAATACTTACGAGGACCATAATTGCAAGTGTTGATTGGCAAGCGAAGTCATCACCGAGCGACAGTCCGTTAAGTCCTTCGAAAATGTAAAAATTGGAAGATCATCATGCTCTAAGGTAATCCCGACTTGTCCTTTGGGAAGATCAAACGCCATGTGACCATTTCGTCTTAAATTGTCATCGTTAGCATCCTCCTCATTTTCTGGCGAACAACTATCCTTGGTGCTGACATGCGCAATGGCTTTAGGAGAAGGCACTATATTCTGAGTTAGTTGGGCTTCCACATCTGACTTGAACCGATTTGTAAGCTTCAAACTTAGCTTCAAACATTTGACTAAGGTCCTGCATGTTACGATGTCTCATGGCATCCACGCCCACTTGCTTTGACCGATCAGTGAAATTCCTCCGAAGTATTTCTTAAAGCCCACACCTCGACCAGCAGTGCGGACACGACCATAATGCTCGGGTGTTCCAAGGGCAGTAGTCAAGATATCTTGACGTCCAGTTGGAATAAAAGTACCCTGAGATTCATCTTCAACCCAATGACTCCTACAACCAAATTCAATCACAGAAGTCGTTGATCAGTCGACCTAAATTGGTTAAAAATCACATAATATTAAATAAGGCAGATACACTTACAATTTTAGAAGCAACTGAGGCCACAACATCAGATGTATAAGATCCTGATGGTTTTGTTCGAGCCATAGCCCATAGCTCATACCGGTTTGGTTTTGGAGGGGATTCCAAGGCTTCATCTCCAGCCTCTTCCTGCAAGGCTTTCTTTCTGTGTGCTATTATATTCTTCTCAAGTCTATCATAACCCCCACGAGACAATAGGTGGGGGTAGATATTCTTTGCAACATTTGTCTTTCCCTTTTCTCTTTTTTTCTGTTAAAAATAACGTAACACACCACAAAATAAAATAAGTAAAAAATTATATTAGCCAAGTTAAAAAACATAATTCAAACAAACCAGAAACGCTTCTTCCGTGCGGCTCCTAACAAACTCATTCCATATGTCCTCTGAAAGGAAATTATACTTCTGATAAGGATTTGTGCAACCATTTTTGTCTCCTTTCCCAAATATAAATGTCCTGGAGAGTTTAGACTTAAAGTCCTTCCAACGCTCACCCGCATAGGACAACCATCGGTCCCTAAACTTTTTATCAAGGGGAACATCAAATTTATCCTACAATACATAACAAAATGGTGATGTTAGTAAATAGATACACAAAAGGATCAATAAAGCTAAATACAAATCTGTATACAAATAGAGATAAAGGTCAATACCATGACATCTTCCCATATCATATCTTTGGTTTTTTCAGGGACATCTCTCCATTTAGGTATCAGAATGGAGGTCTTGCTTCGTGCAATGTACGACAAATAAGTGCGAAGCTAATGCATTATCACCATAAGGTCGCCCAGTATCTGGATCAAATTCAATAGAAAACTTCTGACCAGGAAGAAGTCTATTTTTCAATTGTGATGTAGTGGTAACACCTCTAGTCCTTTTTTTGGGGGACTTTGATGTGGATGGATCAGCCATATATGATGCCTGTTTAAACAAACAAACAAACAAATGTGAGAAACAATGTGAGATAATCTAACAAACATGTATCAATATATATAATTATAACGGATAATCTAACAGATATTAATTGTGGATAATCTAACAAACATGTAGTCACCTATAAAATTCTTTGGCAGTTAAGTTTGAATGTCCTCCAATATCCCTTCTTGATGATCATCACGAGTGGCATATACATCGTCTACTTCATTTTCATCATCGAAGATGGGTCTTTGTGTTGAGAAAGAAGGGGTGTCATTGATATCTAGTGTTGAATCTTGATTTTCATCACTCTCATGCATACTTCTTCTTTGGAGAACCACAGGCCACCTTTTGTTAGAAGGATCCTTGACATAAAACACTTGTTTTGCATGAATTGCCATGATGAAGGGCTCATCCTTATAACCTACCTTATCAAGATCCACCATTGTAAAACCTAATTCATCGGTTTGTACACCACCATTACTGTTAACCCACTTACATTTAAAAACAGGCACTTTGAATTTATTATAATCGATCTCTCAAATCTCTTCAATGACCCCAAAGTAGGCTATGGATGCCAGAACGGGGTTTTTATCCTTTGAACTAGAGAAATGCATAGAAGAAGCCATAACCATAACCCCACTGTTTTGTACGGTGCTCTTGTCATCCTGTGACTTTGTATAAAAAGAAAATTTGTTGATATCGTATCCTCTCCACGGCAAGACATTAAATTTAGGATCATGTGCTAGCCATGTTAATGTCTCAGAAGCAGTATCATCACTCAAAACCTGTTCTTTAAACCAAGGTATGAATGTCTTGTTATGCTCCTTCAACACCCAATTTTCATTCATTCGAGGATTTTTGGCCTTGACATGATTTTTGTGAGCAGACAAGTAAGGTTCAACTTCATCAATATTATTCAATATATACGAATGTGCTTGCAACACTTCCGCTCGACCCATGCTCTTAGTTTTTAGACCTAGTGTGCCCTTACCTTCACATCTTCCCTCATGACGAGACTTGGGAAGCCCTACAGGTGCCGCTTCGAACATTTTTTGGCAAGATGCCACGAATAGCCACTGGTAGTAATTGTTGCATCAAGACGTGACAGTCATGAGATTTTAAGCCAACTAATTTGAGATCTGTCATTGATACAAGACTCTTTATATTTGAAGAGTAACCCTGTGGCACTTTCACACCACGTAGACACTCGCAAAACCTTTTTTTCTCTTCCTTTGACAATGTATGACAAGCTGGTGGCAAATATGTCTTGTTACCTCTTGGCTGAGGAGCTAACTCCTCTCTTATACCCATGGCAACAAGGTCTAGATGAGCATTCACTCCATCCTTTGTCTTGCCCTGAATATTGAGAAGCGTACCGATTACACTATCACACACATTTTTCTCCACATGCATCACATCAATACAAAGGTCTTACATCAAGACTTGACCAAGATGGAAGATCAAAGAACACCGACCTTTTCTTCCATATGTTTTTCACGAGAAGAATGTTTTCCTCTTGTTTTTCCGTACTTAACATTGATGGAGTTCACCTGTTGATAAACTTCTTCTCCTAAGTTAAAGCTTTTGGAGCAATTTCGTTCTCTTGACATCCATTAAAAGCCTTTTTCAACCTGCGATACGGTGATCACGCCTCAAAAATCTTCTATGCCCAAGGTAACAAGTCTTCCTCCCATTTTTCAGTTGAAAGAAACATGTGCCATCTTCACAAATAGGGCATGCTTTATGCCCTTAACACTATACTTTCGGACAAGTTCCCATATCTTTGGAAAGTCGTTGATGGTGCAAAACAACATGGCACGCAACTTGAAATCTTCACCAAAACCTATCAAAGACATCAATGCCTTCTGCCCACAATATTCTCAAGTCATCAATCAAGGGTTTTAGATAAACATCTATGTCATTTCCCGGTTGTTTTGGACCGGAAATCATCATAGATAGCATAACGTACTTGCGCTTCATGCACAACCAAGGAGACAGGTTGTAAATTACTAAGAGAACAGGCCATGAACTATGGATGCTACTTAAGTTACCATATGGATTCATTCCATCTGTAGCAAGTCCAAGCCTAAGGTTTCTTGGCTCATTGCCGAACTCCGGAAACAATGAATCAACTCTCTTCCATTGCAAAGAATCGGCCGGATGGCGAAGCTTTCCATCACATTTCCTATCATCTGCATGCCATCTAAGGTTCTTTGCATCATTTATATTGGCGAACAGTCGCTTAAACCTTGGAATAATTGGAAGATACCATAACACCTTCGCAGGAGGACCTTTTTTGCTCACATCATCACAACTATCATCACTGTCCTTCTTTTTGTAGCGTGGTGTATTACACTCGGGACACTCTTCTTTGTCTTCATGCTCTTTCCAAGATAATATGCAATCCTTCTGCATGCGTGTATTTTCTTATACTCCACACCCATCGGACATAATATCTTCTTCGCTTCATAATTACTTTTCGGCAATGTGTTCTCTATCTAAGCATGTCATTCAACAGCTTAAGCAATTCAAGAAAGCTCTTGTCACCCACCCATTTATCGCCTTCAGATTGAACAATTTCAAAGACAATCGACAACCGTGTGAAATTTTTGCGATCCGGATACAGAGGTTCTTCCTTGTCGCTACATAGAGTTTCATACACATGTGCCCATTGAAAGACTCTGGTCCAATATCACGAATCATGTCCCCTAGTCGATCGTCCATATCTACATCAACTTCCTCTCTTGTGGACACACTTGGCTTGTTTAACACTTCACCATGCCAGGTCCATGTCGTATATCTTTGCCAAATCCCAAAAGTACGAAGATGATTCCGTATCTCCTCAACATTTAGTTTTGGTCCATTCAAACACTTAACACAAGGACAATAGAAAGTTGTTTGATTGGGAAAATTTGCTTGGAAAAATTGTAAGAACTCTTCGACCCCGCTCTTATACTCATCACCTAAACGATGTTTTTGCATCCAACTACGATCCATAACTGTGTTCTGAAATAATATACACACACTTTAAAATGCTTAGATATTTAACTAATATTGACATGTTTGTATATAGTGTGCTATTCACAAACTCATCCACATCAATTAATTGTTCATCATTCTGAAACTTAATTAACAAAACTCACCCCAAAACCAAACCCATCATCAACAGAACCCCACAACCCACCAAGCCAAACCCAAAAAAGCTTTTCAAAAGAAGATCAGAACCAACCGAAGCAGCAAAAGGAAAAGCAGAGATTATAGGAAAAACCCACATACCTTATCAGCAGAAGAACAACCCCATGATGGAAAAATCAGTGAGAACGATTCAGCGGTGACGAAGCAAAAAGCAGCAGCGAAGTCAGGGATTCGATGCAATCCTTCGGGCATGCATGTATTTTCTTATACTCCACACCCATCGGACATAATATCTTCTTCGCTTCATAATTACTGTTTGGCAATGTGTTACCTTCCGGAAGCATGTCATTCAACAGTTTAAGCAATTCAGTGAAGCTCTTATCAGTCCACCCATTTACCCTAAAACCGCCGCCATAGGTCTCACAATTTTTTAACACTGGGTTACACATATGGCGCCCGCCGGTTTTATGGTAAAACCGCCGCCATATGTCTCGCGTTACATACGACCGCGGTTTTAACGTAAAACCGGCGCCATAGCTGTTGTCCTGACTACATCCCGAGGCTATAACTTCGTTATGGCATTCCGGTGCACCTATTCGGTTGCCAAAGTCACCGACGACATCGCCACTTCGACAACAACTTCGGTTCAGAAACCTCTGACCCGGATATGACCTCGTGAGCCCCGAATGGGTAGTATAAACCTCTCAACGAGCATGTCTCTCCTGGTTCTTCCCTACTGACTCGCAGTATCACTGTGCTCCCCTTTCCTACCTTTTCTTCCTTAATCCCGACGCTTCCCGCCCTTATTCAAACCATCCTAGCTCGGATGAAGAACCTTACCTCCTCTCGGAGGGTTACTCCGTCCTTTGGCTGCCGATTTCGTTTGTGTTCCATAGCAGGCGTCCTCAGTTCGTCGACTGGCAAACCATCCTAGCTCGGATGAAGAACCTTACCTCCTCTCGGAGGGTTACTCCGTCCTTTGGCTGCCGATTTCGTTTGTGTTCCATAGCAGGCGTCCTCAGTTCGTCGACTGGCAATCTCACCCCACCCCTTGACCTTGCATATGGCGCCGGTTGTGAAACATATGGCGCCGGTTTTACCCTAAAACCGGCGCCATAGGTCTAACAATTTTTTTACACTGGGTTAAACATATGGCGCCGGTTTTAGGGTAAAACCGGCGCCATATGTCTCGCGTTACATACGACCGCGGTTTTAATGTAAAACCGGCGAGATAGATGTTGGAGAGACGACCGCGATTTTACCCTAAAACCGGCGCCATAGGTATCACTTTACATACGACCGCGGTTTTACCCTAAAACCGGCGTCATAGATCTCACAATTTCATCATTTAATTTCAAAAATGCCACCGCGTTATATGTTACGCCGGTTATCCGCAAAACCGGCGTTATAAATATGTATTTTAGGTGTATTTCACACTAGTGCCATAACCCAAACCTACCAAAACAAGGTAGAAATTAGTGAAGAAACAGCATGAAACACGGCCTAGCCGTGCTGTGCAAAATGGCCGTGTCAGGCCTCTGCAGAATTTCTGCAGACGAGCGTCAACTTCGCAGATTTTATTAACATATCAAATGGAGTCAGAATTGAGCAAACGACCACTCATTGGAAAGCTTAAGATGTCTAATTTATGAATATAATTTTTATTTTAGAGGATGTCCTCCCAATTAGTGCAGTTTTAACAAAAAAGCAACTGATGTCAGAAAACAGGACAGCATTCATTCCTTAACTTGTAAATTCTATATCTAATTCAATTCTTAACATTTTCAAGTGATTCTTGGGCCTAAAATGAAGCCCCTCATGTCTAGTTTACACAGAAACAAGAATCATTTCAATCCAAGGTCTATAGAGAAAGTTATACTCGAAATACCAGAGGAAGTCTTAACATGCATGTTCACTAGGTTGTAACCCAAACTTGTACTAAGTCCAACATCAAATTCCCACTCCACAATCTGAACCTTAGATTAACTAAACCACATGCAAAAGGAAATAAAAACCCTAATGGGGGTCTTATTGGTTGCCCACCACCTAAAGGAGAAGAACTCACCCCAAAAAGAAGAAATGGAGTTGAATAGCTTGAGTTCTCCTTCCTTCTCCCTCTTATAATTTCGAGCTCCTCCTTCTTGCTTCCTTGAACCAGCTCTTGAAGCTTCAACAATGGAGGATGTTCAGCCCAAACTCCTCCTTTGACAAGGATTGAATGGAGTCTTCAAAGCTTCACCCTCTTCTAGCCCCAAAACCCTAGCTTTCTTCTTCTTTTCCCCTTTTTCCTCTTCTTCCTTCTCTCTACATTTCTAATTTTTGCTTCTTCCTTTGTTTGTGGCTGCTGGAAATCGATGGAGGGAGGGAGTAATAGGGTTTGGAGAGAGTTCTATGGTGGATTTAAATGAAACATGGTGTATGGTGGTCACTTGGGTTAAGTTAATTAAAAACTTGCCAATAAACCCTTATTAATCCTCTTGATTAAATCTTAGGTTCCTAATAATAACTTAAGTAATTTTAATCAATTAAAACTACTCCTAATTAATCAGTCCCACAAATCCTAAATCATTGGGTAAAATTACCATTTTACCCTTTGATTCCAAATTGGTTTTAAACTACCAAATTAAGGCTGTGTACTATATTTAATCCTCAGGGATTAAATCTCTTTTTCACTTAGGTTTTCTAATAATGAGGCTTAAGGGTTTTGGGATATTACATTACTCCCCACCTTTTAGGAATTTTGCCCCCAAAATTCGCCTTATCTCCTAACCTTATCCTTACATAGGATTTGTTCTCTGTGCTTCCGCTACGTACTCAAATTCTAGGCGACTTCAAAAAGCTAAGTTCTCTTCTCGATCGTTCTAAACCCTTGAAAATCCAAGAGGAATTAATAACGATAGTAGATCAACTATCCGATGAATTTGGTGATTCAGCTAACCGATCACAAACCTAGTCTAATTCCCAACAAAGTTTTTATTAAGTTAAGACAAGGTTTGTAATTGGTTAACAGGATCACTTCATACGCCGGCCAATGAACCTAGCGTCAACATTAATTCCTTAGAATTCTCACCGATTTAGCTGTAACTAAGACTCTTGTAGTCCAACGACTATGGTCTACTGTTGAACTAAATCGCAAGTGTACGATTTCGTCGTCAAGTAATAAAAAGATCGAATCCACAGGGATTGTGGTTGACTAATTAACTCAACAACTTTGTAACAATTTTGAACGAGAACAAAATATTTGGTATTTGATTTTGATGTTATTTACAACAACTAAACTTAATAAAAACTAATTGAATTCGAATAATTAAAAACGACTAGGGGTTGAATCATTTTGTTTCCACCTTTATGCAATTGAATTCAAAACCAATACAAGCTATACTCATGAACAATTGAAGTTTAAATCCTCTAAATTAGATTAACGAAAATTCCTTTCCTCTTAATCCCTTTGATTTAACTAATAAGCCCTAATCCCTTAGGTTCAAATTAATTAAATCAAGCATAAAGAATAAAGATTCATACAAACTCATACCAAATAGAAATATATTCCTATAACCCTATAGATATGTCCAACAATCTCAATGCTAGTTAAAAACCCCAATTTTCCAATCATGAGCATAACCCAAATTCAATTTAGTAATTATCAATTATCAAAAGGCATTAAGAATGTAGATAAAGGATCAATTAACATGAATAAACTTGCATAGAAATAATAGAATCCAATTACATAAGGGTTTCCACAAAATTCATCTAACCCTAGCCTACAAGAGTTTAGTTACTCATAGAGAAAGAGAAACCAAACCAGAAAAATAGAGAAAAGATAGAAGTCCACTCCATTGGAGACTCAAATCCTTGTTCCCAAGCTTGAATCCTCTTTGGAGATGGAGGAAAGTGAATCCCTAGCACCCCTTGACAAGCCCCACGGCGTTTTAGGTCTTTGGAATGGTCAAGAATGATCAAAACATCAAAAATTCATGTTTTTAACGCTAACAGCGCGACCAGAGCGCTCCACGCAACCTGCGCGCTAAGACACAGAATGGTGTTAGATTTGGCGCTGCAGGCGCGCTCAAGCGTGCTCTGCGCGCACGCGATCAATCCTGCACCCGTTTTTCCACGTTGTTTTGCATTTTTCACCTCTGTAAACTCCGAATTAGCTCAAGATGTCTTCATGACTGTTGAAGCTATGGATCTTAGCTTTCCAATGGCACCAGTTTCATCTCGTTTGGACACCTACAACTCCAGATATGATTAAAACATTGAACATGTGTCAGGCTGAGACAGCATCACATTATCAACTTGTAGCACAAATTACCCCAACTTAGAGATTGATTTAGGTCTCGGTTCCTTCATCAAAGTTGTAGATAATTCTTATATCTTTCCAACAAGACCAAGATCATCTCATTTGATTAGTGTGGCTCAAGATATAGCTTTTGGAATCTTTTATGTCAGGAAACAGCGCTTCCAGCACTAGTGCAAAAACCACTTTTAATCGCGGTTTTTTTGGACTTCTAACGTCGGTTTTCAATCCGGCGTCTTTTCTTCCGACGTTGTAAGTGTAAATATTTAACGCCGGTTTATAAACCGCGGTTAAAAGTTAGTTTTAATCCAAGGTCTATAGAGAAAGTTATACTCGAAATACCAGAGGAAGTCTTAACATGCATGTTCACTAGGTTGTAACCCAAACTTGTACTAAGTCCAACATCAAATTCCCACTCCACAATCTGAACCTTAGATTAACTAAACCACATGCAAAAGGAAATAAAAACCCTAATGGGGGTCTTATTGGTTGCCCACCACCTAAAGGAGAAGAACTCACCCCAAAAAGAAGAAATGGAGTTGAATAGCTTGAGTTCTCCTTCCTTCTCCCTCTTATAATTTCGAGCTCCTCCTTCTTGCTTCCTTGAACCAGCTCTTGAAGCTTCAACAATGGAGGATGTTCAGCCCAAACTCCTCCTTTGACAAGGATTGAATGGAGTCTTCAAAGCTTCACCCTCTTCTAGCCCCAAAACCCTAGCTTTCTTCTTCTTTTCCCCTTTTTCCTCTTCTTCCTTCTCTCTACATTTCTAATTTTTGCTTCTTCCTTTGTTTGTGGCTGCTGGAAATCGATGGAGGGAGGGAGTAATAGGGTTTGGAGAGAGTTCTAGGGTGGATTTAAATGAAACATGGTGTATGGTGGTCACTTGGGTTAAGTTAATTAAAAACTTGCCAATAAACCCTTATTAATCCTCTTGATTAAATCTTAGGTTCCTAATAATAACTTAAGTAATTTTAATCAATTAAAACTACTCCTAATTAATCAGTCCCACAAATCCTAAATCATTGGGTAAAATTACCATTTTACCCTTTGATTCCAAATTGGTTTTAAACTACCAAATTAAGGTCAGTACTATATTTAATCCTCAGGATTAAATCTCTTTTCACTTAGGTTTTCTAATAATGAGGCTTAAGGGTTTTGGGATATTACATTACTCCCCACCTTTTAGGAATTTTGCCCCCAAAATTCGCCTTATCTCCTAACCTTATCCTTACATAGGATTTGTTCTCTGTGCTTCCGCTACGTACTCAAATTCTAGGCGACTTCAAAAAGCTAAGTTCTCTTCTCGATCGTTCTAAACCCTTGAAAATCCAAGAGGAATTAATAACGATAGTAGATCAACTATCCGATGAATTTGGTGATTCAGCTAACCGATCACAAACCTAGTCTAATTCCCAACAAAGTTTTTATTAAGTTAAGACAAGGTTTGTAATTGGTTAACAGGATCACTTCATACGCCGGCCAATGAACCTAGCGTCAACATTAATTCCTTAGAATTCTCACCGATTTAGCTGTAACTAAGACTCTTGTAGTCCAACGACTATGGTCTACTGTTGAACTAAATCGCAAGTGTACGATTTCGTCGTCAAGTAATAAAAAGATCGAATCCACAGGGATTGTGGTTGACTAATTAACTCAACAACTTTGTAACAATTTTGAACGAGAACAAAATATTTGGTATTTGATTTTGATGTTATTTACAACAACTAAACTTAATAAAAACTAATTGAATTCGAATAATTAAAAACGACTAGGGGTTGAATCATTTTGTTTCCACCTTTATGCAATTGAATTCAAAACCAATACAAGCTATACTCATGAACAATTGAAGTTTAAATCCTCTAAATTAGATTAACGAAAATTCCTTTCCTCTTAATCCCTTTGATTTAACTAATAAGCCCTAATCCCTTAGGTTCAAATTAATTAAATCAAGCATAAAGAATAAAGATTCATACAAACTCATACCAAATAGAAATATATTCCTATAACCCTATAGATATGTCCAACAATCTCAATGCTAGTTAAAAACCCCAATTTTCCAATCATGAGCATAACCCAAATTCAATTTAGTAATTATCAATTATCAAAAGGCATTAAGAACAGAGATAAAGGATCAATTAACATGAATAAACTTGCATAGAAATAATAGAATCCAATTACATAAGGGTTTCCACAAAATTCATCTAACCCTAGCCTACAAGAGTTTAGTTACTCATAGAGAAAGAGAAACCAAACCAGAAAAATAGAGAAAAGATAGAAGTCCACTCCATTGGAGACTCAAATCCTTGTTCCCAAGCTTGAATCCTCTTTGGAGATGGAGGAAAGTGAATCCCTAGCACCCCTTGACAAGCCCCACGGCGTTTTAGGTCTTTGGAATGGTCAAGAATGATCAAAACATCAAAAATTCATGTTTTTAACGCTAACAGCGCGACCAGAGCGCTCCGCGCGCAACCTGCGCGCTAAGACACAGAATGGTGTTAGATTTGGCGCTGCAGGCGCGCTCAAGCGTGCTCTGCGCGCACGCGATCAATCCTGCACCCGTTTTTCCACGTTGTTTTGCATTTTTCACCTCTGTAAACTCCGAATTAGCTCAAGATGTCTTCATGACTGTTGAAGCTATGGATCTTAGCTTTCCAATGGCACCAGTTTCATCTCGTTTGGACACCTACAACTCCAGATATGATTAAAACATTGAACATGTGTCAGGCTGAGACAGCATCACATTATCAACTTGTAGCACAAATTACCCCAACTTAGAGATTGATTTAGGTCTCGGTTCCTTCATCAAAGTTGTAGATAATTCTTATATCTTTCCAACAAGACCAAGATCATCTCATTTGATTAGTGTGGCTCAAGATATAGCTTTTGGAATCTTTTATGTCAGGAAACAGCGCTTCCAGCACTAGTGCAAAAACCACTTTTAATCGCGGTTTTTTTGGACTTCTAACGTCGGTTTTCAATCCGGCGTCTTTTCTTCCGACGTTGTAAGTGTAAATATTTAACGCCGGTTTATAAACCGCGGTTAAAAGTTAGTTTTAATCCAAGGTCTATAGAGAAAGTTATACTCGAAATACCAGAGGAAGTCTTAACATGCATGTTCACTAGGTTGTAACCCAAACTTGTACTAAGTCCAACATCAAATTCCCACTCCACAATCTGAACCTTAGATTAACTAAACCACATGCAAAAGGAAATAAAAACCCTAATGGGGGTCTTATTGGTTGCCCACCACCTAAAGGAGAAGAACTCACCCCAAAAAGAAGAAATGGAGTTGAATAGCTTGAGTTCTCCTTCCTTCTCCCTCTTATAATTTCGAGCTCCTCCTTCTTGCTTCCTTGAACCAGCTCTTGAAGCTTCAACAATGGAGGATGTTCAGCCCAAACTCCTCCTTTGACAAGGATTGAATGGAGTCTTCAAAGCTTCACCCTCTTCTAGCCCCAAAACCCTAGCTATCTTCTTCTTTTCCCCTTTTTCCTCTTCTTCCTTCTCTCTACATTTCTAATTTTTGCTTCTTCCTTTGTTTGTGGCTGCTGGAAATCGATGGAGGGAGGGAGTAATAGGGTTTGGAGAGAGTTCTAGGGTGGATTTAAATGAAACATGGTGTATGGTGGTCACTTGGGTTAAGTTAATTAAAAACTTGCCAATAAACCCTTATTAATCCTCTTGATTAAATCTTAGGTTCCTAATAATAACTTAAGTAATTTTAATCAATTAAAACTACTCCTAATTAATCAGTCCCACAAATCCTAAATCATTGGGTAAAATTACCATTTTACCCTTTGATTCCAAATTGGTTTTAAACTACCAAATTAAGGTCATGTACTATATTTAATCCTCGTGATTAAATCTCTTTTTCACTTAGGTTTTCTAATAATGAGGCTTAAGGGTTTTGGGATATTACATTACTCCCCACCTTTTAGGAATTTTGCCCCAAAATTCGCCTTATCTCCTAACCTTATCCTTACATAGGATTTGTTCTCTCTGTGCTTCCGCCACGCACTCAAATTCTAGGCGACTTCAAAAAGCTAAGTTCTCTTCTCGATCGTTTCTAAACCCTTGAAAATCCAAGAGGAATTAATAACGATAGTAGATCAACTATCCGATGAATTTGGTGATTCAGCTAACCGATCACAAACCTAGTCTAATTCCCAACAAAGTTTTTATTAAGTTAAGACAAGGTTTGTAATTGGTTAACAGGATCACTTCATACGCCGGCCAATGAACCTAGCGTCAACATTAATTCCTTAGAATTCTCACCGATTTAGCTGTAACTAAGACTCTTGTAGTCCAACGACTATGGTCTACTGTTGAACTAAATCGCAAGTGTACGATTTCGTCGTCAAGTAATAAAAGATCGAATCCACAGGGATTGTGGTTGACTAATTAACTCAACAACTTTGTAACAATTTTGAACGAGAACAAAATATTTGGTATTTGATTTTGATGTTATTTACAACAACTAAACTTAATAAAAACTAATTGAATTCGAATAATTAAAAACGACTAGAGGATGAATGATTTTGTTTCCACCTTTATCCAATTGAATTCAAAACCAATACAAGCTATACTCATGAACAATTGAAGTTTAAATCCTCTAAATTAGATTAACGAAAATTCCTTTCCTCTTAATCCCTTTGATTTAACTAATAAGCCCTAATCCCTTAGGTTCAAATTAATTAAATCAAGCATAAAGAATAAAGATTCATACAAACTCATACCAAATAGAAATATATTCCTATAACCCTATAGATATGTCCAACAATCTCAATGCTAGTTAAAAACCCCAATTTTCCAATCATGAGCATAACCCAAATTCAATTTAGTAATTATCAATTATCAAAAGGCATTAAGAACAGAGATAAAGGATCAATTAACATGAATAAACTTGCATAGAAATAATAGAATCCAATTACATAAGGGTTTCCACAAAATTCATCTAACCCTAGCCTACAAGAGTTTAGTTACTCATAGAGAAAGAGAAACCAAACCAGAAAAATAGAGAAAAGATAGAAGTCCACTCCATTGGAGACTCAAATCCTTGTTCCCAAGCTTGAATCCTCTTTGGAGATGGAGGAAAGTGGATCCCTAGCACCCTTGACAAGCCCCACGGCGTTTTAGGTCTTTGGAATGGTCAAGAATGATCAAAACATCAAAAATTCATGTTTTTAACGCTAACAGTAGCGACCAGAGCGCTCACAAGCGCAACCTGCGCGCTAAGACACAGAATGGTGTTAGATTTGGCGCCGCAGCGCCAAGCGTGCTCAAGGCACGCGATCAATCCTGCACCCGTTTTTCCACGTTGTTTTGCATTTTTCACCTCTGTAAACTCCGAATTAGCTCAAGATGTCTTCATGACTGTTGAAGCTATGGATCTTAGCTTTCCAATGGCACCAGTTTCATCTCGTTTGGACACCTACAACTCCAGATATGATTAAAACATTGAACATGTGTCAGGCTGAGACAGCATCACATTATCAACTTGTAGCACAAATTACCCCAACTTAGAGATTGATTTAGGTCTCGGTTCCTTCATCAAAGTTGTAGATAATTCTTATATCTTTCCAACAAGACCAAGATCATCTCATTTGATTAGTGTGGCTCAAGATATAGCTTTTGGAATCTTTTATGTCAGGAAACAGCGCTTCCAGCACTAGTGCAAAAACCACTTTTAATCGCGGTTTTTTTGGACTTCTAACGTCGGTTTTCAATCCGGCGTCTTTTCTTCCGACGTTGTAAGTGTAAATATTTAACGCCGGTTTATAAACCGCGGTTAAAAGTTAGTTTTAATCGCGGTTTTTTATAAAACCGGAGTTAAATCATGATGTAAAGGACAAAAAAGTTTGAAAAAAAAAAGTTTTAACTGCGGTTTTTTAGAAAAACCGGCGCCGTATGTGACATTTAACCGCGGTTTTCTGAAAACCGGCGCCGTAAGTCACCTTTAACCGCGGTTTTAAAAAAAACCGGCGCCATATATGACTTTTAACCGCGATTTTAAGGAAAACCGATGCCATAGATGCATCAATTTTTTTAATACTACATTTTTGAAATTTCCATTTCCAGAACTGCCAACCGAACTGCCAATACATACAACCACTGCATACAAATCCAGTCATGTATTAATCATCATGAACTCCAAAACTCACACAAGAAGAAAACAAAACAAAACTCCTAATTAACATTCAGACAAAAAAACAAAACTCTATTGTCAAAAAACAAAACTTCAACTATCCTCTAATTAACATTCAGACAACTCCTAAATGCTACGAATTATTAGTTACACAATTCTGTTATCCCTTTTTTTTCTTCTCTTCAAACCTTCTCATTTTTGTTGTGTTGTTTTTCTTGTTCGGCGTCTTGGTGGTTCTAGGTTTAGATTTTGCTCTTCAATCTTAGTCACAAAAAAATGCGCCCATGTTTTCCGAATCTCGACAATTTCTTCATGATTGTATGAGTTTGTGCCACGACCATCAAATAACTACAAGTTCAATTCAAAACATATGTAATTAACTAACTACAAATAGTGTAAGGTATCAAAAAGATCAAATAACAAGATATGACATATTTTATTACCAAATGCCATCCAGAGGTAATCCTCATCGTGACAATGGATAACATGGTTTTCATGACATAATAACCACA
The DNA here is from genome assembly GCA_037113605.1 of Calophaca sinica. Lineage (NCBI taxonomy): Eukaryota > Viridiplantae > Streptophyta > Magnoliopsida > Fabales > Fabaceae > Calophaca > Calophaca sinica. The sequence continues at coordinate 35,745,296 of CM073734.1, forward strand.
CGCCCATGAGTTGTCTTGGTAAGGCCCCTACAAATGACAATATAAATTAGTACAAATTATATATACACATAACTAATACGGCTTTCAATATGTAAATATCATATAAAGACAAACTACTTACCGCGAGTATGTTCCAATTAGGCCTCTTTCCTTTTCCCAGACCTTTCTTACTATTATAGTCCATCATAGCTCTGATAAAATAATATAAGTTATAGATATAAGATAAATACATATATGACATCACAAGTATGACAAGTAAATTAAAAGTTTACCCCTCAAGTACACGCTTAATCTGTAGGTTTGGCCTTTGATGAAGTGAGCATATCTAGACTATGAGATTATGCTTAGGCCAAACGACAATCAACTGCCAATGATTACTAGGTAACAACAATAAAGGTATATTAGAAACACAGAGAGAAAAAGTATGCTATGAATAAAAATGTATTCACCTGTGCCAGTACGGTCCTAAGAAAACATCTTTGTCCTGCTGAATTAGCTTATCCAGTATGTAAGCTTGAACAGATTCATTAGACTCTTTTGGTTTGGGCTTCACAACCATCAACGTTGGATCCAAGAATCCATATACATCACTGTAGTTGTTCTGAATACAGATACGATGCAAATACCTAGGAGTTAAAACAAAATAATGTTAATTATATATAATTGATACAAAGGAGATAAAAATATACAAATATGTTAATTAATACTTACGTGCACCATAATTGCAAGTGTTGATTGGCAAGCCATAACTCATCACCGAGCGACAGGTCCGTTAAGTCCTTCGAAAAAATGTAAAAAATTGGAAGATTGTCGTGCTCCAAGGTAATCCCAACTTGTCCATCGGGAAGATCAAAAGCCATATGACCAATGCATTTTAAAATATTGTCTTTAGGATCCTCCTCATTTTCTGGCGAACAACTCCTTGGTGCGGACATGCGCAGTGGCTTTAGGAGAAGACATTATCTGCTGACTTAGTTGGGCTTCCACATCTGACTTGAGCTGAGATTTGTAAGCTTCAAACTTAGCTTCAAACATTTGACTAACCTCCTGTATGATCTGATGTCTCATGGCATCCATGTCCATTTGCTTTGGCTGACTGCGTGAAGTTCCTCCGAAGTATTTCTTGAAGCCCACACCTCGACCAGCAGTGCGGACACGACCACAGTGCTCGGGTGTTCCAAGGGCAGTAGTCAAGATATCTTAACGTCCAGTTGGAATAAAAGTACCCTGAGATTCATCTTCAACTAATGACTCCTACAACCAAATTCAATCAAAGAGGTTTTTGGTCAGTCGACCTAAATTGGTTACAAATCGCATAATATTAAATAAGGTAGATACACTTACAATTTTAGAAGCAACTGAGGCCACAGCATCAGATGTATAGGATCCTGATGGTTTTGTTCGAGCCATAGTCCATAGCTCATACCGGTTTGGTTTTGGAGGGGATTCTAAGGCTTCATCTCCAGCCTCTTCCTACAAGGCTTTCCTTCTGTGTGTCATTACATTCTTCTCAAGTTTATCATAACCCCCACGAGACAATAAGTGGGGGTAGATATTCTTTGGCAAAGATTTGTCCTTCCTTTTCTTTTTTTTACATTACACATAACGTAACACACCACAAATTAAAATAAGTAAAAATTATATTAAGCAAGTTAAAAATATAATTCAAACTAACCAGAACGCTTCTTCATTGCGGCTCCTAACAAACTCATCCCATATGTCCTCTCGAAGGAAATTATACTTCTGACAAGGATTTGTGCAACCAGTTTTGTCTCCATTCCCAAATACAAATGTCCTGGAGAGTTTAGACTTAAAATCCTTCCAACGCTCACCCGCATAGGACAACCATCGGTCCCTAAACTTTTTATCATGGGGAACATAAAAAATATCCTACAATACACAACAAAATGGTGGTGTTAGTAAATACATACACACAAAGATCAATAAAGTTAAATACAAATATGCATACAACTAGAGATAAAGGTCAATACCACGACATCTTGCCATATCATATCTTTAGTTTTTTCAGGGACATCTCTCCATTTAGGTATCAGAATGGAGGCCTTGCTTCGTGCAAGGTGCGCCAAATAAGTGCAAAAGCTGGCTGCATTATCACCATCAGGTCGCCCAGTATCTGGATCAAATTCAATAGAAAACTTCTGACCAGGAAGAAGTCTATTTTTCAATTGTGATGTAGTGGTAACACCTCTAGTCCTTTTTTTGGAGGACTCTGATGTGGATGGATCAGCCATATATGATGCCTGTTTAAACAAACAAACAAATATAAGAAACAATGTGAGATAATCTAACAATGAATCAATTCTCTTCCATTGCAAAGAATCGGCCGGATGGCGAAGCTTTCCATCACATTTCCTATCATCTGCATGCCATCTAAGGTTCTTTGCATCATTTACATTGGCAAACAGTCGCTTAAACCTGGGAATAATTGGAAGATACCATAACACCTTCGCAGGAAGACCTTTTTTGCTCACATCACCACAATTATCATCACCGTCCTTCTTTTTGTAGCGTGGTGTATTACACTCGGGACACTCTTCTTTGTCTTCATGCTCTTTCCAGTACAATATGCAATCCTTCGGGCATGCATGTATTTTCTTATACTCCACACCCATCGGACATAATATCTTCTTCGCTTCATAATTACTGTTTGGCAATGTGTTACCTTCCTAAGCATGTCATTCAACAGTTTAAGCAATTCAAGAAGCTCTTATCGACCCACCCATTTATCGCCTTCAGATTGAACAATTTCAACACCGCTGACAACCGTGTGAAATTTTTACAGCCCGGATACAAAGGTTTTTCCTTGTCACTGCATAGAGTTTCATACACATGTGCCCGCTGAAAAGATTCTTATCCAATATCACGAATCATGTCCTCTAGTCGATCGTCCATATCTACATCAACTTCCTCTCTTGTGGACACACTTGGCTTGTTTAACACTTCACCATGCCAGGTCCATGTCGTATATCTTTGCCAAATCCCAAAAACACGAAGATGATTCCGTATCTCCTCAACTTTTAGTGTTGGCCCATTCAAACACTTAACACAAGGACAATAGAAAGTTGTTTGATTAGGAAGTTTTGCTTGGGAAAATTGTAAGAAGTCTTCGACTCCGTTCTTATACTCATCACCTAAGCGATGTTTTTGCATCCAACTACGATCCATAACTGTGTTCTGAAATAATATACACATACTTTTATACTTAGATATTTAACTAACATTGACATGTTTGTATGCATAAGTTAGAACAATTAGATATTTAACTAACACACTATATAAAAATCTGAATTTTAACATGATCACTCCTAAACTTTATTTCTGACCATTAAAACTTCTCTAACATAGTTTAACCCAAAACAAGTCTAATTTCCAATCACAAAGAACAACCCAAAACACAATAAAAGAGGTTCCATGTCTCATATCCAATATTTACACAACATATCCTTGAATTACATTCTAAAGAAGATCAAAACAAGCTAAGTGTTCCATCAAAAGCGATTATGAAAAGAAGTGAATGTGCAGATTCTATGGTAACAAAGATCACAACAAAGAAAACACATTCCCTAAACAATAACCAAGAGAAATTTAGCCAACCAAGAGAAAACACACTCATCAAACAATCCTAACAGAATAGCTTATAATGTCTTTGATAATCCAATCCTAACTCAAGAAGAAAAGGAAGAGAAAACTAACCCAACTTTGAGAGGACTGCAGAATCTGCTCAAGAGTGGACGATGACGACGAGATGGTGCGACGGCGAGAAAGTTACAGGGTTGAAAGGACTACAACAGCGACATATTCGAGCAAGAGAGTACTGCGACGGCGGGAGGAAGCGCGCGACAGCGAGATGGTGCGACGGTGTCGTGGCTTGGGCGATGGTGGCGAGGACAATGGTCGCGGGGGACAAGAGGGCGGTGCTTCACTGTGCTGCGCACGAAGAGGACGATAGAGGGATGGCTCGCGGTTTGCAGGTGCAGCGGAGAGGGAAAATGACGACGGCGAGGACGATAGAGGGAGAAAACGTTGAGAACGAAGAGGACGACGGCAGTGAGAGGAGGGAGAGGTACCTGAACGAAGAGGACGAAGAGGGAAATAAAGCCTTTGGTGGTCTGATTTTGTGTTTTTAAAACACCTTATAACCGCGGTTTTCCAAAAAACCGGCGCTATAGGTTACATTTAAAAAAAAAAAAGGAAACTTTTAACCGCGGTTATTCGTATAACCGGCGTTGAATCCTAGACTTTTAACCGCGGTTTTAACTAAAAACCGGCGTTAAAAGTAGGTTACAATTAAAAAAAAAAAAGGGACACTTTTAACCGCGGTTATTCGTATAACCAGCGTTATAACTTAGACTTTTAACCACGGTTTTACTTAAAAACCGGCGTTAAATCCTAGACTTTTTAACCGCGGTTTTAACTAAAAACCGGCGTTAAAAGTAGGTTACAATTTTAAAAAAAAAAGGACACTTTTAACCGCGGTTATTCATATAACCGGCGTTATAACTTAGACTTTTAACCGCGGTTTTACGTAAAAACCGGCGTTAAAAGTTTCGCTCTTTTTACCTATTTTTATTGTGACACTTATAACGCCGGTTTTAGAAATAACCGGTGCAAAAATTGATGCGTTAATTTCAAAAATGCCACCGCCTCACTTTTTACGCCGGTTATTGCCAAAACCGGCGTTATAAGTCTAATTTTTTGGTGTATTTCGCACTAGTGCAGACGCGCTTTCAAGTCAATCATTTAGCTATGCTCTCATTTCTGTGCACTTAGAGATAAAAAATCATAGAAAATATTAATGCACAAACGTTAGAATGAATCCAAGTGAATACACTAAATCACCCAATTTAAGCAAGTAATCACTTTGAATTCTCTTCAATCACAACACAAATATCCAATTAAGCACTATAAATCTACATGTGATGAAGACTTATCACAACCCCAAACTTAGCTCTTTGCTTGTCCTCAAGCAAACTCAATAAAAAACATGGGTTGGATTTCAAATAATTCCAATTCATCTAGGTAAACTTTTCATAATTTTTTTTTTGATAATCCATGCACAATCAATTCACCTACTCTTTTGTATTCATGATTTCCAATTATCACAACTCAAGTAACCAAAATGAATTTATTTACTCAGAGCAACAAATCAATTCCCATTACACTTTTCTAGATAATGTGTTTCACTCCACTCAAGTGTCTCAGGGTACTATTTACACTCAACTCAAACCAAATGCAATCATCTACCATAGGCTTGACAAAATTCTAAGAAAGCAAAAACACACAAATGCCACACACATTATGAGATATTTTCAAAGGGTGAAATGGGGCTTAGGTAAGGGAGGATATTTATTTGGATCTAGGCTAACTTAATTGGAGTTAAGAGATGCCTCATTATTTCTTATCCATATCTTGTATCAATTCACAAACTTCCCCCAATCACCTTCAACTTTAGTACTAACAAACCACAAGAGAACTTTTTCCTTGCTTTCTCACTTTGATTTTTCTTTTCTTTTCTCTTTTTTTTTTGAAATAACAATTTGAATCTTTTTATTGTTGTTCTCCTCTGGCTTGTTCATTTTTTCTTTCTTTCTGAAATGACTACATGCACATGCTTTGTGTAGCCACCCCAAACTTAAGATTGTTGCTTGCCCTCAAGCAACCCCAAACTTAATTCACAACCAAATAACCAATTTTATAAAAAACAATCTCTCAACTCCAATTTAAAGGGATAATTGGTTTTTCCAGTTATTGGCTTGTATTGAGCTTAAAATTCAACAAACAGGCTTAAAGCTCAAAAGAGCTATCAAAGGATAATATCACAAGGATAGGCAATCAAAGCCTCTAGCTGTTCAAACAAAAATAAAGATCTCAATCATCTGTGTGTGTGTTCACATGCAATGCAAAAGCAATCAAGAACCGAGTCAAGTTCTGAAGAATTCATACAAATGGTAGAGCACTCAAGACTAAATAAATTACTGTTTAGGCTCAAACACTCACAAATTTTGCTTTTGTAATGGGAAAAGATTCATGACCACTGAAATTCTCAAAAGTTACGGTTACAAGAAGTTGCTTAAAAAGGTTCATGTCAACAAAAGTTTCAGTTCCTTGATCATACACATCATGCACACAATAAGAGTACAGTTCACAAACAAATTCTCAGATAAAAAGGAATTCCATAGAGGACAAAAGCTCACCATAGGGTGCAAGGTATCAACTTCACACACAAACGAAAATAAATTCAACATAAAAAAAAATAGCAAAAGAAGGGAAAGAAAGGTAGAACCCGTGTGTTGAGCCGCTCAACTCAACCGCTAACTTGAAATGAGAAAGGTGGGCCGCCTGACGCCACCACCAATGGGTTGCCTCCCATGAAGCGCTTCTTTAACGTCACTAGCTTGACGCTTGAAGGAGTCGATCAAGGCTCCTTAAAGGAGGAAAAGAAGATTGAAGCACCACCTTCCTTGGGAAGATGCACACCCATAGCCCTGAGTGCTTGCATAGAAATCATTTCCCTTTTTGGCATTGGTCTCATTTTTCTCCTCTTGAATTTATGTGGGTGGACATTGTCATCCCTCGCCTGTTTGGTGCGCTTTTCATAAGAATGAGTAGGTTCTACATGTGCCTTCTTTGGAATTTTGCAATTTGGGAATTGTTTCCCATGGCCCATATGCAGACTACTCTTTCCTTTTCTTCCTTTTTCCTGCACTAAAAATTTTTCCATCCCATCATCCAGCTCTTCAGACATCTCCTCAATAGAATTCATTGTCACCTTCTCTAAGGGTTTGGAAGGTCGGTCTTGATCAAGATTCTCTCCAACTGGCTGCCCAACCATATCAATTCTAGAGCACTTTTCGGTGTCATCGGGATGCCTCATAGCCTCAAACACATTGAAAGTCTCTTTCTCATCTTGGAACCTCAAAATTAATTTACCTTGTTGGACATCAATCAAGGCTCTTCCTGTAGCTAGGAAAGGTCTTCCAAGAAGAAGAGGGACCTCCTTGTCTTCCTCCATGTCAAGGATCACAAAGTCTGCCGGAAAAAGGAATTTGCCAACCCTTACCAATACATCTTCCATAACTCCATAAGGGTATTTGATTGACCTATCTGCCAACTGCAGTGTCATTTTTGTAGGCTTGACTTCACCTCCTCCCAGCCTCTTCAACATAGATAATGACATCAAATTGATGCTAGCTCCCAAATCACAAAGGGCTTTGTCAATATTTAAATTCCCAATAGTGCAGGGAATTGTGAAGCTTCCAGGATCTTTCAGCTTTGGAGGGAGCTTTCTTTGAATGATGGCACTACACTCTTCTGTCAAAGCTACAATCTCATCTTCTTTGAATTTCTTCTTCTTAGTTAACAATTCCTTCATGAATTTGGCATATAAAGGCATTTGCTCAAGAGCTTCTGCGAAAGGAATGTTGATCTGGAGGCGCTTGAAGACATCCATGAACTTAGAGAATTGTTCATCCTTCTCCTTTTTCTTGCTCACAGGAGGATATGGCAGCTTCTTATATGGAGGAACCACTTTGAGCTTATTTTCCACCTGCACCTGTTCAGTTATAACTATGCCTCCTTCTTCTAAGTTGGACTTCTTCTTAACCTCTCTTTTTTCTTCTTTTTCTTTATTTTTACTGCTCTCATTTTCAACTCCGTCCACCTCACTTTTTTCACTCTTTTTCTTCCCTCAACTTCGCACATTATTTTTCCACTTCTCAAAGTAATTGCATTACGCTTCTCATTTTTAGGATTATCAACTGTATAGCGTAAAACTTACCTTTGGTTTGCTCATGAGTTGCTTTGAGAGTTGCCCAATTTGACTCTCCAGATTTTTGATAGAGGCCTCTTGGTTCTTGAAATGAGACTCATGAGTCTGAAAGTTGGAATGGATATTCTGGAAGTTGGATTGAGTCATCTTCATGAATTGAGTGAGAGCTTCTTCTAATTGATTTGGCTTCTCTTGTTTTTGAGGTTGTGGAGGGTTGCTTGATGATGGGCTAACTTGCTGTTTCCAAGAAAAGTTGGGATGATTCCTCCACCCAGGATTATAGGTGTCAGAATAAGGATTCCCTCCTTGCTTTTGAAAATTTTCCATGTAGTTAGCTTGCTCATTCGAAAATCCCTTAGCATCGCAACCTCCATTCTCATGAGGGCCTTGACTAAAGTCACATCTCAAGTTCCTGTTCAACTGGTTCACCTGAGCGGGAATAGGGGCTCCCGTTTTCAGCGCTTTAAGCTCCTTGGTGATAGTTTCCAATTGTTGAGAGACCAATTTATTTTGAGCCAAGAGTGCATCTTGTGTTTCTAGCTCAAGGAGTCCTCTTCTACCCTGTATTCCTCTATCATTTTGACACAACTGCTCATTGGAAGCCATTTGCTCCACTAAAGTTCTTGCTTCTTCAGCTGTTTTACTGTTAATTGTACCTCCAGTTGAGGCATCCAGCATCATTCTTGTATTTGGCCTCAACCCATTGCAAAACATCTGCATCTGATTAAACTCATCATACCCATGGTCGGGACATCTTTTCAGAAGAAGCTTGAATCTCTCCCAAGCCTCATACAGATTTTCGATATGGTTCTGCTGGAACCCATGAATTTCACCTCTTCTTTTGATGAACTTGGAGAGTGGAAAAAATTTGTTCATAAATTTATCCTCCAAATCATCCCAAGTAGTGATGCTTCCTGTAGGCAAAGTGTGCAGCCAATCTCTAGCTCTATCTCGTAGGGTAAAAGGAAAAAGCCTTAGTTTCTTGGCCCCTTCACACTCCATTCAAAGCATGAAGGTGCCACAGATTTCATAGAAATTTACCAAGTGCTGATTTGGGTCTTCAATTTCATCCCCAGCGAATTGGTTTTGCTTGAGAGTGCTCAACAGGGATGGTTTGATCTCAAAAGCATTTGCTTCCTCCAGTTGGTAGACCATGACACCCCTTGGATTGTTCCTTCTCCCAAAATCGCCCAAGGTGCGCGGTGGTGGTGGTACTTCCCCCATTACTGCTAGAGTTGTAATGAGAGAAGTAGAAGCAGAGGCTTGATTTTGTTGTTGTCTTGCTTCCCTTGCCTTCTTCCTATTGGCCTTTGCTGTCTTTTCTATTTCTGGGTCAAACAACAGCTCACCTGTTTGTTTACCTCGCATGCACAACACTAAAGGAAAAGGTAAGTAGCACCGCAACAATTATAACAATTTTTTTTTATAAACAGAAAATAAAAACAATAAAAAAAATTGTTCAAAAAGTACTCGTTTGCCGTGTTAAAAATCAATTCAACAATCCCCGGCAACGGCGCCAAAAACTTGTTGAACTAAATCGCAAGTGTACGATTTCGTCGTCAAGTAACAAAAAGATCGAATCCACAGGGATTGTGATTGACTAATTAACTCAACAACTTTGTAACAATTTTGAACAAGAACAGAATATTTGGTATTTGATTTTGATGTTATTTGTAACAACTAAACTTAATAAAAACTAATTGAATTCGAATAATTAAAAACGACTAGGGGTTGAATCATTTTGTTTCCACCTTTATGCAATTGAATTCAAAACCAATACAAGCTATACTCATGAACAATTGAAGTTTAAATCCTCTAAATTAGATTAACGAAAATTCCTTTCCTCTTAATCCCTTTGATTTAACTAATAAGCCTTAATCCCTTAGGTTCAAATTAATTAAATCAAGCATAAAGAATAAAGATTCATACAAACTCATACCAAATAGAATTCTATTCCTATAACCCTATAGATATGTCCAACAATCTCAATGCTAGTTAAAAACCCCAATTTTCCAATCATGAGCATAACCCAAATTCAATTTAGTAATTATCAATTATCAAAAGGCATTAAGAACAGAGATAAAGGATCAATTAACATGAATAAACTTGCATAGAATAATAGAATCCAATTACATAAGGGTTTCCACAAAATTCATCTAACCCTAGCCTACAAGAGTTTAGTTACTCATAGAGAAAGAGAAACCAAACCAGAAAAATAGAGAAAAGATAGAAGTGGAGACTCAAATCCTTGTTCCCAATCTTGAATCCTCTTTGGAGATGGAGGAAAGTGAATCCCTAGCACCCCTTGACAAGCCCCACGGCGTTTTAGGTCTTTGGAATGGTCAAGAATGATCAAAACATCAAAAATTCGTGTTTTTAACGTTAACAGCGCGACCAGAGCGCTCCGGGTGCACTCCGCGCGCAACCTGCGCGCTAAGACACAAAATGGTGTCAGATTTGGCGCTCCAGGCGCGCTCAAGCGTGCTCTGCGCGTATGCGATCAATCCTGCACCCGTTTTTCCACGTTGTTTTGCATTTTTCACCTCTGTAAACTCCGAATTAGCTCAAGGTGTCTTCATGAAAGTTGACGCTATGGATCTTAGATTTCCAATGGAACCGGTTTCATCTCATTTGGACACCTACAACTCCAGATATGATTAAAACATTGAACATGTGTCAGGCTGAGACAGCATCACATTATCAACTTGTAGCACAAATTACCCCAACGTAGAGATTGATTTAGGTCTCGGTTCCTTCATCAAAGTTGTAGATAATTCTTCTATCTTTCCAACAAGACCAAGATCATCTCATTTGGATTAGTGTGGCTCAAGATATGGCTTTTGGAATCTTCTATGTCAGGAAACAGCGCTTTCAGACGTGCTTTCAAGTCAATCATTTAGCTATGCTCTCATTTCTGTGCACTTAGAGATAAAAAATCATAGAAAACATTAATGCACAAACGTTAGAATGAATCCAAGTGAATACGCTAAATCACCCAATTTAAGCAAGTAATCACTTTGAATTCTCTTCAATCACAACACAAATATCCAATTAAGCACTATAAATCTACATGTGATGAAGAATTATCATCTACCACTGTTCCTCAGGCTAATTATTGACACACGGCACTAGGTCTAGGAGACTTAAAGTTTTCTAGCGAATCAAGGTTCGGCCACCGTCAAGGTCCTCTAGTTACAGCTGAGGCATTAAGAAATCTAGCTCATCACTATCCTTTTAACTTCAGAAATTGCTAAGGCATTTCGAATCAAAAGTACTATAGGTTTCGTAGATGGCTTTGTGATTATCAATCAATTTGGGATCCATTCACAATAGTTAGGTCAAGCAAGCTTGTTTAGTCAATAAGTGCCGAGAACCTAAACAATTATGAATGCCCATCTAAATTGATTAAAACCCCCATGCTAAGAATCCTTACTTACTAATTCTAGATGTGCTAGGGCTGAACGGATGGGACAAGGGTCCAAGAGGGCTATAGACTATCCCCGGTATATCCCGAATGACCTTCCCAAGATTAATAGTTGGAAATTAGTCATGTTTACTATTACTGTTAACAGTAATGTCACCATTAGGAGCACTTACCTATTGAGGCACAACTATGAAATCATCGGTCACAAAACAAGCATATAGCATAATCCTCAATTATAATTAATGCAAACAAATTTTCAACATTGTTTACACATGACAATCACATTTCACATACCTCAAATCATGTATGCAAAGTTTCAAACACATACACCAGGCTCATATAGACATTTATCACAATAGCATAGAGGTATATATTTAGCAGCAACTTTAACGAATTTATAAAAACATCTCCAAGGCTAGAGAAATCATGAATAAATTACAGGGCATCAAAATACATGTCAAGACTCTAGAACTTATTTTACTAACTCAAAAACCACATTTCCAGCCCCCAATAAAAATTAAAATAAATATATACTCAAAAGGTGCAGAATTTGATAATTTTTTACGCTATTTAAAATAACCATTTTCCTACCATATCAAACGAACTCTGTTTCATAAGAAACTTTTTATACAAGTCCTTGACATACATGTATTCATCAACATATTTTTATTTGGGTAAAAATCATCACCAATAAGTGCAGAAAAATAATTTAATTTTCTGATTTAGGACAGAAATTCTTTAGCAGGACTGTTTTAGCTTCATAATGTCCTAGAAGTCTCAAAACTTACCCAAAAATTACAAAATTTAATAAGGAAGTTCCTAACACACATATAAATCATTTCCAAGTAGTCCCATGTCAAAATAATAACCCAATAGTTCTCAGTAAAATCAAATAGAAACTGTTTTTTTTAAGGCAAATACCAAATTATACAAAATGTGTTTACCAAATCATCCATCAAAATCACAACATCCAACAAAGGAACTCAGAAAAGTTAAGTTTATGAACATATGCAATCAAATCAAACACATGCAAAGTAAGATTGTGTATTTACTCATGCATCTCATACTCATTTTAATTCATGAACTTATCAAATAGATCACATTCTCAAGGAATTCAAGCAAGGATCAAACATGCTCATAATAGTAGATTCAAAGCATATTGAATGTGAATTACCACCAAATGCATATTTCTCATGTCAACTACCTCAAGTTTTGAATTTAACCAATATTCATGCTTGGACTTAAAACACAAACACAACACATAAGTCCCTATGACAAATAATTAACACAAGTAGTAAGCGATGAAAAACTTACAACTTCCCATGGAGCTTATCATTTAAATCACTCACCACCAAAAATTAGGTATCATATTAACATTAGGCGGATGCTTCTAATTTTTTTTTAATTCCCAAACAAGCCTCTAATTAGTTCATGTAAGGATTTGAAAACGATCAAATAAAAATCAAAGTGGAAGAAATTCGTTCATGTTTACTAAGTTATACCTTTCTAACCTTCAAACCTTGGGTTTTCAACGCTTAAACTTTCACATTATATAAAAAGATTTTTCCAAAACTTGAACCATGAGTATTCATCGAATATCAAAACATCTTATGTTTCACAAAGGTCGCGATTTCTCCAAGAGCATCCCATAATACTCTCGTTGTCCCACAGCTACTTTGATCATCAACCTTGTCATACCAAAACTTTTGTAATGATCTTCCAGTGGTAGCAGAGTTTAACGTGGCCACTAAGCTCAACTGCGGCCAGGTATGCATTCCGTGGACTTAGGCAGGCCAGAGTAGCTGAAATCCTTCACGACCTGAACTACTACTAGACGATCATTACGGAATCTGAAACTGTATTTAGGAGTAATTACATATATGAGAATGTCCCACGAGAGAGTACATGCCTCTAGTATTCCCTGCAAATCCTCATCCTCCTCATTCCTTAAATGAATCCTTGAGGTGGCCTACCCCAATAATTCACCAAAAGAACTTAGAAAAACTCAGACTTACAGATATAACTAACTCTTTCCTAAACTGGATCACTTCTAGACACACTAGACTCACGCCCGAGATGATCGAACTGCTCTGATACCATAATGTAACACCCTAACCCATATTAGGGGATTACTTACGAATAAAACCTGAACTAACTAGGAAACGACGTATAAAAAGTTTCGAATACCAATGATACTAAGGATCAAGTCCTGTTTACAAGATATGAACCATGCTTTAATTAATAAAGTCCCTGGATATTTAAGCATTATAAAAGATATGCGGCTAAAGCATTAACATAATTCAGAGTCTCGTAATTGCTGAAGTTACCTCGAATTATTACAACCTCTTTCTAAAAAAAAGGAATCATAATAAGTAGAACAAGTTACGATTACGCCTCATACACATATACTACTAGGACACAACCTAATAGCTACGACTCCGACTCGTGATCCGGTAACTCGAAGTCTCACCGAATGGCAAGACCGAGCACACTTGTGCTCTGAACCTCTTCCATCAATAGTACCTGAAAACAACGCCCCAAAGGTGAGTTTATAAAACTCAATAACATAGACTTGAAATCAAAATATTTTACCGTTGTTTCAGCCATACGTGGCGTGCGACGTATGGGAAAATCCTCCGCTTATTACATAAGTATATTTAATCAAACTATATACCTTAACCGAACCTCAACATAGCAGTGCCAATGAATGTTCAGACATAGAGCATGTATCAAACACACAGTCTAATCATATTCACTTAGACAATTACTATTTTGCTAAGTGATTCACAAGTTCAAACCTCAAATCATCTTATGCAAACAACCAATTAATCGATATTGTTAACAAGACAAATCACAAATCATAATTACAATCATAATGGATGTACCCACTTGGTGCCACTCAATAACCCAAGAAAAGTTTGCATTATTACGCAAACATCCTCAAACACAATCAAACTTATTCACAAAACATTTTCAATTAATGCATTGCTATTTCACATTTGTCATAGTCTCATATTATCCTTAACCTTAACCAAACTCAATCCTAATCATAATGGAGTAGATCCAAGGCAAATTCACACATATACATACTAAGAATCAAAGGCACATTTAGAATCAAAACAATAGAATTCTTAACATGCTTAGACACAAGGTTTTAGTTTAACACTTCTAAATTCAATAACAACACATCAATAACTCATTACCAATAACAACATTCATATGGTTAGAATCAACCAATAGCATTCAAGCATGTGACTCAGCTCAATCACTTTTCACATTCCAATTCAAACCAAGATAATTTCAACAAGGGTTTCAAGGCAATTATATGCATACACTACTAGGAATTCAAGACATATCCAAAGCCAAGACAAACATGGAACTTAGCATACATGAAGCACAACCACACCAAGTGAACACATACATACATCATGGTGCATACAATTTCACATTCAAGTAACTTAGAGCCCAAACTCATGCAAAAGGGCTGGCTCACATGCTGAGCCACTTCAAATCTGAAATCACGCATATTTTCACACATAACAACAATTTGTGTAATTTCGATTGGAACTCAGTGGAACTCGCAATGGTCACAAACAACACACATTGTTTTAGGGGGGTTGGGGGCAGCCGTCCAACCCTATTTCAGTCAAACCCCATACAAGACTATTTAGTATAATTAATAAGCTAATTATTGAACTAATAAATTTAATCTTAAAGCCTAGCACACCCTAAGGAAGGATTTGGGGGAAGTCTATGTTACCTTAATAATCCCAAATTAGGGATTTGAGTTCCAAAAATCCCCTTTCCTCTTCTTCCATCGTTCTAAGCTCAGATTGATCTTCTCCACCAATTAAGTCCACATGCAAGTAAAAAACATTCATTCATAAATAATCTAAGCTCATTTGCATTACAATCTAACTAGGATTGAAACCCTATAGGTTGAGGACCAAAACCATAAAACCAAACCTACCAAAACAAGGTAGAAATTAGTGAAGAAACATCATGAAACACGGCCTGGCCGTGCTGTGCAAAACGGCCGTGTCAGGCCTCTGCAGAATTTCTGCAGACGAGTGTCAACTTCGCAGATTTTATTAACATATCAAACGGAGTCGGAATTGAGCAAAAGACCACTCATTGGAAAGCTTAGGATGTCTAGTTTATGAATATAATTTTTATTTTAGAGGATGTCCTCCCAATTAGTGCAGTTTTAACAAACAAGCAACTGATGTCAGAAAACAGGACAGCATTCATTCCTTAACTTGTAAATTCTATATCTAATTCAATTCTTAACATTTTCAAGTGATTCTTGGGCCTAAAATGAAGCCCCTCATGTCTAGTTTACACAGAAACAAGAAGAATTTCAATCCAAGGTCTATAGAGAGAGTTATACTCGAAATACCAGAGGAAGTCTTAACATGCATGTTCACTAGGTTGTAACCCAAACTTCTACTAAGTCCAACATCAAATTCCCACTCCACAATCTGAACATTAGACTAACTAAACCACATGCAAAAGGAAATAAAAACCCTAATGGGGGTCTTATTGGTTGCCCACCACCTAAAGGAGAAGAACTCACCCCAAAAAGAAGAAATGGAGTTGAATAGCTTGAGTTCTCCTTCCTTCTCCCTCTTATAATTTCGAGCTCCTCCTTCTTGCTTCCTTGAACCAGCTCTTGAAGCTTCAACAATGGAGGATGTTCAGCCCAAACTCCTCCTTTGACAAGGATTGAATGGAGTCTTCAAAGCTTCACCCTCTTCTAGCCCCAAAACCCTAGCTTTCTTCTTCTTTTCCCCTTTTTCCTCTTCTTCCTTATCTCTACATTTCTAATTTTTGCTTCTTCCTTTGTTTGTGGCTGCTGGAAATCGATGGAGGGAGGGAGTAATAGGGTTTGGAGAGAGTTCTAGGGTGGATTTAAATGAAACATGGTGTATGGTGGTCACTTGGGTTAAGTTAATTAAAAACTTGCCAATAAACCTTATCAATCCTCTTGATTAAATCTTAGGTTCCTAATAATAACTTAAGTAATTTAATCAATTAAAACTACTCCTAATTAATCAGTCCCACAAATCCTAAATCATTGGGTAAAATTATCATTTTACCCTTTGATTCCAAATTGGTTTTAAACTACCAAATTAAGGCTGTGTACTATATTTAATCCTCAGGGATTAAATCTCTTTTTCACTTAGGTTTTCTAATAATTAGGTTTAAGGGTTTTGGGATGTTACATAAATCACCTAAGGGATTGGAGGTTTTAGTTAGAGTAAAGGGTTTATGAGGCAAGGGATTGTTCTTAAACTAATTTAGTTGATTCGAACTTCTATTTGTATAAAAAAACTTGCGTTGGTTGTAGATTAAATGCATGAGAGTGGATACAAGAGGATTCAAACCCCTAGTCGTTTTTATACCATTTAATTACAAATAGTTGTTATTGTTATTTTTAGTTGTTACGAATCTACTTATTTCCAAATACCACTATTCGGTTCTCGTTCAAAATAGTTACGAACTTTGTTTAGTTGAATAATCAATCGCAATCCCTGTGGAGACGATCTTACTTATCACTTTATTACTTGTGCGATTCGGTACACTGCCGAAATCCTCAACAAGTTTTTGGCGCCGTTGCCGGGGATTGTTGAATCGATTTTTAACAAGGCAAACGAGTATTATTTTGAACAATCTTATTTTCTGTTTATAAAAAAAAACCAAAAATTTAAAATTTCTTTTCTTTTCTTATAGAGTTGTTGTGTTGCTCACAATTCTCTTAGCTTCTGTAGCATGCAGCCTCTTAGATGTGATTTTTGTGGAGGAAAACATAGAAATGGCACTTGTGAGGATTTCTTGTTCATATCACCAGAAGATGAGGATCTCTTAGTCATGGTGGAAGAAGAAGAGGATTATTGCATGGAAAGTATCATGGGAGAAGAAGATTCACATCCTCAAACTCAATTTGAAGAATCACATGACAAAGACTCTTACCTCAACAATGTTTTGGTGGAATTCATGAGAGCCAACCAAGCTTCATTTGATAACTTTGAGGTTCGTTATGAGGGGTTATTAGAGCAATTATCCCAATTTGAGCAGAAGAAAGTGGAGATAGAGAGTGAACATAACTTCATGGTGGCATTGGAAGAAGAATGGAAAAACAAAAATAGTGACATAAAAGAGGACCTAAGGTTGAGGCATGGAGAGATTCAAGTGATAGCTCAACTCTTGGGCATTGAAGAGAATGGTCATCTGCAAGTTGAATTTGATGTGCTTCAAGATAAGGAGTGGGGGAAACAATATCCCAAATGTATAATTGCTGAGGCATGGGAACACTTACTTCCTTATGCCAAGTACATGGGAATTCTCTCCAAAAGAAGGAAACGGAAGGAAGAAATCTTCTTCCTGACATATTATCCTCCCTAATAGGGGTGATGAAGTGTCAAGCTAATGACGTTAAAGAAGTGCTTCTTGGGAGGCAACCCAAGTTTTTCGGTGAGTTCTTTCCTCCTCATCCCTGCTTCAACTTAAATTTTTACATTGGGGACAATGTAAGTTTTTAAGCTTGGGGTAAGAGGTTTGCATTTTTGCATTTAGATTTGCATCTCATTTTAGTTTTTGCTTTTTGTGTTAATTTTTGTATTTGTTTGCATCATTTTATCCCCCAATTGCTTTGTTGTCCTCCTAATTTTTCTATGTGTACCACATTTTTATTGAAATTTGAGATTGCAATTATTTGGAACCCAATTATTTTCTCTTGTGATGGGCTTAAAGGTAGTGTTCTTAATGCACATAGGGATAATCTTTTGATAAGTTGATGATTAGCATGTGGCACTCTGATTTGATGTCTTTCACTGATTTGAACTTCTAAATGTGAGACTTGAGCTTCATTTGGGGCTTGTATTTCATCATGTTCTTATGCCCCTTCTCCTTGTATGAGTGTGTTCCTCTTGATTGTGCTCTCTAGAACTTGACTTGAAACCGTTTCAAAACTTGAAAATTTTTGATTACACACTTGAATATGATTAAGGCATTTTAGGCATGTTTTCAAGCCTCTGACTTTTGAATGAAAGCTTCCTCTAGTTGCCCCTTTTGAGCCTTAACTGAAATAAATTTTCTTGGTACCCATGCTATTGTCAAATGTTTATGGTACCTTTTAGAGCATGTTTAAGGGAGCAATTAGATGCTTAATCTGTGAATTGTTTTGATGCTTGAACTTGGGATCTCTTCTGTTGTTTAATTCCTCCCCAATAATTATTGCAAAATCTCAAAAGAAGGGAGAATAAATAATAAAAAATAAATAAAAAAATAATAATAAAATAAAAAAATAAAAAAATAGAAAAGGAAAAAAACAACAACAGAAGAGGAGCAAAATAAAAAGGTATTGAAAGCAAAAAGGGAAAATGTATTGCTCCACTTATTCTGCTTAAAAGGGTTGCTTTAATTGTTCATGTTGTTAGCCCTTGAATTTCCCCTTTTCTTGTTTTTATCCCACCTTAAAAGTTAAATCCCATGGCCATGTTACAACCTTTTGAAAGACCTTTTGATTCTTGTGTGTTTTCATTAATTATTTGCTGAGATTTGGTTAATAGTCAAGCCTATGGTAGAGCACTTTCATTGATGGATATGAGCGAATTGTCTTAACCTTTAAAACACTTGGAGAGTGATAAGGAGATCACCCTTATCAGTGACATACATGATTTCAGAGAGCCTAAACTTCTAATTGGACTTGATTTTGATTGTCTCTATTGTGTTTGATAGTCCTTTAGCGTATTACTTGATCTTGCTTCTATCTCGGGTTTCTTATAGATTGCATCTCGTATATTCCATGTCGCCTTTGGCCACAGTAATTGCTTAAGGACAAGCAAAGTTCTAAGCTTGGGGTAATTTGATGTGTTCGAAATAGCATATAGTTTAGTGTTAGTTTTACATCGCATCTTAGTCATTTTAGTCATTTTAATCCATGTTATTTATGCATTTGGCTTGATTTGAATAACGCACTTGGTTTTGGTTCAATTGTGCTTAAAGGAAGGTATTTGTCCTAGAAAAAAGGAGAAAAATCACTTGGAATAAGTTGGGGTAATTTGTGCTACAAGTTGATAATGTAATGCTGTCTCAGCCTGACACTTGTTCAATGTTTTAATCATATCTGGAGTTTTAAGTGTCCAAATGAGATGAAACCGGTGCCATTGGAAAGCTAAGATCTATAGCTTCAACTTTCATGAAGACACCTTGAGCTAATTCGGACGTTAAAGAGGTGAAAAATACAAAACAACATGAAGCACGGCCTAGCCGTGTCAGGAAGCACGGCCGTGTTGCAACAGCACCTAAGCGGGCGAGAAAGCGAGAATGAAGCACGGCCTAGCCGTGCCTCACGCTCACGCCACTACTGCTACGACAGCACCCTGGACGCAGAATTTTACGTTTTTACATGTTTTGGACCTGTTTTTTTTACTCCTTTTCACCCTAGACTATAAATAGACACTTTAGAGACTTGTCTAGGGTTCGAACTTTGTTATTTGGAGGCACAGTGGAGGATTGGGAACGATCTCTTCATTAATTCTCATGAATTTCTGGTTTGGCTTTTCTTTCTCTATGAGTAACTAAGCTTTTTAGACTAGGGTTAGATGAATCTTGATGAAACTTTTATGTAGTTAATTCTATTATATTAAAGCAAGTTTATTTCATTTCAATTGAGCTTTCAATTCTCCGCGCTTAATGCTTTTCGATACTTGGCCGCTATTGAATTGATTGGGGTTTTTCATGATGATTGGGAAATTGGGTGAAGAACTTGAACTGAGATTGTTAGCCATAGTCATGATGAGTATAGGAATATAACTTTGTGATTATGTGTTCTTATGAATCACTATTCTTAATGCTTAACCTAACTATAAATCACCTAAGGGATTGGGGGTTTTAGTTAGAGTAAAGGGTTTATGAGGCAAGGGATTATTCTTAAACTAATTTAGTTGATTCGAACTTCTATTTGTATGAAATAACTTGCGTTGGTTGTAGATTAAATGCATGAGAGTGGATACAAGAGGATTCAAACCCCTAGTCGTTTTTATACCATTTAATTACAAATAGTTGTTATTGTTATTTTCAGTTGTTACGAATCTACTTAATTCCAAATACCACTATTCGGTTCTCGTTCAAAATAGTTACGAACTTTGTTTAGTTGAATAATCAATCGCAATCCCTGTGGAGACGATCTTACTTATCACTTTATTACTTGTGCGATTCGGTACACTGCCGAAATCCTCATCAACCAATTCCAACTATTTTACCTTTCTGGTTTCCTCCGAAACCAACGAATCCAGCTTCTTTAGGCCTTAGTTCTTGGAACACATGCTTTTCTCCCGTCATGTGATGCGAGCATCCACTGTCTAAGTACCAAGATAGGTGTGTTGACTTGGTTGCTAAGCATGTCTGCAACATAGACTATTTTATCTTTAGGTACCCATATCTTTTTGGGTCCTTTCTTGTTAGTTCTTGAAGGAAGCTTATCCTTCACAGTTTTAAAAACAGTACATGCACTTTTCAAATGACCAGGTTTATTGCAGTAAGTACAATGCAAGCATTTACTATGATTATTGGATTTATCGGATGCTGAATCATTTTCTAAAGGAGGTTCATCTAATATATAACCAAGACCATGAGTTGTCATTTTACTGACACCCCAAATCATTGAAGCTTGCTTGCTTCGAGTTACACTCTCTGCAAGAAACTTTTGAAATGCATAATCATTTGATTTGCATTTAAGGTTTCCTGTAACTTTAGACCTTTCAGCTTGAGAGCTCTCAGCTTCTGGTTGCTTGTTAGCGGCCAGACGCTGGTTATCCATCAAATGCTGATTTTCAGTTTTCAGCTTCTCGTTCTCTTTATTGAGCATAGATTTTTCTTTGTTTAAAGCTTGAAAGTCTTGTGATAATTTTGAAAATTTCTTTTTCAAATTCTTATACTCAACAGAGAGAGTGGCAGAGTCCTTAAGAAGATCATCGAATGCAAGTTGAAGTTCAGAATAGGAATCATATACTATTACCTCTTCAACTTCTTCTTCTGAGTCAAGATCAGTGTCTGCCATGAGAACGAGATTTGCTTCTTCTTCATTATCTTCCTCAGACGAGGATAAGTCTAGATCTTCCCATGTAGCCATGAGGCTCTTCTTCTTTTTCTTGAAAGAACTTCTTGTGGGCTTCTCCTTAAGATTAGGACATTCGGACTTGAAATGTCCAGGCTTTTAACATTCATAGCAAATGACTTGGGCTTTGTCCTTGTCTTTGCTTTCCTTCTTGTCCTTAGTATCTTTCTTCTGAAACTTCCTCCTGAAGTTTCTCTTCTTCCACATTCTTTGTATCTTCCTGGATATAAACGCGAGCTCATCTTCTGATGTGTCAACATCTCCTTCTGAAGCTTCATCTTCTGATTCTTCTTCTTCAGCCTGAAGGGCTTTGGAAGAACTGGCTTTATGTTGAGCGACTTTCAAAGCAATAGACTTGCTTTTTTTGACAGGTTCTTCTTCATTTAGCTCAAGTTCATGAGCTTTCAACGAACTCATAAGATCTTCAAGTCGTAGGACATTTAGATCTTTTGCTTCTTGAATAGCAGTGACCTTGGGTCTCCACTGCTTAGTCAAGCTTCTCAAGACTTTTTCTAACATGGTCAGGTGTAGTGTAACTTTTTCCAAGGGCCTGTAACCCATGAACAAGTGTTTGGAATCTTCCAAACATAGTTTCAATGTTTTCACCATCTTCCATTTTGAACAACTCATATTGGTGAACCAACATGCTAGCTTTGGTTTCTCTTACTTTGGCAGAGCCTTCGTAAGATAAAACAAGTGAGTCCCAGATTTCTTTGGCAGTATCAAATTTGCCACATTTATCATATTCTTTTTCTGTCATAGCACAGATAAGAATGAATCTAGCTTTTTGATTGGTTTGATATATCTTTTTCTGCTCATCATTCCAATCTTCTCTGGCTATAGCAACACCACGAGCATTAGTGGGAGGAATGTAACCACTTTGAACTATATCCCACAACTCAAGTTGTTGTGTCTCAAAGAAAGCTTTTATCTTATCTTTCCAGTAATCAAATTTTTCTCCATTGAATAGAGGAGGACGGTTCATATGACCACCTTCAGTAGACATGTTCACAGTATGGGATCTTTTCTCTTAACACTGTTAAGTGCTCAACCAAGAGGCCAAGCTCTGGTACCAACTAAACGTGAACACAAGAAGGGGAGTTGAATTGTGTTAAAAAACTTTTTGCAAACTTTAAGTTAAAAGCACTAAGAACACAGATTTTTTTCAAAACTATTTGTTTATCGGACGCTGAGAAACTAACCGGATGTTGAGAGACTAACCGAATACAGGAAATAAAACCGTTTATGAAAACTTGTTTTACTGAGCAAGGTAAAGATAAATGTAAAGCAGTAAAGTAAGAGACACAAAGATTTATATTAGTTCACCACCAACTGGTAGCTACGTCTAGTCCCTTCGATCCAGAAGGATTTTTCACTATAATCAACTGATTACAATTTTCCTCAAGAGTATTCTACTGTCACAAACTTGACAATAGTCTCAACTTCTCAAAACGACTCAGTACGATCGAGCTTTGAGGAACAAAGCCTTAACTAGGCCAAATACTATTTATAAAATAGAATATTCTTTTGAATACAATCAAAATAACTCTCACAGAGAGGATGAAAAGATTAAGCTCAAAACAGAGTAGCTTTCTAAATGAAAGTATAAGATGCTGAGTTCAGTTCTTTGTAGACCAGAGACTTGGCACGAAATTTGATTGCTCACTCAGAGTGATGATGCTTCCAAAATAAAGTTTCTTTCTTTCTCAATATTTTTTCTAGCAATTTCAGTCTTAGTTCTGGTCTTTTTCAGTCTTAGTTCTCGCCACCTTCTTCAATGAATACCTTGGGGTATTTATAGGAGACTTCAGGGATATTACCATTTGCAGTAAAAGAATAGCTCCTTTCCATTGAGTGAGGTAATTTGAAATGTAGTCCTTTTCTTCCTTTCCAGAGAATATCAGAATAATACATATTACTGTTTTCGTACTATCTGCTTTTCACAATTGCCTTGTACGATTTTTGTCTTATGCTAAAGGTGTCACCTTTGCTTCCTCGTACATCAAAATGAGCGCACAAAATCAAATTCGAATTCCGTTCCAGAACATTCTGAGGTTAAGAGCAAAAACGTGATCATCACGTGCTTCATTAAAGAGATCAGATGCTCCCTCAGAACAGAGGACGGAGGCTCACAGCAATTGAGTATTCCACGTGTCAAAGAGTAACACTACCGGATGCTCGTTGTTAGTAAGACGCTGGAGTGAGTTCGGACGCTGACATCAATGGAGTGTATTCAATTCTCTTGTAAATTTCTTCTTCTTTCTTGAGTGTTTTGTACAAATATATGAAGCTTTGATACCTGTACACTCAAAGATATGTTAGAAGATAAATTGTTCTCTTGAAAATACTTTGTTATCATCAAAATTAATGAAGGTCTAAACTTCCCAATCGTTTAGGTTCCAACAAAGAATGGTTTTGAAGGAAAAATATAAAATCCATTTCTAGATCTCAAAACCTTTTCAACTTATAGCATGATTTATGAATTCCAAACCTGTAGATCTATTCATGACATGATTTTCTTTTCATTGGGCTAAGTTTTCTCAAAATCCATAAATTACTAGTTTGAGGAAAAATGGCATAACTTTCACTAGTTAAAGAATTTGTTGTTGAAACTTTGTGTACAACCTTCTATTGTTGGGATTATCAAATGGTAAGAGGGATTTGCAAAATAAAAATTTTCTTGCCCACGTTCTTGTGCTAGCCGAGACCTAAACCATGTTGTTGGCCTTGGATTTTAAATTTTTAGCTTGCTTAAAATGATGTAACATGGACTATTAGAGCGTGGTGGTTTAGATCTTGTGAAACAAGGGAAAAGTTACATCTTTACATGATTGTGCATAAAGATTAAATTTTAAGTTGGAAGCATACTAAAGATTGAACCTTTGATCTTTTAACTATGTAAAATGCATGAAAGCATGATTTGAAAGGTGAGAAAAAAATATTTTCCTTTTGTTTTGGTGTTGACCGAATTCTTTACATAAGAAAATGGACTTGGATTCCAATTTTTTAAATTGTTTTAGGTGGATAAATGCATTGGCAATTGAAGGAATTGAGTTGAGTAATTTCCTAGCCTAATATATATACCCTAGCCTGCGACTTATAGGTGATGGTAGAGCCATAGGATTAGTCCTAATTAAGTGGTATTAATGTGTGAAGGTTCGGGAGACAAGTAGCTTCAGTTACCCAACGCTTGAGCTTTGGAAGGAAAGAGTATACTGTAAGGGTATCTTCCACTGTATTTTATTAAATATGTTTGTGCTGCTGGATGTTTGTGTTTATTGGTGTGATGTGTTTGTTTGGTGGTGATGATGTGTGATTGAACATATTTGTGATATATGTTGATAAGTTTTGTGTTGTATGATTCAATGATGAATCTTATTGTGTTATGATTCAATGGTGGGTGTTTATGTGTGAATATTGAATGTCAGTTGTGTATGAATATTCAATAAAAATGTGAGTGATGAACTACGTTGTCGAGTTGATTAAGCATTTTTCAAATAAAACATAAAAGGGAAATTTTAGTTAAAAACAATGAAATACTAAATTGTGGATTTTTCTAAAAAAACCCAAAATGAGTAATGGATTAATCACCTTTATCTTAAAAAGAATAAAGTGAGTGTAAGACTAATTAAAAATAATTATTTCTAACTAATAGCAGAATTTTCAAGAATCAAAGTTTTACAACTAATAGGAATTTTGATAAGACGGAGACTTTAGGGAATACAAGTGAGGATTTAAGGAGTTGAGGCAGAATTTCTAGACTATATTTGAGTGAATATCTCAGACACTCGAGGGTTTTGGTGAACTTTTGTCATGCATACATGATCCCTGTGGGGAGTTTAAGGAGATGCCGACCTGAAGTAATCCTGAGGGACCAAGTATGTAACACCCCATTTCCGGAGCGCTACTGTGCAACCCAATCTAATGCTGAAAACATTTAATGCTTGTATGTTTTCAACAAAGAGTACTCTTCTGTCTTTTGCAATAGAAAATAGGAGTAATTTTTTTTCTTTTACTTTCCTTTGAAACCCTTTTCAAAAATAAGACATAAAGAGTACTACACTTTTCTAAATAATGCAAAATCAGTCTTTCACAAATATCAGAGTATAACGCATCACAATCAATACTTCTCATAACATAAAACATAACATAATCATTTTGCACTGAGGCGAGGTTTTCTGAAATAGAGTAAATACAAAACAACAAAGACAAAATCGTAAGCTAAGCTGGCCAACAACTATAACTCTTACTGAGAAACAGTTCAGCAAGATCAAAACATCAAACATTCAGAGGAATCTTCCCCCACTAGCTCGATCTTCAACGCTCCTGGAAAGACGAAATTGCAGCAGCTATGGAGCTCCATCTGGAAGTGACATCCATAGGGATATCCAATCCAACAACAGTGCAAGGGTAAATTCTTTGTCCACGAGTTTATCATAGGCTATGTCGCATGCAAACAATGTATACATATATAATACAACAATATGCTTTTATATACATATACATACTTAATAGACCGCACGCATCATCATGGTATATCAAGCATTACATGTGAGCAGACAACTCAACCAGCAGATCAACAATTAAGTCACCACAATATCAAATAATTGCATGTAAGCAAACAAATCAACAAATAGATCAACAATCAAGTCACCACAATATCCAACAACTGCATGTGAACAACAACAATTCTATCAACAGATCAACGATCAAGTCATCACATATCATAAATGTGGTTAGCTATGCATGTCAATGCAGTATGACTAGTTTGTGTATACACCTACAGCCTTAATAGGTCAGCAGTATGACGAGGAATTTATTTCCCAACGTCCGAACAAGATAGCCACACATTAGGCTTGCCTCAATTTAGGCTTGCCACACATTAGGCAATGCAGTGACAACTCGTCTTTTGAAGTCTTTAAGACCAATCAAACGCTCCGAGTGTAATGACAACTCGTCTTTTGAAGTCTTTAAGACAATTCAAACGCTCCGAGTGTCAATGCTCAATGGTCAATATGAATACAAACAAATTCATCAATATGGCATGCTCACCGTAGGGAGCGCCCGAGTAATGTTTTAATTAATCAATGCGGATCGACAAGCAACTATGTTTCACTTCCAAAAAGGTGGAGGGAACTCAAAGTTTGAGCACTACAATGAGCATCCAATACTCCTCAAGTAATGCCCAGGTATTCATCATCACGCAATAAACTGAGATGATGAGAAATACCCCCTAGAGTTCAAACACAGGACACTAGGTCCAGGTGTTCAACTGCGGAATGCTAATCTTAATCTCAGATCAAAACTCTAGGCACGTAATGCGGAACACTAGGCTCAATTTTTAGGTTGAGTTACTAGGCACGCCATACGGAACACTAGGTCCAATCCTTAATCAAGAAAATACGCATGCAAGTAGGACATTAAGTCCCAACACAAGACACATGGCCCATATGCTCAATAGGAACGCTTGGTTCCCTATGTTTTATTCTTTCAAAACTCGATCTTTGAAATCTCTTTCTCAGTTTTTATATTCCCCCTATGTGTCTAAAATGCTTTTTAGTTCTAGGTCGTTGAAACCCTAGTTGTGCTAAATAATACGCTAGGATAATTCCCAAACACATTACTTAACTCAACCGTTTTTAAAATTTACAATGTTTTCTTTTTAAAAGAACCTCTTAAACAACTTCTAACCCTCTGATCCATAAAGCGTGTTTGTACACTGACTTATTTTAGAAGATACCTTTAGTTTACCATAAAAACATTTCTCGGCTCATGGAATCGCATCAGACTTACCGTTGTAAGTCGTCAAACCAACAACAGTCGATCTACGCATTATTAATTAATCCATTATCAACAACAATATCTTGCATATTCCAATCAATATCAAGTTCCATTTAAATCCAACATGATTCAAGGAAAACAATACAATTCATAATGCCACATAGGGCCAAGAACATGCTACAACATTTCATACAGCACATAACAATTCAGTAAGCTACAACCTGCTACATACTTTCCCCAATTTCAAGCCCAATCAAATCAATCAAACATGATTTAAGTCGCACAATACTATTCAGTCTTGCCACACAGGGCCAAATCAATACACAATAATTCATGCTACAACATCTCAACAACACATAGTAATACTACAAGTACTACTACACAATTTAACCAAACATCAAACCAACCAACACACAAGGCGAAAAGCCAAAACTCATTATATAAGAATTTCCCTTACTTGGGCGCTTTAACAATACACGCTAGGTAATTCGAAACTATCGTCAAGTTGCACCTTACGCGTACCTTACACACGAACCTTAACAACACAAACTTGATACAATTAGACCCCAAAAATACAAACCCTAGACCCCTAAGACAGCCACGACTCCCTAAAAGGCCTAAGAATTACTCACTTAATCCCATATGGTTCACATCTAGTCACATAACATGATACAAGTTCAAGTCATGCAAGTTTTCAAACTTTTACTAACTCTACACACTTAGAAAATACCTAAACCAAAATTTACAAATTAGAATAGTGTTTTTACCAAATGAATAGTGTTTTGCCAACTTTGAATCACTTTTTAAAACACTAAAACATGTCACAAAATTTTAGAAACAACTTCATTACAAGTTCAAAACAATTCTTGAAACATAACCCAAATCTTTTGCCAAAATCATGCTTCTTTGAAAAGCTTTGCTAAATCAAATCACCAACCACTTTTACAACTATTTTTAAGCATAAAACAAGTCAAGAGAATGTTCTAAACCAACATAAGGGTCATGGTTTTGTGCCCTAAAAACAAACTCAAATCTTACAAACTTTTCACTTCTAAAACATACAAATTTGTTAGATCCAAAACTTTCTATCATAAACCAATTTCTTTACCACTTTAATAGAACTAAAAACAAGTTGAAACTCACTTAAATCATACTTATAAGTTACTGTTTTTAAGGTCCCAAAACAGCCCCAAATTTATTTTGTTTCAAACAATTTTTCAAAGCTTTAAACTTACAAATCCTTATAGATTTAAAGTCCTAACCAAGACCCAATTTCTTAAACACTTAACATACTTTAAAAACAATTTAAAACATCATCAAAACCATGTAAAATTGACACGGTTTCCAGCCCCAAAAATCCACAAATTAATTTCACAAAACTTTGTTCAACATGCATATAAGACTAGTTTCAAGCATACTAAACCAAAACTAAGGTAATTAAAACCGGACCGGGCATTGAACCGGAGAGGGCTAGGATTCAGGGTTTTTCGGTCGGACCGGGGTCAGACCGGGTTCGAATAAAATATTATTTTTTAAATATTTAATACAATATATATATAAATAATAAACAAAAAATATCCTTCCATTTCAACAAGACAACAATAAATAGAGGCTAAGTTCAACAAGACAACAACACATTCAACCAATTCCTACAAGTTCAACAACACATTCAATCAATTCCAACATCAATCATAATATTCGTTGAGGTTGAGTCCTTCAGCATCAAAGATGTTATGAATAGGGTCTTCACTAGTTGAACCACCGTCATCACCTTCAAGTGTAAGCTCGGTAGTTTCAATTTCTTCATTATTTCTCAATGGATCACCAACTATTGGAAATGCATTTTCATGATAAAGAAGAATGTCAATCTCATGAATATCAAGTTCTGGAGGAGCTTCTTCATCTTCTTCAACAACCCAAAAATCATTATCATCAATGGACTCATAATCAATGGGATCATAACATAGCTTCTGGCGTTTGAGCCTACAACAAAAGTATAAAATAAAACATTACAATATAAACTAAGGCAACATACACAAGATCATTCAAGATCATACCTATTCTTCAAACGCAAGTTGTAGGCAACATAAACAAGATCATTCAATCTTTGGTGTTCAAGTCTATTTCTTCTCTTCGTATGGATGCGTTCAAAGACACTCCAATTTCTCACTTTCAAGAAGAAGAAGTTTGGCTAAGAAGACGAATTGCCAACTTTTGCAAAATTGGAGCACTACCCCCATACAATTTCCACCATTGATCTACAAGAAATGTATTGAATTACATAATGCAAAAACATATGGATAACTATTTGAGTATAAATTTGTGCTCACCAGGCTGTATTGTCTTTGACAACTGAAGAGCACTTACTTTACTGAAACTTCCTTCACGGTTTTGATACGCTTGCATCTCTTTAACAGTGCTGGCCATGTTAGGACATATAGCTTTTACTTCGAGTAATTCAACAACTGATTCCACAACTCTACTCTTCTCCTTGTAATTCTCATCAAAAAAGAATGCTGGATTTAAAAAGTAGGCTGCTGCATGAAGATTGCGCTTTAAATGTTTATCCCAACGAGCCTTAATAATATCTGTGTATGGCTTATACGCAGTCTCCCTGTTCCTAAACATTTGCTTCATTGCATTCTTTGCCCTTTGCATGCCCTCATAAACATATCCCATAGAAGGTTTTTCGTCCCCGTCTACAATCCTTAGTAATCGAATAATGGGAGCCATAAGCTTTGCAATATTGCAACAACCAGTCCAAAAGTTACTATCCAAAATAGTAGCACAAACAACTTTTCCTGCTGCAGACTTTGCTAACTTATGGTTAGTAAAATGTCTGTCCACAACCAACGCTTGCAAATCACTCTTATGATCATAAATACTTTTCAGTGTAAGAAAAGTAGTAGCAAACCGAGTTACTCCTGGACGTACAATTTCTTTCCAACCTTCTCTTTTCCTCAACCAAGATAGGAATATCATGTGATTATACACAAATATAGTTATCTTTGAAGCCTTTGAGGCAAGCTCTGCAACATGGGGCAAGCTACAAATATCCTTCAACAGTAGATTCAGACAGTGAGCTGCACAAGGAGACCAGAAAATGGAAGGATATTTTTCATGTACTTTCGTTCCTGCAGCTACATAATTGGCTGCATTGTCAGTCACTATATGAACAACATTTGCAGGTCCAACCCATTCAATAACTTCAGAAAACAAATTGCACAATGTCCCAGCATCTTTCACAACATCTGATGCATCAATAGATTTCACAAATGTTATACCTGAACATTAACAAAGAAATTTAGTTAGAAGAGAGTAAGTGGTCAATCAACTTAATTTTTCAGAAGTAAACAATTTCACAAATGTTATACCTTGAGGACAGTAAACTAGAAAGTTTATCAAAGTTCTTTGCTTTTGGTCACTCCAACCATCGGCCATTATTGTGCATCCATACTTGGCCCAATTGGATCGATAACTTTCAACAAGTAACTGACATTCTTTCTTGCAATCTCGCAACAAGTTAATCCTCAGTGCATAAAAAGATGGAACTTTGAAACCACGGCCAATAGCAGCAATTGCATCTGCAGCAGCTTGAAAATATGGTGACCTTGTTGCATTAAATGGAATGTTACAATCATAAAACCATATAGCAATTGCCATTTCAGCTTTGTGTACTACTTCCTTGCTAGCGTATACACTTTTAAGGGTTGGTTGGGAGCCTGGAGTTGCCCTTGGAGCAAAATAGCTACCAATTGGAACAATGGCTTTTCTTTTTCCTTTGTTGGGAATAGGTTGGACTTCTTGTACTTCTTTTACTTCTTCCTCTTCATTAATTTCATCATCATATGCATCATTGTCAGTGCTCTTTTTCTTTTCGATACCTTTCAATAACTCTTTCATTTGATGGCGAACATCAGGAGGAACTTTCTTACAAGAGCTTATGTTACCCTTTATGCCCGCAAGATGGTGCTTCATTCTATTTATGCCCCCTCCTCTATAAGTCGTTGTACAATGCATGCAAGTGTACACATTAGTTTTTCCATCCTTTTTAAATGCAAAATGCTCCCATGCCGGATCGGTTTTCCCACGAGTGGATCCTCCTGTAGTAGGAGTGGACTCAGTAGGAGTGGACTTAGTAGGGGTGGATCCAGTGGTATCCCTAGGAGCATTCACACTTGATACTTCCTATAATCAAAAATTTACATATTAGCATTTTAAATTTAACAGGCAACAGCAGTACAGCACAACAAGGATCTAAGGAACAACATTTTAAAGATAATCAAAATAAGTAAGGAAACAATGGAGATCAAACACAGCACAGCACAGCATAGCAAGGATTTAAGGAACAACATTTTAAAGATAATCAAAATCAAACAGCACAACAAATAGTCAAGGATAATCGAGATATTAAAGATTTAAGGAACAACATTTAAAAGGAAGCACAGCACAAATAATCAAACAATCAAACAGCAAAACAGCAATTTAAATTTAATCAAACAGAAAAGATAATCGAGACAATGGACGATGGAATCACAGCATTTCAAAGGAAACAGAGCACAACAAAGACAATGGAGACACAGCATTTCAAATAAAGCACAACAGAGCACAACAGACGATGGAAGCTCAGCATTTCAAATGAAGCACAACACAAATAATCAATCAGCAAATCAGCAATTTAAATTTAGTAGCACTCCCAATAGTCCAAATCCAATTACATTATGCTGCTCTCCAAGATCACAAGCCCAACGAGAAAGGCTTTTTTGGGTTAGTTTCAGTAGCACTCCCAATAGATGAAGGGCTAATTCATTGGGTTTTTTTTTTCTGGGTTTGGGCTGGACTGCTACTGGATTTGGTGCATCAGCTGGGATCAGTGGACGATGGAAAGGGGACGATGCAAAACAGCAAAGATAATCAAACAGAGGATGATGGAAAGGGGAAAGGAAAAGCAAACCTGAGGATCTGAAGCCATTAGGATAAGCGAATGAGCTTGACGGAAATGACGCCGGAGAACGAGCTTGACGATGCCGGAGAACGAGCTTAGTGATGCCGGAGAACGAGCTTGAAGACGCTGGAGCTCTTCTCTTCTTTCTCTCAGCTTCTGTTCTTGGCTTCTTGCAAAATACGAGCTTCTTTCTCTCAGCTTCTCTCTGCTTCTGTTCGAGCTTCTCTTCTGCTTCTCTTCTGTTCGAGCTGTTCGAGCAAGAGTTAACAAAACTGAAACCTAAACGGCAAAAACGACGCCGTTTTGGTCCTTATGTAAAAAAAAAAAAAATTAAGAACCGGCCGGGCTGGAGTAAAACCCGGTTTTCCCGGTTTTTACCCGGTCCGGTCCGGTTTTTGACCGGTTCTTAAACCAGACCGGCCGGGTTTTCTGCAGGCGGTTTAATTGAGCGACTCGGACCAGCCGGGGGTCCGGTTCCCGGTCCAACCGGTCCGACCAGCCGGTCCGGTCCGGTTTTTGTAAGCTTGACAAAAACCCTCAAAGATCTAACTCTAAAACAATAAAATCAAGCCAAGAACAAGCCCTTGAACAGCCCCTATGGTTTCGGCCAGAGCAAGGTTAGGGTTTTCCAAGTTTTAAAAATCAAGAACAAGCTAAGACATGGAAGAAAACAAGGGGTTATGAAGCTAATCATGCATTACTAGCCAAAACAAGCACTATAACTCAAAAATAACTCCTAAAACCTTCAAAACCCATAACATGGAACTCAAGAGAGATGAAGGAAGGTTCTTGGAGATTACCAAAAGATTAGGTGATGATTGAACAAGGATTGAGAAGGAAGGAAACAAAGGTGCAAACTTGATCACAAAAACTTCCCAAAATCCAAGCTTTCTCTTTCTAGAAATTTTCTCAAGTTTTTTATCTTTAATGGAAGAATGAAGGCTGAATGTGATTAAGGAAGAAGGCCACGAAATTTTTAGGGACATGGAAGGAGCAAAATTGAACATTTAGTTGGAAACTAACTAATTAAGTCCTAAACTAACTAAACTAACTACCTACCTTTAACTTAATCCCTAATCACCACTTGACACTTGTAAAAGCACATTCTAAAAGCAAGTTCAGCTCCCCTAGTTGCTGGGTGAACCGCCCCTCAGCCCTAAATATCAAGATATTATCATTTCGTCGTGTTCTCGCTCAACCGGGTGCGCGGCGTTACGCGTATATTAGGGTTTTTCTACCAAAAACTCCAAAAATAAATCTAATAAATTATTCTATAATCAAAAATTATTAATCAACCAAAATGTCCCTAAAAATATTATAAGTATTTCTATGAATGTCGCTTTCTCGATCTACGAGCTAAAACGCGATCGTAATGCAATTCTGCGTGTAGAAAACACCCTATATTTTTCTGATGCCCAAAAATCCCAGAAAAATTTCCAATAAATCATAAATATTGGAAAATAATAAGATCTCAAATTTTATAAAATTTGGATCACATTTGGGCATGTTTCAGTTAGAAACTCGCCCAATAGCCTAGTTACGGCAGAATTCAATAGAATTCTCGTAGCGTAATAAAAACTGTAAATTAGTGAGGATCATTAATTTCAATTTCTCTTATCAACCAAATATTATTCAAACAATAAAATTGTGACATCCCAAGCCATACTCACATTGGAGCCACAAGGCCTTACGAAAGGGTATGCCACTCACAGGACTTTATTAATTGGTCAAGTGGTAGTGGGGAGGTGCTTTCCATTACCTTTATCCCTTTGGGTGTGGGTTCGAACCTCCCATGAGGCAAAAATATTCCTTAAGGGGGGAATAAAGTCCTGTGAGTGGCATACCCTTTCGTAAGGCCTTGTGGCTCCAATGTGAGTATGGCTTGGGATGTCACAATAAAACACAAGTCATAAGTCATACATAATACTTGTCTTACGAGTTTTAGTACATCACTTAAGACTCAAAATACAATCATAAATCATAAAGGTTACAAAAGGTAAGGTCCATAAGCCCACATACATCACTTAAACAAAATACATAAAACTAGCGGATAAGCAATCCCTTCAGTTAGTCAATCTTCTGCACCTGCTTATCTGAAACAATTAAATGAATGGGTGAGATTAAGAAATCTCAGTGAGTCCTCCACGGACCCCCTCACCTCACTTGCCTCCTTAAAACATAATGTCCAAGTTAGGCAAATGTAATAGTAATTTCCAAGTCACATTTATACCTCTAACATATCTATACAAACATCTATTCAGTATTGCTTACAAACAAGTCACAAATCATAATCACAAAGGATGTACCCACTTGGTGCCACTCAATAGCCCAAGAAAAGAGTGAGAGCTATTCAATTATTTACCGCTCCACGAAGGGGTCCTCGTTAGTGGAAAAATCCTATATAACCAAAAACGAGTTGCCATACAATTGCAAACACCCTCAGCCTCAACCAAACTCAATCATAAATCATTAACTCATAACAAATCACAAGTCATTATCAAATTGTGTATAGCTCTAACACATTCCTCATAATCTCATATAAAGATACATAAGAGTAATACCTAAGCATAACAAGCATATTAGCATGTTTAAGGGAGTCAAATGGTCCAAAACTAAGCATTTTAAGCCTAGGAGAGAGATTAAAACACGCCTGGCCGTGCTGCATAACACAGCCGTGCCAGGCCTTCTGCAGAATTTCTGTAGCAGAGCATCAACTTCTGGGATTTTATTAATATATCAAACGGAGTTGGAATTGGGTAAACGAACACACGTTGGAAAGATTAGAATGTCTAGTTTACTAATATAATTTTTATTTTAGAAGATATTCTCCCAAATACTACAGTTTTGACAAACAATACACTGGTGTCAGGGCAACAGGGCAGCATTCATACCCTAACTTATAAATTCTATATATAATTCATTTCTTAACATTTTCCAGTGATTCTTGTGTCTAAAATGAAGCCCCTCCAGTCTAGTTTACACAGAAACAAAAACCAATTCAATCCAAGGTCTAAAGAGAGAGTTACCCTCGAAATACTAGAGGCAGTTTTAACATGCAAGTTCACTAGGTTGTAACCCAAACTTCTACAAAGTTCAACCTCAAACCCTCACTCAAAAATCTCAATCTTAGACCAGCAAGGCCACATGCAAAGGGAAATAAAATCCTAATGGGGGTCTTATTGATTGCCCACCACCTAAAGGAGAAGAACTCACCAACAAAGAAAGAGAAGAAGATGGAAGCTTGCACAATCCCTAGTTCTTTCTTCCCCCAAATTCGAGCTCCCCTTGCTAGCACTTAGTACAGCTCTCAAACTTCCACAAATCAGAAGGTGGTGGCTCAAATCTTCCTCTTCAACTAAGTAGGGGCAGCATCTTCTTGGCTTTCTTCCCTTTCTCTCCACCTCTCCAAGCCCTAGCACAAGCTTGTCTTCCTTTTCTTTCTTAACCAGAAATTTTTGAGAGAGAAGGGAAAAATGAGGCTGGTTTCGAGCCCTAGGGGGTTAAGGGGTGTTGGGACGTGATTTTACTCTCTTACCCTCACTTATGTCTTAGTTTTACTCTTATGCCTACTAGATACACCCCTCTCATTGTAAGTTACACCCTACATAATCTATTACATCTTTAATCACATAATATATAGATTCTAATTTTTAAGGGACTAACTAATCAAATTAAACAAGTTGAGTGAATTAAATAAATACTATAATTTTTTTTCAATCTATGCAAATTAGATATATTTGATGGGATGTTACATTACTCCCCACCTTTTTAAGATTTTTGCCCTAAAAAATTAGATGCACATACCTAAGGAAATCTAGTGGTAGTGGGGAGGTGCTTTCCATTACCTTTATCCCTTTGGGTGTGGGTTCGAACTTCCCATGAGGCAAAAATATTCCTTAAGGGGGGAATAAAGTCCTGTGAGTGGCATCCCTTTCGTAAGGCCTTGTGGCTCCAATGTGAGTATGGCTTGGGATGTCACAATAAATTGGTCAAGTGGTAGTGGGGAGGTGCTTTCCATTACCTTTATCCCTTTGGGTGTGGGTTCGAACCTCCCATGAGGCAAAAATATTCCTTAAGCGGGGAATAAAGTCCTGTGAGTGGCATCCCTTTCGTAAGGCCTTGTGGCTCCAATGTGAGTATGGCTTGGGATGTCACAATAAAAGGTGCCTTTTTATTGTAACAGCCCGGCCCACATCAACTGCCTTTGGCAGCCCGGCCCACATCAACTGCTACTCACAGGACTTCTGGGACCCCTTAATTCCCAGTTTTTGCCCTCGTGGGGATTCGATACCGCGCCCAAAAGGATAAAGGCTAACGGAAAGCACCCACCACTACCACTAGACCAATTGCTTTCCGTTAGCCTTTATCCCTTTTGGGCGCGGTATCGAATCCCCACGAGGGCAAAAACTGGGAATTAAGGGGTCCTAGAAGTCCTATGAGTAGCAGTTGATGTGGGCCGGGCTGCCAAAGGCAGTTGATGTGGGCCGGGCTATTACAAAAATCATCAATATAAAATTATTAAAATAAAAGTCACCTTAAATACGACATAAAACCAAAATTAATAAAATAGCTCAACGTCAAAAATTTAAACTGTGACTTAAAAATACTTATTAAATCCTGAAAATTATTTCTCATTCAATAAAATAATTTTCTTTAATCAAACAACAATTTTCACATTTTTCAAGATTAATTCATATTAAAAACAGTATACGTCTACACTGTCTCTTAATCTGAATTAATTACTAAAACAGTAAATTGTTTACAACAAATGTAGCAGCTATTTGTACTTTTCATAAATCATCAAGGTGATCAATCTCTATGATTTATTTCCAGGTAGTCGGAACCGTAAAATAATTTTCACAAAAATTGGGATGTTACATTACCACCCTCCTTAAAAAAATTTCGTCCCCGAAAATTCATTTACAAACCAAAACAAAATCAGGAAATCTAAAAAATCATAACTTAACACTAAAAGCATATCATAAACTTTGGACTTTGAAAACTAATACGACTTGAAAGTTATTACATTCAAGCAGGCAGCATCAAAGCATACATTCCATGCATACATCATAACAAGTTAAAACACTACATCTATTAACTTAAACGTCTACAAATACAATATTCTGTGTCCATGCCGAAGAAGTCCTCGCGAACGACGCCTTATTCCAACTACGATCTCTACTCCATCACGATCACCAACACGGTCACAGCAACACTAAGTCGCGGCTACATGCTAATAACAATAAAACCGCACTAACACAAATACAACTACACAACCACGTTTTCAAAACAAAACCTAAGGTCAAATTTCTTTTATTTTTAAAAGTCTAACTTCTAAAATAACTTAAAGCAAGAATTACTTTTCTTAAATCCCATTTGATATCTTCAAGACTCCACCAAGAACATTATTGTTCCTTTGAGATTAGGTTTTTCATTGCCTTAAAATCATCAAGACACATTGTAATTAAAAGCTAAAACTTGCATCCAACACCAACAACAAAATCACTAAAAATCAAGTATTAAAGCATAAAATCATTTTAGTTCTCTCAAAGAGCCTCACGGCTTGCACACCTACACTCTCAAAAGCTTTTTAACAAAAGATCAACACCAAGCTTTGCTTTAAAACTCCTAAACCACAACAATAACAAAATCCACAACAGATCAACTAAAAAAGTCATGAAATAACTCACTGTTTTCATGCAACAAAAGAAAGGAAAAATTTTCCAAAGCCATCAACAAACTAATTTAAAACAACCCAAAATCAAAAGCTTAAGTAATTTGAAATACTCACCCACAAGTTCTTCAAAAACCCACAATTTTATGACATCAAAATGAACGGAAAATTCTAAAAATTATTAACCACAAAATCAACAACAGCATAAATCACAAATAATTATACAACAATTACAAGAACATACATCGTAATACCAAAAGTATATTGAAAATTTGGATTTTGGAATTTAATACAATAATAAAATACGTCACAAGGTCAAAGCACTTATGTGGTCTATACTTAGAACTACGCACATACCATAATACATATAATATGATAATTATAGCGTCTCCTATGGATAATCTCCCTTGTAAAACTCTGCCCACTCAACTCCATTGTTACGCGTTTCCTGGAATGAAGCCTTCAGATGATGAGTTCTCCGCTTCGCTTAGTGTGTAAACATGTCCCTTATTGGTTGATCTTATAGCTCCAACATTGTTGACAGCAGACTCAGCTCGTGGTACTTCGCAGTCTCTGGACAAATGCCTCGGTTCCTTGCAGTTAAGACACAACCTTTCCTTGGTTGGTTACTGATTAGCCTTGTGCCCTTCATCTTTACCGTTGAAGTAGTGCGTCTTCGGCTATCGATGCTTGTGATTCCCCCTTCTGCCTATCATGTAGGTATGTCTCCCAGCAGTTAGGTGCGCAACCTTCGCAGCATTTGCAGTTGATCCACCTTTGGCAATTGATAGTCCTTAAAAATATATCCTGACTTCTTGCAGTTACAGCATAGTCGGTCCTTCGATGAGCATTCATCAGCTAACTGTTCCTTGCTTCCACATTGGTGACAGTGCCACTTCAACTCCTGGCCATTCCCAGTAGCCTGCGCCACCGGATGATCCTGATTGCGGTCATTTCCCTGAGGATGGAAATAAGATGTTCCTTGTTGTTGTCTTCTTCTTTGTCCTTTGCCCTGACAATCTGGCCTAACTGGCCCACCAATAGCTCGCTTCTCCATTTTTTGTCATAGCAAATCGTGTTGATTCTCCACTGCAATCTGTTGTGCAACAGTAGTTGCTATCCTGGCTATCACTCGGGTTACGTGATTCACGTCTAAGTTACTAGCTCTAGCAGAAAGACTCGTTCGTCTCTAAGACATCGAATTTCTACAAATTAAACAAACTAGAAGCCCACAACAAAATCAATCATCTGGGATTGTACACAATTTCACACAATGTCACGCCTGTTTCAACTAGGAAATATTACAGACAATCACAAACAAAGTTCACATATCCTACGCATAACAAACTTATACCCTATAATTCCCAACAATCTAGGCCAGCTTAACCCAAAGCGATTCGGTTAGAACCGAACTGCTCTGATACCACCATTGTAACACCCGCTTTAGGAGCGCTCTTGTAACCCAATCTAATCTTTGAAAACATTTAATGCTTGTATGTTTTCAACAAAGAGTACTCTTCTGTCTTTTGCAATGGAAAATAGGAGTAATTTTTTTTCTTTTTCTTTCCTTTGAAACCCTTTTAAAAAATAAGACATAAAGAGTACTACAATTTACTAAATAATGCAAAATTAGTCTTTTACAAATATCAGAGTATAATGCATCACAATCAATATTTCTCATAACATAAAACATAACATAATCGTTTAGCACTGAGGCGAGGTTTTCTGAAATAGAGTAATTACAAAACAACAAAGACAAAAACCCTAAGCTAAGCTGGCCAACAAATATAACTCTTATTGAAAAACAGTTCAGCAAGATCAAAACATGAAACATTCAGAGGAATCTTCCCCCACTGGATCGATCTTCAATGCTCCTGGAAAGACGAAACTACAGCAGCTATGGAGCTCCATCTGGAAGTGACATCCATAAGGATATCCAATCCAACAATAGTGCAAGGGTAAATTCTTTGTCCACGAGTTTATCATAGGCTGTGTCGCATGCAAACAATGTATACATATATAATACAACAACATGCTTTTATATACATATACGTACTTAATAGACTACACGCATCATCATGGAATATCAAGCATTGCATGTGAGTAGACAACTCAACCAGCAAATCAACAATCAAGTCACCACAATATCAAATAATTGCATGTGAGCAAACAAATCAACCAATAGATCAACAATCAAGTCACTACAATATCCAACAACTGCATGTGAACAACAACAATTCTATCGATAGATCAACGATCAAGTCATCACATATCATAAATGTGGTTAGCTATGCATGTCAATGCAGTATGACTAGTTTGTGTATACACCTGTAGCCTTAATAGGTCAGCAGTATGACGAGGAATTTATTTCCCAACGTCCGAACTAGATAGCCACACATTAGGCTTGCCTCAATTTAGGCTTGCCACACATTAGGCAATGTAGTGACAACTCGTCTTTCGAAGTCTTTAAGACCAATCAAACGCTCCGAGTGTAATGATAACTCGTCTTTTGAAGTCTTTAAGATAATTCAAACGCTCCGAGTGTCGATGCTCAATGGTCAATATGCATCCAAACAAATTCATCAATATGGCATGCTCACCGTCGGGAGCGCCCGATTAATGTTTTAATTAATCAATGCGGATCGACAAGCAACTATGTTTCACTTCCAAAAAGGTGGAGGGAAGTCGAAGTTTGAGCGCTACAATGAGCATCCCATACTACTCAAGTAATGCCCAGGTATTCTTCATCACGCAATAAACTGAGATGATGAGAAATACCCCCTAGAGTTCAAACACAGGACACTAGGTCCAGGTGTTCATCTGTGGAATGCTAATCTTAATCTCAGATCAAAACTCTAGGCACATAATGCGGAACACTAGGCTCAATTTTTATGTTGAGTTACTAGGCACGTCATACAGAACACTAGGTCCAATCCTTAATCAAGAAAATACGCACGCAAGTAGGACATTAAGTCCTAGCACCGGACACATGGCCCATATGCTCAATAGAAACGCTAGGTTCCCTATGTTTTATTCTTTCAAAACTCAAACTTTGAAATCTCTTTCTCAGTTCTTATATTCCCCCTATGTGTCTAAAATACTTTTTAGTTCTAGGTCGTTGAAACCCTAGTTGTGCTAAATAATACGCTAGGATAATTCCCAAACACATTACTTAACTCAACCGTTTTCAAAATTTACAATGTTTTCTTTTTAAAGGAACCTCTTAAACAACTTCTAACCCTCTGATCCATAAAGCGTGTTTGTACACCGACTTATTTTAGAAGATACCTTTAGTTTACCATAAAAACATTTCTCGGCTCATGGAATCGCATCAGACTTACTGTTGTAAGTCGTCAAACCAACAACAGTCGATCAACGCATTATTAATTAATCCATTATCAACAACAATATCTTGCATATTCCAATCAATATCAAGTTCCATTTAAATCCAACATGATTCAAGGAAAAACAACACAAATCATAATGCCTCACAGGGCCAAGAACATGCTACAACATTTCAGACAGCATATAACAATTCAGTAAGCTACAACCTGCTACATACTTTCCCCAATTTCAAATCCAATCAAATCAATCAAACATGATTTAAGTCACACATTACTATTCAGTCTTGCCACACAGGGCCAAATCAATACACAATAATTCATGCTACAACATCTCAACAACACATAGTAATACTACAAGTACTACTACACAATTTAACCAAACATCAAACCAACCAACACACAAGGCGAAAAGCCAAAACTCATTATATAAGAATTTTCCTTACCTTGGGCGCTTTAACAATACACGCTAGGTAATTCGAAACTATCGTCAAGTTGCACCTTGTGCGTACCTTAAGCACGAACCTTAACAACACAAACATGATACAATTAGACCCCAAAAATACAAACCCTAGACCCCTAGGAAAGCCACGGTTTTAGGTCCCTAAAAGGCCTAAGAATTACTCACTTAATCTCATATGGTTCACATCTAGTCCATAACATGATACAAGTTCAAGTCATGCAAGTTTTCAAACTTTTACTAACTCTACACACTTAGAAAATACCTAAACCAAAATTTACCAATTGGAATAGTGTTTTTACCAAATGAATAGTGTTTTGCCAACTTTGAATCACTTTTTAAAACACTAAAACATGTCACAAAATTTTAGAAACAACTTCATTACAAGTTCAAAACAATTCTTGAAACATAACCCAAATCTTTTCCCAAAATCATGCTTCTTTGAAAAGCTTTGCTAAATTAAATCAACAACCACTTTTACAATTTTAAGCATAAAACAAGTCAAGACAATGTTCTAAACCAACATAAGGGTCACGGTTTTATGCCCTAAAAAATAACTCAAATCTTTCAAACTTTTCACTTCCAAAACATACAAATTTGTTAGATCCAAAACTTTCTATCATAAACCAATTTCTTTACCACTTTAATACAACTAAAAACAAGTTGAAACTCACTTAAATCATGCTTATAAGTTACTGTTTTTAAGGTCCCAAAACAGCCCAAAATTTCTTTTGTTTGAAACAATTTTTCAAAGCTTTAAACTTACAAATCCTTATAGATTTAAAGTCCTAACCAAAAACCAAATTCTTAACGACCTATCATACTTTAAAAACAATTTAAAACATCATCAAAACCATGTAAAATTGCCACGGTTTCCAGCCCCAAAAATCCCCAAATTAATTTCACAAAACTTTGTTCAACATGCTTGTAAGACTAGTTTCAAGCATACTAAACTAAAACCCTCAAAAATCTACTCTAAAACAAAAAAATCAAGCCAAGAACAAGCCCTTGAACAGCCCCTATGGTTTCAGCCAGAGCAAGGTTAGGGTTTTCCAAGTTTTAAAAATCAAGAACTAGCTACGACATGGAAGAAAACAAGGGGTTATGAAGCTAATCATGCATTACTAGCCAAAACAAGCACTATAACTCAAAAATAACTCCTAAAACCTTCAAAACCCATAACATGGAACTCAAGAGAGATGAAGGAAGGTTCTTGGAGATTACCAAAAGATTAGGTGATGATTGAACAAGGATTGTGAAAG
Source organism: Calophaca sinica (assembly GCA_037113605.1). NCBI lineage: Eukaryota > Viridiplantae > Streptophyta > Magnoliopsida > Fabales > Fabaceae > Calophaca > Calophaca sinica. The sequence continues at coordinate 35,788,092 of CM073734.1, forward strand.
AAGGAAGCAAAGGTGCAAACTTGATCACAAAAACTTCCCAAAATCCAAGCTTTCTCTTTCTAGAAATTTTCTCAAGTTTTTTCTCTCTAATGGAAGAAAGAAGGCTGAATGTGATTAAGGAAGAAGGCCACGAAATTTTTAGGGACTTGGAAGGAACAAAATTGATCATTTAGTTGGAAACTAACTAATTAAGTCCTAAACTAACTAGACTAACTACCTACCTTTAACTTAATCACTAATCACCACTTGACACTTGTAAAAGCACATTCTAAAAGCAAGTTAGTGGCTGGGTGAACTGCCCCTCAGCCCTAAATATCAAGATATTATCATTTCGTCACGTTCTCGCTCAACCGGGTGCGCGGCGTTACGCGTATATTAGGGTTTTTCTACAAAAAACTCCAAAAATAAATTTAATAAATTATTCTATAATCAAAAATTATTAATCAACCAAAATGTCCGTAAAAATATTAGAAGTATTTCTATGAATGTCACTTTCTCGATTTACAAGCTAAAACGCGATCGTAATGCAGTTCTGCACGTAGAAAACACCCTATATTTTTTTGATGCCCAAAAATTCCAGAAAAATTTCCAATAAATCATAAATATTGGAAAATTCTAAGACTTCAAATTTTATAAAATTTGGATCTCGCAGCGTAATAAAATTTGGAAAATGCTCAGTTAGAAACTCGCCCAATAGCCTAGTTACGGCAGAATTCAATAGAATTCTCGCAGCGTAATAAAAACTGTAAATTAGTGAGGATCACTAATTTCAATTTCTCTTATCAACTAAATATTATTCAAACAATAAAATCATCAATAGAAAATTATTAAAATAAAAGTCACCTTAAAATACAATATAAAACCAACAATTAATAAAATAGTTCAACGTCAAAAATTTAAACAATGACTTAAAAATACTTATTAAATCCTAAAAATTATTTCTCATTCAATAAAATAATTTTCTTTAATAAAACAACAATTTTTCACATTTTTCAAGTTTAATTCATATTAAAAATAGTATACGTCTACACTGTCTCTTAATCTGAATTAATTACTAAAACAGTAAATTGTTTACAACAAATGTAGCAGCTCTTTGTACTTTTCATAAATCATCAAGGTGATCAATCTCTATGATTTATTTCCAAGTAGTCGGAACTGTAAAATAATTTTCACAAAAATTGGGATGTTACAAAGTATGCCGTATGGGTAAGTGTGCTCCGACCTGAAGCAATCCTGCGGGACCAGGTCGTACTTAAATCATGACCTGAAGAAATCCCGTGGGACCAGTGTCAACACCTATAGCAGTCCTGCGGGACCAGGTATACCCATTGGTATGAGTAAGTGTAGTGATATTCCGGAATCATATGTATTGACATATAGACTGACTAATAGGGATTTGTGGTGCATCCTTATTGTGCTTGTTGTTGATTGTTTATGCCATGAGTGTTTATGCCCTGATGCGGTTGTGTTAATATTATACTACGTCAGTATGATACATTCTGCATATATATATATATGTTATTATACGTTTTGTTTGGGAAGATGACCCTTTCTATATATGGGCATTCTTACGAATGTCACCCCAGATGATGGTGCAAGTCGGAGAGTAGTACTCATTCGAGGTTGGTGAGCGGTGCAGAGGAGGGCTTCAATCTGATTATTTGCTGTGAAGTCGTGATTGACTAGATTTGTTGTAGGAAACAGTAAGCATTGTAGGGTTGACCAACTATAGTTATTTTAATGTATTCTGTCCAAGTTATATTTGTGCATTTGGTATTTTGTAAAAAACTCTGAGTCGCCTTTGTGCGAATGTTTTCATTTATATTAAATGTTCAATTGCATGGTTTTGTGATTTTTGTTATTGTGTTTTTAATTGTACAATACGTTTTCAAAATGATGGAATACTCTTATTGTTCTTTTGAAAGAAGTTTGAAAAGAAAAGAAAAAAAAAATTAGACCCACACTTTGTGAAAACCATGCAAGCAGAGTATTGTCACTAAAAATATTTCAACATTTAAGAGTTATATTAGATCAGTAGCACTCTAAAAGTCGGGGTGTTACAACCAACTTCGAATTGAAGCCAGCCTTGATATCAATGGTGTCTTCTGTTCAATTCTCAGACCTACCTTCTGAAGACCCAAATGCTCATCTCAAAGAGATTTCAGAAGATTGCAAATATTATCACGTGTCATGGTGTGACACCGAAGGCTATCAAATTAAGACTGTTCTTTTTCTCACTGCAAGGGAAACCTCAACTTTGGTTGGACTCAATGGCTCCAAACTCTGTTACCAGGACTCGAAAACCAAATTTCTCAATAAGTATTTTCCTCCCGCAAAATCTGCAAAGCTAAGAGCTGACATATCTGTACTACAAGAAAACACGGGATTACCGACGGTCTAAAGCCGTCGGTAATCCATAAAAGCCGTCGGTAATCCAGTTTTACCGACGGATCACCGACGGCCTAAAACCTGTCGGAAATATTGTCGTCGCAAAGGATTACCGACGGACTGTTCTTTACCGTTGGTAATACCGACGGTTATACCCGTCGGAAAATGATGGTGAATTCCGACGGGCAAAGCCTTCGTTAAATTTCCGACGGTGTTGACCGTCGGTCAATCTGAAAAGTTTTTCGACGGCTTAGGCCGTCGGTAATCAGAATGTTTTTTTCAAAAAAATAAATTGATTAATAAAATATTTACTTTAATTAATTTTATTAATAAAATTAATAAAATTATTAATTAATAACCAAATTAATTTTATTCTTTAATTAATTAATTAATTAATTTAATTATTTATTTGTTTAATTATAAAAATAATTTATTCTCATATTAAAAAATATTTATTTATTAATTTAATTAAAAATTACTTGTAATTTAATTTAATTTAATTATTAATTGATTTCCATATATAAAAATATGATAACGTAAACTAAAAAGCAAATTAAAAAAAGAAAACATAATAAATAAAAAAAATAGAAGAATAAAAATCAATAACTAAAATAATATCCGAAACGAAAAAATGATATCCAAAAATATGAAAAAATATAAGTACAAAGCGAACTAATAGTCTGGTACTCCGATCATGATCGAGATGCTCTACATCATCTGCATCATCGACATGACCATCGATGCAGCGGAGGCAAAGCGGAGAGGCGGAGGCGGAGGCGGAGGCGAGGCGAGTCGATGGAGTAAGGCCACGAGCTAGCAAGCTGGTACATACATCTGCTCCTGTCATTGCGACACTTGAGTCAAAACCTCCTGCCTTTGGGCCACGGTCGCTTCAACTCGGCTATCTCCTGGTCATCCGCGGCAGAGCGAAGTGGCGATACTACTACTCGGCGACTCTCCAATGTGTGGCGACGGGCCCCTTTTGTAGTTCTTTGGCAAGGTCGCCAAAGACCATATAAGCGACCCTTCTTCTTTCCGCCAACCACTTCCGCCCAAACCCTCGGCGGTGTAGATAGATCGTCAGGGCTCGAGATGGAGAACATGATGAGCTCGAGATCTAGCCGAGACATCCTCGCCTCAAACTCCTCTGTTAAACAAACAAATAAGTCAAATCTTTTTAACAAAACAATATAAACATTATTAAAAAATATTTATTATATTTTATAATTACCTGAGTCCGCCACTTAACGCTCATCAACGAAATCACTAGTACTCCTCTTCATATGAGTTGCAAGATGGAGCTCGTGCAACCGAACTTCTCTCCTAACCTCTTCGATTGTGATTGTATTAATAAAAAACTTAAATAAATAATAATAATAATAATAATAATAATAATAAAATAATAATAATAACAATTTTATAACACGCATAAGTCTAATCACAGATTGCTGACTGACAGAGCCTCCAGTGTGTAAGCTGCCACCCTTCTCAGAGGCCCGATTATCCTTGGCCTTCTCATTGGTCGCTGGAACTCAGGGTGTTCGATCTTCTACCATTCTTTGCCAGAGCTCATCCCCTATCCAATCTGGTGGCGATCCCGATGTGGGCATCTCGAAGCATGTCGAGAAAAGCGGTGGGAGGCCTTCATATGAAAGTTCTTCTCGATCGGCTCCTCATCTTTTTCATCCCAAGCAACCTCATCTCAGCATCAATATAAGACATTATTAAACATAATTGAAATTTACGAAAATAAAATAATATGCAATAAAATAAAAATTGCAGCTTACTCTGAAAGAATTAAACATATGGTCCCGCTCATTATCCTTCAGCGTCCCCCAGGTGGGCCAAAACTCCTGGTAATTCTCCTCAATTGTTGCTGTGATAGCTAACGCAGCTGGCTTTGAGGGAAGAAACCTAAACAATAAAAACATGTTACATAAAAAAAATATATATACATGTAAATTATTAATAACTCGAAAAAATTGCAAATACTTACCCTTTACCAGATGGCCTGATAACAACTCGGCCATCATACAGCATCTCAAGAGTCTCAGGCTCTTGCCCCTCCCCCTGCTCAAGAACCTCCTCCTGCTGAACCTCCTGCTCCTCCCCGTCCTGCCCAACATCAGTGTGATCAGGTGTATGGCCCGTACTATAATCATGGTCGGACTGATGAGCATCGGCCACCGGATCCGGCACAACATGGGAACTCGAAGCACCATGTGGCTGTTGGAACCCCGGGGTGGGGATCATGTCAATGCGAGGCAAAGGTGCCGAACGTGCCCGAGTCTGTGTAGCTGGTGTCGAATGTGCCTGAGTCTGTGTAGGTGGTGCAGAAGGATGTCTAGGTGCAGGAGGTGTATCAGGCTATCTCGGCGTAGATGTACTAGGACGACATGTAGATGACAACGTCGAAAACCCAGTAGGGTCACGCCTAATGATGGTCGGCCTCGGCGGCGAGGGTCGAGGCGATGCCCTTCCCTTCCATTTACCACCACCCGGGTGGTGCAGAAGTCGGCTCTGAACCTCCTGATGCCATATATGTCTATAGAGCAATTGAATAATAGCAGTCATGAAATATTATATTTAAACATAACAATATTACAAATGAATTCCATAAAAATAAACAAGTTATGAAAATAACTGACAAATTAAAATATATTGTTACACATTAATTTCTCAAATTGTAAAAAGTTAAACAATTTCAATCTGCCCATTCTGCCCACTCAATTTCGGTATCATCTTCAGATCTTGATGGTTCTGCCACTTCTTCATTTAATTCCTCATCCCCATCTACATCTTCATATGTGATTGGATTGTCACGTAGTCGAGTAATGGGTTCCACTTCATTTACTACATTGACATGAGACATCTCATCCACTTGATAAGCCACTTCTTCCTGTGTATCATCTGCTTCAATGCGACCCCGTGGTTTTATCTTTATTGCGACACACCAACCTTGTTTGTCCCTTCGAGTTGATGGATAAGGGACATAATACACTTTTCTTACATGTTGTGCCATGATAAACGGATCAAACATTTGGTATCTTCTGCTCATGTGTATGTCAACAGATATATTTTCGATCCACTCTTGTGCCTCTATTTGTGGATCAAACCAATTACAATAAAATAGCACTATTTTTTTAGTATAGTCTAAAGTATTGTACATCAGTTCATATATATGTTGAATCACGCCAGTAAAGTCATCTTCACCTCCATCTGTGGCACCTTTTACATAAACCCGCCGTTAATTGCTTTTTTCCCCTCTGTTTTTGGACTGGTTTGGAATTTGTATCCATTTACAAAGAATGTGTGCCATTCTTTTACACGTGATTTAGGACCATGAGGTAAAATTCTCAAGTAGTGGATTTTAGGGATTACGCCTCGCTATACACTGTGTACACACCATGTGCAAACAAATTATGGTTCCTATTTTCAAACAATATTTTTGTATTTTCAAACAATAAATAATAATAATATATATATGACGACTCAAAAACATACCTGGTTCCTAAACCACGTTGGGAAATATTCATGAATATAAGCGTAAGAGTCTTGTACGCTTGTGGGCTTAGTTAACAAGAATGCCCTGATCAAGTCATTATCAAACAAATGATCAAGAGCAATTGTGGATTAAAGAAATTGAAAGTGGTCAAAATGATACATACGTTAGATACAGTGATACTTCTGCACAGTTGATCAACACGTGAACGTGGGCTGACTTCCACACTTCGGGTTATCTAGTTATCCACCTCCTTTCCACCATGACTAGGAAAGGCAAAATACTGATAAGGCAAGCGGGTGTCTTTCACTTTCAATTTCTACTTCATTCCTACTATTTGTTGGTGTCAACATGAAGTTCGTAAAATAATGGGAACAGAAATGGATTGTCTCATGGTGTAAGTAAGTTGCACAAATAGATCCTTCAACCCTGGCCTTATTTTTCACCGACCGTTTTGAGTCACCCATAAATCTACAAAATAACAACGTTGATGATTAAAATTGATACATTTAACCCTTCAAATAAATATTTATTTTAGAGAATACTTTATTATAGTACCTTTCGAATGGATACATCCATCTGTATCCTTACAAAGAATGACTGGTATGTTCTGTTCCATCCTTATGAGATCATCCTCTCTCAATGTCGCAGAACACAAATCTTTAAAGAATTGGCTGAGTTCAGTCAGTGGATTTAAAACATTTGACGGCAAGGAACTAAATGCAATAGGAAGTAAACACTCCATGAATACATGACAATCATGGCTTTTCATCCCAATCATGGTTCCTTTGTTCACATCGGCACATCTTGCCAAATTAGAAGAATAACCATCTGGCATCCGAAGTTCTTTTATCCACCGACATACTGACTTGGCTTCCTCAGCAATTAAAGAGTAACAGGCTTTGGGTTTCAGGGTCTTCCCATCCGACCAATTCGTCAAATGCAAGTCCTTTCGCCTACAGTAAAGTGGTAAGTCTAGTCTGGCCTTCTCATTGTCTTTTTTTTTTTCCTCTGACGTTCATCACTGTGAGAAAAACATTGTCAAAAAATTTCTTCTCAATGTGCATAACATCAAGGTTGTGTCTCAATAAATTATCTCTCCAATATGGCAGATCCCAAAAAATACTTCTTTTTGTCCAATTATGCCATTGTCCATATCCTTCAAATCGATCCAATTTGCCAAAATCTGTGATTTTGGGCAGTTCCATAACCCTTTCCCAGATCTGTTCTGGTGTCAACCTTGGGGGCAGGCCATCTAATTCAACTTCCCCCTTCTTGAAAGCGTTCTTATTCCGTCTAAATGCATGATCATCGGGTAAAAACCTGCGATGTGAGTCAAACCAAGAACTCTTCCCCCAAAATTTCAAGGTAAAGGCCTTTGTATGCTCCATGCAATGCGGACATGCCATTTTACCATGAGTACCCCAACCAGACAACATGCCATATGCAGGGAAGTCATTAATGGTCCACATCGGTAGCCCCTCATTGTAAAATTCCTCTTTCGTGCAATATCGTGCGTCACAACACCATTCCACAACCTTTTGAGATCGTCGATAAGAGGCTCTAAATAGATGTCAATACCATCTGTCGGATTATCTGGACCGGTATAACACAAGTCAAGAACATATAAGGCTTAGACATGCACATTTCGGGAGGAAGATTGTATGGGGTAACGATAATCGCCCGCAAGAATAAGGTTTCGCCGTGGATTGAACATACGGGGGTAAAACCATCGAGCATAAGCCAAGTCGTACATTACGTGGATCTGCTGCAAAATCGGGATGCACACGATCAAAGTGCTTCCAAGCTTCACCATCGGAAGGGTGGCGCAACATACCAAGTGCTTCTATTCTTATAGTGCCATGTCATTTTGTCTGCGATGCGTGGTGATGCAAACATTCTCTGACCTTGGAATAATTGGCAAATAAAACATTGCCTTCACTGGAACTAGTTTTTGTCTGCCGTCAGATTATTAGTATGTGACATATACCTAGGCTCACCACAAAATTTGCATTCAACTAGCGCACCATCCTTTTTACCAAAATCATTGTCGTAATACAACATACACCCCCTCCCACAACAATCAATCCTTTTAGATTCCAAATTCTAACTTAGACACTAAGCTTTTAGCCTCGTAATAACTTTTTGGCAAACCATCTCTGATAGGTGACGAGTCCAACATCATTTTCGTTACGAGATCCAAGCACACTTCGGTAGCACCACAGTTGGACTTAAGAGCTAAGAGCCTCACACACATTGATAACTTAGAGTCTGTAGACCCTTCAAACAACGGCTTGTTTGTTTCTAACAATAGATTATAAAATTTTTGTGCTGTCTCATTTGGAAGTTCATCTGTGTCATCATATTGTTGCTCCTCGAATGACACGTTCACCCCCAAGGCATCACAAACCATATCTTGCATCAATTCAATCTACTCACCACATCCCGACCCACGTGAATCGCCAAGCACCTTCGCCATTCTCACCAACCCCTAAATCAACGTGAGGCAACTCTTCACCATGTCTAGTCCAAATCCAGTAATTAAGCCTAAATCCAATCGAATACAGTGGTGCGTGACCTCACTTGGGCTCTTAATCCTTCCGCAATCGCAATTAAAGCACGGACATCTAATCCCTCCATTAGTTTTGAAATCTTTATGTGTCATTGCGACTTGGACAAAGTACGCAACCCAGTATAAAAATCTGGTTTCAAACCCCCTCTCCCCGGATACAACCTATCGTACATCCAACTACGACTCGAAAGAAAATATTCCATCTTCTGCATGTCAAAAAAAATGACAATTTCAGCAGCACGACGTTCTTACAACCGCTCTCTTTCTTTAAATGGTATGACCCTATCCCATTCGAGAAAAAACTTTTTCAGAACTCGTATAATAATCATTCCTTAATTCTCGTATCTTATACTTGACAAAATTTCGGCAGCATTTCCCATTGGTCTCTGAGTACACAAAATGAACGCAGTTATGAACACCGCAATCAAGTATACACCCAGAGAACAAAAGGAAATGAATCGAACCGAAATTTCATCAAATATAAAGATACGAGAATTAAGCAACAACTATTGTACGAGTAAAGAAAAAGTTTTTTCCCAAACTGTCCGACTTGGACAATTCAAGGTTCAATATACAATGAGCACATGGTACCCTAAAAGAGTATATGCACTCAATAATATATTAAACCTCAAACGGGAAGCTAAGGCTTCTCTCCGATACTAATAACAAATATCAAACATCCATTCGATCAATGATTAACATAACAATTAGACAAGCAGAAGTGACAAGGGTAGAATTAGTTTTATTATTTATATATATATATATATAAATAATAAAAAATATTTTATTTTCCTTTTTCATTTAATTTTTTATATGATAATTTTTAATGTTGTTATTTTTTATTTCTTTTTTATTGAAATTTTTTAATTCTTCTCTTCTTGAGATCTTTTTCATTTTTGTTATATCATATTTTTTAACGATTGTTTCCCTTGTTTCTCTTTTTTTAATTCTGCTCATCTCTTAATTATTTTTTCAATTCTGTTTTTTGAATCCTTCTACTTTTTTAATTATGTTATTTTTCAATTCTATCTCATTTCGTTTTGTTATTCTTTTCTTTCTTTTTTAAAATCTGCTTTTTTATTCTATTGTTCTTAAAAATTCTGCTTATTCATGTTATCAGGAATACGGCAATCAAGTTAGTTGATTATTATGTTTCATAACAAACATGCAAAGAAGCATTAACTGTATCTTCGTTGCCTGCCAATTGCCATCTTAGCTTCCGGTATGATTTTTAATGCAAATAAAATCTCGTTAAGCACCTATCTGGACATGCAATTGTTAAGTAAACATTACTACAAAATATTTTATCTTTTCAGCAAAGTCAGATCTGAGTTATTAACATGTTTGAATAAGTGGAGGTGCTTTTCTGCCATTTGCCAATACATTAAGAATCAATGGTTTTGATATTAACAAGTAGCAATTTAAGTTAATATGTTCAACTGCTCTCATAACTTGAATTTGTAGGTTGCTCAAGGTTTGCTATCTTATTAAGCCTGCAAAATATGTATAATCTTTGTCAAACACCAGTTAACTATTTCTCCTTTGGCTCTTGTCTGAAGTAACTCATATACCTCAAGTAACCTCTTCACAATGAAGAATCCTGAAGTCTTCATCCATTTACAAACTGAGGTTAACTTATTTTTTTGAATTTAGATTTACTCATTGGCTGGTGACTCCATAACTTTTCCCCCTTTATCTACTTATGAAAAAGCATTCACAGGTTATACAAAAAGGAGAAAAATAATGTAGGATACTGTCACAAGCAGGGACAGATCCACACGGGGGCAAGGATGGGATCTAACCCCCCAGAAAATGTTTGATAATGCAGCATGAATGTGCTGATCGAAGAATACTAGTAATAGCACTGTTCCAACATATAGCTACGCATATGAACTAGGCCGTGCTGTACAATGTTGACCGACTTTTGAAATATGCTATATATCGTCGTCCAAAGAGACAAAAAGAAATATGCTATATATATTAATATGTAGTTAGCAGTCATTATTGCCATAAAGTCCCATACGAAAGGGAATAGAAAGATCAGAGATTGTTCAAAATGATTCGGGATCAATTGATAATAATTAATACAACATTTCAATAAATTGAGTTTAACCTTTTATGTTGTAAGCCATCTAACTGATTGTGTTAAATTTTCATATTATTAAATTTTCCAATTTCATATTACTTCTGCAGCTTTATGTTGTAAACCATTATTCATGTTGGAAACTTAAGGAGGTCTTCATTTGTGTGGCTGGCATTGTTCCTTATTATCACTTATTGCTGTTCAGTCATTTATAATTATCAGTTTCAGAGCATGCCTGTGCCTCTTAGTGCGAGCAGTAGGAAGAGGGGTTTCTCCGAGATTGAAGCTTTCAACCATGTCAAGGCCTTGACCGAGGTGGGCCCTCATCCTGTTGGTTCTCAAGCTCTAAATCAAGCCCTACAAAGTTGGATTCTCAACTTTGTTAGTTTTTACTTTCTATAGTTTTGTAGCATTATTTCTGACTCTAGGTTGGTTTTTATGTTGACTTGGACAAGTTCACATAGGGTTTTCTCATATATTGTGAATGAAGGCAAGATTGGTGGGATTAAAAGAAATCTAAACTATAAAGGTTTAAGGTATAAATCTATTACAGAGAAGTTCATGGACCATTTCTAAATTATAAATTAAAATTGCACTCTTTACTCACAAGCATTGTGACTGATGAGTGATATCAGAACTGGCAGACAATTACACAGTACATATCATTTAGACAATTACACAATACACTTCAAAATCCCCTCTGTGGAGAGAACTATGAACGAAAACAAATAAATATGTCGGTGTGGGGGTCAACAGACAACCCTTTTCCACCCAATGAGTTAACCGACATTTCGTTAGAGTGCATACCTAGTGGTACAAGTGGCGAACTGGTGGAGGTGGCGAACTCAGAGGCCTATGAAACAGAGCTTTTTGTGTTAGCAGAAACTAATAAGATATAAACAAGAATATCAAAACCACACCAGAATCTAAATAAGGATAGAATTCAAACAAGTTCGAATGCAACATACCTAAAAACCAGAGATCCGTAAACCCAGAATCCAAAAACCTAAAAAGAAAGAAAATGCAATGTAAAACCCTTGTCACCACCAAAGGAATCCAGAAACCCTTGTTCATAAGCAGCAAATTAATTCCAATCACAAGATCCATGTACATGCAGCTTCATGTTCTCTTTCTTATCATACAAACCCCATATCTTATGTCAAAACAACAATAATTTATCAATTAAATGCATAAATTAAATTAAATTAAATTAGCAGTTAAAACATATATAAGAAAATGTCAGATGTCAGATGGAATCCTCCTTATGTGCAACACAAAGTGCCTATTTGCTTTACCGTGGCAAAGCACGTTTACAGCTAAACATCCATTCAAACCTTCAAAAGGAAAAGGAACTCGCAAGCTCATTTCAACGGTTATCCAAACAAACTAAAGATTAGGTTACTACTTTCACCAAAGATTAGGTTTTGGATTGAGTAGCAGAACTAAATATCTACAATTTCCTCCTCATCCTAGCCACTGACGAATCTGGTGTTTTTTTTTTCATGCACATATATTTACTTATTTATTTGCTGTTTGGATTTTCTACCTAGTGTGCTTCTTACATTTTGCTCCATGCATTTGAGAAAACTTCGTGTTTTTTTATGAGTTGTATGGTCATCCTGATGAGGAAAATATGAGCTTGGAGCAGGAAGAGAATGTTGAAAATATGAAAAGATCTGATGCCCCTGCCAAGAACACAACCAAGGCAACTGGAAAAACAAAGATGACAAAAGAAGAAAGAATTCGCTTGATGGAAGAAAAGAAAATACAGAAGGAAGTGTGTTTCAGTATATAACTCTGTTTAATCTTTATACTTTGTATCATTCATGATTTGGACTATAATTGCTTATAAAAATTTATTCCTCAGCAAGAAAAGTTAAGCAACTCACGAAGGTGAAGGCTGAATCGAAAAAAATCGAGAAAGAAAAGCAAAAGTGGGAATATTAGAAAATAATTTTAATCTGACTAGTTGCAGATATTGTGAAGCGTGCTATATTGTAAATATTATATTTTTTTACAAATAAAAAATATTACAACTATAGAAAATAACCTAGCATTTATCACCTTTCTATTATATTTTTTTATGAATTTTTATATGTATGATAAAAAAAATTATTTATCCTTATCTGTGGATTATTTTAAAGAATTTACCTTTTGGTTTATATACATTTCATTCTTAGTAATAAATTGTTTGCAATTAGGTATTCTTCAAATAAGTACTTTTATGAAAATATTCTACCAAACAACTTATAACTTAAAAGTAGCTTTTAAAATAAACAAAATATGAAACTTACCAAACGACTTTTACTTTATTTTTAAAGCTCTTATTTTAAACTTTAATTTTAAAGTAGTTTTTAAGCTAAAAAAAACTGGGCCAAGCGCTACCTAAGTATAGAACAAGAAAAAGCATCCCCACTCCACCCCGTCAAACAAATATTGCAAAGAATTAAATTGTTAACCCACAAATGTAATTAACCCTCGAAATAGAAGAGAGATATGGAACTCCCCTGCAATGCATTTGCCAAACCATTCTTTGTAACAAGTATGCAGAAACATAAATATAAAGTAATCTTGCAATACATTTTTGAGCCTATATTTGATAACATAAACTCCTCCAATACTCTTTATTACCATGTATAAATGTATTCACATTCACGACTACTTATCCCCACCATTCTAGGAACTCTATCACCCCTAGACCATCACCTTGCTAAATTAAGGCACCCAAAAATTTAATAAAACAATAAAAAAATTCTCTAAGCCATTATTCTTATATACTATCCACCAGGGTACCAATCAAGAAATACTAGCCAAAAGTGCAAACATTTGAACTCTTGTTTATTTTGTCTGTGATATCAAGTAAAATGAAATTAAAACACAGAAGGTTGATACATTAGCAAACTAGTCACCCATTTAAATATACTCTTACCAGCTTTGACCTTTTCCAAAGCTTCAGGCAGAGCCTTTTTGTGCCTTTCTCCTAGCCACTGAGAAAATAAAAAACAACCCCTCAACTTCAAAGCCATTAAAATAGTAAAGTAAAACAAAAGACGAAAGAATGCTAAAATAATATCACAGCACAAAATAAATCCAAGCAAAAAACGCTTGTGAGAAAAAACAAAAGGGAGACTCAAACTATATATGCAGCACAAAAATCTATAGCTTGTTTTATGACTAAGAAATACTACTCCCACCACTTATGCTTAAACCGTTAGAACTTCAAAAGCATACTTTAGTCAATTATGAATTTTCTGATATGAACAATTAGAAAGACTTGAGAAACTTTGAAGGGCTGTGATACACATGAAGATGGAAGAGATAGAGTAGGACCCTAAAAACTTCACCAATCATAATAACTCTAGAACCCAAAATTTTAGCATCACGGTTCAGTCCTGAATCCATTTGCCTCAGTTCTATTCAACAAGCGAACATATTCATGATTAGTATAGATATGGGGATCATATAAGCAGTACAAAGCACCTGATATTTGGATCATGATCATCAACATTGTTTCAGTCGGTGACAGGGTAAAGGAAATATATACAAATCTGATTACAATCATTCCAACATCAAAACCGTTGCCTAAGGCGAAAAAACCGTTTCCTTTTCCTACGGCAACGGTTTTTCAACCGTGGTATTCTCAGGCGTTGCCTATTCTATAGGCAACGGTTTTTTTGAACAAAGGCAACAGAAACATAAAACCGTAGCCTTAGGTAGTGATTAGACAACGGTTTTTTTGTTTTTTTCTAAGACAACGGTTTGACACCGTTGCAGTCAATGACAATAAATAAAAACCGTTCTCTTTAGATGCCAAAAGACAACGGTTTTTACACAATAAAACTGTTGTCTATTATGTTTGCTTTCGACAACGGTTTTCATGCAAAAATAGACTACGGTTTTTACTTAATAAAACCGTTTTCAATTGTGTTTGCTTTTCGGCAACGGTTTTTTGTATACTTTTCGGCAACGGTTTTGTCTGACAAAAATAGACAACGGTTTTTAATAGTATAGAGAACGGTTTTTGATAGTATAGAGAACGGTTTTTACGTATAGAGAACGGTTTTCACGTGGTATAGAGAACGGTTTTACATAAGACAACATAAGGAAAACACACCAGATCATGTAACCAGGTTCTAAAATCCAGGTATGAAGAACAAGTTACTATTTTATCCTATTTATAATCTCTTATGAAAAATATATATCATTGTCACTACTCTTTACTTATATCTTTTCATTGTAGAACAAGATTAGAAAAATATATATATCATTGTCATACAAACCAATAGAGAAACACAAACAAAAGAAAACTCCATTAATATCAAATGTGTGAACATATGAAGTAGATCATCTAGGGGGTCACTACTAAACTTTCTCTAAATCTAGCATGTGGCGTTAGATACAAGATGCTTGTGGTCTCTGTTCAACCAGAATTTACAAGGGTGTGCAGCAATCCATATAAAATTATACAGCACATGAGCACACTAAAAGTAATGCAATGAACAGAACACTATCACCACTGGCATCTGACGGGGATGACTAAGATCCTATGAGGCAAACCATTGATTGTGAGCCAACCTCATATGCCCATGTAGCCCCATGACTAAGTTCTCCAGCCACAACCTGCAAGTAAATAGAACATAAGATTAAAGAAATGTCACGCCTAATGCCATAAGCTGAACAGAAGATCAGCTAAATGATGCTAACCAATCTGATGAAATAAATTTATGATCAAGGTTTAAGTAAGCTCATTCAAGCATGCTAAACTAGAGCTTCTAACAGTTCTATTAAGTTGTTTCTGTAATTGCATAAGTAATCCACTAGGGATTGCACCACTGACCATACAAATATCAATTAAACCATCATCAAATGAAACATTCAGGTCAATGGTGGTATTAGTTTAGCAAGCACAAAAAGGCAGGAAAGGACTTTAGGAGGAATACATGTGCAATATACATAGGAAAAATTAAATGAACATCTCACCCCTCAAGCACCAGTAGCCATGGAGGAGCAACAAGAACATTAGCTTTCCTCAAAACTTGTACTGCATCAGGAGTACAGGGCATGTTTGAACCGAGGATTCAAATAATTAGTAGTAGCTTCTATTAGTATATATATGAGAAGAGGAGGAAAAAGCCAAATACATATCGCATCTCAAAGAAATAATTACCTTCTATTAGTATACAACAGCCTGAATTAACCAAATTAATGGCATCATCTTGATCAATCTCATTCTGTGTAGCACAAGCAAATGCAAGATCACACCTTTCATTCCAGGGTTTCGCTTCATCATAATATGCCAATTTTTGAACAACCGTAAAATCATATATAAACTGCCAGCATGGAACATAAATATAAATGAATGACAGAAGTGATAAAAACCGCAAACTTCTATGTTGAGCTTTAATATCTCTCAAAAATTGTTTTCATGTAAGCAAATCCATCCTCATCAACCAAATATCCCCTAGAATCTGATAAATACATATGTTAAAAAAACGCACATTCTGAGAAAAGATCAGGGCACATAAAGGAACTCAGAATGTCATGACAATCCTATATTTAATCACCACTATTCTTAATGATAATTAATGCTATTCAGATGAAATCCGACATACAATAATGAAGCACAGGATTTCATTCTTGTTAGAAAAAAAGAATACAGGCATCATACTAGCAAATGCAATAGCCTCCATATATGCATAATAGAAAGAAAAAAGAAAAAAAAATTACCTGACACTGAAATGGGAAGAGCACCATATGCAATTAGCTTCTCTAAAACATGCATTGCAATCTTTCCAGAACCACTCACTACACATCTACAGGAAACTATAAATTAGAAGAGTATCTCAGGATCATGAATGTGTGAAATAAATTTAGGAGACAACAAACTTCACACTAGATAAATGGTTTTATTCAGGTAAGATACACAATCATTTAAACTAAAATATTGAAATGCGAGCATTTTGTCTTCTGAAAAGAAATATATTCTGCTCCCTCCAGTATTGCAAGGAGGCAGAAAAAGTTAGGATGGGGAAGGATAACTAAATAAGCATGTTCAAGTTAGACACATGTTGAGCAACTCTCCCAATTAAATACAGGAACAATGCATGGGAAAAAAAGAAGTGAATAATTTTGTTATACTGAAAAAAAGAAACAAATTTGAAAAGTAAACCCTAAATCCTAAATATTAGGGCTATACTGAAAAAAGAAAGGCCATGCTTCTTTCTTGCATGTTTATCTATAGTAAAGTTTTATTTATTTATTTTTTTTGATTTTTAGCTACTATAGAATTAAATTTTATATCTTATGGAGGAGAAGCTGAACAATTAATTCCACTAAAATTATATTAGGTTGCTAAATAAAACAGAAAACTCCAAAAATGCCTATCAACAGATAAACTAACCAACCACAGATTATGATTGTGGTTGTTGCATAATAATTGCTTATCAATCCATATCAATATTGCAGCCACATTATCATCACAATGCAGCCACATTCACAACTCAACCAAGATTATTAGATTAACATTGAGGAAAGTCTTGTGTGTACCTGGGATGAACAACTTTGACAGGTTAAGGTGCTACTAAGAATCCCATCAAAAGGTCCAAGGAAGAGTTGCTGCCATCTTTCTTGCTCACTCGACCAGTCCCTCTGTATTGGAGTAAGAATTCTAATATTAGAAGCAAAAATATCTGCTAAAGTACTCATCTTTGGAGCATAACAACCTCCACTCAAAGAGCTTAACAGATGAAGAAATGCTTCAGCAGCATCCTACAAAACAAAACAAAACAAAATAAACACAAAAACTAATCATGAACAAGAAAAGAAAACTAAACCAACATTCAGTTGCTAAATGATGAAAGAAACACAATTTTACCTGCTGGCTTGTCAGATCAAAGTTTGGAATGTAGTTGGACATGGCATGCATCACCTTTCCGGACTCATTATAACCTTTTCTGCACTAACTGAGCTCAGCTCTACACACACACACACACACACACAAAACTGTTAAACATTTAAACCCCATTGCAATTTGTAAAAGTATACAAAACTGAAGCAAGAAAAATATCCAGCTCCACGATCATAATTTTTTATATGCACAAATCGCGAAGGAAACTCAATTCTATCAAAGAATTCGAACCAAAAATGTCAAATGTCAAACGAAATACAACAACAGAAGTGCTACAGTACCTTCTAATAAATTAGCCAAAGAAACGGCAAGAGGCATGCTTTCAACTAGTTCCTCGGTCCCGCATTCTATGATCACGCTATGAAGAAAACTCTGAAAACAAAATCAACTGGCGAGAGCCTACAACAAAGAAATAATACACATCAAAATTCAGTTACCGAATTGAAGAAACAAGGAAAAACATAGAATATATAAGGAAAGATTACCAGCAAAACGACATTGAGGAAACAATTGTTCTCGACAGAGCGATTGGGGATTATGCAGCCAAATCACGATTGGGGATTTAGGGTTTATGCAGCCAATACACAGAACCACGACAGAGCGATGAAGAGAGGTGTGAGAGTGCTCGCAGTGAGGGTTTAAGGAGACGCGACGGAGCGACGAAGTGCTTGAACGTGAGACGGCTGTGAATTCGAGCGAAACATAAATTAGCGAGAGAGAGTGACATATCAGATGAGATGAGAACAGGTGTCGTGCGGCTGTGGTGGATACGCCTTTGGAGAGGGATGCGCGCGGTGGCTGCGCGCCGGTGCGGTGGATGCTGGAGAGGGATGCGAGGGGTGCGGTGGATGCGCTGTTCTTTGCGGAATAGAGAGGGATGCGCCGAATCTGCTCTGAAGAACTAGGGTTCATGATTTTAGGGGTGCAGTGGATGCGTGATGTGTTCTGAAGAAAACTTTGGAGAAAACTTTGGATGCGCCGAAGCCGTGAATTTTAGCAAACACAAAAAGAAATAAGCGGGCAAAGGAAAGCTTTTTAGCGCGTGAACGAAAATACTGAGCGCAATTTTTATTTTAAAAATAACAAAGTATTAAAGAACGGTTTAAAAATATTGGGAAATAAAACTTTAAAAAAACCGTTGCCATTAATTTTTTGAGAACGGTTTTTGACCGTTGTATAAAAAAATATAAAAGTTTGTCTAACATAGCAACGGATTCACAAAACCGTTGCCTATTATAATCTAAGAGAACGGTTTTTTAGGCGTTGCAAATTTAGGGGTTGCCGTAGGTAAAAAATGTTGTAGTGATATGTTATGCACAATTAACAACTCATACCAAGAATGAACACAGCGCACACAGTAGCAGAATAGAAGAATCGAAATATAGAGAAACTTAACAAGCAAATGTAAATAGAATTGAGACAAGCAGTCAATCTAGAAGTTAGTAAGTGAGCAATAATCCCAACCACATATTTTAGATCCAGTAATCCACGATAATGCACCATACATTGCCTCTGATTAGCCAAATTGAAGAGGAAATATACGGTTAAAGTGAGAAAATACCAGTTGTGTGTGAGACGGGGAAGCACGGAGGAGGCAAGCCGTATAGAGTTGCGATGGGCGATGGTCGCCCGACGCCTCATGATGGGTGATGGAGTAAGACGCACGATTGGGAGAGAGGCACGATTGTCAAATGAGGCGATTGGTTGAAGCGGTGGTTCCCTTTCACGGCGCTATGATGGGGACAGATGATGGGGGGAAATCTGAGAACGATGGAGCTTGAGGGAAACTCATGGAAAGATGAACATGGATTCGATGATGGGGAAGGTCTTAGGGTTCACTGTTAGAAGCTCATACATCAGGAGAGTGAATGAAGAAGAAGGGTTATGTTCTGGCCAAATAAAGAGCTTACCGACGGCCATTTTAAACTTACCGACGGTTTAACCCGTCGGTAAACGACACGGGATTAGCGACGGAAAAACTCCCCATTACCGACGGTCACTAGCCGTCGGTATTAAAAAAACAAGCGGGAATTTTCCAAAAGTCACGGTTTACCGACGGACATTCACCGACGGCTTGAGTCCGTCGCTAAAAAAGAGTTTTCCAACGGCTTAAACAGTCGGTAATATCCAGAATACGACGGGTCGCGTTTTTCGACGGGTAAGGCCGTCGAAAATCCCGCTTTTTTAGCGACGGACTCAAGCCGTCGGTGAATGTCCGTCGGTATCTGAACTATTTCTTGTAGTGCTGGGTTCGCGCAAAATGAAGGTGAAACAATGCATAAGGCTTGGGAGCGATTTCAGGATCTACTTAGGAGTTGTCCTCATCATGGGTTTACCAAGTGGCAGCTAGTTCAAATATTATACAATGGTTTCACTATACAAACCAGAGGTGCTATAGATGCTGCTTGTGGAGGATCTTTCGGGAAGAAGACACCCATTGAAGCCTATGACATAATGACAGAGATGGCTCAAAACAATGCTCAGTGGTCAGCAGGAGAAAGACAATCCGGAAGAAAGGCTCAGCAAGCAGGAATTTACAAGGTAGATACTAACACAGCCCTCGAACCTAAGTTGGAAGTAATGACAAAAAATATAGAGACTCTAATGGTAATGTAAACTCAGTCTAATCCTGTAACAACTAGCAATGACTGGGGTGCATGGCAATTGAGAGCCAATTGGAGGAGGTCAATGCCGTAGGCCAAAGGGACTTAGATCCAAAAGCCGGAATGCAAGAGGCTATGCTAAAATATATGCAGAGACACAAACATCCTTGTGTGAGAGTTTTGGCTAGCTTCATGGAAAAGACTGATGAAAGGCTTAAGGCCATTGAAAACAAAGCAACAAGAGCTTCCTGTAACTTCTATGGAGTAACTGGGCATGACTCTATGGACTACATTGAAGAAGTCAATTTCGTGGGAAATAAGACAAGAATGATCCGTATTCTAACACTTACAATCCTGGATGGAGGAACCACCCCAGTTTCTCCTGGGGCGGTCAACAGAAATCACAAGGCCAGAACTAGAATGTCTACAAACCACCGCACTTACAAAATCAAGCTCAAGGAGAGTGGAGGCCCAGCTGGAATGAAATGAACAATTACATAGGACAAGTGGATGAGAGATTCAAGGCCACAGAAAAAGTAGTGAGCACTAATATAGAAAACCAAAACTCTCTGAAAGACTAAATATCAATCTTGGTGAACTTGATGACTCGAAGGGAGAAAGGAGAACTTCCAAGTCAAGTTGAGCCAAACCCAAACGAGAAGTGCAATGCTATCTTTACCGCTAAGAAGGAACTAGTCCTTACATTTAATAACAATTCTAAGGGAAGTGAAGAAAAGAAGGCAAAGACTGAGCATTAACAAGTAAGTAACTCTCCCCCCTCAATGTTCTAAAAATTCTTATAATGATAGGCAAGCAATTAAATTCCTAGAAAAACTTAGAAAATTGCATGTCAATATCTTTTTGCTGAGATTGTCTCTGAAATTCCTAAATATGTTAAATTTTTAAAAGAAATTATTTCTAATAAAAATAAATTAGAGGAAGTAGAGCCAGTTAAACTTAATGAAAATTACTGTGCAATGCTTATAAACAAATTATCACCTAAGCTTAAAGATCCAGAAACTTTTATTGTTCTGTGTTCAATTGGTAATATGACTTTTAATGCATTATGGATTTGGGCTCAAGTGTGAATTTAATACCTTTATCTATATTTAGAAAGCTGAACTTGCAGGAACCACAACCTTCTAACATTTCTTTGCATTTAGTCGATATAACTCTTGTTTACCCAAGAAGAATAATAGAGGACGTTCTAGTTAAAGTGGGGAAGTTCATTTTCCAAGTAGATTTTGTGGTTCTTGATATGGATGAGGACAGAGACATTCCAATTATATTGGGATGACCATTTTTGGCAACAGGAGATGCTACCATCCAAGTAAAGAAGGGGAGCTTAACTCTGAGAATTGAAGATGAAGAGGAGATATTTAAAATCTATAATTCTAACAAAAATTCTTCCTCTAGTGCATCTTGTTGTTTCTTGCAGGACATTATCATCTCTGAGAATAAAGAAAAAACACATACGCATCTTGCTGAAGTGGACAATTCTAACAAGGAAAATAATATTGAGCCACATGAGAAGCTCGAAATAGATCCTCACCTCATCCAAGAAGTGGCATAATTAGACTTCAATGGGACCTCCAGAGAAGACCCAATTGAATACATGAGGAGATTTTGCAAAATAATGAGGAATGCTCAATACACGGACATCTCACCAGACTCTGCAAAACTGGAACTTTTCCCTTACTCACTCAATGAAGAAGCAAAAGCTTGGTTCTATTTATTTCCAAGTGAGGAGGTAGAAACTTGGAGCAGCGTAGTAAGGATATTCATAAGGACCTTTTCAACATTTACAAGGGAACCCACTTCCATATGTCCTTATTATGGTCTAGAATAGCTCCTTAAGAACAGCTTCCAAAAAGGGCTAGTGCCCGCTGAGGACTAATTTCAAGTCCTCTGAACCGTCAGGCTTGGAATGTTAAACAAGCGCTAACTAGGAGGCAACCTGTGTTTTCTAACCTTTTCTATTATTTATGTTTTATTTTTATTTATTTTGATTTTATAAGTTTATTATTTTTTATTTATTTATTAAAAATACAAAAAAAAATTGAAAAATGCCAAAAACAAATTTTTTTTTCCTGAAAAATCAGTATGTACGGGCGTACATACCACAAGGCACGGTCGTATCTAATGGCCTCAGCCTGAAAAATGCGGAGAAAGGGGCGGTACGGCCGCACATAGAACTAGGTACGGTCGTACCCTGTGTCCAGAGGCACAAAATATAATGGTACAGTGAGAGGTAAGGGCGCACCTTACCCTTGTACGCCCAAAACTTCTCCTCTCAATCACCCTTTGCACCTCAGTTTCTTCATACTTTCATTCCAAGACTATCCAGGTATTCATTCTTAACTTATCTCTTGGTTTGGATGTTGAATTTACTGTTTATTTTGAGTTTTTCTTTGTTTTAGGTTTTTCAATTAGTTTAATTTGAATTTTAGTAACTCAGGAATAGAATGGGCTAGGTTTTGCATGACTAGAGGCCCTAGAAATGATTAGAGACCTAAAAATTAGGCTAAACCTGAGAAACTTTGATCATAGAGAAAATTTTTAGCAAAACCGTCACGCAGTACGATCGTACCTGTCAAGAACAGGTCGTACTGCAGGCCGTGTTGGCAGCTTTAGGGTTCACACATAACACAAGTACGAGCGTAGCTGTTCTGCTGTATGGTCGTACATATTGCTTAAGTCAGGCCGTATACACTGCTTAAACTAGGGCATATAAAGACTGTAGGTACGACCGTACCTCACGAAGTCAGGTTATACCCAACTGAATTCTGCAAAAAAATGACTAATTCTTTCCAATATTTTTATTTTTGCAGGCAATATGTCTAAGTGCTAAAGAGGCACTTCTTCAGCAGCAGCCCCACGTGCATCACGCCCAGTACTGGCATACATCCCACAACAACATAGAGACAGATGCCGAGAATTGTGAGATTTCCACATGCATGTGCTGCGCTACTTGGATTTTGAGACCTTCATGCAGGTACAACTGCGAGAGGAGGTGGAGGGCTTACTGCAGTGTATAAGTTAGCACTAGGTAGCACTTGTGAGATAGCCCACTCATGTGGAGGCTGTCTTGTACTTTTTAGCCACCTGTGGCTTTTATACCAGAGACCGGGAGCCCGAGGGTCCCGACAGCGACGTCGAGGTAGAGCAGGAGGTCGTCGTATATTTCATTCTCTGTGGGATGAGACACAACATGACCCTAGTCGAGTTTAACATCGCTAGAATTCGAGACAGCAGAGACAGTCCAGACCCCGGAGTACTTAGGGGCACTATTGGACGTGCCACTGGGATATTAGGATAACCAGAGCTGGTCGCTCTCACAGAGGACGCTCATTATATCCCCAGCATAGCTAAGGCCAGTAGGATTAGAGATCCAATTGTGCGGACAGCTTACAGATGGCTCCCCCACTCCATTAATGGGTGAGTCCTTAGCGATGGGACAGTCACTGGGCTGACTTACTTCTACTTTGGGCTATGACTGATGGCCAGGGGCACCGCTGCGACGCGTGGATATTCTTCCTATGCACTTGCACTCAGATTGGTCTTCACCTGCAGACCCAGAACACTAGTCACATAGTGATAGGCTCCTTCATCTCTCGGCTCACCGCATATTTGGGAGTTCGACCTCAGTGGGAGCCACCATTATCCAGATGGAGCCCATCAGATTCTCTAGTCTCTACAATATTAGTGTTCTACAAAGACTTGGCTTCGGAGGCTACGAGGTTATTAGACTAGGGCAGCCACAACAGCAGGAGGACTAGGCTACAGAGGTGGAGCCACTAGCAGAGGAGCATCCAACACCACCACCGCCACATGTAGGACCAACACCTTTGGAGGCTACGAGGTTATTAGACTAGGGCAGCCACAACAGCAGGAGGACTAGGCTACAGAGGTGGAGCCACTAGCAGAGGAGCATCCAACACCACCACCGCCACATGCTGGACCAACACCCCAGGATCCCTCCTATCAGGACATCATGGTACGTCTCCATGAGATGCAGATAAGCTTTCAGGAGCATAGAGCCTATGGGGACCGGCGTTTTGATGCCCAGGGGGAGTAGCTTGCTACCATTATGGATTCCTCCAGCAGCTCTAGACCAGACCACCGGCCGAGTGATGCGGGACCTTCTTATCCTTCTTCTTTTAGTACTTAGGAAATTTACTTGCTTTTGTATTAAAAAGAGGATTGTATATATATGCACACTCACAGGATATATATTCTACTATTTATTATTGTCTTTTATTTCACAATTTTCATTTTTTTATTATTTGTCTTTTTATTGATTTTAAAGTTTTTAGTTATTTTGATGCACAGTTCTACACCCACTTACCCGTTCCATTGGTAATGGGAAGGCAACATCAATTTTGACTCATATCCCCATTCAATTTGCTCGTGAAATTTTTCAGAGAGGAGTCTCTTTCCAACTTCTTTTATTTTTAGCACATTTATCTTTGGTTTTTATTCTTTAAACATTTTTTCAATTACTGTAACAGTGACGACACTGCTAAAAATAATTGTGGGAAGGGATTTTATATTTTTTTATTTATTACTTGGCTGTGCTCATAATTGTTTATAAGGATAGAGAACTTCAAAAAAAACTGATTTAGGGGCTATTAAAAAAATTTTCTGACAACTTGTGATTGAATTTTCTGTGTAACTTGTGATTGCTAGCTTTAGAATTTGCTGAAAATTAGCATTGAAATTTTCTGAGTTTCAATTTTCTGTGTAAGCCACTAAATATGAGATTTGAGCCTAAATAAAAGGTCACATCATACTTTTTACCTCTTTTCTTTATTTGAGTGATATTTTTCCATGTTATGCATTCTAGAACTTGTGCTGAGACCATTGCAAAACGAATAAAAGTTTATTTTCATGTGAATTTGGTAAGGGCAATTTTTAGGAATTTTTCAAGCCACTTCAATTTTGAAATATTTTACAACTAATTGCTTAGCTTTGTGCCTATTATTGTGTTTCTTTGGTACCCCTCTCTTCATTATTGATTATTATTTTGTGGTGATAACCTTGGAAAATGTTGTTGCTAGAGCAATTAGTGGCAGAAATCAAAAGAATAATGTTATGGATCCCTCATAAATGTTTATGAAAAGGAAGGCTTAGTATCTATTTCCCCTCCTAGTTTATTAAAAGTGTTATTCGTTGCATAAAAGCATCAAAGGAGGAAAGGAAAGAAGAGAGAAAGAAAAAAAATAGAAAAATTTGTGTTATTGCCTTCAGGAAATACAAAGAAAAAAATTGTTTTTAAATGGTTGATTTATTTCTGACCCCTTTGCATGACCTTTTCTTTCTTTTTATCCTACCTAACATTATTACATTGGCCCGATTATAACCCATGAAAGACCCTTTTTCCTCTTTTGCAAGATAAGTAGACTTTAATAGTAGAATTTTGGTCAATTTACAAAGTCTATGGCAATGTTAATTCTTTGGAAAAATCTGAGCGTCATGACTATGCCTATAAACACTTTGAGAGTGGTGAGAATTGTGACTTTTGAATCACAGATTGTTGACTTATTAAACTTACACCTCTAATTGGGCATTCTATGTCTTGGTACTTCTTATGATATCACTTTGTTGTCATGCACTCGTTTTTGCCCCTAGTCAGTAAAAGTATTTTCTATTATAATTACCTAAGTAATTTGCTTGAGGGCAAGCAAAGCTCAAGTGTGGGGATGTTGTTGACACCTAAATTTGTCTATTTTTATGGGATATTTTGAGTACTAAAACATGTTAATTTGTTCTATTTAAAGTATAGAAGTACTCATTTGTGTCCCATTTTGCAGAAATATTACAAAGACAACACTTTGAGCAAAAGTTGTAAAAACAGACTAAAGACGGGTAAGATTTGAAGATTTTTGGCAACTCTGGGCTTGTAGTACGGCCTGACATATAGTTATTATGGTTCTACCTATTCAAGCACAGTAGTAGGGGCATACCTCATGGTCTGTACAGCCTGGCGTCAAAGAAAAGTTCCATTACGGTCGTACCAAAGGCAGTATGATCGTACCTAATTGCTAGCAGGTGGTGCAGAATGAACAAGTACAGGCCAGCGTCGCAACTAAAGTGTAGTACGACCGTTTATAAATGTAGTATGGTCGTACCTAGTCCAGATCTCCCAGATTTGAAGCCAGTTTGACCTAATATTCTGCCACACCTATAAATAGGCATTCCTAGCCCTCAATTCAAAACTTTTGATCCCAGAACTCTAGAGCCTCTTCCCAGACCTATTTTGTCATCGGAGCTTGTGAGAAACGTGAAGAACGTGCTTAAGGACCATCATCATACAGAAAGGGTATCTCGGTTTGGATTTAATTATACCTATTATTGGTTTTATCATTTTTCATGTGATTTTGTGTTAC
The DNA here is from genome assembly GCA_037113605.1 of Calophaca sinica. NCBI lineage: Eukaryota > Viridiplantae > Streptophyta > Magnoliopsida > Fabales > Fabaceae > Calophaca > Calophaca sinica. The sequence continues at coordinate 35,814,536 of CM073734.1, forward strand.
TTGCACTTACCATGAGTAGCCAAATCCATCACTAGGGGTGATGGGGATCCTTTAGTATGTTTTTTATGTTTATTTAGTGAATTCTATGAGTTTCCTAGTATCTTGTTGATTGTATTGTTCTTAGCATGCTTAATCCTATAAGGCTTGATCACCCTTTAAGAAGTTAATTTAATTGGAGGCAATCGTACCACAATTAGTTAACGGAACTCTAAAAATAATTGAACTCGCGTATTATGCCGGATCAAGGATACTTGCTTGTTTCTAATCCGTTATTAAATTAACGATTCCACTATTGGTTAATGCTCTTCCTTCTATTTATCTTGCATGATCATTGGAGATATTGGTTTGGGAGAAGACTTATAATATTTCATGGTCATTGGGTATTAGTAATATTAGAGTGGGAGATTAGCTTTCAACTAGGAAATATAGCTCATAGTAATTAGCTAATAAATTCAGGGACTAAGTATTGGTGAACCTGCTTCCTCTAGTCTTCCTATAATTGATCTTATCTCGTTCTTGTGCATTATTTTATCTTTGTCTTGCTTAGTTTGATTGTTACGTTCTTAAAACCACATCCATCGTTCGTCTAAATAACATAGGATGTTTACTATGTTAGTACTCGTGCATTTCCTGTAACACCCCGAAGTCCTATTCATGCTTTATTCTAATAATTAGCCTAACTCGCGTAATCAATGGGTATGAAAATACGAAGGAATTAAAATCGCAACACGAATAAGACTACGACGCGCTACGGTGAAATAATACTAAGTGTCTCACATGCAGGTATATAGATAAGTACTTACTATCAGAGTTCAAAATGCGTAGTGTAGATAGTAATGATATAGTTATCCCAAAAAGAAGTAAACCTGTGAGGCTAACCTACTGCCTCAACAAAACAAAACAGTAAAACAGAGACATAAGATAGTATCAAAACTCCTGGCCAACAAATAACCAAACACCTCAGCGAGGGGGAAACCGAGAGCTCCCACTCTGAGAACCTACCTGCCTAGGAAACAAGCGCTGATAGTCATGAGTTGTCGAGTGGTGAGAAGGACCAGATGTCGCTCCTTTCCCATGCCTCTATCGTCCACGGTGGCTAGACTCGCTATGATGGCTAACAGGTTGCACCGGCATAGGCTGAAGAGGCATCAGAGGATAACCTCCGTATCCAAAGCCTGGTGGAAACCCTGGAGCCTGCCACATCTGCTGAAATGGTAGTCTCTGACATATTCGAAAGTGTCCTAAAAAGCTGGCTATAGGAAAACCTGGAATCCTGAAATAGATGGAGATGGTACCCATAGATCACTGCCTGACGCACATGATCAATCTCCCACCCCATGCCGTCGAAATCATGGTACTGAATCTCAAAATCACCTCATACGGGGATCCGTGGGGGAAGGAGCATTGACGGGTGCATCAGTGTGAACTGCTCCATCGGGTGCCGCTGCGGTTGCATCCTCCTCCTCCTCAACAAAGTCTAACATACAATAATACAAATACACACAGGCATACAAAGACAGGGAGGTAAGAATAACACAATCATCAGACAAACAAGCACATATAAACAAATATGACCTAGCTACCTACTTCCACTTACTCTCATGTCTCTCAATGAATAAATGAGTTTGTGTGCTTCGGCATATTTTCTTTCTATTGTCACTGTACTCCCCATTTCCGTTAGGAATACTTATTGGCGAACCCCCTTTCCATTAGGTTGCAGTCCCCCATTTCCGTTAGGGACTCCCGTCTCCCTTTTCCGATAGAGCACGGGGCGACACTAGCCTAGTCCACGAGGTATTCCCCTTTTCCGTTAGGAATCCTCCTCCCCGTTTTCTGATAAGGACGTCTGTTTCCCCCTTTTCCGATAGGGAACAGAGTGAATCAAACCTACTTGGTGAGATATCCCCCATTTTCGTTAGGGATTCTCTCCACATCACATTCCCGTCAAGAATGGAGTGGTTACTAATGCAATATCATGTGCATGCATCTCAACACCTCATAATCATATGTTTCACATCAGATTATGCACACATTCCCAGATATACCCTTTTTATCATATTTAATGCATATTAGAAACCATGCTCAGGCATATAGCATGCTAAGGCAACGTACAACACATATTCCACATAATACACATTTAATCATGTCACCCTAAGCATGTCACTATTCACATAGAGCACATATGTCACATCTCACAGTTTAGCATATTATCAGACAATCACATTTAATAGTAAAATAATCCTAAGTAAGTTGATGGGTCTACCACGCCTATCCTTAGATGTGGCATACCGTAAACCCTACCCTTAGGTGTTACTGAAATCAACCCCTAGTAGGGTTTAGGTTACCCTACACGTGCCAAACAGTCATATCTACAATATAGAACACAATAAAAGTGCATTCTTTCCCCTTACCTGGTAATAGAAGCACTCAGAAGAAAACTGAACACCGGGACATAACCATGAACTCACCACAAACACATCAACACTCCCGTACTATGATCCGGTTCAGACAACAACAAGAAACAAGTTCAGAGTTACCAACAATGTTACCAAACAGTCCAGAACAGTCCACAGTTAACCAGAAACACACAAACACACTCGGATTAGAAGTAGGGCAACTAATAAACTAATTATAACACCAAGAAACACCATGTCCAGGGGCTGGTCTTCCAGTTCCAGAGCCATAACTTACCCAAAAATAACTCCAGACAAGCTTCCACAGTCAACCAGTATCCGTACTATCGCCAAAACCCTAAAATACGAAGAACAGGTAACGAGGGACCATTCAAACCAACAAGTCTACCACGAAAACAGAGCTGGGACATGAAGAACAGAGACTCCTATCTCTTTTTCGTGACCCATGGAATCTCCTCTGGGAGTTCCGGCAAAACCCTAGCTCGTTCGGTACCCGCACGGTCAAACCGGGGTCCAAAACACAATCTGATAAAGGTTAAGAACAAGAATCAATCTAACATTAAGAATTGGAAAACTGAAACAGAGGTGATCAGGGCACAAGTTTGGAGTTTACCTCGACGAAATGGCGATCGGAGATAAGCCCTAACAAGCGCGAATGGTAACAGACGAATTAGCACCGCCGGATTGAAGAACGGATGAACAAGATTGCTTTGGATGGATCACCAAAGCTTGGAAACCCTAAAAAATAGAGGTCTCAGGTTGAAAGGGATGCTCTGGACGTAAAAATGAAGAAGGAGGTGAAAAAAAAATGGATCAGATGGGTTAATTGCCTTAAATAGGCAAAAATCAATACACTAGGCTTGCGCCACGCGCAGCCCCTAGTGTACCGAGCGCGCACCACGCACACCGTTGTGCACAGTTTCTGTCTCCTTGCGCGTCACGCGCGCTTGAGCACGCGCCACGTGCACCGCTTAGAGGAAACTTCGTCCAGAAGTTTGCTGCTGCATGCACGCCATGTGCCACGCTGATTCATGATGCTAGTCCGCCATACACCAGCACGCGTCACGCGCATTCATAGGCAAAGCAGGCGCGCGTCACGTGCTCCTGCACACACTTGTCTGTTTTCACGCGATTTCTTCGATTCCGACTTCCGTACGATCCTAGACTCGATACTCTTACACTTAAACATGATTCCTAACACAAGAGGACATCAAATGGACTTAAGAACTAAGGTTTTAAGCCTCATATACTCGTCCGAAAACTCTCACTCGCTCAAAGGTACAAACACCTAAAAGCCCTAATCTCAACTCTGATCGTTCTCAAACTTAACCAAGCTTCCATGACTCAAACCAAAACCTCATAACACACTTTACCAAACTCAAATAACATATCAAACCTCCAAACATGCTTTCACACAACACAGAAAGCGAGCACACCGCCAAAAAGGCCAAACATGCAGTCAAAATACACTAATCCCTACCTAGGGCACACAAATACACTTAGTCACACATAAACACACATTAAGCAAGATTAGAAAAATGAGGATGTTACATTACCACCCCCTTGAAAGAGATTTCGTCCCCGAAATCACGCACCTAAAAAAAATGAGTATACTGCTGACGGATCTCACTCTCACTCTCCCAAGTCATGTCACCTGTCACCTCATCCCACAGAACCTTAACCAAAGGAATAGTTTTACCACGAAGTTCCTTCATCCTCCTATCTAAAATCCGTATAAGCAACTGGGCCAATCTGGAAAGATTAGGCGGTAAGGCTATATGATAAGCTACTGGGCCAATCTTACGGAGAATTTGAAAAGGTCCAATGAATCTAGGGGTTAGCTTTCTAGATTTTGTTGGTGTAAGCCCTTGAGGCCAATGTTTTTCCTTTGGACTTATATTTTGTATCATGTCATTTATTTATTATATGAGGCATTTTCAGTTATTATGTTTGTTTCCACGTAATAAAGTCCTTGAGTAAAAGTTTGTTTTCAATAGAACATCGAGTAGACGACTCGGTTGTGAGATACTAAAGAACTTACTCTAAATATCCGTAGTCGAGTATTATTATTATTAAGGACAATAATAATGCATCAAGACTATTATGTGGGTGGACTGATAACCTCATCTCACAGGTTATAGATATGAGATATCAAGTCACCACATAGGTACACGTTAGGGTAATTGTGTCTTTGGATTGACCCGCCATGAGAATACTACATAGTGTGTTATGTAAGTGTCATGAGTTATTCTCATAGTGATAGTGGTGTATGCCACCCTCATACCTGAAACCACTATGGTCCCTACATGAGGAGTTGGGTGTTTTATTGCCGTCAAACATTGTCTGTAATGTGACAATTATAAAGTCGATTAATCGGGCACTCAACGAGTCATGCAAAGAAACATGAGTGACCTAGATGGGATTTACCCCTCCTACATAACAGAGTAATATCTCAGGCCCCTTGATAGAGTATGATCAGAAATGCATGGCCATGCTGAAATAAGTCAATATGAGATATTGATCTTATTTGTTGTTACTAAGTCTACTCGGGCATCAAGGAATATAATATTGAACTATACAAGGGTGACACATACTATGCCTTGTGTTCAATATAGATATAAGGGCAAAAGGGTAATTATACACATGATCATTATCACGGAAAGGTTACGTCACAATACTGACATTCTCGTTACTTGGGTAGTAGTGATGTGTTGCTAGACACCGCTCACTGTTTATAATATTAAATAGTGATTTAATATTATTGCGAACGTTACGGGAACCTACAGGGTCACACACATGAGAACAGGCTAATGGGAGATTAAATAAATGAGTGAGACTCATTTTATTCGGTGGTGCATTCTTACGATGCACCAGCGCGAGTCAAGAAAGACGCAGAACACGATAAGTTACGGTGCGCTGAGAGCACACGGTAAGCTACGGTGCGCTAGGTCAGTCTTAAGTGAAGTCTATAAATAGACTCGTTAAGACTGAAGTCAAAACACGGAATTAAAACCCTAGCCATTTCAAAGATCGTGACTGGTTCCGTACGTCAGCTAGCACTGTGACGGAGACCGCTCCCATTCGAAGGTTGTTCGTGTGGACTACCTAGAGGCGTTGTTTTCTGTGCGACGCTCGTGCTCGATTCCAATTTTCGTCTGCAAACGATCTGCGCTACAAGAGGTAATTCATATAACCCTGAGTCATGACCATTCGCAAGGATCCATGGAAGGGAAAGTTTAAATTTCCGCTGCGTTTTTAATCTCTGTTATTGCGCTATTTCCCTACAGATTTGATGGCTCTTCCAATTCCAGTTCTAGGTGTCACTCTCAGAAAAACATGGTCTCCTTCCTGGAATTCTAAAGGTCTCCTCCTTTTGTCGCTAAAACTCTTCTGCCTATCCTGTGATGCTTTCATCTTCTCTCTAATCTTCCTAACTTGTTCTGTGGTTTGCTGTACCAACTCTGATCCTAATACTTGTGTATCTCCTGTCTCAAACCAACACAAAGGGGTCCTACACTTCCTTCCATACAGTGCCTCAAAAGGTGTCATACCTATACTTGAGTGAAAACTGTTGTTATAGGTAAACTCTACTAACGGCAAGAATTCATCCCAACTTCCTACGTGCTCCAACACATAAGCTCTCAACAAATCTTCTAGGGATTGGATTGTTCATTCCGACTGACCATCCGTTTGAGGATGATAAGCTGAACTCAATCCTAATTTGGTTCCTAAAGCTCGTTGCAACTCATTCCAAAACCTTGAGGTAAATCTAGGATCTCTATCACTGATGATGCTCGAAGGAACCCATGCAACCTCACAACCTCCTTAATGTATATCTGAACCAATCTCTCCAAAAGGTACTTCTCTCCGATTGGAATAAAATGAGCACTCTTGGTCAACTGAACAATAATTACCCAAATTGCATCATACTTCTTAGGCGTCCTTGGTAATCCTACTATGAAATCCATTGCTATTCCATCCCACTTCCACACGGGAATATCCAATGATTGCAACAATCCTGCCGGCATCCAATGTTCAATCTTTGCCTTCTGACACACTAGACAAGACATGACGAAGTTTGCTATGTCTTTCTTCACACCAGGCCACCAAAACATCTTTTTCAAATCCTGATATATCTTAGTAGTGCCCGGATGAAAACTAAGCTTGCTCTTTTGGGCTTCTTCCAGAATCGTTCTTCGAACTTTCGAGTCATGTGGGACACAAACTTGGTCTCCAAACCTCATCACTCCATCTGTCTTGATACTAAACTCTGAAGTCTAACCATCCTTCATGGAATCCTTAATCTTTACCAGTTGATCATCGAGTCCTTGCTTCTCCTTCAACTCTAGTAGAAACTCATTAGTCACAACTATCTACCCCAAGCATATCTTGTCCTTATACAATTGCACTCCCAAATTCAAATCTCTGAATTGTTCCACCAACTCCAACTCCTTCACCATCAAAGCTGACACATGTAGGGATTTCCTACTTAAAGGATCAGCTACAACATTTGCTTTTCCTGGATGATATCGCAGTTCAGACTCATAATCCTTAATAAACTCCATCCGCCGTCGTTGCCTCATATTTAGCTCCTTCTGGTCAAATAGGTATTTCAGGCTCTTATGATCACTGAATACCGTGAACTTAGCTCCGTAAAGGTAATGTCTCCAAATCTTCAATGCAAAAACTATAGCTGCAAGTTCAAGGTCATGGGTAGGGTAGTTTCTTTCGTGAATCCTTAATTGTCTTGATGTGTAGGCCACTACACTACCTCCTTGCATAAGAACACATCCTAACCCTTGATATGATGCATCGCAGTACACTTCGAATTCTCCCGAGGGATCAGGTAAAACTAACACATGTGATGTGGTCAGCCTTTTCTTCAGCTCTTGAAAACTCTCTTCACACTTATCTGACCATACAAAAGGGTTCTCTTCCTCGTCAATTGAGTCATAGGTAAGGCTATCTTCGAGAATCCTTTTATAAATCTCCTATAATACCCAGCCAAACCCAAAAAGCTTCTAATCTCACTCACTGACTTAGGTCTTTCCCATTCGGTCACAGCTTCCACCTTCGAGGGATCTACAGCAATTCCATCCCTATTAATCACATGTCCGAGAAATTGCACCTCTTCAAGCCAAATTTCACACTTTGGCAGTTTAGCATAAAGCTGTCTGTCCTTCAAAATTCGAAGTACAGTTCTCAGATGCTCCACATGCCCTTCTTTCGTTCGCGAATAAATCAGTATGTCATCAATGAAGACGACTACAAATTTATCTAAGAATGGTCTAAAGATCCAATTCATATAATCCATGAACACTGCAGGAGCATTAGTCACACCAAATGGCATAACCAGATACTCATAATGTCCATATCTAGATCTAAAGGCAGTCTTAAGGATATCTTCTTTCTTGACCTTAATTTGATGATAACCATATCTCAGATCAATTTTGGAAAACATTGCCGCTCCCTTCACTTGATCCATCAAATCGTCTATTCTAGGCAAATGATACTTGTTCTTAATCGTGACCCGATTAAGTTGCCTATAATCAATACACATCCTTGCAGATCCATCCTTCTTCTTCACAAATAACACTGGTGCTCCCCACGGTAAAACACTGGGTCTAATGAATCCTTTCTTGATTAAATCATCTAACTGGGATTTCAACTCTGCTAGTTCTACTGAGGACACTCTGTAGGGTGCTATGGATATAGGTCCAGTTCGAGGGATAAGGTCTATTGCAAATTCTATCTCTCTTTTCGGGGGTAATCCTGGAACATCATCAGGAAATACTTCTGGGAATTCTCTTACTATCGGCAAAGAGTCCATGCTAGGAGTATCCTTAGCTTCCATTGAAAATAACATCCTATACTTCGGAGAGTTACCAGTAGCGGTAAATTGACTATCATTGGCAGGTACCATACTGGGTTGTTCAGGAAAAGTAAGGGTCTTACGGGAACAGTCTAGTAACACTTGGTTGGCTGCAAGCCAGTCCATTCCTAAGATAACATCTAGGTCTTGCATCGGTAGGTAAACAAGGTCTACTAAGAAATTCCTATTCTCTATGTTGACTTGACATTTAAGGCAAACTGATGAAGTAGTCAGGGGATCATTAGTAGGAGTAGAAGCTACCAATTTATGAGGTAAAGAAGAAACAGACAATTTCAAATGATCCACACATGCAAGTGAAATGAAAGAATGTGTAGCCCCAGAGTCAATCAATACAGATAAGAGTTTACCAGAGACCAAGCACATACCTTGTATCAGATCAGGCGATTGAGAGGATTTAGCTCCCTTCACAGTAAACACTTTCCCCAAAGTTTGAAGTCTGCCTGCACCGGCTCCATCTCCTCATCTTGCACCACTTCGTCCTATACCATTTCCATTTCCTCTTACTCCACATCCTCCTACAACAGGTCTGTTTGCAGCTCTCTGTCCACCCCAACAATCCTTCGCTAAGTGATCCGTCCGTCCGCACTGATAACACTATTTTGACTCTCCTCCACCAGTTGGCACTATACAATCCTTGATAAGATGCGGACCTCCACACCTATAACATCCCTGAGCTCTCCCTATAGCTCCAGCACCTTCAGTAGCATCGATCGCGCGCCTAGAATAGGGTCCGGCTCGCCTCTCAAACCTACCTCCTCCATGTCTACCACCTCCTCTATGCGCGTCGCTCAGCGCCACCCCCACTCCTGATGGGACCGCCACTCCTCTGTTGATCTCTCTCTCTATCCATACTTTCCAACTCCATACTCTGTTCTACTAGATCTGGAAACCTCGTCAATTTCAAAGGACTCACCGTTCGTCGTATCTCATACTTCAGTCCATCCTGAAACCTCTGGCACATCCACAGCTCACTAGGATGCAAGCGATAGAACTCTGTATATTTCAATAAGGCCTCAAACCATGTAGCATAATCACCTATAGTCATATTTCCCTATTATAAACTCTCAAACTCCTTTTCCTTCTCCTTAAGATTCAACCTTGGAAAGAACTTCTCCAGAAAACTCTCTTTAAATAACTCCCAGTTCACTACACTTCCCTGCTCTTCCAACAACCTTTTCTTACCCCTCCACCAAGACTCAACATTGCCAATCAACATAAAAGAATAAAAGGATACCTTTCTCTCCTCTCAGGTGTTCATAGCCACGCAGATCTTCTCAATCTCCTGAATCCACTTCTCAGCTCTTTCGGGGTTAAACTCCCTGTTAAACTTTGGAGGATTTGCCTTCAGAAAAACTGTCATCCCATTGTCATCACTCCTCTCTTCCCTCCTAGTCTGAGTAGCCTGTAGAAACTGGGTATTTTGCTGTGCCTGCTGAAGTATGGCAATGGCCAACTCCCTAACAGATCGCAGGGTCTCATTAGAGGCCTGACCTCCTCCAGCTCCTAAGGTCTCTCCATTTCTTGCTTCGTTCACTCTCTCATGCGTACCTCTGCCATGACGAGCCATGAAGTCCTTAAAAAGAAATCATTAGCTCGAGGTCCATAAGATATAAAGAATCATAGAAATATATGTCGTATATCTTATGAATTGATAACTGGTCACCTTTATTTAAGGCGATAAAGATAACGCGGACACTTTACCCAACTTCTAAAGATAGTCGTATTCGGTGGGAATACGACTAGACTCAGCCAGAATTAACATCCTAAATGACCTCACAATCCGGTTAGGGCCGAACTGCTCCGATACCACAAATGTAACACCTCGAAGTCCTATTCATGCTTTATTCTAAAAATTAGCCTAACTCGCGTAATCAATGGGTATGAAAATAAGAAGGAATTAAAATCGCAACACGAATAAGACTACGACGTGCTACGATGAAATAATACTAAGTGTCTCACATGCAGGTATATAGATAAGTACTTACTATCAGAGTGCAAACTGCGTAGTGTAGATAGTAATGATATAGTTATCCCAAAAAGAAGTAAACCTATGAGGCTAACCTGCTGCCTCAACTAAACAAAACAGTAAAACATAGATATAACATAGTATCAAAACTCCTGGCCAACAAATAACCAAACACCTTAGCGAGGGGAAACTGAGAGCTTCCACTCTGAGAACCCACCCGCCTAGGAAACAAGCGCCGATAGTCATGAGCTGTCGGGTGATGAGAAGGACCAGATGTCGCTCCTCTCCCACGCCTCTGTCGTCTATAGTGGCTAGACTCGCTGTGATGGCTAATAGTCACACTGGCATCGGCTGAGGAGGCATCGGAGGATAACCTCCGTAACCAAAGCCTGGTGGAAACCCTGGAGCCTGCCACATCTACTGAAATGGTAGTCTCTGACATATCCGAAAGTCTCCTGAAAAGTTGGCTATAGGAAAACCTGGAATCCTAAAATAGGTGGAGATGGTACCCGTAGATCACTGCCTGACGCACATGGTCAATCTCCCACCCCATGCCGTCGAAATCATGGTACTGAATCTCAAAATCACCCCATACGGGGATCCGTGGGGGAAGCAGCATCGACAGGTGCATCAGTGTGAACTGCTCCATCGGGTGTTGCTGCAGTTGCATCCTCCTCCTCAACAAAGTCTAACATACAATTATACATATACACACAGGCATACAAAGACAGGGAGGTAAGAATAACACAATCATCAAAAAGTGGGAAATGCATAGGTAGAATGAATGATTGACAAACCAGACAAACAAGCACCTATAACCAAATATGACCTAGCTACCCACTTCCACTTACTCCCATGACTCTCAATGAATAAATGAGTTTATGTGCTTCAACATCTTTTCTTTCTATAGTCACTGTACTCCCCATTTCCATTAGAAATACTTATTGGCGAACCCCCTTTCCGTTAGGTTGCCGTCCCCCATTTCCGTTAGGGACTCCCGTCTCCCTTTTCTGATAGAGCATGGGGCGACACTAGCCTAGTCCACGAGGTATTCCCCTTTTCCGTTAGGAATCCTCCTCCCCCTTTTTCAATAGGGACGTCTGTTTCTCCCTTTTCTGATAGGGAACGGAGTGGATCAAACCTACTACGTGAGATATCCCCTATTTCCATTAGGGATTCTCTCTACATCACATTCCCGTCAAGAATGGAGTGGTTACTAATATAATATCTTGTGCATGCATCTCAACACCTCATAATCATATGTCTCACATCAGATTATGCACACATCCCCAGATATACCCTTTTTATCATATTTAATGCATATTAGAAACCATACTCTGGCATATAGCATGCTAAGGCAATGTACAAAACATATTCCACATAATACACATTTAATCATGTCACCCTAAGCATGTCAGTATTCACATAGAGCATATATGTCACATCTCACAGTTTAGCATATTATCAGACAATCACATTTAATAGTAAAATAATCCCAAGTTAGTTGGTAGGTCTACCACACCTATCCTTAGATGTGGCATACTGTAACCCCTATCCTTAAATGTTACTAACATCAACCCCTAGTAGGGTTTAGGTCACCCTACACATGCCAAACAGTCATATCTATAATACAGAACCCAATAAAAGTGCATTCTTTCCCCCCACCTGGTAATAGAAGCACTTGGAAGAAAACTGAACACCGGGATGTAACCACGAACTCACCAACAAACACACCAACACTCCCGCACTATGATCCGGTTCATCCAACAACAAGAAACAAGTTCAGAGTTACCAATAATGTTACCAAATAGTCCAGAACAGTCCACAGTTAACCGGAAACACACAAACACACTCGGATTAGAATTAGGGCAACTAATAAACTAATTAAAACGCCAAGAAAAACCAAGGCCAGGGGCTGGTCTTCCTGTTCCAGAACCATAACTTGCCAAAACATAACTCCAGACAAGCTTCCACAGTCAACGGGTACCCGTACTATCGCCAAAACCCTAAAATATGAAGAACAGGTAATGAGGAACAATTCAAACCAACAAGTCTACCACGAAAACAGAGCTGGGACATGAAGAACAGAGACTCTTATCTCTGTTTCGTGGCCCATGGAATATCCTCTGGGAGTTCCGGCAAAACCCTAGCTCGTTCGGCACCTGCACGGTCAAACCGGGGTCCAAAACACAGTCTGATTAGGGTTAAGAACAAGAATCAATCTAAGATTAAGAATTGGCAAACTGAAACAGAGGTGATCAGAGCACAAGTTTAGAGTTTACCTCGACGAAATGGCGATCGGAGATAAGCCCTAACAAGCTCGAATGGTAACAGACGAATTAGCACCGCCGGATTAAAGAACGGATGAACAAGATTGCTTTGGATGGATCACCAAAGCTTGGAAACCTTCAAAAATGGAGGTCTCAGGTTGAAGGGGATGCTCTGGACGTAAAAATGAAGAAGGAGGTGAAAAAAAATGGATCGGATGGGTTAATTGCCTTAAATAGGCAAAAATCAATACACTGGGCGCGCGCCACGCGCAGCCCTTAGTGTACCGAGCGCGCACCGTTATACACAGCTTCTGTCTCCTTGCGCGTCACGCGCGCTTGAGTGCGCGCCATGCGCACCGCTCAGAGAAAACTTCGTCCAGATATTTACTACTGCATACACGCCACGTGCCACGCTGACTCATGCTGCTAGTCCACCATACACCAGCGCGCGTCACGCACGTTCATAGGCATAGCAGGCGCACGTCACGCGCTCCTGCACACACTTGTCTGTTTTCGCACGATTTCTTTGATTTCAACTTCTGTGCGATCCTGAAATCAATACCGTAACACTTAAACATGATTCCTAACACAAGAGGACATCAAATGGACTTAAGAACAAAGGTTTTAAGCCTCATATACTCATCTGGAAACTCTCAGTCACTCAAAGGTACAAACACCTAAAAGCCCTAATCCTAACTCCCATCGTTCTCAAACTTAACCAAGCTTCCATGACTCAAACCAAAACCTCATAACACACTAAACCAAACTCAAATAACATATCAAACCTCCAAACATGCTTTCACACAACACAAAAAGCGAGCACACCGCCAAAAGGCCAAACATGGTGTCAAAACACACTAATCCCTACCTAGGGCACACAAATACACTTAGTCACACATAAACACACATTAAGCAAGATTAGAAAAATAAGGATGTTAAATTTCCTGTGGGTTTGACATTCGATGTCTTAAATATACTCTACTTTATTACGAGTTACGATCATGTGCACTTGCCTGAGCCGCAACATCCTCCCCTTAGCCTACTTTTTCGATGAGTCCTCGTTTCCCTTCCTTACTCCTTTCTCTTGATAACTCCTTAAATCATGTCTTCTTCTACGGCTTCGAACCAGATTCCTTCCCCCATTCCTATAAGTTCCAGTAGTGGGGGGTCTTCCTCTGCTACCTTTTTCACTCTCACACTACCAAACATTTTAGGTGGCGACTGAAACAGAGCCTATGAGGAACTGGTTTCTTCTAGTAGCCATGGTGGTCATGAATCTATTCCTCCACCGGAGGTCATACCTATTTCTGGGGCCGCCCCTTTCGCAGGTCTTGTCGGTTCCTGCTTTTCTCCTTCATAAGGAGAACAAGAGTAAAGTGGGAGATGATGGGTCTTCTTATTTCTGGGTACACCCCGAGGTCGTTAAAGTGTCCTCAAACTACTGTTCAAGGCCTTGGCTTCTCTTAGGTCTAGCGTAACCTTTACGCGAGGTGGAGAACGAGACGAGGAGGTAACTTGTCTTCCTTGTTCCCCTGACGACTAAGTATATTTTAGGAAGGCGGTCAAAACTCACCCGATTTCTGCTTTTTCTATAAGGCCTTCCTTTAAGTAACTTCCAATGTAAGGTCCTTCAGTGGTTGAATGCAGCCCCCTCACAACTTCATGCCAATAGTTGGGCGTTTATCCGAGCCTTTGAGCTCGTGTGGGAGTACATTAGAGTTACTCCCCCTGCTTCTCTTTTCTTTAGTTTCTTCCAATTAAAGCTTAGTAAGCAGGTCAAGTGGTGTTCTCTCAACAAGATCCCTGGTCAGTTCATACTAGAACTATTCAACAACTCTTATAAAAAATGGAAACCCGGTTTCTTTAAAATCCAAGTCCGAGTTGGGGACCCTTTTTTCTTTTCCGACAAGGGCGAGCCCTTGTTTCCCTTTTGTTAGACTTCCAATCCTAGCATTATAAAAGAGGCCAATTATGCTTGGTTATCTCCCTTCGAGTAGACCTTCGTGAATTATCTTAGTCGGTTACCTACTTTGAGCTCTGTCATCATTATGTCCCGAGCTCTAAAGAGTCCGACTAGGTGGAGGGTACAAATAAGTAAGTTTTTTCCTTTTCTCCTAGATATCATGTGTATTATGCTTAGTAAGGTTTATAATTTCCTTTCTTTTGTAGGCGATATGGCTCCAAAGATGAGCAAGAAAGAGATGTTCGAATTCATAGCTAAGGCTAAGAAAGAGAATATCGCACAAACTCTTGGAGTGACCCTTACCGGGGGGCTACCACCTCTTCTCCTACAAAGGTCATTAAGAAATGGCCGCAGGACTGTACCAGTCCAACCTCTATCAAGCCCCCTGTCGCTAAGATGCATAGGGGACCCTGTGGAGGGGTTCATATGAGCACCTTAAATGGGGGTTAATGGTACCAGCACCTCCAAGAATTTGTAAATCAAGGGGAAGGCACTGCGGATTCCATGTGGAACGTGGGTATTGATCGGTCTGACCAGATTGATGGAATCATGTGTTGAGCCGATGAGCAGAACATGCTCAATACAGGCGAGTTCGGTCTTTGTAAGGCATTAGGCTTTTATGGTCTTCGTGTTTTCTCCATGGCTCAATTCCTTTCTGATCAGATTAAGGCTTGGCAGGTAAATACCGAATTGGCAAAGCAGGAAAAGGACAAGTATACAAAGAAGTTGGTTGAGCTCGAGAACGTCGAGGAGTTGATATCTGGGCTGGAGAAGGAGCTCGCTCGGATAGTGAAGGCGAGGGACTCCCTAGTCGTTGGCAACTCCCACCTGTTAGAGAAGCAAAAGGAGCTGCTAAAGGAGAAAGATCTCCTGACCTCTCAACTTGATGCTAGGAAAGAGAAGTGCTCGAACGAAGCTACTGGGGTTAAGAGTACAAAAGTTTTAGTGCTCTACAGTTTAAGAAATGTTTTGATAGTGTCATTGCCCAGATCAAGGTGGTGGCCCCCGATCTAGACCTCTCCAAGCTTTCCTTCACCAAGGTTATGAAGGATGGGAAGATTGTAGAGGAAGAAGAGGTTGTGAAGGAGGCAAACAAGCTGGATATGGGGAAGAAAGGAAGAAATTGGTTGCTCCGATGTGGAGAATCCAAGCATTGCTCCTAACGGTGGCTATATGGAGGCCACAACCAATGTCCAAGAGGATGCCCTTGAGTAGCTTGTTTTTCCTTTTCCTTGCTTGTTTTTGAATGATCCTTGTAATCATTCATGTAAGCAATCTTTGTAAGACTCTTGATGTTTGAATGAAAGTTTATGTTCCTTTTTCGGATGTTTGTTTAAATCATGTAGCATTAGCGAGTTCCTCATCCGAGTATTAATGAAATCTTTATTTTGAAAAGTGGTTCTACTCTCCGCACCGAAGGGGCTTCCCCTTGAAAAAATTGGGTTTCAAAGTTGACTTTAAAACGCATGAGTGCTTGGTTTTTGGAGGTCGTGTTCCAACCTTAATTGAGCTATGTTAGAGCTCACTAGCTCTTTATGGTGACCTGGATGCTTAGACCATTGAGGTTTCTTAGAGGTTATGTTCCGACCTTAATTGAGCTATGTTAGAGCTTGCCAGGTTTTTACACAGACATGGTCACTTAAACCATTGAGGTTTCGTAGTGGTCGTGTTCTGACCTTAATTGAGCTACGTTAGAACTCGCCAGGTCCTTATGCTGACTTGGTCACTTAAACCATTGTGGTGGTTTTTTAGAGGTCGTGTTTCAACCTTATTCGAGCTACGTTAGAGCTCGCCAGGTCTTTATGCTGACCTGGTCACTTAAACCATTGAGGTTTTTTAGACGTCGTGTTCTGGCCTTAATTGAGCTATGTTAGAGCTCGCTTTTACATTTGCATAAATCACGTGCTGAATGTGATGGGGTGAATTTTATTAATAATGGAGAAAGGGAAATTAGGATGCGCCTCGTTAAAACCTCTACAAACTAAAATCCCAATGGGAAAAAAAGTTTGCAGAGGAAAAAGAGTATGCCATCCTTTACAAATTAAATCTAACTAAAGTAGAGCTTGAGGTGCGTGGCATTCCAAGTTTTCAGTATTTCTTTGCCCGTCAATTCTTCAAGGAAGTAAGCTCCATGGTGAAGTTTCGATCTGATGCGATATGGACCTTCCCAAGTTGGCCCAAGCTTTCTTTGATGAGTGTCCTTCTTGGCCTACTCGACTTTGTGGTGTACTAGGTCTCCCTCCTTGAACGTCCACGGTTTTACCTTAGAGTTGTAGTGCCTCGTAACGCGCTGTTTGGTAGCAAATTCTTGTACTTGTGCTAGCTCCCGCACTTCTTCAAGTAAATCGAGTTCTACTCAGGCTGCCTCTTCTTGTTCAAATGAGTTCTTTAGTTATCTCCTAGATGAGGGCGAGTCGAGTTCCACTGGTACCATAGCATTCATTCCGTATGTTAAACGAAATGGTGTCTTGTTCGTTGTGGTTTAAGGGGTTGTGTGGTATGCCCATAATACCCCGCAGAGTTCCTCTGCCCAGTTACCCTTTGCTTGGTCCAGTTGCTTGCGTAGGCTATTTAGAATGACCTTGTTTGCTGCGTCGACCTGACCATTTGTCTGTGGATGTTAAATTGAGGCGAATGTAAGTCAGATACCCAGCTTGGTGTAGAAGTCCTGAAAAATCGAGCTGGTGAACTGTCTTCCATTGTCGGTAATGATGGTGTGGGGAAGACCATAGCAGTAGATCAGGTCCTTCCAAACGAACTTCTTTACTCTTTCTGAGGTGATGGTCGAAAATGGTTCAACTTCAATCCACTTGGAAACCTCAAAAGCCTTATTCTTACACAAGTCTAATAAGATATCCTTGTCTTCATTTTAGGGTGAAAACCCCCTTCAATTAAGTACCCAAAACATAAGTCATTAGTCAGCAAAACCTCAAGAGAGAAGAAAATAAAACTAGAATTTGACTATGCAGGATTTGCTGAAATTAGCTTAAGAGAATTTCTTAGCTTCAGCGAATTTTAGCCAGAATCCAGGTTTTTCTGAAATTTGCTTAAGCAAATTTCTTGGCTTAAGCGAATTTGACAGGGAATTCTGTAAAAACTTTGTGTTTCAAATCACCAACATCAATTCAATCAATTCTATTCCAAAAACCCAACCAAACCAAGATTCAAGGCAAAGAATGACATGCATTATTAGAAACTAATAACAACATCAAAACAACCAACATCACTAGGATGTACAACATGCAAGTTCACCCAATTAACCCAAGATTCATAAGAGTTCCAACCCTAACCCCACACTTCTCAAATCCACAACCTAAGACAGATATAGGCACATGCAAGGAAGATAAAATAGCCCTAATGTGGGACTTATTAGTTGCCCAACACTTAAGTGAGAAAGATTTACCTTAATCAAAGAAATGAAAGTTGAGACTCAGACAATTTTCTGGTTTTTTCCTTCTTCAAACTCGAGTCCCTCTTCTTGTCAACTTAGGGCCATTCTACTCTTCCTTAGATTCAGAAATTAGCAGCTCCAATCTTCTTCCTTAGCAAGAAGTAGGTGGAGTCTTCGTGCATTTCCCTTCATTCCTTCTAAATCTTCAACCCTAGCTCTTACCTTCTTCTTCTCTTCCTCTTCTTTTCTTCTTTTCTACAGAAAATTTTGGGAGAGAGGAGAGAATGAGGGGCTGAGGCGAGACCTAGAGGGAAAAGGGGGTTGTGATGTTGATTTTAACATTTTACCTTCACTTAAGTCTTAGTTTTACAACTTATCCCTACTAGTTACACCCCTAGTGTTATGGATTACACCCCAACAATTCTACCCAATTATCTAATTACCAAACATATAAATCCTCATTTAAGAAGCTAACTTATTAAATTAGGCAGTTTAGGCAAATTATGCGAATTTGACAAATTAAGAAATTTGGCGGGATATTACATTACTCCCCACCTTTTTAGGATTTTTGCCCTCAAAAATTTACTATACATACCTATTGAAACAGATACGAATATGCATTCCCCATCTCCTCCATTTCCCAAATAGCTTCCCCTGGAGTGGATCCTTCCCGATTGACCTTAACCAAAGGAATGTTCTTGTTCCTTAGTGCCTTAATGTTGCGATCCATAATTTGAACCGGCATGGGCTGGTACGTTAGGTCCGATCTCAATTGTACGGACTCATTGGCTAAGGGTTGGAAAGGGTCAGGAACATACCTTCGGATTGTGACACATGAAACACATTGTGTAGATTTGACAAGGAGGGAAGAAGTGCAAGTTGATATGCGACCGAACCGACTCGACTCAAAATTTGAAAAAGACCAATGTACCTAGGATGTAACTTTTTGGCTTTGAGTGCTCTTCCAACACCTATTGTAGAGGTACTTTCAAAAACACATGTTCACCCTCTTCAAATTCAAGTGGTCTTGTTTTCAAGTCAGCATAACTCTTTTGCCGACTCTGTGCGGCCTTAAGCTTGTCCCTAATCATTCGAATCTTATCTGTGGTTTCCTGAAATAATTCGGGACCCAAAAACTTCCCTTCTCCTACCTCATACCAACACAGAGGTGTCCTACACTTCCGCCCGTAAAGGGCTTCATAGGGTGCCATCCCCATGCTTGAATGGTAACTGTTGTTATAAGCAAACTCAGCAAGAGGTAGATACTCATTCCAACTCCCACCATCCTCTATAACACATGCCCTAAGCATGTCTTCCAGGGTCTGAATGGATCTCTCAGTCTGCCCATCAGTTTGGGGATGATATGCGGTGCTAAGGTTTAACCTAGTACCTAGGGCTTTCTGTAGAACTTTCCAGAATCTAGAGGTGAATTTGGGATCCCTATCGGAGACTATGCTAGTAGGAACTCCGTGAAGTCTAATTATTTCCCGGATGTAAATTTCTGCCAACTTAGAGGTGGGGTAAGTGGTCTTAACCGTTATAAAGTGGGTTGATTTGGTCAATCGGTCCATAATTACCCAAATTGAGTCATGTTTGGACTGGGTACGAGGTAATCCCGCAACAAAGTCCATAGATATTCCTTCCCACTTCCACTCGGGTATCTCCAAAGGTTGAAGCATACCCGAGGGTTTCTGATGCTCAACTTTGGCTTTCTGACACACTAAACACCGAGCTACAAACTTTACTACATCATTCTTCATCCCTGGCCACCAATATCGGTGCCTAACGTCATGGTACATTTTAGTGGCACCGGGATGAACTGTGAATCCACTCTTATGGGCCTCTTCTAAGATTTGTCTTCTGAGTTCTGAATTTTTAGGGACACAAATTCTTTGTTGAAAAAGAATGGTCCCCTCATTGTCCACGGAGAAGTCAGGTTGGTACTTCCTAGTTTGTAATTCTTCATCCATGAACTGAGCTTGCCTAATTTGAGCCTTGAAGTCACAAGTGATTTGCAAATGGTGTACTATGAGACTACTACCAGTAAAGTAGGCATCCAAATTTAGGTCTCTAAAGGACTCTAACAGTTCCATCTCCTTGAACATCAAGGAGGATACATGAAGGGATTTCCTACTCAAGGCATCGGCGACTACATTCGCCTTACCTGGGTGGTATCTTAGCTCAAAGTCATATTCCTTAAGGAGTTCTACCCATCTCCTTTGCCTTATATTGAGTTCTTTTTGATTTTGAAGAGATATTTCAAACTCTTATGATCGCTAAAGACCTCAAACCGAGAGCCATATAAATAGTGCCTCCAGATTTTTAAAGCAAAAACAATTGCAGCCAGTTCTAAATCATGAGTTGGGTAGTTTTCTTCATGGGGTTTCAATTGCCTCGAAGCATAAGCTACCACTTGTCCTTTTTACATCAGCACACAACCTAAACCCTTAATTGAAGCATCGTTAAACACTTCAAACCCTAATGCGGGATCTGGAATGAATAAGACTGGAGCGGTGGTCAATCTAATCTTAAGTTCTATGAAACTTTCTATGAAACTATTTTCATAACTTTTGCTCCATACATACGGGTGTTCCTTTCGGGTTAGCCTAGTCAGCGGGAGTGCCAACTGGGAAAATCCCTTGATAAACCTACGGTAGTACCCCGCTAAACCCAAAAAGCATCGAACTTTAGTGACAGTGGTCGGTCGTTCCTATTCTAGTACTGCTTGCACTTTACTGGGGTCGACTGCCACTCCGGCCTGAGAAATCACATGGCCTAAGAATTTTACTTCCTTCAACCAAAATTTACACTTTTCAGGTTTTGTGAACAACTTCTTCTTCCTAAGGACATCCAAGACTATTCTAAGATGATCCGCGTGCTCCTGGGAGCTCTTGGAATAAATCAAAATGTCATCTATAAATACCACAACAAACTTGTCTAGGAAAGGCCCTAAAATTTGATTCATGTAGCTTATGAACACGGCTGGAGCGTTGGTTAGCCCAAAATGCAACACCAAATACTTGTAGTGACCATACCGAGTCCTAAAAGCTGTTTTAGGGACATCCTTGGCTTTAACTCTAATTTGGTGGTAACCTGACCTTAAATTAATCTTGGAAAAGACTGAAGCTTCCTTGAGTTGGTCTATGAGGTCATCTATCCGTGGAAGCAGATATTTGTTCTTAATGGTGACTTTATTGATCTACCTATAGTCCACACACAGTCTCATACTACCAACCTTCTTTTTAACTAACAAGACTGGGGCTCCCCAAGGGGAAGCACTAGGTCTAATAAACTGCTTGGCTATTAGGTCCTCCAATTGTTGTTTAAGTTCCTTAAGTTCTGTAGGAGACATTCTATAAGGAGCCATGGAGATAGGTCCCATTCTCGGAATTAAGTCTATGGAAAATTCTGTTTCTCTCTGGGGAGGTAATGAGGGTACTTCCTCAGGAAACACATCTAATAATTCGTTAACAATTGGGACAACTGCTAAATCTAATACCACTTCTAAAGTTGAAGAGAGCAACAAAAGATATCCTACTTGTTTCTCCTCTAGGCATTGGTTCAATAGTGAGACATTAGCCAAGACACTTGGATAACAATTCCTTTGAGGAGACTGAACATTTCGAAATTCTATGGTTTTACAGTAACAATTCAAGACAACTTGATTGACTGAAAGCCAGTCCATTCCCAAAATAACATCAATCCCTTCCAAGGGTAGACAAACCAAATTAACCAGGAATGCCCTTCCCTGTATTTCGAGAGGACAATTCTCACATAGCAGGAAAGTAGAAATACTACCATCGGCAGGTGTTAGGACATGTAAGGGAGAAGACAAAGAAGTAAGAGGTAATTCTAACCTTAATGCACACTTACAAGAAATAAAAGAGTGAGTGGCACCCGAGTCGTAAAGGACAACTACGGGCTGATCATTCAAGAGACACGTACCTTTGATCAAACCGTCTATACCTTTCGCCCTTTTTGTATCTAAGGTAAAAACACAACCTTGGTTAGGGTCATTAAGTCTGGCAGCCTCCTTCTTCCTCTTAAGTTCCGGGCAATCCGTGGCGATATGTCCATCCTCTTTGCAGAAATAGCAGAAACCCTTCCCAGCCATACACTCTTCCTTGTGGAGTTTGCCATAAGTAGCGCATCCTCTGATTTCATTAGTTTCTGGAGCTTGAACCTGTTTCCCTTTGCTAGAATTTCCCTTTGGTTTTGCAGGTTAGTTAGACTTGCATTCTTCATTCCTTTTCTTCCACTTTTCTTGTCTCTCATCCATTACCTCCTTTAAACTTATCTTAGCCATAAAGCTTTGATGCACTAAGGTAGTGTAGTCATTGAACTTAATCTGAGCCAAGTTGTTTCGGATTTTGGCCTTCAAACCCCATCTAAACTGGTCAATCTTCCATGTGTCATCAGGGGCATAAGTATCCCATGGGGCATAACGAGGAAACTCTTCAAATTTTGTGACATACTCCCAAACTGTCTTGTCACCTTGCTTGCATTCCTGGAAGTCCCTATGTTTTTGCTGCCTTAACGATTATGGAACATACTTGTTGAGGAAGGTTTTGTGGAAGTTTGCCCAAGTAAGGTGGTATTAGCGGCTTGGAGATGAGCTTTCTCTCCTCTCCACCAGTTTTCTGCTTCCTCTTTCAGCATTAATCACTTTTTGTTCCTCATTGTAGGTCACCACTTGGAAACCCCTCTCCAATTCATCCAACCAATACTAAGCCTTGGTAGGATCTAATGTGCCAGTAAAATTTGATGGCTTTAACTTGAGGAATCCGAAGAAATTCCCTTTGGCTTCATTCTGGGGTTGGGGAACTGTTTGAGCTTGTTGTTGTCGTGCCATAAGGGTTGCCAAATTGTTGGTTTTTGCGGCCTGAGTTTGGATAGCCTGCAATATCCCTTGCATTATCGTATTATCCTATCCCGGCGGGTCAACAGGACCAGCAGCATTCCTCCTTGGTCTCCTGGGTCCGGCCATAATTTTGCATAAAATGCACAAAGCATTGAGTTGATCAGGCTCAATATCTCATAACATAATAAGTAGAAAGATAACAATAGTCCCAGTAACATGCTAAATCAGTCCTAACTATTCCACAGTCCGATAAGAATCGAACTGCTCTGAAACTATAATGTAACACCCTAAATTCTTTTCGATTCAAATCATGGATATTAAACATTAAAATATACCAAAACGCAAATAAATTAAAACTTGGCATACACCAAGTCATAATCCATACAGAGTACATATTCAGCGGAATATAACTCATAAGTTTGTACATTATGGGGTAAGGTAGAAGCAGTCGTTAGTTGGGAAAGACCCAAGAACATTACCGAAGTTAGAAGTTTTCTAGGCCTAGCTGGGTATTATAGAAGGTTTATACAGGGATTCTCACAGTTAGCCTTACCCTTGACCCGTTTAACCCGCAAGGATGAACCTTTTGTTTGGGATAGGAAGTGTGAGAAAAGTTTTCTAGAGCTTAAAACTCGTCTAACCATTGCTCCAGTCTTAATCATACCAGAGCCATCTCTAGGTTTTGAAGTGTATTGTGATGCATCCTTGAAAGGTTTAGGGTGTGTTCTGATGCAAAATAGGCAAGTAGTAGCCTATGCCTCTCGTCAGCTAAGACCTCATGAAGAAAACTACCCTACCCATGATTTGGAATTGGCAGCAATAGTTTTTGCTCTAAAGATATGGAGACATTATCTTTATGGAGCAAAGTTTGAGGTCTTTAGTGATCATAAGAGTTTGAAGTACCTTTTTGATCAAAAAGAACTCAATTTGAAGCAGAGAAGGTGGATGGAGTTCCTTAAAGATTATGATTTTGAATTGAAGTACCATCCCGGAAAGGCTAATGTAGTGGCCGATGCCTTAAGTAGGAAATCCCTTCACGTGTCATCTATGATGATACATGAGATGGGATTGATGGAAGATGTTCGCGACTTGAGCATAAATGTTGTTATGGGTCCAGGTAGCATCTATTTGAGTCATTTAGAGATCACTTGTGATTTTAGGGCTCAGATTAGGCAAGCTCAGCTACATGATGAGAGTTTACAAACAAGAAAGCACCAACCTGGGTTCTCTGAGGCTGGAGATGGGACCCTCCTTTTTCATGGGAGGGTGTGTATTCCCAATGATGAGAGGATTAAGAGACAAGTGCTGGAAGAGGCCCATAAAAGTGATTTCTCGATACACCCTGGTTCTAACAAGATGTACCAAGATCTCAAGAAGTGGTATTGGTGGCCTGGAATGAAAGGAAACATAGCAGAGTTTGTATCCCAGTGCTTAGTGTGCCAAAAGGTAAAGATTGAACATCAAAGACCATCTGGCATGCTTCAACCCTTAGCAATCCCTGAGTGGAAGTGGGAAAGCATATCCATGGATTTTGTTGCAGGTTTACCTCGTACTCAATCCGGATATGACTCCATTTGGGTAGTTGTGGATCGATTGACTAAGTCGGCTCACTTTTTACCTGTCAAAACTTCTTATAACACAGCTAAACTGGCAACATTGTTCATAAAGGAGATAGTAAGATTGCATGGAGTACCGGTCGATGTCGTTTGAGATAGAGACCCTAAGTTTACCTCTAGATTTTGGAGAGCATTTCATAGTGCTCTAGGTACTAGATTAAATCTTAGTATCGCTTACCATCCCCCGGTCGATGGTCGACAGAGAGAACCATCCAAACATTAGAGGATATGCTTAGGGCACGTATCTTGGAAGATAGGGAAGGCTGGGATAGTCATTTACCCTTGGTAGAGTTTGCCTACAACAACAAATACCATTTCAAAGATAGGGATGGCACCATATGAGGCACTCTATGGTAGGAAGTGCAGGACACCCCTTTGCTGGTCAGAAGTGGGTGACAAGGGGATCTTAGGACCAGAGTTGATCCAGGAAACCACAGAGAAAATCAGGAGGATAAGGGATAATCTAAAAGTTGCTCAGAGTCGGCAAAAGAGTTATGCCGACAATAGGAGAAAACCCTTGGAATTTGAAGAAGGTGACCATGTGTTCCTCAAGGTAACCGCCACAATAGGCATTGGGAGAGCCCTTCGAGCTAGAAAGCTATGTCCTCGCTTTATGGGTCCTTTTCAAATTACTCAGCGAGTCGGTCCGGTGGCGTACCAACTCGCTCTACCCCCTTCTTTGTCAGGTTTACACAATGTTTTTCATGTCTCCCAAATCAAAAAGTATATCCTTGACCCTTCCAACCTTTAAGTCATGAACATGTCCAATTAAGATCAGACTTGACTTTTCAACCTTTGCCAGTTCAAGTGATTGACCGAAGTGTAAAGACCCTGAGAAACAAGACGATTCCTATGGTAAAGGTTATTTGGGAAGGGTCTCACCCTGACGAGGCAACATGGGAGCTTGAGGAAGATCTGCGTAGAGAGTATCCTCACTTGTTTGAGTAGGTGCGTATCTAAATTTTGAGGACAAAATTTCTTTTAGAAGGGGAGAAATGTAATATCCCAGTTTTAATGAGGTATTATGTTGGGTAACAAGAATTAATGATTTCTTTTTCTTTCTTTATTATTTAAATATAGGCGCGAGTAAGGATAGTTTTTTTTTTATTATTACCACTTTATTTGATGATGGATGTATATTTTTATTTCTTAATGTTTAATTAAGGTGTGACTATCAATGAGACAATTTTAAATTTCCTTGTTATTAAAATTGAAATTTGGAGAATTAGTTTCCTCCTAAATTAAATCCTAAGATGTAGTAAAATTAATACATTATTTATATTTTTTTTCTACACTATGACACCTAATTAGTCACACTCATTTGCTATGTGTTGAACATTTAGTAAATATTCAGATTTTTCCCTCTCCCTCCCTACACTCACGACACACACACACACCCACTTTTCACACACACTACACCATTTAATTAAGAAGAATTCTTATCCAAAAATCACCTCCCCTTTTACCCAATCAAAACACATGCAAGGATTTCTTTTTAAAATAAGCCAATCCCTCACCTTCTTTCTCTAATCCTTTCGACCAAGAAAGGAGAAAGAGAGCAGAAGCTCTCATTTTATCTTCTCATCTAGACAACAACAAAAAAATACTTCCCTCATTCTTTCCTCCTCCACCCATCGGCCATTCCAACAAACACCACACCTCACCACTTTTCCTTCAAAAACACCACCAAAACCAGCCCATGTTTCATAGCAACACCAGAACCATATCAAATCTATCCTATTCTACATTCCTTCCTCACCAAAAATCAACTTGCAAGCCCTACAATCCACCCCTCAAAAATCGGATTCCATGGAAAACTAGGGAGAACTAAGGGAGTTTGGCTAGGCTCATGGAGGAACTCCAAGAATAGGGCTTCAATACTTGAGAAGAAGATGATTTGAAACTGTTTGGGTAGAAGAAGGAGAGGAGAGGGCAAGTAACTTGAAGGAGAGAAGAGAACTCTTGCATTTCATCATCATTCCTACACATTCTTGTGAGTTCTAGCTTGTTTGCTCAAGGGCACCCATAAGTCCCATTCAACCTCATGAAAAATCAATTTAGATATTCTGTTTTAGGGATTAAATCAAGGGTTGGGTTCTGTTTCTATTGCATGTGGGGTTTATTAAGGGAATAGAATTTTAAAAGAGGTGAACTATGTATGTATAGTTGTTGCTGAATTTTTCTCTGTGTTGTGCTTGGAAAATGAGTTGTTATTGTTTAGATTTGATGTTCATACAGCCATGATTCTGTTATTTAGAGTCTCTAGTGTGTTTATGAGGAATGGCTCTTAATTTAGTTATGTGTAATTACAAAATTTTCTGTTAATGTTGAAAGGGTTGTATTGCTGTCTCCAACCCACCTGGACACCCGAGTGATGTTTTTATCCTAATATCCTCCACAGAGGTCTTTTCGACTTGATTCTAGTTTCATTAGAAATTAGACAAAATGTGATCCAATGTGGGCACAAGAATCATGTCATTTGAGTAAGTATTGAATTAGATAATAGGGTATTAAGTAGCAGGTTAAAGTTATCACTTTACCCTGATCCTATGTGATTGATTGATTTGTTTCTCAATGTATAGAGACTGGATTTGATTGGTTTTTGTGGCATTAGAAACTAGACATTTTTCTCTATACCATAGTCACTATAAGCACTCAATTTGATGCCCTTATGGGAGAGAAATGACCTTAATAAACAGAGTGTAAGTGGCAGACTGGTTAACGTCAGTTTACCCTGAACCCCTGTCACTATTTTGGCTCTTTGCTCCTTTATGCAGTGTCGGAATTGAATGGTTCTCATGAATATGGAAACTAGACTTAAATCTCTACACTCTTGCAACTGGGAGCACTCAAATTGACTGAGAAACAATATGACTCCTAGGGTCACAAGTGGCAGGTTGAATAAAGTTAGCCCACCTGAACCCCTGTTATTAAAATATGCATAACTCAATGTGTATTTACTGGAATTGAGTGATTCTTGTGGCCACTTAAACTAGACAAAATTCTCTAAATTTTAGCCACTAGGACCACTTGAATCCATGTAGAATCAAACTCGAGAGCTCTGTTTGAATTCCGGCCAGAATCGTACTTAGATTGAATATGGATAAGTTGTAATTAAAATTATGTGCGAAATATAAATGCAATTTGGTTGCTTATGAATGCTTGGTTATGATGTGCTTGTCTATTCCTTGGCTTGACTTTGATTTTTCTATGGTCTTGAAATTATGATTTGATTCTCCTAACCAACTGTGAAGGATGAAGGAATCGCTTACATTATAACATAGCATCCAAATCTTAGGATAGTCTATGTCTGGAGAAATACCATGTTTCCCTATAAAGGCTAGCTATCATGGGCCACATATATGTGGGTGAGACCCAAACTGTTTTGGTAAGTCCTTTCTATTTGAAAGGCTAGGATACGGTATTTGCGGTTTAAAGAGACGTCTAATCGTGGTCACCGAGCTCATTTGCCGTATCAAAATTTTTAAAGCTGGTGTGGTTAAGTTTCTCACACTTAACTACCTAGTGAGTTTTCTTAAAAGATTGAGGATGCCTATGCTATGATGTTAACCCGCTTTATTATATGTCTTGATTGGCATATCTTGATTGATGGTTAGAACTCATTGAGATTTATTCTCACTATTTTTCCTTATTGTTTCAGATGATAAGAAGACTTAGCTGCTAGACTTGGATTTGGCTCTTAAAAGTTCCTTCCATCTATTTTTAAATTATGTATTTTGAAAGTAGTGGTGCTGTTTAAGTGCTGAACCTTAAATTTCTTGTTAATCAAGGATTACGTACTATGTATTATGTATTCATCGTCGGACCAAGACTATGTATTATTTTCCGTTTTAAATAGGGATGTGAACCCTCTATGTTTAATCTATCTTCTGAGTGTCTGAATTATGCTAATGTCTGATATTAGCTTCTAGAGGCTAGTACTAGGCATTACAATATCCTTATCCTTATTTTAGGGTGAAAACCCCTTCAATTAAGTACCCAAAACATAAGTCATTAGTCAGCAATACATCAAGAGAGAAGAAAATAAAACTAAAATTTGACTATGCAGGATTTGCTGAAATTAGCTTAAGCGAGTTTCTTAGCTTAAGCGAATTATAGCCAGAATCTAGGTTTTTCTAAAATTCGCTTAAGCGAATTTCTTGTCTTAAGCGAATTTTAGCCAGAATCAAGGTCTGCAGGTTTTTCTGAAATTTGCTTAAGCAAATTTCTTGGCTTAAGCAAATTTGACATGGAATTCTGTAAAAACTTTGTGTTTCAAACCACCAACTTCAATCCAATCAATTCTATTCCAAAAACCCAACCAAACCAAGATTCAAGGCAAAGAATCACATGCATTATTAGAAACTAATAACAACATCAAAACAACCAACATCACTAGAATATACAACATGCAAGTTCACCCAATTAACCCAAGATTTATAAGAGTTCCAACCCCAACCCTACACTTCTCAAATCCACAACCTAAGACAGATATAGGCACATGCAAGGAAGATAAAACAGCCCTAATGTGGGACTTATTGGTTGCCCAACGCCTAAGTGAGAAAGACTCACCTTAATCAAAGAAATGAAAGTTAAGACTTGGACAATTTTCTGGTTTTTTCTTTCTTCAAACTCAAGTCCCTCTTCTTGTCAACTTAGGGCAACTTTACTCTTCCTTAGATTCAGAAATTAGTAGCTCCAATCTTCTTCCTTAGCAAGAAGTAGGTGGAGTCTTCATGCATTTCCCTTTATTCCTTCTAAATCTTCAACCTTAGCTCTTCCATTCTTCTTCTCTTCCTCTTCTTTTCTTCTTTTCATCAGAAAATTTCGAGAGAGAGGAGAGAATGAGGGGCTGAGGCGAGACCTAGAGGGAAGAAGGGGTTGTGATGTTGATTTTACCATTTTACCCTCACTTAAGTCTTAGTTTTACAACTTATACCTACTAGTTACACCCCTAGTGTTATGAATTACACCCAAATAATTCTACTCAATTATCTAATTACCAAACATATAAATCCTCACTTAAAAAGCTAACTAATTAAATTAGGTAGTTTAGGCAAATTATGCGAATTTGATAAATTAAAAAAATTTGGCGGGATGTTACAGATCGAGGGGAAAAGGGCCGACAATGTCGAGCCCCCAAGTATTGAAGGGCCAAGGTGCAATAACTTCGTGTAGATCTTCTGGGGGAGGATGCTCTCTTCTTGCATATCATTGACTGTTGTCGCATTTTCGCACGAACTCTAAGCAGTCCTATCTGAGAGTGGGCCAAAAGTACCCAGCTCGTAGAACCTTAGCTACAAGGGTCTGAGTCCCGCAGTGGTTCCTGCAAATTCCTTCTTGTAGCTTTGTCATGATGTACTCGGCCTTTGACCTATCAACACAAGCGAGTAAAGGCTGTGAGAACCCTTTTTGGCACAACCAATCACCAATTAAGGTGTAGTGACTGGATTGCCTCTAAACTTTTAGCGACTGTGTTTGTTCGTCAGGTAATCTTCTATGCCGTAAATACTGTATGATGTCAGTCATCCAAATGTCAGACTTATTGATCGAGTTCGTTTCTATTGTGCTTATGCTTGATGAATGTAAGGTCTGGACTATCACTATCTGGTGTTGTCCTTCAGTTTCAGACTTGTAAGCTTCACGAGTACGTCAGATTTGTTGTTTTGAACATGTGGAATGTGGTCAAGCTGAACTTCTTTGAAATTCTGAATCATAGCTGCTACTTTTTGTAAGTATTGAGCTAAGATTTCATCATGGACTTGGTAATCACTTTTGACTTAATTGATGATGAGTTGGGAGTCGCTTCTGACTTGGAGGGTTTGAGCCCTGAGTTCCCAAGTGAGCTTGAGTCAAGCCTGCAGGGCTTTGTATTCAGCTTGATTGTTACTGGCCTTGAACAAGAACCTGAGTGCTTGTTCTACGCAGACACCGCAAGGCTTTTAACTATCATCCCTGCTCCGCTGTCCTTGGCATTAAGCGAGCCATCAATGTAAAGTGTCCAGTATGTGACCTTTGGTGTTGGTGTGAGCTCTGCAATAAAGTTAGCTAAAACTTGGGATTTAATGGTCCTATGGATTTGTACATGATTTGAAACTCGGGGAGTTCTACCGTCCACGCCACCATTCACCCTGAGAGCTTGGGTTTCTGGTGGATCCGTTTGATGGGATAGTCGGTCTTGACCACCAATGGATGAGCTTGGAAGTAAGGCTTGAGTCTTCGGGCTAATACTACTATGGAAAGGGCAAGCTTTTCCACCTTTTGGTACCTGAGTTCTGCACCATACAAGACTTTGCTTACGAAGTACACTGGTTGTTGTTCGGAGCCTCTTTCTTCGACCATAGTGGAGCTTATTGCACCGTCAGTGGCGGCTAAATAGAGGAGCAGAGGTGCTCCTAAGGTGGGGCGAGTTAGAAATGGTGGCGATGCGAGGAACTCCTTGAGGTTCTGAAAGGATGCTTCACATTTGCCAATTCACTCGATCCGAGCTGGGTTCTTCAAGACTTGGTAAAAAGGGAGTGATATGTCTGCAGACCATGCTACAAACCTGGAAAGGGCAGCTATTCTACAAGCTAGCCGCTGCACTTCTTTAATCGAGCTTCGGCTTCACGTTTCTAAAACAGCTCGACATTTATCCGATTTGCTTCAATTCCTCTATGGGTGATCATAAAGCCAAGAAACTTCCCATCCCGAAAGAGCACTTCTCAGGATTGAGTCAAAAAAACTAAATGGATTTGATCCAATCCATCCATTTAATTTAATCGATGGTTAGCCATCCATCCACTATTTTTCTAAATCCATTGGATTACACTAGGGATGACAAATGGATGGAGTGGATAATTTTTTAAATTGATCATAAAATATATTTTTAATTATAAAAAATATTTTAATTACTAAAAATATTTTTAATCATAAAAAATATTTTACTCTCTCGCTTCTCTCTCTCCCTCCCCTCTCTCCTCTCTCTCCCTCCCCACTCTCCCCTCTCTCTCTCGCCCCTAACACCTCTCTCTCTCCATGCAGTTCGAGAATCGAAACAAGTTTTAAGAGATGGTTCACGAACCAAACCTTAATGCCAGTGCAGTTCTTGAACGCAAGTGAACAGAACTGACCGTACAAGTTCACGAATTGACCGCATCGCTGTTGGTAAAAGGCAAAGCTGAAAGCAGAATAATGGATCAAAAATGTTTTTCTTTGAAAGTCTAATAGCGTTAAAAAATTGTTTCTCATCTTTTCGTAAAAACATTAAATTTGGAAATTTGGAAGTTGAAAAAAAGTTATCTACAAAGTTATCTATAATAAATACTCTTATGTTTGAAGATATTTAGTAAAGAAAAATAGATATATATGTGTGTGTGTATATATATATATGTGTATATATATATATATATATATGTATGAAGATCATTTTTTGACAAAAGATAATTTTTAACATTTTTTTGACACAAGATAATTTTTAACATAGAGAATATAAAATACTTTTAACATATATTTAAAATTTCATGTGCAGACTTCATTCCATCACCGTCTAGATCCAACTATTTTCAGCCTCGACCGTTTTGCATGCTTTGTACTAACTTTGACTTGGTCACAGCTATAATCCAAACGCCATGTTCCATCTCCCAGAGACGGCGAGTGACGAGGGAGACTTTCTCAGATGATGAATCGAGCATCACAAAATGAGAGAGAGAGGGGGTAGAGGGAAGGGAGAGAGGGTAGGGAGAGAAGGGAGAGAGAAGGGAGAGAGAAGGGAGAGAGGAGGAGAAAGAGGAGAAAGGGAGGAGAGAGGAGAGAGAAAGAGGGGAGAGGGAGGAGAAAGAGGAGGAGAGAGGGGAGAGAGGAGAGAGAAAGAGGGGAGAGAGAGGGAGGGGAGAGAGAAGGATAGAGATTTGGGGGGGAGAGAGGAGAAAGGGGACTAAAAAAAATTTTATGATTAAAAATATTTTTTTTTGAAATTAAAATATATTTTATGATTAAAAATATTTTTTTGGAAATTAAAATATTTTTTATGATTAAAAATATATTTTATGATTAAAAATATTTTTTGTGGATGGATTGGATATCCATCCATAAAAAATTTGTTAATGGATGGATTTGATGGTTTTGTTTAAATGGATGATGGATAGATTGGATTTTCTTGATGAAATTTTAGTGGATGGTAAATGGATAAATGGATTTTTGCAATCCATCCATTACGATCCATAAGAAAATCCATCTAATCCATCCATTTTGCCATCCCTATTCTGAAGGCTGGGTCTAGTGATGTTGTGAACTATGAACAAAAGTTCATAATGAGAAACTACATGGCTAGTCACAAGATAAATCTGCCTAGATTGATCTACAACAATCTGGTCAATACAATTATAAGTTCGAGGAAGGGTTCTGCTGAAGTGAAACAAATCTACAGGAGCATTCCTTACAGTGTTCTTTTTACTGAGATTATGATTAAAGAAGGAAAGCAAAGACAAAAGTCAAGTCATTTTCTATGAATGTAAAAAGCCAAGACACTCCAAGTCTGAATGTCCTAACCTTAAGGAAAAACCCACAAAGAGTTCTTTCAAAGGAAAGAATAAAAGTCTCACGGCTACATAGGAAGACCTGGTCCTATCATCATCTGAGGATGATGATAATGAAGAAGTAGCCAATGTTGCCTTCAAGGCAAACACTGACTCAGACTCTGAAGAAGAAGTTGAAGAGGTAATAATATGTGATTCTTACTCTGAACTTCAAATTGCATTTGATGATCTCCTTAAGGATTCCACCACTCTCTCCATTGAGTATAAAGCTTTGAAAAAGAAATTTTTGAAATTATCATAAGAATTTCAACTTTTGAATAATGAAAACTCAAAGCCCAATGAAGAGAACTAGAAGCTGAAAATTGAAAATCAGCGTCTGGTGGATAACCAGCGTCTGGTAGCAAGTCAACAACCAGAAGCTGAGAGCTCTCAAGCTGAAAGGTCTGAAGCTAAAGGCAATCCTAAGTGTCAATCAAATGATTATGAATATGCCATTCAAAAGTTTCTTGCATAAGGTGTAACTCGAAGCAAGCAAGCTTCAATGATTTGGAGTGTCAGTAAAACGACAACTCAAGGTCTTGGTTACAAATCAGATGAACCAACTTTACAAAATCAAAAATTAGCATCTGATGGACCCAATGATCATAGTGAATGCTTACATTATACTTACTGCAATAAACCTGGTCATTTGAAAAGTGTCTGCACTGCTTTTAAGATAAAGAAGGATAAGTATCATTCAAGAACTAACAAGAAAGGACCTAAGAAGATATGGGTACCTAAAGATAAAATAGTCTATGTTGCTGGCATGCTTAGCAACAAGATCAACACACCTATCTTGGTGCTTAGACAGTGGATGCTCACGTCACATGATGGGAGAAAAGCATATGTTCCAAGAGCTAAAACCTAGAGAGGGAGGATATGTTGGTTTCGGAGGAAACCAAAAAGATAAAATAGTTGGAATTGGTCGCATTAGTAAAGGCTCTCTTCCCTCTATTGATAATGTACTTTATGTTGAAGGACTAAAGCATAACTTATTGAGCATAAGTCAATTATGTGAAAATGGTTATGATGTCATTTTTACAGAAACTGGATGTTCAGTAAAAAGCAAGAAAGATAGCTTCCTTGGTTGGTCCCTGAAAAGAGAAAAGGAAAACCTCATCCAAGACTTCCCTCAATAATGACGATCAAGGAGTTTGAAGAAGCTCCCAAAGAAGATGAAACCACTTTCTTTTCATTAGAGAAAGTCGGTGATTTGACTAAAAACCATGCTATGGAAGTATATCACACATGGCTGGCAAGGTACTCCAGTGATGTAGAGAAGGCCAATTTTGAAACCGTTGGGTCAATCAACAGAGTCTGGGACACAAATCTTGCCATTCTGCACTTTGATGATATGTTGCAGTGTTCTGTTATTAGGCCTCTTAGTGCTTTGAAACTGAAACAATAATGGAAAGCAATTAGTGAACAACTTGAAGTTGCATTCAATCGGAAACAAATGGCACTGCATTGGAAAGACAAAGCTCCTCTACCTCGTCTGAAGCCAGTTGCTCAGGACGTGGAAGATAAAGAAAATCTAAGAAGAATTTATTTTTTTGAGAATGATGTCCTCAACACTGCCTTATAGAAGCAGAAGATGCCCTAAGAAGAAATATATCAGACGCTGAGCTTGCCAAATTTGATGAATATGTTGATGATCTGTTCAAGCATAGGGAAACTGTGTTTCTGAGTATGGTTTACCCTGAAGATTGGAGTATAGATGGAAAGAGAATTTGAAAATTTGAGAGACAGAAGCTTAGAAGATTGATCAAATGGTGTCTACCAAATGATGATTTCTTTCTGAAGGCTAATGAGAAAAAGGAAAGAAGATTGAGACTATCACAAGGAGTTCCTATGGAACATCGAAGCTGACTACTAAGAGATGGCATAGGGCTATCATTGCACAAGCTGAAAGGATTCCAGAACCTGGTCCTCCTATTGATAATGATGAACCTGTCATCAATTCTAGAGCTCAGTATGAAACCTTTATGGCTACAACTCAGTAAGTGGCTAAGCTTGAAAATACTGTTAACTTCCTCGTGGAACGCCTTAACCAACTTCTCCCTCCTCCACCTTAAACCTTTTTCCTTTGTTTCAAATGTTCTGTATTACTTTTGAATCTGCTATAATTACCCTTTATGTTCTTATTATCTCTTCAATTTAGTATCTTTTAACTCCAAAATTTTCTCTTATTTACTTATGTTTTCTTTGATTATGATGTGTTTTACACTATTTTTGTCTGATGACAAAAGGGGGAGTAAAAGTAAGGTTTGATGAACGCGCTTAAGTAACACATGTCATGCATCATTAATCATACATAGTATAATTGATTTGTTGCTCTGATACATATTGGTACAAGTATAACTGATGCTGGTACAATGATCTCAGCATCCGCTCTACATTGATTATTTTAATATGCTCTGGTACATGTATGTATTGTGCTATCATACAAATGCTCTGTTACTTAGAAATATTTGACTATATATGAGTACGTTGAACTCAGGGGGAGACCTGTAAAATTATTTTTGAAAATAAATTGTTCATCAACCTTGGATATTTGTCATCATCAAAAAGGGGGAGATTGTTGGAACCTAAACGATTGAAAAGTTTAGACCCTCATTAATTTTGACGATAACAAAGTATTTACAAGAGAAGAATTTAACTTCTAATAAGTCTTGAAGTGTGTAGGTATTGAAATCACTCATGTTTATAACTCACTCAAGCAAGAAGAAGAAATTCACTAGAAGATGAATACATTTTTATGTGTCTGCATCCAGTTCACTCCAGCGTCTTGCTCTATGCACTGTTAGCGAGCGTCTGGTAATGTAATCTTAAGACACGTGGTAAACTCATTTGTTGAGGGTGTCCTATGGTTTCTGAGCGAGCATCTGGTCTTTTAATGTATCACGTGATGGTCACGTTTATTCTCTTTACTCTCAGCTTTCAGGAACGAAATTCGAATTTGATTTTGTGCACTTAATTTGATGTATGAGGTATCAAAGGTAACACTTTTGGAATAAGACAAATTCGTACAAGGCAATTGTGTGAAAAGCAGATAGTACAATAACGGAAAAGTGTACTATTCTGATATTCTCTGAAAAGGAAGATAAGGACGTGCTTTTTCAAGTTACCTCATTCAATGATTTGGAGCTGAAAATATCTGCAGCGGTATTATCCTCAAGGTCCTCTATAAATACCTCAAGCTCTCCATTGAAGAAGGTCGCTAGAAACAATATAATGCAAAAAGTTATTACTCAAGTGTGCAACCATGACTGATGTTAGAATTTAGGAAGACAATGCTATCTACAACACTATGTCAGAAGGAAAAGTCCTAATTGAAAATATGAATGATTTGATGAATTTTAAGCCTTATGGTTTTGATTTCGATGACGGATTAGAGGTTATGGGCTAGTCGAACTACTTTGTTTGGAACCAATTGAAGTTCTTGTCATTGCTATTAAGGAACTCTGGGGAAACATTCGTTTGTTCAAGGGTGGCATTATCGAAGGCTATGTTAAAGGTTATAAAATGGTGTTTACTGTGAACAGTATTGCTAACATTATTAAGTATCCATGTGAAGGAATCAGTTTCTATACTGGTTGGGAAAAAGCCTTCAATGGAATGGAAAATGTCAATGAGGCTCTGTTTGAAGATTATCGACAATTGAAGAAATCTGGGGAATCTCCATCTGCTAAGAATCTAAAGATTCACAAGATAATCGCCAAGAGTGTCATTCTGAAGGCTGGGTCGAGTGATGTTGTGAACTATGAACAAAAGTTCGTAATGAGAAACTACATGGCTGGTCACAAGATAAATCTGCATAGATTGATATACAACAATCTGGTCAATGCAATTGTAAGTTCGAGGAAGGGTTCTGTTGAAGTGAAACAAATCTACAAGAGCATTCCTTACTGTGTTCTTCTTACTGAGATTATGATTAAAGAAGGAAAGCAAAGACAAAAGTCAAGTCATTTGCTGTGAATGTAAAAAGCCAGGACACTTCAAGTCTGAATATCCTAACCTTAATGAAAAAACCACAAAGAGTTCTTTCAAAGGAAAGAAGAAAAGTCTCATGGATACATGGGAAGACCTGGATCCATCATCCTCTGAGGATGATGATAATGCAGAAGTAGCCAATGTTGCCCTCATGGAAAACACTGACTTAGACTCTGAAGAAGAAGTTGAAAAGGTAATAATATGTGATTCTTACTCTGAGCTTCAAATTGCATTTGATGATCTCCTTAAGGATTCCACCACTCTCTCCATTGAGTATAAAGCTTTGAAAAAGAAATTTTCGAAATTATCACAAGAATTTCAAGTTTTGAATAATGAAAACTCAAAGCTCAATAAAGAGAACCAGAAGCTGAAAATTGAAAATCAGCGTCTGGTGGATAACCAACGTCTGGTAGTAAGTCAGCAACCAGAAGCTGAGAGCTCTCAAAGGCAATCTTAAGTGTAAATCAAATGATTATGAATATGCCTTTCAAAAGTTTCTTGCAGAGTGTGTAACTCGAAGTAAGCAAGCTTCAATGATTTGGGATGTCTGTAAAACGACAACTCAAGGTCTTGGTTACAAATCAGATGAACCCACTTTACAAAATAAAAAATTAGCATCTGATGGACCCAATGATCGTAGTGAATGCTTGCATTGTAGTTACTGCAATAAACTTGGTCATTTGAAAAGTGTCTGTACTGCTTTTAAGATAAAGAAGGATAAGTATCCTTCAATAACTAACAAGAAAGGACCCGGAAAATATGGGTACATAAAGATAAAATAGTCTATGTTGCAAACATGCTTAGCAACAAGGTCAACACACCTATCTTGGTACTTAGACAGTGGATGCTCGCGTCACTTGACGGGAAAAAAGCATATGTTCCAAGAGCTAAGACCTAGAGAAGAAGGATATGTTGGTTTCGGAGGAAACCAAAAAGGTAAAATAGTTGGAATTGGTCGCATTAGTAAAGGCTCTCTTCCCTCTATTGATAATGTAGTTTTATGTTGAAGGACTAAAGCATAACTTATTGAGCATAAGTCAATTATGTGACAATGGTTATGATGTCATTTTTATAGAAACTGGATGTTCAGTAAAAAGCAAGAAAGATGGCTCTATATTCTTTACTGCAAAGAGGAAACAAAATATTTATAAAATTGATCTTTCTGAACTTGCACAACTAGTGTCAAGTGTCTCATGTTTGTTGAAGATGAGCAATGGACTTGGCATAAAAGATTGGGTCATGTCAGCTTGAGATTGATCTCAAAGTTGAATAAGCATAGTCTTGTTGAAGGCTTACCAAATCTTAGATTCCAATTCGATCTCTCTGTGAGGCATGTCAAAGAGGAAAACAAGTTAAAACTTCTTTTCATTCTAAAATTGTTGTTTCAACCTCTAGACCACTTGAGCTTTTCCATCTTTATCTTTTTGATCCAACAAGGACAGCCTCTTTGACTGGGAAGAAATATGAGTTAGTCATTGTTGATGATTTTACTAGATGGACATGGGTTAGATTCCTTGCCCACAAGGATGAGTCATTCAAGGTGTTCTCTGTTTTCTGCAAATTAGTTCAAATGAAGAAGAATTTGTATTTCTTCAATTAAAAGGGATCATGGGGGAGAATTTGAAAACGAAAACTTTCAAAAAATTTGTCAAGAAAATGGCATCTGCCACAATTTCTCCTTTCATAGAACACCACAACAAAATGGTGTTGTAGAAAGGAAAAATAGGTCCCTCCAAGAAATGGCCAGGACCATGATCAATGAAGCTGATATTACAAAACATTTTTGGGCAGAAGCAGTAAACACAGCTTGTTATATTTAAAACAGAGTCTTTATTAAACCTATTTTGAAGAAGACTCCATATGAACTGTGGAAGGGTAGGAAACCAACATTTCTTATTTTCATCCCTTTGGTTGCATATGTTATATTCTGAATACTAAGGATCAACTTGGTAAGTTTGATTCCAAAGCTGACAAAGGTATCTTTTTGGGATACTCTGAAAGATCTAAAGCTTTTAGAATATACAATAAAGAAACATTGATAGTGGAAGAATCCATTCATGTTAAGTTTGATGACAAGAAGCCTGACACTGCCACATCAGAGCTGGATGAGTTATTTTTAGGTTTAGATATTGGTGGTACAACAAATAGTGAACCTGCATCTTCAGCGTCTGGTGGTGACAACTAGACACAGAATTCTACTCAGACAGAAGCTGAAGCCAGAAAGAGTTGGAGATACAAAACTAATCACCCCAAGGATAAAATCATAGGTGAACCTGGAGACAGAGTGAGAACAATATCCTCTTTCAAAGAGCATGCAAATCTTGCACTACTCTCTAAGATGGAACCTAAAATGATTGATCAAGCTTTGGAAGATGAAGGTTGGATTCTGGCTATGCAATAAGAGTTAAATCAGTTTCAAAGAAATGATGTATGGAAGTTACTCACTCTACCAAAAGATAAGCAAGCTATTGGTACTAAATGGGTATTTAGAAACAAGCTTGATGAAGATGGTAAGGTAGTGAGAAACAAAGCAAGGTTGGTTGCTCAAGGTTACTCACAAGAAGAAGGTATAGATTTTACTGAAACCTTTGCACCTATTGCAAGGCTAGAAGTAATTCGCATTTTACTTTCATTTGCTGCACACCATGAGGTAATTCTTTATCAAATGGATGTGAAAAAATGCTTTCTTGAATGGTTTTATAACTTAGGAAGTCTATGTGAAACAACCTCCTGGATTTGAAGACATTGAATTTCCTGAACATGTCTTTAAGCTTAAAAAGGCTCTATAAGGTCTTAAGCAAGTTCCCAGAGCTTAGTATGATAGATTGAGTTCCTTTTTATTGGAAAATGCTTTTACCAGAGGTCAAGTAGACACTACTCTATTTAGAAAAACATCAAACAAGCATTTTATACTTGTTCAAATATATGTTGATGATATCATTTTTGGAGCTACTAATGAAAGCCTTTGCAAAGAATTTTCTAAGTTAATGCAGGCTGAATTTGAGATAAGCATGATGGGAGAATTGAAGTTCTTCCTTGGAATTCAAATCAAGTAATGCAATGATGGCATCTATATATATCAAAGCAAATACATCAAGAAATTGCTCAGAAATTCAAGATGGTTGATTGCAAGCCAATGTGCACACCTATGCATCCCACTTGTATTCTATGTGAAGATAAAACTGGCAAGAAGGTAGATCAAAAAATGTACAGAGGTATGATTGGATCTCGACTTTATCTTACTGCTTCAAGACTTGATATTATGTTCAGCTTCTGCCTGTGTGCTAGGTTTCAATCTGATCCTAGAGAATCATGTAACAGCCCAGATTTTTTTTCATCCTTCAAGATTAGGATATGTCTTAGGGTATTAGAACATGCTTATAGTTGCTTGGGATGGGTTTCATATGTTTTACCATTCCTTCAGCCGATTGAGTATCTAGATGTACCTTTATTCCTATGTTTAGTTATTTCAGTCACCGTATTCCCCATTTTCGAACCTCTTAACAACTCAATTGTGTTGGAACCTAAACGATTGAGAAGTTTAGACCCTCATTAATTTTGATGATAACAAAATATTCACAAGAGAACAATTTATGTTCTAACAATTCTTGAAGTGTGCAGATACTAATATTACATACATTTCTAAGCCACTTAAACAAGAAGGAAGAAGCTCTCAAGAGAAGGATACACTCCATGTGTCAGCATCCGGCTCATCCTAGTATACTGTCCTAGTGAGCGTCTGGAATTATCCTCTTATGACACTAATCCTATCCATTTGCTTGAGTGTTCGATCTTCTGATCTGAGCTAGCATCTGAACTTCATTTTATATCACGTGATGGTCACGTGTTGCTCCTCTTCTCAGAAGCCTCTGGAACGGATTTCGAATTTGATCTTATGCGCCAAATTTGTTGTACGAGGTATCAAAGGTGACACCTTTAGCTACAAGACAAAAATCGTACAAGCAATTGTGAAAAGCAAGGTAGTACGAAAACGGTAATATGTACTACTGAGATATTCTCTGGAAAGGAAGAAAGAGACAGCTTTTTGAAATCACCTCACTCAATGGAAAGGAGCCATTTTTTACTGTAACGGTAATATCCTTTAGAACTCCTATATATACCCCAAGGTATCCATTGAAGAACAGGTCGAGAGACTGCTGAAATTGAAACTGCCGAAACTGTACAAGAGTATATTGCTTTATTTGCTAAGAACAAGCACTGTTGCTATACACTAAAAAGAGTCAATACTCTGAAAGCACTGCTTCTGTGAGCAATCAAGTTTCGAGCCAAGTCTCTGGACTACAAGAACTGAACTCAACGTCCGATCCTGTCTTTTAGAAAGCATTTCTATATTGAGCTTAATTTTTATCCTCTCTGTGAGAGTTATTTATACTTGTATTCAACTTAACTTGTAAAAGTTGTTTTGGCCTAGTTAAGGCTGTTCCCTCAAAGGCTCGACTGTACTGAGTCGTTTTGAGAAGTTGAGAGTATTGTCAAGGTTGTGACAGTAGAATACTCTTGAGGAAATTGTAATCAGATAGATTATAGTGGAAAATCCTTCAGGAACGAAGGGACTAGACGTAGCTACCAGTTTGGTAGTGAACTTGTATAAATCTCTGTGTCTCTTACTTTACTGCTTTCTATTTACTTCTATCTTGCTGTGTTAAAAACAAGTTTTCACAAACTGCTTTTCCAGCGTCCGGTTTTATTTCCAGCATCCGTTTAACAAACTGTTCTGAAAAACCTGTGTTCTAAGTGTTTTTAACTTAAAGTTTGCGAAAGGTTTTGTAAACAATTCAACCCCCCTTCTTGTGTTCACGTTCAAATTGGATTTAATTCCCTTCAATAAAGTTGTAGCGTTATCTTTTATCTTTTAGTTGGCTTTAGTTCGACTCGATTTCGATACCTACAACTCTAGATATGCTCTCTGGAGTCAATACAACGCAAGCGTAACACCTAGGAATATTATAGTATAATTCAACTACATGTTTGATCCTGTTAGAGTCCGAATTTGGGTAAGCCTATTAAAGAGAAAATTGTAGGAAATTCACTTAGCTTTCCAACGACACCAAGAACGCCTCAATCAGACATCTGTAGCTCCAGATACAGCCAAAACAGTGAAACAGTGGCGAAGAGCACCCAGACTCAAGCGCAGGCGCCCGGGATCAACGAGAGCCTGCGCCAGGCGCCCATTCCAGGCGCCAGGCGCCTACTGGCACCATGCTGTCACACGATTTTTTTATGTTTTGACGCGTTTTGGCACGTGGAATCTGACCCATTGGACCCAAACTCGACCCAATTCACTAAGATTACATGTTAGGGTTATGAACCACCAACTAAGCCTCAGTTTTTACTCTAACCACGTTCTCTAAACTGCCCAAAAAGTGTCTCACAAGAAAAACCATTTTCTTCTTCTTCTCTTTGCTTTTTCTGCTCTAGGGTGTTCTTGGATAGAGCTTGTGCATAGAAACTCGAATTGAAGACTAGTATCATTGTCATTCTCTTATGTCCATTGAGGAGATTAGTTTAAGTCGCTAAGGAAGAATCTTGGAGTTCTCTCAACCTACTCGAGGAGCACGAAATTCTCTTAAGGTAAGGGGTAGTTGTTTCTCATCTAGTGAGTGTATGGAACTTGAGTGAGCAATATGGGTGTCCCAAGACCCCTACGCCTCGCGCGGTAACAGTAAATGAGTACTATCACCACCGTGATAGGAAAATACTTGAACCCTTAGATAGTAATCTTCGATTTGTGATACCTACCGTAATGTAATGTGATAAATTCATTTGATAGATGGTTTTGGAGTGGTGATTGAGCCTTGACTGTTTATATGATTGTTACTCTTGATGACCTCTTTGATGTTCATGGATTTATGAGTTTTTGGTTGTTGTTGCAAATTGCTATGGCATGAATCCTACAAACTTTGAAGATATACTATATGATTTGTGTTGTTGTGCCTTGGTATTGACACTGATATCATGTGCAAGTTAATGAATTGCCTAACTCAACTAGTTGTTGTTGTAGGGAATTAGAGGGTAATGTTATACTTTAAAAACGGAGTTAAAAATGGAGTTAAAATCGACTAAGTTAGGATTAATCATCTAGAATAATTGATACATGAGTTGGTTATGTTTTGATAATGAATTTTCGTGGTGTCAAGATGACGTCTGAGTACTAATAGTAATGGCTAAGTAGATTATGCATAATTTTCTGTCGAAAATTATTAGGTGTTGAACTTAAATAGTTAAAGAACCACCTTTCGAATTTTATAAATTTGTAGGGA
Organism: Calophaca sinica; assembly: GCA_037113605.1. Lineage (NCBI taxonomy): Eukaryota > Viridiplantae > Streptophyta > Magnoliopsida > Fabales > Fabaceae > Calophaca > Calophaca sinica. The sequence continues at coordinate 35,857,739 of CM073734.1, forward strand.
CTAATTATGGATCAAAGGACTCTAGATTATGCTTAATTATGTATTATGGGACATAATGGTGCGGCGTTTGGTCCCCGAACGAGTGGGGACTACCATTTTACTATTTGTAAGACAGTGGCGGGCGCCAGCGCCCACTGCCGACTCAGGCGCCGATGGCAGCTTTGTGTGTGAGTTGTGTTGTCGCTTTTCCCTAGATTCCCGTTCTTTATCTGATGTTGTAAGACCTATGTAGAATGCCTAAGAATTGTCTAAGACGCCTAATTCCCATTCTTGCCGAATTGACTAATCATTTAAATTGATGATTTATTTAAGTGTTATGTGCTTAAACTAAATTGGCTAAGGGTGTTGATTTATTCTCTTGTTGATTGAAGGCACTCGTTGATGTATTGACCCATGTCTTGAAGTTGTTGTTGTTGTTCTATCGAGGATATTGCGATAGAAGTTGTTGTTGTTAGACACCGCATTTGGTTATGTTCATGCATTATGGTGTCGGCATTGTTGTTGTTGTTAGTAGGGCGTATCGGGCAAGGTATCCCGTGACGGGCAAGGTTTCCCGGTCCTACGGTTAAAAAGGGCGAATCGGGGCAAGGTATCCCGTGACGGGCGTGGTATCCCGGTCCTGTCGTTATTGGGGCGTTACGGACATGGTATTCCGAAACGGGCAAGGTATTCCGGCCTCGTTATAAATGGATCCACATGCATATAGTTATGGTTCTAGAAATATATCATTTTACATGATAACATGCCTGGTTGTTTAGTTTTTGGTGGTGTACTTTAATGTTGTGGTTGATGTTGTGGCATGTGATATTTAATTGTTGTGGTAACATCTTTATGTCGTGGTTGATGTTGTAGTACTGGTGATTAGATGTGATCATTGGAATTGTTGTTATATTGCGCATTGTTCACTGATTTCCTTCACTGTATGTACTATTTGAGGTTATGATGACTAACCCCTTTTGTGGCTATGCATATCCCATTGGGTATGTATAGATGATGAGATTGCAGGTGTTGAGGGTGTTAATGCCGATGGGTTATCGTGATGGCTCGTTGGAATAGATAGAAGACTTATTTTGTTTTGAACAAGTTATTGTATTTTTTTGTTGTATTAATTAGGAGAAGCTCGAGATTAATGTGACATCGGGGAACCTTGGGTTTATCTCCTTTTGATGTTTTCCTTCTTGTACTATGTTTGATTTCCGCAAGTTGAGAGTGACAGCCCTACCTTATTTGAAATGAAAAGCTTTTACTTGGATCAAAATTTTATTTCTTGTTCTTTCCTTCTTACATTGCTAAAATGCCATGACGGGGTAGAGGGTGTCACATTTAGTGGTATCAGAGCTTGGCTTGTTCTTCAGGCCGTGGTATGTGTCTATCATGTAATCTCTGTGTACTCTTGTATGATTATCTATGTTAGAATAGATGTTGGTATGAGATTTTAAGACTTTACTTAGTGACTGATTCATTTCTTGACTGCCTGAGTGAGAAGGGATGAAGAACGAGAGTAACCATGTTGTCCTCGACGTTGTTGGAAGCTTGATTGATGTGAAGGGACGTTCGACCCGGGATGAGCACCGCATTGGATTTGTGGGATGGAGAAAATTGTTCTGAGGGATGACTTGCACGGATGCTCCGAAGGTGGCATTCGTTACATTTATATTGACCGACGAAGCTGAACATTGGTGGGATGACACTTGCTAACGCTTGGAAAAGCTAAAGTTGCTATCAGCTGGAAGCTGTTCAATGGGAGATTTTCTTTGGAGAAGTGTTTTCTAGTCTGAAGGGTAGCAAGGGTCACTACATTAGTTAGTGCCAGGAAACTAAAGTCATAGGTTGCAAGTGCCATAAGCCAGGCCATATTTGTAGAGACTGTAAGGGAGTTAAGTCTGAACCAGCTAGTGGGAGTACGCCTCAGATGCCCTAAGCTAATAAGATAAAGTCCACTGGCCGAGTCTTCACCCTCGCAGGAGTAGAAACAGCTGAGTTAGAGAGCCTCATTCAAGGTATATGTCGCATTGAGAGGATTTCCAGTTGCCCAATTGTTTCTTGCCCCATTTGCTTTGAGCGTTTGTTCTTGGGTTGTGATAGGTAGAAGTGTGGGGTAAACTATAGTTGACTATTAACACTGAGTATGAACTAGATTGTTACGTTAGATGCGTTAGATCCCCCATTTTAGATTAGGCGACAGGCCACGAGAGTTAGCTTCGGGGATGTACTATGATAGTAGATAATGGGTGGTTGACATGGGTAGTACTATTAGATACAAGGTAGATTATCAGAGTAGCGCAGCGGAATTGTGGTAATAACAAATAGGGAGGAACTTTAATAGAGCTTGAGGGTAACTGTGAGGTACCAACATCTTTACGCTCAAGCCCCTATCATAGATCCTTATAGAAGTGCTAGTAAATGGCATGTCTGATTGTTGTTGCTCTGGTTACTTGGCTAGACAAGTAGGAGGGATGGCCACCCAATAACTTATCGCCAGTGACCGAAGCAAAGGTGATCGACATGGATAAATAATATTAGTGGTGTAGACTATCATAGTTAGATGGATATACTTACAAGTAGGGGTTATTTACCATACCTTGATAACCCTAGAGACGTTCAGAAGGACTAATAGGGAAGTTGCCTTAATAACCTTAAAGACGCTAGGATAGGAGATTAGGTCCTTAACATTTGTTGGAATTTCGAGGACGAAATTCTTTTAAGGGGGTAAAATTGTAACAGCCCAAATGTTTTTTCATCCTTCAAGATTAGGATATGTCTTAGGGTATTAGAACATGCTTATAGTTGCTTGGGATGAGTTTCATATGTTTTACCATTCCTTCAGCCGATTGAGTATCTAGATGTACCTTTATTCCTATGTTTAGTTATTTCAGTCACGGTATTCCCCATTTTCGAACCTCTTAACAACTCAATTTGATTTAAGTCCCTTCAATAAAGTTGTAGCGTTATCTTTTATCTTTTAGTTGGCTTTAGTTCGACTCGATTTCGATACCTACAACTCTAGATATGCTCTCTGGAGTCAATACAACGCAAGCGTAACACCTAGGAATATTATAGTATATTTCAACTGCATGTTTGATCCTATTAGAGTCCGAATTTGGGTAAGCCTATTAGAGAGAGAATTGTAGGAAATTCTCTTAGCTTACCAACGACACCAAGAACGCCTCAATCAGACATCTGTAGCTCCAGATACAGCCAAAACAGTGAAACAGTGGCGCAGAGCGCCCAGACTCAAGCGCAGGCACCCGGGATCACCGAGAGCCTGCGCCAGACGCCCATTCCAGGCGCCAGGCGCCTACTGGTACCATGCTGTCACACGATTTTTTTATGTTTTGACGCGTTTTGGCATGTGGAATCTGACCCATTGGACCCAAACTCGACCCAATTCACTAAGATTACATGTTAGGGTTATGAACCACCAACTAAGCCTCAGTTTTTACTCTAACCACGTTCTCTAAACTGCCCAAAAAGTGTCTCACAAGAAAAACCACTTTCTTCTTCTTCTCTTTGCTTTTTCTGCTCTAGGGTGTTCTTGGATAGAGCTTGTGCATAGAAACTAGAATTGAAGACTAGTATCACTATCATTCTCTTATGTCCATTGAGGAGATTAGTTTAAGTCGCTAAGGAAGAATCTTGGAGTTCTCTCAACCTACTCTAGGAGCACGAAATTCTCTTAAGGTAAGGGGTAGTTGTTTCTCATCTAGTGAGTGTATGGAACTTGAGTGAGCAATAGGGGTGTCCCAAGACCCCTACGCCTCGCGCGGTAACAGTAAATGAGTACTATCACCACCGTGATAGGAAAATACTTGAACCCTTGGATAATAATCTTCGATTTGTGATACCTACCGTAATGTAATGTGATAAATTCATTTGATAGATGGTTTTGGTGTGGTGATTGAGCCTTCATTGTTTATATGATTGTTACTCTTGATGACCTCTTTGATGTTCATGGATTTATGAGTTTTTGGTTGTTGTTGCAAATTGCTATGGCATGAATCCTACAAACTTTGAAGATATACTATATGATTTGTGTTGTTGTGCCTTGGTATTGACACTGATATCATGTGCAAGTTAATGAATTGCCTAACTCAACTAGTTGTTGTTGTAGGGAATTAGAGGGTAATGTTATACTTTAAAAACAGAATTCTTATGAGGCTAAAAATGGAGTTAAAATCGACTAAGTTAGGATTAATCATCTAGAATAATTGATACATGAGTTGGTTATGTTTTGATAATGAATTTTCGTGGTGTCAAGATGACGTCTGAGTACTAATAGTAATGGCTAAGTAGATTATGCATAATTTTCTGTCGAAAATTATTAGGTGTTGAACTTAAATAGTTAAAGAACCACCTTTCGAATTTTATAAATTTGTAGGGACTAATTATGGATCAAAGGACTCTAGATTATGCTTAATTATGTATTATGGGACATAATGGTGCGGCGTTTGGTCCCCGAACGAGTGGGGACTACCATTTTACTATTTGTAAGACAGTGGCAGGGCGCCAGGCGCCCACTCTGCCAGCTCCAGGCGCCCAGTGGCAGCCTGTGTGTGAGTTGTGTTGTCGCTTTTCCCTAGATTCCCGTTCTTTATACAGTGTTGTAAGACCTATGTAGAATGCCTAAGAATTGTCTAAGACGCCTAATTCCCGTTCTTGCCGAATTGACTAATCATTTAAATTGATGATTTATTTAAGTGTTATGTGCTTAAACTAAATTGGCTAAGGGTGTTGATTTATTCTCTTGTTGATTGAAGGCACTCGTTGATGTATTGACCCATGTCTTGAAGTTGTTGTTGTTGTTCTATCGAGGATATTGCGATAGAAGTTGTTGTTGTTAGACACCGCATTTGGTTATGTTCATGCATCATGGTGTCGGCATTGTTGTTGTTGTTAGTAGGGCGTATCGGGCAAGGTATCCCGTGACGGGCGAGGTTTCCCGGTCCTACGGTTAAAAAGGGCGAATCGGGCAAGGTATCCGTGTGGGCGTGGTATCCCGGTCCTGTCGTTATTGGGGCGTTACGGACATGGTATTCCGAAACGGGCAAGGTATCCCGGCCTCGTTATAAATGGATCCACATGCATATAGTTATGGTCCTAGAAATATATCATTTTACATGATAACATGCCTGGTTGTTTAGTTTTTGGTGGGGTACTTTAATGTTGTGGTTGATGTTGTGGCATGTGATATTTAATTTGTGTGGTAACTTCTTTATGTTGGGGTTGTTGTTGTAGTACTTGGTGATTAGATGTGGTCATTGGAATTGTTGTTATATTGCGCATTGTTCATCGATTTCCTTCCTTTGTATGTACTATTTGAGGTTATGATGACTAACCCCTTTTGTGGCTATGCATATCCCATTGGGTATGTATAGATGATGAGATGCAGTGTTGAGGTGTTAATGCCGATGGGTTATCGTGATGGCTCGTTGGAATAGATAGAAGACTTATTTTGTTTTGAACAAGTTATTGTATTTTTTTGTTGTATTAATTAGGGAAGCTACAATTAATGTGACATCGGGGAACCTTAGGTTTATCTCCTTTTGATGTTTTCCTTCTTGTACTATGTTTGATTTCCATGAAGTTGAGAGTAGCAGCCCTACCTTATTTGAAATGAAAAGCTTTTACTTGGATCAAAATTTTATTTCTTGTTCTTTCCTTCTTACATTGCTAAAATGCCATGACGGGGTAGAGGGTGTCACATTTAGTGGTATCGAGCTCGGCTTGTTCTTGGCCGTGGTATGTGTCTATCATGTAATCTCTGTGTACTCTTGTATGATTATCTATGTTAGAATAGATGTTGGTATGAGATTTTAAGACTTTACTTAGTGACTGATTCATTTCTTGACTGCCTAAGTGAGAAGGGATGAAGAACGAGAGTAACCATGTTGTCCTCGATGTTGTTGGAAGCTTGATTGATGTGAAGGGACGTTCGACCCGGGATGAGCACCACATTGGATTTGTGGGATGGAGAAAATTGTTCTGAGGGATGACTTGCACGGATGCTCCGAAGGTGGCATTCGTTACATTCATATTGACCGACGAAGCTGAACATTGGTGGGATGACACTTGCTAACGCTTGGAAAAGCTAAAGTTGCTATCAGCTGGAAGCTGTTCAATGGGAGATTTTCTTTGGAGAAGTGTTTTCTAGTCTGAAGGGTAGCAAGGGTCACTACATTAGTTAGTGCCAGGAAACTAAAGTCATAGGTTGCAAGTGCCATAAGCCGGGCCATATTTGTAGAGACTGTAAGGGAGTTAAGCCTGAACCAGCTAGTGGGAGTACGCCTCAGATGCCCTAAGCTAATAAGATAAAGTCCACTGGCCGAGTCTTCACCCTCGCAGGAGTAGAAACAGCTGAGTTAGAGAGCCTCATTCAAGGTATATGTCGCATTGAGAGGATTTCCAGTTGCCCAATTGTTTCTTGCCCCATTTGCTTTGAACGTTTGTTCTTGGGTTGTGATAGGTAGAAGTGTGGGGTAAACCATAGTTGACTATTAACACTGAGTATGAACTAGATTGTTACGTTAGATGCGTTAGATCCCCCATTTTAGATTAGGCGACAGGCCACGAGAGTTAGCTTCGGGGATGTACTATGATAGTAGATAGTGGGTGGTTGATATGGGTAGTACTGTTAGATACAAGGTAGATTATCAGAGTAAGCCTTGTGGAGTGTAGTAATAACAAATAGGGAGGAACTTTAATAGAGCTTGAGGGTAGCGTGAGGTACCAACATTTTTACGCTCAAGCCCCTATCATAGATCCTTATAGAAGTGCTAGTAAATGGCATGTCTGATTGTTGTTGCTCTGGTTACTTGGCTAGACAAGTAGGAGGGATGGCCACCCAATAACTTATCGCCAGTGACCGAAGCAAAGGTGATCGACATGGATAAATAATATTAGTGGTGTAGACTATCATAGTTAGATGGATATACTTACAAGTAGGGGTTTGTTACCTTACCATGATAACCCTAGAGACGTTCAGAAGGACTAATAGGGAAGTTGCCTTAATAACCTTAAAGACGCTAGGATAGGAGATTAGGTCCTTAACATTTGTTGGAATTTCGAGGACGAAATTCTTTTAAGGGGGGTAGAATTGTAACAGCCCAGATGTTTTTTCATCCTTCAAGATTAGGATATGTCTTAGGGTATTAGAACATGCTTATAGTTGCTTGGGATGGGTTTCATATGTTTTACCATTCCTTCAGCCGATTGAGTATCTAGATGTACCTTTATTCCTATGTTTAGTTATTTCAGTCACCGTATTCCCCATTTTCGAACCTCTTAACAACTCAATTGGATTTAAGTCCCTTCAATAAAGTTGTAGCGTTATCTTTTATCTTTTAGTTGGCTTTAGTTCGACTCGATTTCGATACCTACAACTCTAGATATGCTCTCTAGAGTCAATACAACGCAAGCGTAACACCTAGGAATATTATAGTATATTTCAACTGCATGTTTGATCCTATTAGAGTCCGAATTTGGGTAAGCCTATTAGAGAGAGAATTGTAGGAAATTCTCTTAGCTTACCAACGACACCAAGAACGCCTCAATCAGACATATGTAGCTCCAGATACAGCCAAAACAGTGAAACAGTGGCGCAGAGCGCCCAGACTCAAGCGCAGGCACCCGGGATCACCGAGAGCCTGCGCCAGACGCCCATTCCAGGCGCCAGGCGCCATCGTACCATGTCGTCACACGATTTTTTATGTTTTGACGCGTTTTGGCATGTGGAATCTGACCCATTGGACCCAAACTCGACCCAATTCACTAAGATTACATGTTAGGGTTATGAACCACCAACTAAGCCTCAGTTTTTACTCTAACCACGTTCTCTAAACTGCCAAAAAAGTGTCTCACAAGAAAAACCACTTTCTTCTTCTTCTCTTTGCTTTTTCTGCTCTAGGGTGTTCTTGGATAGAGCTTGTGCATAGAAACTAGAATTGAAGACTAGTATCACTATCATTCTCTTATGTCCATTGAGGAGATTAGTTTAAGTCGCTAAGGAAGAATCTTGGAGTTCTCTCAACCTACTCTAGGAGCACGAAATTCTCTTAAGGTAAGAGGTAGTTGTTTCTCATCTAGTGAGTGTATGGAACTTGAGTGAGCAATAGGGGTGTCCCAAGACCCTGCGCCTTCATGTGATAACGATAAATGAGTACTATCACCACCGTGATAGGAAAATACTTGAACCCTTGGATAATAATCTTCGATTTGTGATACCTACCGTAATGTAATGTGATAAATTCATTTGATAGATGGTTTTGGTGTGGTGATTGAGCCTTATTTGTTTATATGATTGTTACTCTTGATGACCTCTTTGATGTTCATGGATTTATGAGTTTTTGGTTGTTGTTGCAAATTGCTATGGCATGAATCCTACAAACTTTGAAGATATACTATATGATTTGTGTTGTTGTGCCTTGGTATTGACACCGATATCATGTGCAAGTTAATGAATTGCCTAACTCAACTAGTTGTTGTTGTAGGGAATTAGAGGGTAATGTTATACTTTAAAAGCGAGAATTCTTATGAGGCTAAAAATGGAGTTAAAATCGACTAAGTTAGGATTAATCATCTAGAATAATTGATACATGAGTTGGTTATGTTTTGATAATGAATTTTCGTGGTGTCAAGATGACGTCTGAGTACTAATAGTAATGGCTAAGTAGATTATGCATAATTTTCTGTCGAAAATTATTAGGTGTTGAACTTAAATAGTTAAAGAACCACCTTTCGAATTTTATAAATTTGTAGGGACTAATTATGGATCAAAGGACTCTAGATTATGCTTAATTATGTATTATGGGACATAATGGTGCGGCGTTTGGTCCCCGGACGAGTGGGGACTACCATTTTACTATTTGTAAGACAGTGGCAGGGCGCCAGGCGCCCACTCTGCCAGCTCCAGGCGCCCAGTGGCAGCCTGTGTGTGAGTTGTGTTGTCGCTTTTCCCTAGATTCCCGTTCTTTATACAGTGTTGTAAGACCTATGTAGAATGCCTAAGAATTGTCTAAGACGCCTAATTCCCGTTCTTGCCGAATTGACTAATCATTTAAATTGATGATTTATTTAAGTGTTATGTGCTTAAACTAAATTGGCTAAGGGTGTTGATTTATTCTCTTGTTGATTGAAGGCACTCGTTGATGTATTGACCCATGTCTTGAAGTTGTTGTTGTTGTTCTATCGAGGATATTGCGATAGAAGTTGTTGTTGTTAGACACCGCATTTGGTTATGTTCATGCATCATGGTGTTGGCATTGTTGTTGTTGTTAGTAGGGCGTATCGGGCAAGGTATCCCGTGACGGGCGAGGTTTCCCGGTCCTACGGTTAAAAAGGGCGAATCGGGGCAAGGTATCCCGTGACGGGCGTGGTATCCCGGTCCTGTCGTTATTGGGGCGTTACGGACATGGTATTCTGAAACGGGCAAGGTATCCCGGCCTCGTTATAAATGGAACCACATGCATATAGTTATGGTCCTAGAAATATATCATTTTACATGATAACATGCCTGGTTGTTTAGTTTTTGGTGGTGTACTTTAATGTTGTGGTTGATGTTGTGGCATGTGATATTTAATTGTTGTGGTAACATCTTTATGTCGTGGTTGATGTTGTAGTACTGGTGATTAGATGTGGTCATTGGAATTGTTGTTATATTGCGCATTGTTCACTGATTTCCTTCACTGTATGTACTATTTGAGGTTATGATGACTAACCCCTTTTGTGGCTATGCATATCCCATTGGGTATGTATAGATGATGAGATTGCAGGTGTTGAGGGTGTTAATGCCGATGGGTTATCGTGATGGCTCGTTGGAATAGATAGAAGACTTATTTTGTTTTGAACAAGTTATTGTATTTTTTTTGTTGTATTAATTAGGGAGAAGCTCTGAATTAATGTGACATCGGGGAACCTTGGGTTTATCTCCTTTTGATGTTTTCCTTCTTGTACTATGTTTGATTTCCGCAAGTTGAGAGTGACAGCCCTACCTTATTTGAAATGAAAAGCTTTTACTTGGATCAAAATTTTATTTCTTGTTCTTTCCTTCTTACATTGCTAAAATGCCATGACGGGGTAGAGGGTGTCACATTTAGTGGTATCAGAGCTCGGCTTGTTCTTCAGGCCGTGGTATGTGTCTATCATGTAATCTCTGTGTACTCTTGTATGATTATCTATGTTAGAATAGATGTTGGTATGAGATTTTAAGACTTTACTTAGTGACTGATTCATTTCTTGACTGCCTAAGTGAGAAGGGATGAAGAACGAGAGTAACCATGTTGTCCTCGACGTTGTTGGAAGCTTGATTGATGTGAAGGGACGTTCGACCCGGGATGAGCACCACATTGGATTTGTGGGATGGAGAAAATTGTTCTGAGGGATGACTTGCACGGATGCTCCGAAGGTGGCATTCGTTACATTCATATTGACCGACGAAGCTGAACATTGGTGGGATGACACTTGCTAACGCTTGGAAAAGCTAAAGTTGCTATCAGCTGGAAGCTGTTCAATAGGAGATTTTCTTTGGAGAAGTGTTTTCTAGTCTGAAGGGTAGCAAGGGTCACTACATTAGTTAGTGCCAGGAAACTAAAGTCATAGGTTGCAAGTGCCATAAGTCGGGCCATATTTGTAGAGACTGTAAGGGAGTTAAGCCTGAACCAGCTAGTGGGAGTACGCCTCAGATGCCCTAAGCTAATAAGATAAAGTCCACTGGCCGAGTCTTCACCCTCGCAGGAGTAGAAACAGCTGAGTTAGAGAGCCTCATTCAAGGTATATGTCGCATTGAGAGGATTTCCAGTTGCCCAATTGTTTCTTGCCCCATTTGCTTTAAACGTTTGTTCTTGGGTTGTGATAGGTAGAAGTGTGGGGTAAACCATAGTTGACTATTAACACTGAGTATGAACTAGATTGTTACGTTAGATGCGTTAGATCCCCCATTTTAGATTAGGCGACAGGCCACGAGAGTTAGCTTCGGGGATGTACTATGATAGTAGATAGTGGGTGGTTGATATGGGTAGTACTATTAGATACAAGGTAGATTATCAGAGTAGCGCAGCGGAATTGTGGTAATAACAAATAGGGAGGAACTTTAATAGAGCTTGAGGGTAACTGTGAGGTACCAACATTTTTACGCTCAAGCCCCTATCATAGATCCTTATAGAAGTGCTAGTAAATGGCATGTCTGATTGTTGTTGCTCTGGTTACTTGGCTAGACAAGTAGGAGGGATGGCCACCCAATAACTTATCGCCAGTGACCGAAACAAAGGTGATCGACATGGATAAATAATATTAGTGGTGTAGACTATCATAGTTAGATGGATATACTTACAAGTAGGGGTTAGTTACCTTACCATGATTACCCTAGAGACGTTCAGAAGGACTAATAGGGAAGTTGCCTTAATAACCTTAAAGACGCTAGGATAGGAGATTAGGTCCTTAACATTTGTTGGAATTTCGAGGACGAAATTCTTTTAAGGGGGGTAGAATTGTAACAGCCCAGATGTTTTTTCATCCTTCAAGATTAGGATATGTCTTAGGGTATTAGAACATGCTTATAGTTGCTTGGGATGGGTTTCATATGTTTTACCATTCCTTCAAATTGATTGAGTATCTAGATGTACCTTTATTCCTATGTTTAGTTATTTCAGTCACCGTATTCCCCATTTTCGAACCTCTTAACAACTCAATTGGATTTAAGTCCCTTCAATAAAGTTGTAGCGTTATCTTTTATCTTTTAGTTGGCTTTAGTTCGACTCGATTTCGATACCTACAACTCTAGATATACTCTCTAGAGTCAATACAACGCAAGCGTAACACCTAGGAATATTATATTATATTTCAACTGCATGTTTGATCCTATTTGATTCCGAATTTGGGTAAGCCTATTAGAGAGAGAATTGTAGGAAATTCTCTTAGCTTACCAACGACACCAAGAACGCCTCAATCAGACATCTGTAGCTCCAGATACAGCCAAAACAGTGAAACAGTGGCGCAGAGCGCCCAGACTCAGCCGCAGCACCGGGATCACCGAGAGCCTCGCGCCAGACGCCATTCCAGCGCCAGCGCCATCGTACCATCTTTGTCACACGATTTTTTTATGTTTTGACGCATTTTGGCATGTGGAATCTGACCCATTGGACCCAAACTCGACCCAATTCACTAAGATTACATGTTAGGGTTATGAACCACCAACTAAGCCTCACTTTTTACTCTAACCACGTTCTCTAAACTGCCCAAAAAGTGTCTCACAAGAAAAACCACTTTCTTCTTCTTCTCTTTGCTTTTTCTGCTCTAGGGTGTTCTTGGATAGAGCTTGTGCATAGAAACTAGAATTGAAGACTAGTATCACTATCATTCTCTTATGTCCATTGAGGAGATTAGTTTAAGTCGCTAAGGAAGAATCTTGGAGTTCTCTCAACCTACTCTAGGAGCACGAAATTCTCTTAAGGTAAGGGGTAGTTGTTTCTCATCTAGTGAGTGTATGGAACTTGAGTGAGCAATAGGGGTGTCCCAAGACCCCTACGCCTCGCGCGGTAACAGTAAATGAGTACTATCACCACCGTGATAGGAAAATACTTGAACCCTTGGATAATAATCTTCGATTTGTGATACCTACCGTAATGTAATGTGATAAATTCATTTGATAGATGGTTTTGGTGTGGTGATTGAGCCTTGACTGTTTATATGATTGTTACTCTTGATGACCTCTTTGATGTTCATGGATTTATGAGTTTTTGGTTGTTGTTGCAAATTGCTATGGCATGAATCCTACAAACTTTGAAGATATACTATATGATTTGTGTTGTTGTGCCTTGGTATTGACACTGATATCATGTGCAAGTTAATGAATTGCCTAACTCAACTAGTTGTTGTTGTAGGGAATTAGAGGTAATGTTATACTTTAAAAATGTAATTCTTATGAGGCTAAAAATGGAGTTAAAATCGACTAAGTTAGGATTAATCATCTAGAATAATTGATACATGAGTTGGTTATGTTTTGATAATGAATTTTCGTGGTGTCAAGATGACGTCTGAGTACTAATAGTAATGGCTAAGTAGATTATGCATAATTTTCTCATTTAAAATTATTAGGTGTTGAACTTAAATAGTTAAAGAACCACCTTTCGAATTTTATAAATTTGTAGGGACTAATTATGGATCAAAGGACTCTAGATTATGCTTAATTATGTATTATGGGACATAATGGTGCGGCGTTTGGTCCCCGAACGAGTGGGGACTACCATTTTACTATTTGTAAGACAGTGGCAGGGCGCCAGCGCCCACTGCCCGACTCCAGCGCCAAAGGGCACCGTGTGTGAGTTGTGTTGTCGCTTTTCCCTAGATTCCCGTTCTTTATACAAAGGTTGTAAGACCTATATAGAATGCCTAAGAATTGTCTAAGACGCCTAATTCCCGTTCTTGCCGAATTGACTAATCGTTTAAATTGATGATTTATTTAAGTGTTATGTGCTTAAACTAAATTGGCTAAGGGTGTTGATTTATTCTCTTGTTGATTGAAGGCACTCGTTGATGTGTTGACCCGTGTCTTGAAGTTGTTGTTGTTGTTCTATCGAGGATATTGCGATAGAAGTAGTTGTTGTTAGACACCGCATTTGGTTATGTTCATGCATCATGGTGTCGGCATTGTTGTTGTTGTTAGTAGGGCGAATCGGGCAAGGTATCCCGTAACGGGCAAGGTTCCCGGTCCTACTGTTAATGAGGCGAATCGGGCAAGGTATCCCGTGACAGGCGTGGTATCCCGATCTGTCGTTATTGGGCGTTCTGGACATGGTGATTCAAGCGGGCAAGGTATCCCGGCCTCGTTATAAATGGATCCACATGCATATAGTTATGGTCCTAGAAATATATCATTTTACATGATAACATGCCTGGTTGTTTAGTTTTTGGTGGTGTACTTTAATGTTGTGGTTGATGTTGTGGCATGTGATATTTAATTGTTGTGGTAACATCTTTATGTCGTGGTTGATGTTGTAGTACTGGTGATTAGATGTGGTCATTGGAATTGTTGTTATATTGCGCATTGTTCATCGATTTCCTTCATCATATGTACTATTTGAGGTTATGATGACTAACCCCTTTGTGGCTATGCATATCCCATTGGGTATGTATAGATGATGAGATTGCAGGTGGTGAGGGTGTTAATGCCGATGGGTTATCGTGATGGCTCGTTGGAATAGATAGAAGACTTATTTTGTTTTGAACAAGTTATTGTATTTATTTTGTTGTATTAATTAAGTAGAAGTTCTGAATTAATGTGATATCTGGGAACCTTGGGTTTATCTCCTTTTGATGTTTTCCCTCTTGTATGATATTTGATTTCCGCAAGTTGAGAGTGACAGCCCTACCTTATTTGAAATGAAAAGCTTTTACTTGGATCAAAATTTTATTTCTTGTTCTTTCCTTCTTACATTGCTAAAATGCCATGACGGGGTAGAGGGTGTCACATTTAGTGGTATCAGAGCTCGGCTTGTTCTTCAGGCCGTGGTATGTGTCTATCATGTAATCTCTGTGTACTCTTGTATGATTATCTATGTTAGAATAGATGTTGGTATGAGATTTTAAGACTTTACTTAGTGACTGATTCATTTCTTGACTGCCTAAGTGAGAAGGGATGAAGAACGAGAGTAACCATGTTGTCCTCGACGTTGTTGGAAGCTTGATCGATGTGAAGGGACGTTCGACCCGGGATGAGCACCACATTGGATTTGTGGGATGGAGAAAATTGTTCTGAGGGATGACTTGCACGGATGCTCCGAAGGTGGCATTCGTTACATTCATATTGACCGACGAAGCTGAACATTGGTGGGATGACACTTGCTAACGCTTGGAAAAGCTAAAGTTGCTATCAGCTGGAAGCTGTTCAATAGGAGATTTTCTTTGGAGAAGTGTTTTCTAGTCCTGGCGGGTAGCAAGGGTCACTACATTAGTTAGTGCCAGGAAACTAAAGTCATAGGTTGCAAGTGCCATAAGCCGGGCCATATTTGTAGAGACTGTAAGGGAGTTAAGCCTGAACCAGCTAGTGGGAGTACGCCTCAGATGCCCTAAGCTAATAAGATAAAGTCCACTGGCCGAGTCTTCACCCTCGCAGGAGTAGAAACAGCTGAGTTAGAGAGCCTCATTCAAGGTATATGTCGCATTGAGAGGATTTCCAGTTGCCCAATTGTTTCTTGCCCCATTTGCTTTGAACGTTTGTTCTTGGGTTGTGATAGGTAGAAGTGTGGGGTAAACCATAGTTGACTATTAACACTGAGTATGAACTAGATTGTTACGTTAGATGCGTTAGATCCCCCATTTTAGATTAGGCGACAGGCCACGAGAGTTAGCTTCGGGGATGTACTATGATAGTAGATAGTGGGTGGTTGATATGGGTAGTACTGTTAGATACAAGGTAGATTATCAGAGTAGCGCAGCGGAATTGTGGTAATAACAAATAGGGAGGAACTTTAATAGAGCTTGAGGGTAACTGTGAGGTACCAACATTTTTACGCTCAAGCCCCTATCATAGATCCTTATAGAAGTGCTAGTAAATGGAATGTCTGATTGTTGTTGCTCTGGTTACTTGGCTAGACAAGTAGGAGGGATGGCCACCCAATAACTTATCGCCAGTGACCGAAACAAAGGTGATCGACATGGATAAATAATATTAGTGGTGTAGACTATCATAGTTAGATGGATATACTTACAAGTAGGGGTTAGTTACCTTACCATGATTACCCTAGAGACGTTCAGAATGACTAATAGGGAAGTTGCCTTAATAACCTTAAAGACGCTAGGATAGGAGATTAGGTCCTTAACATTTGTTGGAATTTCGAGGACGAAATTCTTTTAAGGGGGGTAGAATTGTAACAGCCCAGATGTTATTTCATCCTTCAAGATTAGGATATGTCTTAGGGTATTAGAACATGCTTATAGTTGCTTGGGATGGGTTTCATATGTTTTATCATTCCTTCAGCCGATTGAGTATCTAGAAGTACCTTTATTCCTATGTTTAGTTATTTCAGTCACCGTATTCCCCATTTTCGAACCTCTTAACAACTCAATTGGATTTAAGTCCCTTCAATAAAGTTGTAGCGTTATCTTTTATCTTTTATTTGGCTTTAGTTCGACTCGATTTCGATACCTACAACTCTAGATATGCTCTCTGGAGTCAATACAACGCAAGCGTAACACCTAGGAATATTATAGTATATTTCAACTGCATGTTTGATCCTATTAGAGTCCGAATTTGGGTAAGCCTATTAGAGAGATAATTGTAGGTAATTCTCTTAGCTTTCCAACGACACCAAGAACGCCTCAATCAGACATCTGTAGCTCCAGATATAGCCAAAACAGTGAAACAGTGGCGCAGAGCGCCCAGACTCAAGCGCAGGCGCCCGGGATCACCGAGAGCCTGCGCCAGACGCCCATTCCAAGCGCCAGGAGCCTACTGGTACCATGCTGTCACACGATTTTTTTATGTTTTGACGCATTTTGGCATGTGGAATCTGACCCATTGGACCCAAACTCGACCCAATTCACTAAGATTACATGTTAGGGTTATGAACCACCAACTAAGCCTCAGTTTTTACTCTAACCACGTTCTCTAAACTGCCCAAAAAGTGTCTCACAAGAAAAACCACTTTCTTCTTCTTCTCTTTGCTTTTTCTGCTCTAGGGTGTTCTTGGATAGAGCTTGTGCATAGAAACTAGAATTGAAGACTAGTATCACTATCATTCTCTTATGTCCATTGAGGAGATTAGTTTAAGTCGCTAAGGAAGAATCTTGGAGTTCTCTCAACCTACTCTAGGAGCACGAAATTCTCTTAAGGTAAGGGGTAGTTGTTTCTCATCTAGTGAGTGTATGGAACTTGAGTGAGCAATAGGGGTGTCCCAAGACCCTGCGCCTCATGAATAACGATAAATGAGTACTATCACCACCGTGATAGGAAAATACTTGAACCCTTGGATAATATTCTTCGATTTGTGATGCCTACCGTAATGTAATGTGATAAATTCATTTGATAGATGGTTTTGGTGTGGTGATTGAGCCTTATTTGTTTATATGATTGTTACTCTTGATGACCTCTTTGATGTTCATGGATTTATGAGTTTTTGCTTGTTGTTGCAAATTGCTATGGCATGAATCCTACAAACTTTGAAGAAATACTATATGATTTGTGTTGGTGTGCCTTGGTATTGACATCGATATCATGTGCAAGTTAATGAATTGCCTAACTCAACTAGTTGTTGTTGTAGGGAATTAGAGGGTAATGTTATACTTTAAAAACAGAATTCTTATGAGGCTAAAAATGGAGTTAAAATCGACTAAGTTAGGATTAATCATCTAGAATAATTGATACATGAGTTCGTTATGTTTTGATAATGAATTTTCGTGGTGTCAAGATGACGTCTGAGTACTAATAGTAATGGCTAAGTAGATTATGCATAATTTTTCATTTAAAATTATTAGGTGTTGAACTTAAATAGTTAAAGAACCACCTTTCGAATTTTATAAATTTGTAGGGACTAATTATGGATCAAAGGACTCTAGATTATGCTTAATTATATATTATGGGACATAATGGTGCGGCGTTTGGTCCCCGAACGAGTGGGGACTACTATTTTACTATTTGTAAGACAAGGATGACGCCAGCGCCGGGCACCAAAGGCAGTTGTGTGTGAGTTGTGTTGTCGCTTTTCCCTAGATTCCCGTTCTTTATACAGTGTTGTAAGACCTATGTAGAATGCCTAAGAATAGTCTTAGACGCCTAATTCTCGTTCTTGCCTAATTGACTAATCATTTAAATTGATGATTTATTTAAGTGTTATGTGCTTAAACTAAATTGGCTAAGGGTGTTGATTTATTCTCTTGTTGATTGAAGGCACTCGTTGGTGTATTGACTCGTGTCTTGAAGTTGTTGTTGTTGTTCTATCGAGGATATTGCGATAGAAGTTGTTGTTGTTAGACACCGCATTTGGTTATGTTCATGCATCATGGTGTCGGCATTGTTGTTGTTGTTAGTAGGGCGTATCGGGCAGGGTATCCCGTGACGGGCGAGGTTTCCCGGTCCTACGGTTAAAAAGGGCGAATCGGGCAAGGTATCCCGTGACGGGCGTGGTATCCCGGTCCTGTCGTTATTGGGGCGTTACGGACATGGTATTCCGAAACGGGCAAGGTATCCCGGCCTCGTTATAAATGGATCCACATGCATATAGTTATGGTCCTAGAAATATATCATTTTACATGATAACATGCCTGGTTGTTTAGTTTTTGGTGGTGTACTTTAATGTTGTGGTTGATGTTGTGGCATGTGATATTTAATTGTTGTGGTAACATCTTTATGTCGTGGTTGATGTTGTAGTACTGGTGATTAGATGTGGTCATTGGAATTGTTGTTATATTGCGCATTGTTCACTGATTTCCTTCATTGTATGTACTATTTGAGGTTATGATGACTAACCCCTTTTGTGGCTATGCATATCCCATTGGGTATGTATAGATGATGAGACTGCAGGTGTTGAGGGTGTTAATGCCGATGGGTTATCGTGATGGCTCGTTGGAATAGATATAAGACTTATTTTTGTTTTGAACAAGTTATTGTATTTTTTTTGTTGTATTAATTAGGGAGAAGCTCTGAATTAATGTGACATCGGGGAACCTTGGGTTTATCTCCTTTTGATGTTTTCCCTCTTGTACTATGTTTGATTTCCGCAAGTTGAGAGTGACAGCCCTACCTTATTTGAAATGAAAAGCTTTTACTTGGATCAAAATTTTATTTCTTGTTCTTTCCTTCTTACATTGTTAAAATGCCATGACGGGGTAGAGGGTGTCACAAATCACACTTGAGTGCTGTTAAAAGAATACTTAGATATTTACAAGGATCTACTAATCTTAGTTTGCTTTATAAGAAATCAAAAGATTACAAGTTAGTAAGATTCTGTGATGTTGATTTTACTAGAGACCGAATTGAAAGAAAGAGCACAAGTGGAGGTTGCTAATTCCTTGGAGCAAATCTTGTGTCTTGGTCAAGCAAAAGACAAAGCACCATTGCACTCTCCACAGCAAAAGCTGAATACATCTCAGAAGCAAGTTGTAATTCTCAACTTCTGTGGATGAAATATCAACTTGAAGACTATTTTATAAAAGAGAGTAACATTCCTATCTTTTGTGATAATACATCTGCAATTTGCCTTAATAAGAATCCAATACTGCATTCTAGAGCAAAGCACATTGAGATTAAGCATCACTTCATAAGAGACTATGTTCAAAAGGGTATACTTAAAATTAAGTTTGTAGACACTGATCATTAGTGGGCTGACATTTTCACAAAACCCCTTGCTGAAGATAAATTCAATTTTATAAGAAGAAATTTAAATTTTCATCTTATAGAAGAATGATTAATCTCAGTGTCTTGTGAAATGTATTATTCTGCATCTGGTATGACATAAGCATTCACACATGTAAGCATATAATATGTCATTCACATTGTATAACTCAGCATCTGGTGCACTCATTGCATGCATCCGGGTACACACGTGTCCCATGCATGTGGGACTGAAGCATCTCATCACACCTACTGAATCATGATTAAATTTGTCTTCTCAATAAAAATCTTTTTCTTGATTTACTTTATTTTGGCAACTGCATTTAATGTGAAACGAATCTTTTATTTTTATTTTTGTATTTAATTTTATTAAGGAAATGTGAAGCGGTTTTGAAAAAGCACTGTACTATTCTTTTAAAACTTACCCACTACTCCACTATCTCTCTCACTTCCTTCGTACACTCTATTTTTTGCTGAAAACTGTTTTCCCTCCTTCTCTTTGTTTGCTCTCTCTGGAAACCCTAAACCTCCATCACCTATTCCTCTACTGCAACCAAGTTTCTTGCCAAGTTTCTGAGAACCAACACTGAACTTCAGCGTCTTTATATTCTTTCTTTTAGAAAGCTATTGTCTTAAGCTTAATCTTTTCATCCTCTCTATGAGAGTTATTTGATTGTGTTCAAAATATCTTTGTGAAAGTGGTATTGCCTAATAACATGCTTGATTCCTCAAAGGCTCGATCGTACTGAGTCGTTTTGAGAAGTTAAGTGTATTGTCAAGTTTGTGACAATAGAATACTCTTAAAAAAATTTGTAATCAGGTTGATTATAGTGAAAATCCTTCAAGAACGAATGGACTAGACGTAGCTACCAGTTTGGTGGTGAACTAGTATAAATCTCTGTGTCTCTTGCTTTACTGCTTTACATTTACTTTTGTCTTGCAAAGAAAAACGAGTTTCCATAAACTACATTCCAGCGTCTGGTTCAATTTCAGCATCCGGTAGCAAACAGTTTTCAAAACAAAGTGTTTTTAACTTAAAGTTTGCGAAAAGTTTTAACACAATTCAACCCCCTTTTTGTGCTCACTTTCATTTGTGGAATGGAGTATTGCGTTGGTGTCCAGTGATGAATATGCTATGCTACAACGATGCCTTTATCTCAGTATGCTGTAGTACCAGCATGCTGTTCATGGCTCCCAAACATATACACAGATCTCCCCTGCTATCTTGCAATAACTTCTTAAACCTCAAATGTGCGAACTCAACCCTGTTGCAAAAATAAAAATACCATATTAGATACATTAACAAAATTTGGATAACATGTAACACCCTATGAACACCAAATTTTAACCGGTATTTTCAAGAATTTTAAGAAAAACCGCAAAAATATTTTGTTCTTTTAACATTTGTTTGTGTGCATTGTTTTACTCTTGTTTTATTTTATTTTGTTAAAAAAGAAAAAAAAATCAAAAATCAAAAATCAAAAAATAAGAATTATCTTTTTTTAGTCCGTCTTTACTTATAAAAATGAATAAATTAAAAAATCAAAAAAAATTACTATGATACTTTTTACTGTTGTATTTGCTTCTTCACATGTCACCATGCTGGTGCAAGGGAAAAACAAAAAAGATGAGAGGCTTAGTTGGACTTTAAATCTATCTCATGGAGTCCATGATGCAAGCCCAAGGTGGAAAAAGGCCTAGTCCAATCCAATGAAAAGGAAAAAAATGAGATGAGAGCTCTTGTTCGGGATTTAAATCAATCTTGTGCTTCTGGCTTCAGTCAATTGTAGCAATGGCCTAGGCCCAAACCTACTGAGTATCAGGGTGTGACATTTGTTCCAATCACCCTGTAAATCTTCAGTCATAAAACACGGGATTTATTTCTCTCCCCCAATATCGCAAGTCAACAGTCAAAGGATCCTAGTGTTTAAAAACATAAGAGAAACTCTTGCTGTGATTGATAGAACTCACAAGACAGAATCCTTGAGTAAAAGAGGGAATCGCTGCTCTAATTGAAATCGCACCATATTTCATATAATTTTGTCCGGCAATTACCATTAAGGAGCAAGATAATTGGGGAAGAATTGATTGCAAGGTGTCAAAAGGTCTCTTTAAATACCAGAGGAAGGCACCACCATCGGGAGGCAAATAGTGAGAAAAGAAAGAACGAACACTCACCAGAACAAGAAATAGAGAAATTGTGAGCAGGGGCACTGTTGCATGAGAGAAAGGAGAAGCAACCCAGTGACCCACATAGTGATCTGTAATTTTTTCTTTTACCAGTTGCTCGATGTTTCTTGTATACTCTCTCTTTGTCGTGTTAATTAATATATAAATCAAATGCTTTCATTTTTTTTTCTTCCCTTTTTTAGCTTCTAATATTTCAGTTTATTTTATTGTATTTTACATTCTCTTAAAAAGGGGATAGTAAGTGATAATGGTTAGGACTCATGGTCTATGGGGACATGTTCTGATAGATTCACGTGGGTATCTTAATATATATAAACAAAAGTGGTCACTGAAGGCTATCTTTCCCTCCTAAGAGCAACTGTAGCGCCAGTTGCCAAAAATTAGTGCACCGTGATTTAGCAACGTGGCAGTTGATGTGTGCCAAAATTTAGTGCACCGTTCACTATTTTTTCGGTCAAAGCATTTGTGTAGTTGCCGGTAACAAAAGGAAAAACCTGTCCACTATGAGAGAGAGAGAGAAGAAAATTGTGAGAGAGAGAAGTGGGCTCCATGGTGTCAGTTAGAGAACGTGGGTGAGACAATTTGTAAACACTGTGCTGCTGATGCTCTAAAATGCCACCTAATTTGTCTGCCCAAAATGCATCCCTATCATCTGAGAAAAATCCTCATTTAATGTTTCTACCTACCAGCCTTTAATGTCTTCTGTAAATCATTCTTCTTCACATTTCAATTTTTTTACCTTCACACTTCCTGTAACACGCGTATTTTTACGATGCGTTAATTAGTGCTATTTAGTGTATTTTGTCGTATTTACGCTATAATAAAACAATTTCTTGTTCTCTAAGCAAGTGTATTAATTAAATCAAGATCAAATGATATTTGAGAGTTAATATTTTATATTAATTCACGGTTCGAATATCACCAAAAAATTCTAACGAAGTTTCGTCGCGTTTCGAATCGCCGGGCAGTTTCGCCGCAGATAAAATTTTAAATGAACTCCGATTTCGATGAAAATCGAATCGTAATTTGTTGAGACTATTTTTGAGTGATTGTTGTTATTTTTATTATTTATGAAATAATATTATCACGCGAAGAATTAATTCCTCGCGAATTAATTTTTCGGGATTTTTCCGGCGAGCAATAAATCGGTTTTTCGGTTTCTCGTCGCCGTGTTTTTAAATCTTAAGACTCTAGATTAGAGGGTAATCATGAGAGATGTGAGATTAGATGAGTTAGAGTAAGTGATGGGATTAACATCTCTAAAAGTAATTAAGTGTCACATGTGTGTGGTTTTAATTTAAAAACTATTACTTAAATCTATTTTTTTATGCTAGTTTTATTAAATAAGATTATTTAAGCATGATGAGAGAAGCCCCCCATTTCAGCCCCATTTTTCACGCCACCTTCCTCCCAAAAAGCCCTCATCTTCTTCTTCTTCCTCTCCTTGAGCAAGACAAACTCCATGGAAGCTACCTCCACCTCCATTGAGTTTTTGAGCTAGATTTCTTCATCAAACTTGTTCTAGATCATCACCTCAACATAGTTCCTCATCATCTACATCATTTGGGTAAGAGAAAAATTAAATTTTCTCCCCCCAGGTTTCTGATTTTAGGACGCCATCCACCCCCCTTTTGTACACTTGATTTTGCTTCCAAAACTTGATTTCTTGCTAGGTGATTCCCTCATTTGTCTTAGCTATTCTTCCTAGCAATTATTTGAGGAGAAAAACAGAATTTTTCCACCCCAAAATGAAGCCAAAACAGCGCCCTAAACCCTCCCCCCTTGGTGTTGTTTAAATTGTTGTTTTAGTTTGATTGATATTGTTGATTTGTGAGGTTGTTTGGGTAGTTGATGATGAATATGAGGAGATGAACATCTCTAATCTCTCTTTGGTACTTGAGGGTGAAAACCCTAAGTGTGAAAAAGAAGGAAATGGTGTGATCCTTGAGGAATCAACTAATTAAGTGCTTAATTGTGTTATTGGGATTGATTATGTGTTGATTGAAGTTGTTGTTTAAATTAATTAGGTGTAACATGATAGTTCTAGTATTTTTTCAATTCTTGAACTATGAGAACATGAGGGTGTGATTTGTAATTATGTGTTAGATGTTTAATAAAGTGATTAGAATTATTTTTAAGGTTATTAGAACTTGTATGCATGAGCTAGTTTGATTGAAGGTTATGTTTTATGCAAAAACTAGTTTATGGAGGACTAGATTGACATGTGGAGCATGAATAGGTTGTTCTTTAAATTTTAGTTTGGCATGAACATGACTTTTAGCATGATAAGAGCAATGTGTTAAATGCTTTAGGATTCTTGAAATTGGGGTTTGGTTGATTGAAAGAAAATTTGGGAAAACCTATTCTTGAAAAAGTTGAAAATGAGTTTTTGGGAACCTTGAAATCTAGTTTAAATGGTTAGCTCATGTGTTGATTGATGTATAGCATATTTGATGAATTTAATGGTAATAAGAATTGAGTTTTGGAATGAAAATTGATTTAGAAAATGTTTTACAATATGTTTTAAATATGGGTGTGAATGATGTCTAGATAAGAATTGATGTGGGTTGCCTTTAAATGTGGTTGATTGGCTTGAAAATGTTAGTAGTAATGAAAATGAGTTTTTGCAAAGTTTTTTTTTAGAAAAAGGGAGTTATAGCCGAGAGGCCTTTAAAGGGTGTGAAAGGAAGATTTTATTTGTGAACTTGTATGTAATGCTTGAATGTGTTATGTTTAGGCCTTAGAAACTTTATGCAAAGTGATTAATTGATTATGTGTTATGCTTAAGGTTTCAAGAAAAAGGGTTCTTTAAAAGTTAGCATTTTCTTAAGTTAAAGTGTTATGTGTTATTTAATTTCCAAGAAAAGTGATTTTTGGTTCAAACCCTTATTTGTTTTCTAGTAGTTAGAACTAAATTCTTTAGTGAATGATTTGGTTAGAAAGGGTTAGGTTTTGAGAGCCTAAGGTTTTAAGCGTAGTTTATAGAAGTGTGCTAAGCTTACCTTGTGGTGATAGGAGTTACGAATTCCGAGATCGTGCGACGTGGACCCGAGGCGTGCGGTACCATTCTAGGAAACAACTATGGTAAGGGCGCTTCACATTCTAAGTGTTATTGTTTATGTATCTATGCGTAAGGGCAACTTTTAGATACGATAGGAATTTAATTTCAAGTGTGTATGTGAAGAAGTCTGAGAACCTCAGGGTTCGAAGTGAGGGTCTTGTACCCCTTCGTTTTACTTTTTTGATATACTAATTATTTAGTGGGCTTGTCTGCAAGTGGTTGGCAGCTGTCCCCAACGCCCCACACTTGTTTGATTGCCTCTCTGCTAACTCCATTGAGTTGTAGAGGGATGAACTGAGTTGTTTGACTGTCGTTGTTTGCTGAGTTATGATTATTGAGATGAATTGCTTATACTGCTGAACTGTTCGCACTATTTTGAGCTTGGCATGAATATTATTTGATACGCGGTTAAATACTTATTCGAATTAGCTTCTTGAATTATCATATGTGTTGGTTGATTCATTGGGGTGGTTATGGTGTTGTCGAAGTCATTGGAGTCGTCGTGACGTTTTTCAACTTCAACCCGAATAACCAAGGGTGATAGGGTCCCCTGAAGCTATGGCTTGGGTGATAGGGTCCCCAAAGCTATGGCGGTGTTCGGAACCGAACCACCTAGGGTGATAGGGTCCCCTAAAGCTACGGCTTGGGTGA
Organism: Calophaca sinica; assembly: GCA_037113605.1. Taxonomy (NCBI): domain Eukaryota; kingdom Viridiplantae; phylum Streptophyta; class Magnoliopsida; order Fabales; family Fabaceae; genus Calophaca; species Calophaca sinica. The sequence goes on from CM073734.1 coordinate 35,882,959, forward strand.
TAAGGTCCCCAAAGCTACGGCGGGTGTTCGACTACTTAGTTCACTGTCGTGTTATTTTCTTTTTTAACTCGACCTGAATAACCAAGGGTGATAGGGTCCCCTAAAGCTACCGTTTGGGTGATAGGGTCCCCAAAGCTACGGCTGGTATTCAACAGCTTTTTCGGTGTTATTTCCAGAATTGTAAAGTGTGATGGGGGAGTGTCGCGAGTTGCATTATTGGGCGTTTGTGTACCTTGTTATCTCTTGTTCTATAGTGGTGTGTAGTTGCATTTGCAGGCATTGATGTATTCTTACAGAATGGTGTGTTCTGTTATGCTGCGTTATATTATATTATGTTATTTTGGATTATCTGGTGTATTTTAAGAAGCTGACCCTTGCCCGTGGTTCCTTCAATTGATAATGGTAACTCAGACAATGACAGACGTGGTGGAGATTCCGGCGATGACGATATTGTCGGAGGTGGCCTTTGACTTCCCGAGCATGGAGATTCCCTCGGCTTGGAGTTAAGCCCCACTCCCGGTCGAGATATATATATAGGAGGCGTGTTAGAGACCTTCGCGTGAGTGGACGGACAAGAATGCAGACGACTTGATGCAGAAGACTGAGGAGGACCCGTCAGAAGATTTGAGTAGTGATGTGCAGTGGTTGATTGATGACATCTGTCTACCTTGTATATAGTTTTGGTTTGTGACCAGTCTGTCTGTTTTGCTAGACCTTTGTGGTAGCTGTTGTTTTCGTGTCCAGGTTTTTACTTTTAGAGCAGCCCCCTGCGTGGGTAACTGCTGGGAGTACCTCAGAAGTATGATTACTCGTGTTAGGGTCTTCATACTTTAGGTGTATTCCTATTTATGCATATTTAATTACTATTTCTATATGTGAAATTCTTCAACTGGCAATCTTTTGGAAGTTGTGTATATGTATTTGTGTTCAGTTGTAATGGTCCTTTTACATTTAGAATTCTGTCATGTTTCAAAAACGCTGTTGTTACTCTGACTGTGTTTTGTAAAAGGCCTTTGTTTATAAAAAGAATTTTTTTTTACCGCATTTCCCAAAAGACACGAGAGTATCATTTCGAAAACTTCCTTGCATTTAGAGTTTGTTCTAGTTTAGTAGCGCTCCGGAAACGGGTCGTTACAATAGTGATAGCAGAGCGGTTCGGTTCTAACCGGACTGTGTGTTGGGTAACTAAGCTGGTCACCGTGTCGGGTTTTGCTTTGTCGGGTAGCTAGTCATGTTTGTTTTGTTGTTGTTTGATGAGTGAAGCTGCTTTGCTTAAAATTGTGTGGATTGTTCTCATTTGATGCAATATGTGATAGCACAACACTTGAGTATGAGGTTCTGACAGGTTTTGAACTTTGTAGGAATCTAATGCCACCTCGCAGAGACCGTACGTTTGGACCTGATAACTCAACTATGGACAGGGCAATTCAAGCGATGACAGAGATGGTAGTGGTTATGGCTCAATAATCTGCTGCTGCGACCCAATAATCTGCTGCTATGGCTCAACAGACTACGGCCATGAACCAACATAATCTGCAGCAACAACAGAGGGCCGAGAGGGGTGCAGAGGCTAGAGGACTGGCCGATTTTCGTAAGCACGATCCACCAAGGTTCTATGGTGAACCCAATCCGGACACGGCAGATATGTGGATCCAGGGGATAGAGAAGATTCTTGAGGCACTTCACTTCCCAGAGAACGTCAAGGTGAATTACGCGTCTTACTCGCTGCTGGGAGATGCCGAGTACTGGTGGAAGGGAGTCAAACAGTTGTTGACGGTTGAGCGTCAGGAGATTAGCTGGGAAATCTTTCGCAGAAGATTTTTGGAGAAGTACTTTCCAGAGACTGCACGAATGGAAAAGGAGCAAGAATTTCTCCGTTTACATCAGGGCCACATGACGGTATCGAAGTATGCCGCAAAGTTCGAGTCGCTTTCGAGGTACTTCAGTCCATTTCGTGATCGGGCAGATCAGAATTGGTTGAGCGATAGATTTCAGCGGGGACTGAGGTTCGACATCCAGAAGTCTGTGGTGTCCCTGAGAATTCAAAACTTTCAAGAGTTGGTCGATAGATGCATCGAGGTGGAAGGTGTGAGGACTCGCAAGAGAAAGAATGGTGCAAGCGGGCCTATCAGATCGCAGAATCAAGGTCAGGGGAATGGCCAGAAAGAGAAACGGCAAGAGAAACCTTACAAAAGAACTCAGGGAAACAATCAGGGGCAGTATCGCCCTATGGCCCAGAATTCAAGTGGTGGAAAGCAGATTAGAGATGGACCACTTTGCTATCGTTGCGGAAGACCGGGACATCTTGCTAACGACTACACTGCGAAGGACCCAGTGTGTTTCAACTGCAACAAACCGGGACATTTTGTCAAGGACTGCAAAGCTCCAAAGGCAGAACCGAGAGTGAGCGCGGCAAGAGCGAAGGGAAAGCGTCCGACTACCTCGGGTAGAGTCTTCTGTATGGGCGGAAGAGAAGCAGAGCAATCGGATGATCTAAGCCAGTGGAATTGTGGAATGGAGGGTAACTCTCTATCCATAATCTTCGATTCTAATGCCGCACATTATATTAATTCCTTGGATTGTGTGAGCTGGTTTAAAAATTTCTTTTGACTGTATTATTTTTCGACTTAGTAGTGGTTACTTCAACTGTTAAGACCCTAGTTCTAACACTACATGACTTCGCTGTGTAGTAATTGTTGAGTATAGAAAATCCTGGTCAATTTGAGTCGCGTATCTTTAAAAGTCTTACCATTATTCTCAGGTCGGATTGGTTTTCGAATTACCATATCCTTCGGGACTGTGCCCAAAAATCGTAGTTTTTCCTAATTTTGGAGTCTTCACATACCTTTCTGTTAATTCTATCGAAGATTCTTGTAAGAGAGAGCTCAAGATTTCATATTCCCTCGCTAGTATAGAAGTTACCAAGCGACCGAGTCGAAGAATGTACCAGTTCGCGACGATATCTACGGACGACATCTTGGTCTATTCGAGGAGCAGAAGAGAGCATGAAGAGCATTTACGCCAAGTACTGCAGATACTACGAGAGGAGCAGCCTTATGCTTACCGGTCTAAGTGTGAATTCTGGCTTGAAGAGGTGAATTTTCTCGGACATGTGATCACCAGAGACGGTATGGCTGTGGATCCAGCTAAGATTGAAGCAGTGTTAAGATGAGGACAACCGAAGACTAAGACAGATATCAGAAGTTTTGTTGGATTAGCAGGCTATTACCGGAGATTTATCGAAGGTTTTTCGAAGATTGTCGCACCACTCACACAACTTACAAGGAAGGATCAACCGCTTGCTTGGAATGAAGAGTGCGAATCTAGTTTTCAGAGACTGAAGGAGCTTCTAACGACGACACCAGTGCTGATTTTGCCTCAACCGGAAGAACCTTATGAGGTTTACTACGATGCATCACACCAAGGATTGGGATGCGTGCTGATGCAGTACCAAAAAGTTGTGGTGTGACACCCTCTACCCCGCATGTTATCGTTACGAAAATAAATTAAGAAAAAATGTAACTGCTGAAAAATACAGTCGAATAAAATTTTCATAAATAAAGGTAGAGTCGTCACACTCTCATAAACTTGCGGAAATAATCAATTGACGGTTACGAATAAAATTCACATGATACAAACACCCCGATGTCATAACGTCTCAGAGCTGACCCTAAACATTTACTTCAAAAATAACAACATCGATAATAACCAAAACATCGAAAATCCTAATCTACGGTGACCGCGCCCATAGATCACTCCTCAGCCACGTCGTTATCGTCACCTGCAGTCTCACCGTCTAAACATACACAATGGTGTATGAGTAGCCACAACAAAAATGGGTTAGACATCATATACAATCATAGCACAAAACGGCAAAGGACATAGCTTAAGCAATGCGCATACAACACGTTAACTTAATCAACACATAACATGAATGCTTGACTCAACGAGTACTTATGCAATCCTATACAACGTCTACTTCACCGAACATGTGGATCCAAACCAACTCAGATGAGCGAGTGAGAAAACATCATCACTCTTGAGTACGAACAGTGTCTAGTCAGGGTAACCGGTATATTTATTGGTCACGCCCCAGCTGTGGTAGCTAACCACCGCCTTTATAAAAGACGCTCTGCGGATTGACCCCCAAGGCCGGGTACCTTGCCCATCATGGCCGATACTATATCGCATCATCGTTGCTCACCCCCAATAACGTTAACTTAACAAGACACATATGATGCATGAACACAAACCAAGCAAGCGTCTAACAACAACAACAACAACAACTCACCAACCATCTCATCAAGCGGCCGGCTATAACAACGATAACAAGGTACTACTCGTCAGTAAACTGACAAATTTCCCACAATCTTGGAACAAGTCCAAGTTATCAACCTACCTCACCACACTAAGTCTAGGCTAACTTAACTAAATTTCCAACTCTTAACTCAAGTGTTTCAACTTACTAATTTAACCGGACGTACCGTACTACTCCCCTAAAATTATAGAACACTATCCAAGAGAGTTTGGGTCAATACTTATTATATCCTGAATTTAAAAATTCAATTAGTGAGACTTTGCTAAAATAATTCTAGACTTAGTCATCTTTCTGCATAATTTTTCTGTATAACTATTACTCTAAGTTGTCAACTAGGCTGAAATACTCATAACACCAAATCTTGCTTCTAAAGCATTTAAACCATCGACACCACAATATGACCATCATATCCTAGTCCTAAGACTTGCTTGTACCATAACTTAAACGCTAAAAATATCATTATACCTTAGTTAACTCCTAACAATTACACCCATCATCCATACTTTATCCTTTCACATAACCATGATATACCACCTAGAGAATCTAAGTGTAACAAACCACCCTCTATGATCATCTAGCTCTCACTCAACACAACAAATCCAGAACATCAAATAGCAACAAGCAATCTCATTTAAACACATTTACATACATTTATCAATAACAAGCCAAGACAACCAAATCATCATATGATCCATACATGACATTTCATCGTAACACATCAATTCAAACAACACCTTATAAGACAATTTCAATTAACATTAACATCATGACATAATTTAATATCAAATTTTCCCATCACAATGGCAATGGTACTTATTTTGCACAACCATGTCAAGTCTAGGGACCATGGGACGTCCCTATTGCCTAATTATATCCATGAGCCCACTAATCTTGTATCCATCTACCCCTTATCTCAATAAAAAGTTTGAAGTATTCCAAGGCGAAGAAAACTGGCTACAACGACAATTTGAGCACCAACTGAGCACAGGATAAAATTTACGGAAGAGCGAAACACGGCTGGAAAAAATAACAATTAGTATAATATATTTTTTTAGAATTTTTAAGGCTGAAACGAAATTAAAAGGAAGCAAAAAGAGTGACCGAAAAACGCCATACCGAGACAAAAGGGTTACAAGGGGTCCGGCGTCAACTTCACCGAATCGAGCAAAGGAGTAGTGCTTTCTGAAGGTTTTGACGTGAGGAATCCGAAAATCACGTCCGTTTTTTGAACCGAAAACTGTGGTGGCCGAAAAATGGCAAATACAGTCCGCCTGGAGAAGGAAGTCACGATGAACGGCACAACGATTGATCGAATGGAGTAGGAAAGCGAACTCGTGGGTCGATTCGAGTTGGGTGGTGAAGTTTCGTAACTGCGTGGTCTCGAAGGAGAGCGAGAGGAGAGAAGGATGGGCGCAAGGGTTTCTATTTTCTTTCTCTCAATCCCTGCGGCATGGAAGATGATGAATAGTATTGTTTTAAGGGGCCAGGGGGTGTATCCATGAAAAAGAGAGGTGTAGCAAGGAAAAAAAGAAAAAAACTTGAAACCAATGCTACAACGTGGATAGTGGGGCTATGCTCGTATATACATATATTTTTTTTTGTTTTCTTTAAAAAAACAATTTTCACTTAAAAACAAAACACCATTTCTATACTACTTCTAAAATAAAATATTATTCTAAAATATTTATAATAAATTCAAGACTAATATTTTACAAAATAAGGTAAAATAATATAATTAAAATATACTAATTATTAAGGCAAACACACACAAATTGTCACAAAATTACCATATAAGCACACAATTTATAGATCCTAAGAATTAAAATTTGAGGGTGTTACAATTTTCTCTTAACAATAGTACTAAGAATAATAATAAAATATCATTTCAGTACTCCTTAAATTTAAATAATTATTAACAAGATAATATTAATATTTCAAACTAATGTTTTACAAAAGTAAAGATAATAATAAAACAATAAAGCATTACTAAAAGTACTAATTTCCCAAGTAACTTACATAAAAATTATCACAAAAATTATTAATATATTCAGGCATATATACATATGTATTAATACGAAAATTGGGGTGTTACAATTCCACCCCCCTTAAAAAAAAATTCCGTCCTCGGAATTTCTCTGGGTGCTATTAAACGATACGGTTCATGTCCCTAAAACATCATGCAACCTTCTTCACTATTGCTATATATATTCCACACAATTCTTTCTTAAGAGGGTCAACTAAGGTCGCTAGCTGGAGAACTTAGTCCTTCTAAAGGTCTAGAATTTTAAAAGTTCTAACTTAAATGTCTGGTGTACTAACCAATCATGCTCAAGTGACTTTCATGGCTCTTTCTAGGATTAACTCCTTAAACTAAGAAATACTAAAAATTACTATCTTAAGGCTTCAAAACTGCAACAACCACAGCGAATCAACAAGGCTAACATCTAAATCCTTAAGAACCACTTCATAATTAAAGCTATAATATATATATATATACACACACATTTAGCAACATATCATAAACAACAATTCAACAATCAATATTCACTTAAACATAATATACAAAAGTTAACGACCAAAGTACGACAGACAAAAGCATCAATTTAGAAAGAGAAAATAACATTTTTTTTTATAAATATTAATACTAATAGAAAAAATGAAACACAAACAAAACAATTTCCCTTATCAAAGGCATTTGATATTGCAGCCAAGATTAATCACGAGCTAAATACATAAGCTGATCAAAGGCATCAGACATTTAAACTAGAAATCAATAATTTAGTAATGCAACACAGTCATAAAATTATCTAACAAAGTTCGGAAACTTACCTCGGTTCAAGCATGTAACATTTTCAAAGCAAACTAAGCAACATATATAACGTAGCGCTTTCACATTTCAATATAAATATTCAGTATAACCTGAAGTCCCCTTGAAAGAAATAACACGTTTGTATATTGTATTTAATAGAGAGTCAAATGAAGCATAAAATATAGAAAGATCAATTAACCGCATGTCAGTGAATGTAACAAAATAATTTTAATTTTTTTTTTTAATATCATATCGAAAATAATTCTGCAATCAAGACTTAGTTAAGCATAACGCACACACAAAAATTATAGGCTAAAGTATGTTAGACTAAAACGTTAAAATAAAATGAATAAAAAAAAATTATTCATCATTTTTAATCTATTTATTCCGTAAAAAAAATAGAAACCTATTTATCCTAAAAGAAATAACATGTTTGCATGCAATGTTTCATAGTCATTAAAGTTAAGCACACAATATAGCAAAAGTAGTCTATCGCAAATTAAGGCATGACTAACTACAGTATTTATCGTAAGGTACCCTATGCAAAACCTTTATTATTCCTACTGCTCAACTTACTCTAGGAAAAACATTCTATAGGGTGCTACACAATGATAGACTCGGTTTCTGTTAGAACATCTAAAATCGGTTTTGTGGTCTTATCAGAAGGCAAAACAATATATTTCCCAAAGATTAACTAATGTCCCCCATTACGTTCTACTTCTATCCTCACTCTAAGCTTGTCTCTACGCCTAGGAAAAATTACTTTCCACCTTTAGAATCTACGGTTTCAAAGCCTTATGCCTATCCGAAGCCCTTAAGAATTTAACTGCAATGTAGATAATCTATGCCCATAACTAATTCTAGTAGCTAAGGTAATTCAAAAACTAATACTATCCACCAAACTGATTATCATTGCTTTTCTCACCTCCATGTAAGTGATTGGGCTGCAGTCCTCCTACTGCTCACCAAGTAATCCAAGCAATAATAACCATGTGCAATAATCACCTATTCTTCTATAAGGTTCTTTGATAGGGCTTAAGTGTAAAGATGTCGACGCCACATGATTACCCTGAAGCTCTATTAAAGATCCTTCCTATAGCATAGCCACGATTTCGCTGCGCTACTCTGATAACATATTTCCCAGCTAACAATGCTGTAAATCTAAAATAAGGTCAGCTTATCCTCTCTAGTTAAGCTACTAGCCCATTGTACTTACTAGAATTCCTTTAAGGTAATGGATAAAAGTCTTGCACCTTAAGTGCAACAACTAAGGGTTAATCTGCATCTCTCAGTTTTGGGTTGATCCTTCTCAATTCACAAAGCGTAATTTTAAACAAGATATTAAGAAATTAACAACTTAGGAAATTGCTAAACCAAGATTCATAGCTAATGGTTCAGGTACCTACTATCTTAGCTCTATCTATCATATACTCCTGTGAACTTAGCCCACTGAGAATTGTTCGTGTACTAGAACAAACAAAATTAAACAAGTAATGCATGTAACTCAACTCAGAGTTCACGCCTTTGAAACACAATAGACCACACACAAAGCCCGGTTAGAACCGAACTGCTCTGATACCACTAATTGTGACACCCTCTACCCCGCATGTTATCGTTACAAAAATAAATTAAGAAAAAATGTAACTGCTGAAAAATACAGTCGAATAAAATTTTCATAAATAAAGGTAGAGTCGTCACACTCTCATAAACTTGCGGAAATAATCAATTGTGATTCTGAATAAAATTCACATGATACAAACACCCCGATGTCACAACGTCTCGTAGCTGACCCTAAACATTTACTTCAAAAATAACAACATCGATAATAACCAAAACATCGAAAATCCTAATCTCACGGTGACGCCCATAGATCACTCCTCACCACGTCGTTATCGTCACTGCCGATCTCATCGTCTAAACATACACAATGGTGTATGAGTAGCCCACAACAAAAAGGGTTAGACATCATATACAATCATAGCACAAAGCGGCAAAGGACATAGCTTAAGCAATGCGCATACAACACGTTAACTTAATCAACACATAACATGAATGCTTGACTCAACGAGTACTTATGCAATCCTATACAACGTCTACTTCACCGAACATGTGGATCCAAACCAACTCAGATGAGCGAGTGAGAAAACATCATCACTCTTGAGTACGAACAGTGTCTAGTCAGGGTAACCGGTATATTTATTGGTCACGCCCCAGCTGTGGTAGCTATCCACCGCCTTTATATAAGACGCTCCTACCCGATTGACCCCCAAGGCTGGGTACCTTGCCCATCATGGCCAATACTATATCGCATCATCGTTGCTCACCCCCAATAACGTTAACTTAAAAAGACACATATGATGCATGAACACAAACCAAGCAAGCGTCTAACAACAACAACAACAACAACTCACCAACCATCTCATCAAGCGGCCGGCTATAACAACGATAACAAGGTACTACTCGTCAGTAAACTGACAAATTTCCCACAATCTTGGAACAAGTCCAAGTTATCAACCTACCTCACCACACTAAGTCTAGGCTAACTTAACTAAATTTCCAACTCTTAACTCAAGTGTTTCAACTTACTAATTTAACCGGACGTACCGTACTACTCCCCTAAAATTATAGAACACTATCCAAGAGAGTTTGGGTCAATACTTATTATATCCTGAATTTAAAAATTCAATTAGTGAGACTTTGCTAAAATAATTCTAGACTTAGTCATCTTTCTGCATAATTTTTCTGTATAACTATTACTCTAAGTTGTCAACTAGGCTGAAATACTCATAACACCAAATCTTGCTTCTAAAGCATTTAAACCATCGACACCACAATATGACCATCATATCCTAGTCCTAAGACTTGCTTGTACCATAACTTAAACGCTAAAAATATCATTATACCTTAGTTAACTCCTAACAATTACACCCATCATCCATACTTTATCCTTTCACATAACCATGATATACCACCTAGAGAATCTAAGTGTAACAAACCACCCTCTATGATCATCTAGCTCTCACTCAACACAACAAATCCAGAACATCAAATAGCAACAAGCAATCTCATTTAAACACATTTACATACATTTATCAATAACAAGCCAAGACAACCAAATCATCATATGATCCATACATGACATTTCATCGTAACACATCAATTCAAACAACACCTTATAAGATAATTTCAATTAACATTAACATCATGACATAATTTAATATCAAATTTTCCCATCACAATGGCAATGGTACTTATTTTGCACAACCGCACCAAGTCTAGGGACCATGGGACGTCCCTATTGCCTAATTATATCCATAAGCCCACTAATCTTGTATCCATCTACCCCCTTACCTCAATAAAAAGTTTGAAGTATTCCAAGGTGAAGAAAGCGGCTACAACGACAATTTGAGCACCAACTGAGCACAGGATAAAATTTACGGAAGAGCGAAACACGGCTGGAAAAAATAACAATTAGTATAATATATTTTTTTAGAATTTTTAAGGCTGAAACGAAATTAAAAGGAAGCAAAAAGAGTGACCGAAAAACGCCATACCGAGACAAAAGGGTTACAAGGGGTCCGGCGTCAACTTCACCGAATCGAGCAAAGGAGTAGTGCTTTCTGAAGGTTTTGACGCGAGGAATCCGAAAATGACGTCTGTTTTTCGAACCGAAAACTGTTGTGGCCGAAAAATGGCAAATACAGTCCGCCTGGAGAAGGAAGTCACGATGAACGGCACAACTATTGATTGAATGGAGGCCGGAAACAAACTCAGGGGTCGATTTCGAGTTGGGTGGTGAAGTTTCATAACCTGCCGTGGTCTGACGAAGGAGAACGAGAGGAGAGAAGGATGGAGGCGCAAGGGTTTCTATTTTCTTTCTCTCAATCCCGTGCAGGCGTGGAAGATGATGAATAGTATTGTTTTAAGGGGCCAGGGGGTGTATCCATGAAAAAGAGAGGTGCAACAAGTAAAAAAGAAAAAACTTGAAACCAATGCGACGACGTGAATCTTTGCGCCTATGCTCGTATATACATATATTTTTTCTTTTCTTTAAAAAACAATTTTCACTTAAAAACAAAACACCATTTCTATACTACTTCTAAAATAAAATATTATTCTAAAATATTTATAATAAATTCAAGACTAATATTTTACAAAATAAGGTAAAATAATATAATTAAAATATACTAATTATTAAGGCAAACACACACAAATTGTCACAAAATTACCATATAAGCACACAATTTATAGATCCTAAGAATTAAAATTTGAGGGTATTACAATTTTCTCTTAACAATAGTACTAAGAATAATAATAAAATATCATTTCAGTACTCCTTAAATTTAAATAATTATTAACAAGATAATATTAATATTTCAAACTAATGTTTTACAAAAGTAAAGATAATAATAAAACAATAAAGCATTACTAAAGGTACTAATTTCCCAAGTAACTTACATAAAAATTATCACAAAAATTATTAATATATTCAGGCATATATACATATGTATTAATACGAAAATTGGGGTGTTACATGTGGCTTATGCTTCGAGACAACTTAAGAATCCACAAGAGAAATTATCCTGTGCATGATTTGGAGTTTGCTGTAGCGGTTTTTACACTGAAGATTTGGGAAGACACCTTACGAAGCACCGTATGGACGTAAGTGTCAGATACCTTTAGGTTGGTATCGGGACGATGAGAACTCTGTGGCGAATCAGACGTGATTTAGTGAAGGAATGACTTATTATTGAAGTATTTCCTGCGAAGGTTGTCGATAGAGAGATCAAGCAATTGATGAACAAGGAGATACATCTTGTCAAAGTTGTATGGGATCAGAAGACCAGAGATGCAACATGGGAGTTGGAAGAGAAGGTGAAGACTCAGTATCCAGAACTTTTTTCACGGTACGTAACTCACCGGTAGTTTCAAGGATGAAACTATTTTTAGAGGGGGAGTATTGTAACACGCGTACTTTTACGATGCGTTAATTAGCGCTATTTAGTGTATTTTGTCGTATTTACCCTATAATAAAGCAATTTCTTGTTCTCTAAGAAAGTGTATTAATTAAATCAAGATCAAATGATTTTTGAGAGTTAATATTTTATATTAATTCACGGTTCGAATATCGTCAAAAAATTCAAACGAAGTTTCGTCGCGTTTCGAATCGCCGGGCAGTTTTGCCGCAGGTAAAATTTTAAATGAACTCCGATTACGATGAAAATCGAATCGTAACTTTTTGAGACTATTTTTGAGTGATTGTTGTTATTTTTATTATTTATGAAATAATATTATCACGCGAAGAATTAATTCCTCACGAATTAATTTTTCGAGATTTTTCCGGCGAGAAATAAATCGGTTTTTCGGTTTCTCGTCGCCGTGTTTTTAAATCTTATGACTCTAGATTAGAGGGTAATCATGAGAGATGTGAGATTAGATGGGTTAGAGTGAGTGATGGGATTAGTATCTCTAAAAGTAATTAAGTGTCACATGTGTGTGGTTTTAATTTAAAAACTATTACTTAAATCTATTTTTTTTATACCAGTTTTATTAAATAAGATTATTTAAGCATGATGAAGGGAGAAGCCCCCCATTTCAGCCCCATTTTTCACGCCACCTTCCTCCCAAAAAGCCCTCATCTTCTTCTTCTTCCTCTCCTTGAGCAAGACAAACTCCATGGAAGCTACCTCCACCTCCATTGAGTTTTTGAGCTAGATTTCTTCATCAAACTTGTTCTAGATCATCACCTCAACATAGTTCCTCATCATCTACATCATTTGGGTAAGAGAAAAATTAAATTTTCTCCCCCCAAGTTTCTGATTTTAGGACGCCATCCACCCCCCTTTTGTACACTTGATTTTGCTTCCAAAACTTGATTTCTTGCTAGGTGATTCCCTCCTTTGTCTTAGCTATTCTTCCTAGCAATTATTTGAGGAGAAATACAGAATTTTTCCACCCCAAAATGAAGCTAAAACACCGCCCTAAACCCTCCCCCCTTGGTGTTGTTTAAATTGTTGTTTTAGTTTGATTGATATTGTTGATTTGTGATGTTGTTTGGGTAGTTGATGATGAATATGAGGAGATGAACATCTCTAATCTCTCTTTGGTACTTGAGGGTGAAAACCCTAAGTGTGAAAAAGAGGGAAATGGTGTGATCCTTGAGGGATCAACTAATTAAGTGCTTAATTATGTTATTGGGATTGATTATGTGTTGATTGAAGTTGTTGTTTAAATTAATTAGGTGTAACATGATAGTTCTAGTATTTTTTCAATTCTTGAACTATGAGAACATGAGGGTGTGATGTGTAATTATGTGTTAGATGTTTAATAAAGTGATTAGAATTATTTTTAAGGTTATTAGAACTTGTATGCATGAGCTAGTTTGATTGAAGGTTATGTTTTATGCAAAAACTAGTTTATGGAGGACTAGATTGACATGTGGAGCATGAATAGGTTGTTCTTTAAATTTTAGTTTGGCATGAACATGACTTTTAGCATGATAAGAGCAATGTGTTAAATGCTTTAGGATTCTTGAAATTGGGGTTTGGTTGATTGAAAGAAATTTTGGGAAAAACCTATTCTTGAAAAAGTTGAAAAAGAGTTTTTGGGAACTAAGAAATCTAGTATAAATGGTTAGCTCTTGTGTTGATTGATGTATAGCATATTTGATGAATTTAATGATAATAAGAATTGAGTTTTGGAATGAAAATGGATTTAGAAAATGTTTTACAATATGTTTCAAATATGGGTGTGAATGATGTCTAGATAAGAATTGATGTGGGTTGCCTTTAAATGTGGTTGATTGGCTTGAAAATGTTAGTAGTAATGAAAATGAGTTTTTGCAAAGTTTTTTTTTTAGAAAAAGCGAGTTATGGCCGAGAGGCCTTTAAAGGGTGTGAAAGGAAGATTTTGTTTGTGAACTTGTATGTAATGCTTGAATGTGTTATGTTTAGGCCTTAGAAACTTTATGCAAAGTGATTAATTGATTATGTGTTATGCTTAAGGTTTCAAGAAAAAAGGTTCTTTAAAAGTTAGCATTTTCTTAAGTTAAAGTGTTATGTGTTATTTAATTTCCAAGAAAAGTGATTTTTGATTCAAACCCTTATTTGTTTTCTAGTAGTTAGAACTAAATTCTTTAGTGAATGATTTGGTTAGAAAGGGTTAGGTTTTGAGAGCCTAAGGTTTTAAGAGTAGTTTATAGAAGTGTGCTAAGCTTACCTTGTGGTGATAGGAGTTACGAATTCCGAGATCGTGCGACGTGGACCCGAGGCGTGCGGTACCATTCTAGGAAACAACTGTGGTAAGGGCGCTTCACATTCTAAGTGTTATTGTTTATGTATCTATGCGTAAGGGCAACTTTTAGATACGACAGGAATTTAATTTCAAGTGTGTATGCGAAGAAGTCTGAGAACCTCAGGGTTCGAAGTGAGGGTCTTGTACCCCTTCGTTTTACTTTTTTGATATACTGATTATTTAGTGGGCTTGTCTGCAAGTGGTTGGCAGCTGTCCCCAACCCCCCACACTTGTTTGATTGCCTATCTGCTAACTCCATTGAGTTGTAGAGGGATGAACTAAGTTGTTTGACTGTCGTTGTTTGCTGAGTTATGATTATATTGAGATGAATTACTTATACTGCTGAACTGTTCGCACTATTTTGAGCTTGGCATGAATATTATTTGATACGCGGTTAAATACATATTCGAATTTGCTTCTTGAATTATCATATGCGTTGGTTGATTCATTGGGGTAGTTAAGGTGTTGTCGAAGTCATTGGAGTCGTCGTGACATTTTTGAACTTCAACCCGAATAACCAAGTGTGATAGGGTCCCCTGAAGCTATGGCTTGGGTGATAGGGTCCCCAAAGCTATGGCGGTGTTCGGAACAGAACCACCTAGGGTGATAGGGCCCCCTAAAGCTACGGCTTGGGTGATAGGGTCCCCAAAGCTACGGCGGGTGTTCGACTGCTTAGTTCACTGTCGTGTTTTTTTTTTAACTCGACCTGAATAACCAAGGGTGATAGGGTCCCCTAAAGCTACGGTTTGGGTGATAGGGTCCCCAAAGCTATGGATGGTATTCAACAGCTTGTTCGGCGTTATTTCCGGAATTGTAAAGTGTGATGGGGGAGTGTCGCGAGTTGCATTATGGGGCATTTGTGTACCTTGTTATCTCTTGTTCTATAGTGGTGTCTAGTTGCATTTGCAGGCATTGATGTATTCTTACGGAATGGTGTGTTCTGTTATGCTGCGTTATATTATATCATGTTATTTTGGATTATCTGGTGTATTTTAAGAAGTTGACCCCTTGCCCGTGGTTCCTTCAATTGATGATGGTAACCCAGACGATGACAGACGTGGTGGAGATTACGGCGATGACGATATTGTCGGAGGTGGCCTTTGACTTCCCGAGCATGGAGATTCCCTCGGCTTGGAGTTAAGCCCCACTCCCGGCCGGGATATATACATATATAGGAGGCGTGTTAGAGACCTTTGCGTGAGTGGACGGACAAGGATGCAGATGACTTGATGCAGAAGACTGAGGAGGACCCGTCAGAAGATTTGAGTAGTGATGTACAGTGGTTGATTGATGACATTTGTCTACCTTGTATATAGTTTTGGTTTGTGACCAGTCTGTCTGTTTTTCTAGACCTTTGTGGTAGCTGTTGTTTTGGTGGCCAGGTTTTTACTTTTGAGCAGCCCCCTGCGTGGGTAACTGCCGGAAGTACCTCAGAAGTATGATTACTCGTGTTAGGGTCTTCATACTTTAGGTGTATTCCTATTTATGCATATTTATTTACTATTTCTATATGTGAAATTCTTCAACTGGCAATCTTTTGGAAGTTGTGTATATGTATTTGTGTTCAGTTGTAATGGTCCTTTTACATTTAGAATTCCGTCATGTTTCAAAAATGCTGTTGTTACTCTGACTATGTTTTGTAAAAGGCCTTTGTTTATAAAAAGAGAATTTTTTTTACCGCATTTCCCAAAAGACACGAGAGTATCATTTCGAAAACTTCCTTGCATTTAGAGTTTGTTCTAGTTTAGTAGCGCTCCGGAAACGGGTCGTTACACTTCCCTCACCCACAACTCTCTCTTTCTCATCCCCTTCTTCCTTCTTTGTGTCTCCACCCTCTCCCTGTTTCAGTCTTTTTCATCCCCTTTCCATCATCTCCATCTTCCTTTTTTTTTCTCCAACCTACTAGGCAAGATGAAAGGTGAGATCTGCGTTGATATTCATGCTACACGCCATTTCAGTGTTTTTCATCCCCTTTCCATCATCTGTATCTTCCTCTTTTTTCGGTCCTTCCTTTTTTTTTTAGGCTACTGAATGAAAATCAAGGACTCCGATGCAGCGTTGCTCTCCCCGCCGTACCTGGAGGCCCTGACCACTGTACATGTCTCTCCACACGGCTAAGCACAAAACCCTCAGCACCCAGCGAAGAATCTGTGCATTAAATTTTGCATATCATGTCCAGCAAAAACAATATCATATTTATCAAAGAATCTATGCATTAAATTTTGCATATCAGGGGCCATATTTTGGTGGATATATTTATTGCAAAATTAGGGAGTTTTTGAACAGCCCCTACTCACATAACTGAATTATTTACATAAATTGTTTTTAATATCTTTTTTAAAAAAGGAGTTAGGGTTCGTAAGAGACTATTGGTACAAAGGTGGAGGAACCCACACTAAGGAGGTGACGCCGGTGGCAGTTCAAAGTTGGCCGACGGTTGTGCAGACGGCCATGGCAGAGAGAAAAGTCTGAAGATAGGAAGGAAGGCAAAATTTAAAAAAAAATACAACAATAACAATATTAACAACCAACAAAAATGAAAGACAAGAGATGATAGTGACCAAAAATGGCCAAAACCGCGGCGATTTGATGGTGGAGACACTGTCTAGCGTGGTGGTCGCCAGTGGAAGGAGCTCCGATCATGATTTTTCTTAAGAGGTTTTCTTGTGGATGTTGAGGAGATTCCAAATATCAAAGTCGTTTTCCAGTTGGGGGCCTATGGTGGCCGAAAAAGAGGAGAGAAGATGGCGGTTTGAATTTTCAGATCTATATGGTTTCATGAAAAATATGGGAGCTTTTGGTAGGGAATGATGAGGAGATGAAGAATATGGTATTTGTCTGCTCAAGGCCGATGGAGGAAGAAGAAGACCCAGGGCGTGGCGGCCCTGGAGGTGAGGCGCGGTGGCGCGCCGGTGAGAGGAAGGAGGGCCGCGTCACTGTTCACGCGGCTGGGAGAGAGAGAGACGTAGAGAGAGAAGTCGAGAGAGATCGAGAAAGAGGGAAGAAGAAGGGAACTCGAAATGGAGGAGGAAGGAGAGGAAGAAGATGAACCAAGACTCAAAGGAAAAGATGGATTGGAAGAGGAAGCTTCATTTTAAGCTTCCATGGAGGACGAAATCAAGAAGAAAAAAGGCTTGCATGTGCCTTCTAAGTGTTGAGGATGATGATTCTGAACTCAAAGTGAAGGAAGAAGGGGAAAGAGGATTTTTGGAATTGAAATCCCTAACTTGGGATTGCTCAGGTAACATAGACTTCCCCCAAAACCTCCCTTAGGGTGTGCTAGGCTTTACTATTAAATTTATTAGTTCCATAATTAGTTTATTAGTCATACTGAATGGTCTTGTATGGGGTTTGAATGAAATAGGGTTGGATGGTTGCCCCCAACCCCCCTAGACCAATGTGTGATGTTCGTACTGTTGCGAGTTCCATTGAGCTCTAATCGGAATATTTAATATAGTTATCTTGTATGTTAAATATGTATGATTTTGGTCTTGTTGAGGCACGACATTCGAGCTAGCCGGCAATAAGTTATTTGAGATTGAATTCGCATGCACTAAGATATATGTATTCGCTTAGTGTAGATGATACTTTGATAAGGGTATTAATCCTCTTTACACATTTTAAGTTTCCTAATGATCTTGGTTTCTTAATATGTTTTGGATTCCTAGTAATACATGTGTATGTGGCTTTGAAATCCTTGTTGAAATCATCTTGGATTGGATTGAAAATTGTTTATGTGTGAGGATGTTTGCGTTTTAACTGCAAACCCATCATATAAGTACTTTGGTCACTTTCGATGGCGGGGACCCCTTGGTAGGACTTCTATAGGTCCTTGCTCATTTTGATCTTTGGGCTTTGCCAAGTGGGTACATTCTATGATTCTTATGATACGTATTGCATTATTAATTAGTGCTCCTTGATTGAATTGTGTGTGAAGTATTGTGAGTAACATATCCTTGATTAATCCGAGCCAGTCACCCCATATAGGCGGAGGCTGGGGGAACATACTTGGGATGTTACAATATAAGCCGCTTGTGTTCCTCTGATAGGAATTGTTTGGAATGTTTGCAATTTGCTCTGCAACCCCATCGTAAGTGATTAGCTACCACCTTTGCCGTTGGGGGCCCCTTGACTTTATCCTTCTATATATAGGATTTTACCCATTCTGCGTTTGAGCTGGGCCTTTGGCTTTATCCTTGTATACGGGATTTTACTCATTTTACAATTGGGCTGGGTCAAGTGGTGACATTCATTGTGATCCTTTGGACATTTGTTTGCAATTGCTTCTCTCTTTAAAGATGTCAACTGCATTACTATGAATTGTGATTTGCTTGTAAACATTATTGAACACGTGTGTGCAATGATTATGAATTGAGGTTGGTGAAAAGTGATCGTGTTATGTTTAGGTTATGTGTTGATGTGTATTTGGGAGTTGGAAACTTAGTTGCACTATCATGTTTGAGGTTTGATTAAGGATAGTGAACAAATAAATAAGTATATATTTATGGGGAGGATTTTCCATATGTCGTACACCACGTATGGCTGGAAACAACGGTAAAAATATTTATGATTTCAAGTCTATGTTATTGAGTTTTATAAACTCACCTTTGGGGCGTTATTTTCAGGTACAACTGTTGAAGAGGTCCAGAGCATTGGATTGTGGGTGAAAAATATTGTGGTTGGTCTCCTGACCCTAAGCCCCACACTTGTTGTACCTCTCTGTCAACTCCATCGAGTTGCAGAGGGATGGATTCCATGATGTGAATGACGATGTTGTTGAGTTATGCATTTATTTAATATGTGATTGAATAACTGCCGTGAATTGCTTATGTATGGAATTGTGTTTCACAATGTGAACTGCTTATGCTGCTAATGTTTGTTGAATTGCGTTTCACTGTAATAAGCTTGCTATAAATTATTTGATATGCGGTCGAATAATTATGCGAATTGCTCTTGAATTTCGTTTGCGGTGAATTGTTCATCGAGTCTGAGAGCTTAGTCGAGTCGTCGAGACGTTTTTGAGCTGTGAGCCGGACAACTGAGGGTACTAGGTCCCCTTCGTTCATGGTGGATTAGCTAGGCGTCACAGCGTTATGGAACTAGAGCTGAATGTCCTAGGGAGAGCGAAGATCGCAAAGCTATGGCTGGTATTCAGTGGATAGTGCGGCGTCTGCTTTCCGAAAATTTGTCGAAGGTCGAGAGAAAATGAATTGTGAAATGAGTCGTGAGTGAGTCTTGCATTGTGTCTTCAGAACTGTGCATACTGTTGTTTTGCCTATTGTCATGATTTGCTAATTCTTGTAATATGTTGTGCTATTACATGTTTTATTATCGAGTGTGTTGTCAAATATGCATATCTGCTCTTTATTTTTAAGAAGTTGACCCTTTCCCGTGGTACCTTCGATTCATGATGGCTACCCAGGTGATGGTGAAGAGCGTACTGATTCCGGCGATGCGGACGTCGCCGGAGATCATCTTTGATTTTCCCGACATCGAGAAGCCCGCGGTGATGGAGTTTGACCCCATCTCTCGCCGTGTTGCATATATCAGGGATATTGTACAGACTTTCAGAGAGGACGGTGTTGCTGTGAGGCAGGAGGTGTCGCGACGTATAGTGAGTTTCCCTCTACGGACTATGCAGGTGGTTGATGCTTAGAGGACTATCCACTGTGAGGGGGCTATGCCGGCCTCTTCTTCGTCTCCAGATGGACCGCTCGTAAGAGTGTGATTTGTCGAGGATCTGCAGGAGCATCTACCTCGAGGGCAGCTGCTGTTCAGAGTTCTTCAGTAGGACCGGTTTCTCCTTCCATTGCTAGGACCCCTACTTCCCCAGTGGATCCACCCGTCGTTTGCATGGTGTGCAGAGAGGCGGATTGTCTAAGAGCGAGATCTGACGAGGATGTGATTGCCGGAGAGTATGTTCCCGGAGATGTGCGGAAGGTACTGCAATGGCGGCACGGTATCGACTTAATGACGAGGACCGATGGATAGCGAGGAGGAGGAGGATCCATCGAGGATCTAGATAGTTACAGTAGTCTTTGTGTTGTCATTCTTTGTTATATTTCTTTTTGAGAGGACTGTAGTATATGTCTTTTTGTGTACCATTTGTGGGTGACCAGTCGGGCTAGTGATGTTTGGTTGATACAGGGTAGACTGGTGGCTTTATTTTTGGAGCAGCCCTCTGCGTGGGTGTCTGCCAGGAGTACCCCCAGGGTATGATCACTCTCGCGAGGGTATTCATATCATAGATGTATTCTCTCATATATTACTACTCTGTTTCCTTTTGTACGTACTGTGTATGATGGGTATATATATATTATGCATGTATATATTTCCAGTATGTAACTTGTGTCCTAGATTGCACCATGTTTCGAAACACTGTAAGTACTCTGTGCGTGCTTACGGATGATGTTGTTTTAAAAAAAAATGTACCGCATTTTTCAAAGCACACAAGAGTACCGTTTTAAAAATCCATCGCATACAGGTTTAGTTTTAGTTTAGTAGCGGTCCGGAAACGGGTCGTTACAGCCTTGTTGTTCTTATTTTACCAAAAACCCAAATAAACAAATGAGCGTAGGGAAATAAAATGGATGAAACAAAAGTGAAATTGGGCATCAAAGAAGGATGCCACGATCTGGACAAGAGAGAAAAAAAAGAGAGAAGGATTGGACCAAAACAAATATGTGGCTCTCCAACACTCACACTTAGTTAATTTAAAAGAGAAAATAAAATAAAATAAAATAAAATAAAATAAGAGAGTAATTGGGGGTGGTGTCTCTCCTGGTTAGAGAACAGGGGGAGGGATTAAAAATTATTAATCCCAAAAAAGGCAATTAGATAAGATCAAGTAAGATATTTGTTTTAGAGCAAATAAATGAGTGACACCTTACACTTATAACTTGGAGATCAAGTAAAACAAAAATGTGAGTGAGTGAGGAAGGGGACTCATGCTGGACACAATAAAATAGGGAAGGAAAAACAAAATAAATTAATGTTTCCTATTAACAACTAACCACTTAACACCTTGCACTTAGGATAAGATCAACTTAGATATTTTCTAATAACCCACATAATCTTGACACCTAATCACTCTGCCCATAAATACCCACTAATCCTAGAGTTTTGGTGTCCTAAGATTATGGCATCGAGAAATTGCGTTAACAATTATTCGTTCGCCGATAAATCGCGAAAATTAATTTACTTATAAATTAATTCACCGCGTGATAGTAAATGAATAATTGAAAACACTCAAGCATCATCCCAATAAGTTATGTTTCAATTTTCATCAAAATCGGAGTTCGTTTCAAATTTTAATGCAGATAAAAGTTACCCAGCAATTCAAAATACGGCGAATATTCATAAGAATTATTCGAAGAGTTTTGAACTATGAATTAATATAAAATATTAATTCTTAAATTTAATTTCAATTCTTAAATTTAATTTCAAATAGAAAACTTATGTAATAAGCTTAATTGATGAATTCACCTTAAAAGCAGCATATATCTACGCTGTCTATTAATTTGAATTGACATCACGAATAATAATTATTGTATAATAAATAAATTATTCAAAATAAGCCAAAATAGTTTCTTGTACTCTCAGTAAATCATTGAGGTGATCAGTCTCTACGACTTACTTTCAAGTAACTGGAACTTTATTGCTAAAGTAATTTTTCTCAAAAATTGGGATGTTACAATACCACCCCCTTAAAATAGTTCCATTCTCGAAACTACGCGGATAGTAAGATACGGAAAATTATTTTACTCAAATCCATAAAATAATTTGTACATATGAGCATTCACAATACATACTATTCTACTTAATACTATAATATTTATAGCTACATAGTATAGCATGCAATAATAACAATCACAAAGCATATACATATAGCACACCGTAAAGTAAGCGTAGTTAGTGGACGAAGAATTACTTATGATTGACCGTTGCTTTATTCCAGATCCACGCATTCCACTTATTCACGATCACGAGCACGAACACGAACACGACGACAGCTACACGCCATTTCTACGAAAATAATACTAACCTATTCACAGGCAACCATGGTTACACATATCAGGGGTACCAAAAAAAATCACTTAAAAATTCCAAAAAGATTAAAATCCTTTTCTCAAAGCAAATAGTTTGACAATAAAATAATTTCAAATCTTCTAAGAACATCACCAAAACAAAGGACTAATAAAAGCACGATCTTTCTCTTAAGACTCAACCATTCTCATGGACATTAGAGATCCTTTGAGATTAGGTTCTCATTGTCTCAAAAACATTACACATACTTTAATTCAAAGCTTAAAACTAACTCTACAATTTAAGGTCAACAAAATCACCCCTCTTTAAAATTCTTTTAAATCAAAACTTTCTTAAAAAAAAAAAAAATTATACACCAACAACAACAAAATTATTTTAACAAGGTACATGCACTTGAAACAATAAACAACTTGAAATTTAGTTTTTAAAGACTTAGGACTTATCTCTTTCAAAACTCAAAACATTCAACAACACTAACTTATTGACACAAACTAGTCAAAACTCCACTTTGGTTTTGGAGTACAAGGATTTCCTTCAACCTTCGTGTTTCATTGTCTCGAAAATGCATAATCAACTACTAAAACTTAATTAAACTTATCCCAGAAGTTCCAATACATTAACAACAACTAAACTATGAAAGGGACAAGTTTGAAATCACAAAAATTTCTTCTTTTCTCCCTTTGAACCTCACGGCTTTAACAACAAACATTAGGGAAAAATAATTAATTTTCTTTCAACAAAGCTTTAATAACAAATATACTAAAACCACTTCTAAAACTTTAAGAAATCGAACAAGAATTTTAAAAATAAAGTTTTTTAAAACTCTTTTCCAAATCATAGCTTGAGTCAAGCTCAAGGAAAACAAAACTAAATATTTTTCTTGATCAAGACAAAAAAAACAACTAATTACACATAGCTTTTTAACAAAAGGGGTAATAATAAAACCTTTCTTTACCATCCCTATACAACTAAACACAGAAGCACCAAGAATTAAATTAGAAAAATTTGAAATTAACCTCACACACATATTATATGTGGTCACGGGTTCATACTTTAATTTGGCAACAATTTTCAAATTTTTTTTTCTTTAACAATACACACACCTAAACTCGATCTTCCAAAAAAGACAAGATTAAAAACACTCTTGAACCCAAGGTTGACTAGAAAATCATGAAATTATCTTTTACAACAAAAGAAAACAAAACCATTTTCAAACTTTTACGACTAAATCATGGCTATACAAAATCATCTAAAACATAGAACCATTTTCAACAAGATCAGTAACAAACAATACAGGAATTGAAAACAAGAATTAAAATACTCACCTAGAGCTCCTCCAAGAACTTGCGGTGCTAAGACATTAACAAAAACAGAACATCAAAACTCTCAAAATTATCAACAGCACACACATCAACAAATAACAAGAGGGGATCTTCCCCCAAAATCATCCTAAGGCTCGCGGTTTCTCAAGGAGAAAGTAGAAGGAAATGCAACTCTCTAAACCTCTCAAGATCCCTCACACTTCCCACCAGCACACGGTTTGGTATCAACTAAGGAAGGAGTTGAAGAAAATGAGGATTAGTTGGACAGAATGTGTCCGCAGCGTATATAAAGGAAAAAGGGAAGGATCTAGGCTTGTTATTCCCTCTCTATACCACCACTAAACCAATAATGGCGCTAACTATTCCCCCACTTTTTTTTTAGTCGTGGTCGACAACATGCAGTGGGAGAATCATTAAAAATTCTCCCTTTTTTTTAACCAAAAGTGGCCGGTCACGATCTAAAGAAGAAAGGAAAAAGATTGCCAAAATCTTGGTCCAAGTCCTTATCTTAGTCCTCTATGACCTAAAGAGATAGGGATAAAGTTTGGTAAACAATTTTAGGCACTACCCAATACCAGTTAGACAACTTATCACATACTAAAACTGCTATCCGCACTCCCACTAAACCTCTAGATTCCATTCAACCGAGTCAAATGGATTCCGCGTGAATTAAATTATCACAAGACATTTAATTAACGCTTGCTAGTAAATAATTGCGTATAATACTTTCCCCTAGAAAATATGAATACGCTCACAATAATAAACAATCATGCAATCAATCACATATATTCACAGCAGTACAAGGTAGACCACTGCGAAAACACAGATGTTAGTGGCAAACATGTCATATTCACAAAATTATAAAATACATTTTAGTCTTTAAATGTAATACATACCAAAATACTTCAATCATCAAACACTTAGGTGATCTATATCTAGGATCACTAATACTCCATAGATCATACTAAATATTAAATATAATAGCGTCTCCTACAGACAATCCCTTTTCCAAATTTCTGTCCATGCATAACTCCTTATTGTTGCATTCCCCGAGATGAAGTCCTCGGATGATGAGCTCTCTCCTCTGCTCAATGAGTAGATACGTCCTCCCTCAGTTGAATGTGCAACCTCCACGGTATTTGCAGTTGCTTCCACTTCTGATTTCCTCCGCCTAAACTCTGGGCAATTTGAATCCTCTGATCCATCTCTAACTTGTCTGCTTTAACAGAAACAATTATTCATTCGGAGACATTGGATTCCCACAAGGTCTTACAACCTAATAAAAATCCCACAACAGTTTTGTGTGTCTCAGCACACATTGTTCCAATTAAGAACAATTTCAAATAATTATAAG
Organism: Calophaca sinica; assembly: GCA_037113605.1. NCBI lineage: Eukaryota > Viridiplantae > Streptophyta > Magnoliopsida > Fabales > Fabaceae > Calophaca > Calophaca sinica. The sequence goes on from CM073734.1 coordinate 35,908,101, forward strand.
TAGAGCTACTTGTAACACCCTCACTTTTGTGCTAGAACCTTATAATTCCTTGTGTGTTGATTAAGCCTTTCATATATGTGAATGTGTTAATTATGCTATTGACTGGTTAGAAGTCCTATAAGATTGGCACGGTGCGCATATAGGCGAGTCGGGACACAAAACTAGCAATAGATACAGTCCCAGGGGCGCGGCGCCAGACTAGACGCAGGCGCCCAGAGCCTCACGAAGCAGCGGCGTGGCGCCAGGCTGGAGCTTCAGGCGCCCGAGCCTCACTGAAGAAGGCTGGCGCAGGCGCCAGGATCTTGGCGCCAGCGCCCACCACGATAAGTGGCAGTCTGCAGCTGCGTTTTAACTCGTTTTAGGCCGGTTCTGTGACCCAGTGTGACCCATTCTCGACCTGAAAGAGCAACCACGACCCCTAGACTTAACCTAGCCACTAAGCATCAGTTCTAAGACCCTAAACATGATTAGGAGCTGCTCATAGGATCAACCAAATAGAGAAAAGCTCTTCCTTCCCTTCTTCCAATTTGGTGTTGTCAAGGGCTCTAACTCAAGACTACGCTACAAGACTTGACCGGGGAGCATCGTTATTGTAACTCGTACAGCCTCATTGGGAGGAATAGGAGGTGGTAAGTCTTCTAATGATAAGCTTTGTCTTTAAGATCAATGTTAGGGTTCTAAACCATGGTTTTTCCATTCCTAAACCCTTGCTCTTGTGTTTTTGCTGAAGAAAACTTCAATAGGAAAGGAAAAGCTTGGTGTTACCTCACCCCATCCTAGGAGCACGAAATTCACTTGAGGTAAGGGGTAGTTGTTCTCTTCTAGTGAGTGTATGGAACTTGCATGAACAATAGGGGTGTCCCAAGACCCTTATGCCTCGCGCGGTAACGAAAAACGGACACTATCACTACCGTGATAGGGAGACTTTCGAATTCCCCAATTATTATTATTGACTGGTGATATTTTCTGTAACGGGTTATGATAAATTTATTGGTTGATGAATTTGGTGTGATGATTGAGCTTTGTTTGTATACATGCTTGCTGTGCAGAAATTGTTCACTACCAAACGATAATGTAAGGAATTTAAATAGTTAAATGGTAAACTTTAGACCCTATGAAATTGTGTTCTGCTGGTGTTGTTGTTGTTGTTGTTGCCTTATCGAAGATATTGCGATAGAGGATATTATGTTAGACACCGCATTTGGTCTGTTCATGCATCATGGTGTTGGTAATATTGTTGTTGTTGTTATTAGGGCGTATCGGGCAAGGTATCCCGTGACGGGCGGGGTTTCCCGGTCCTATAGTTTAAAAGGGCGAATCGGGCAAGGTATCCCGTGACGGGTGAGGTTCCCGGTCCTACTGTTAATGGGGCGAATCGGGCAAGGTATCACGTGACGGGCGTGGTATCCCGGTCCTATTGTTATTGGGGCTTTATGGACATGGTATTCCGAAACGGGCAAGGTATCCCGGCCTCGTTAGAAGTGGATCCACATGCATACAATTATGTTCTTAGAATCACATCATTTTACATGATAATATGCCTGGTTGTTCAGTTTTTGGTGGTGTATCATAATGTTGTGATTGATGCGGTGGCATGTGATATTTGAATGTTGTGGTAACGTACTTTAATGTTGTGTCTGATGCCGTGGCATGTGGTATTTGACCGTTGTAGTGATATTTTATGCCTTAGCACTAGTGAGTAGACGTTTTCATTGGAATTATTATATTTTGCGCATTGTTCATTAATTTCCTACACTGTTTGCACTATTTGAGGTTATGATGACTAACCCCTTTTGTGGCTATGCATATCCCAACGGGTATGCGTAGATGTTGAGACTGCAGGTGTTGAGGATGTGGATGCCAATGAGTAATCTCGGTAGTTCGTTGGGATGAATAGAAGAGTTGCATGTGTTTACTTATTTAAGTCCTTGTATTCTTCCGATGTAATAATTAGGGAAAGGGCTCTGAATTATTGTGACATCGGGAACCTGGGTTTTAATTACTTTTGATGTTGTTTTCTGCAAATGAGCGTGACGACTCTATTCCACGATGACTAAAGTTATGATTTGACATAAATAAAAAGTATTTTTGTTTCTCCGTGTTTTATTTTACATAATTACGTTGTTATAATGACTTGCTGGGGTAGAGGGTGTCACATTTAGTGGTATCAGAGCTCGGCTTGATTCTCAGGCCGTGGTATGTGTCTATTATGTTTTTGTCTGTGTGCTCGGTGTGATTGTTTATGCTAAAATAGATAGGAGTATGAAGGGTAAGACTCATTTTATAGGCTAACCATTTTCTGTTTGTCTCAGAAGTGAGGAATGGCAGGCAGGGCCGACCGTGCTGTGATTGACGCCTTAGGGTGGGTTGTGGAAGCTTTGGAGCGCAACCAGAACCGTACTGATAGGCCTGCTAACTTCTGAAGCATTGCTGATTTTCAGAAAAACAACCCTCCAACCTTTAAGGGGGCATTTGACCCTGATGGAGCCCAACACTGGATACGTGAAATGGAGAAGATTTTTACAGTGATGGGCTGCACTGATGAACAGAAGGTGGCTTTTGCTGCTTTCAAGCTGACCGACGAGGCTGAGTATTGGTGGGAGAACACTAGTCGGAGGTTGGAGAATACCGCAATCGGCCAAACTTGGGAGATATTCAAAGACAGATTCTTGGAAAAATATTTTCCCGCTGAGATTCGTGACCGAAAGGAGGCTGAGTTCCTAGCTTTAACACAGGGGAATATGTCTGTAGATGAGTATGCGGTGAAGTTTGAGGAATTATCCCGCTACTATCCTGCTTATCAACTAGCAACTGGCGACCGCTCGAAGTGCGTTAAGTTTAAGAACGGCTTACGACCTGAACTCAAGCAGGGCGTGGCTGTCTTGCCACTTACCGACTTTGGGAACTTTGTCCAGAAGACCAGAGACTTTGAAGAGGCTTATAATGAGAGGGTAGCTGCTTTCAGAAACATCAGTGGGAAACCTAAACCCACCCAAGGAAGAGGGAGACAGCCCTTAGCACCTACTGCTAAAGCATTTAAGAATACCAGCTTTAGAGGGGCTAATCCTGTCGCGGGAAAAGCAGTTGGGGGCAGCTCTTGGCCCTACAATTAGATTAGATGTGGCAAGTGTGGCAAGGACCACTATACTCATTTATGCAAGGAAACATCTGTCATCTGCTTCAAGTGCAACAAGCCCGGTCATATCAGCCGCGACTGTGATGGACTGAAGAACGAACCAAAGAAATAATAACAGAACTCAAAACCTCGGGCTAACGGGATGAAGTCATTGGCGGTGTTTGCTCTCACCGACCACGAGGCGTGGAATCAAGATCTTATCCAAGGTACTTGCTTTATTCGAGGAATTTCTTTAGTGGTGTTGTATAATTCTGGTGCGACCCACTCTTTCATCTCTGCCGAGTGTGTGAAAAATTTGCAACTGCCTACATCTCGTTTAACCTTTGATTTGTCTGTGGATATTCCTTTGCATGAACCCGTTATTACTTCTCTTATGTGCAAGGAGTGCACTCTCATGATTGGGAGTAGGAACTTCGTAGTGGACCTAGTGTGTTTACCTCTTCGGGGGATAGACATTATTTTAGGTATGGATTGGTTGACTGCTAATCATGTACTTTTGAACTGCTTTGATAAAACTGTGGTGTTTGGAGCGCCTGAGCCTAGTGATCCACGGGTGGTTACCGCCAAGGAAATTCGATCGTCCTTGAAGGAAGGTGCACAGGTATATGTGATGTTGTGTTCTATGGCTATAGAGACGAAAGTAGAAGCTAAAGATGTACCCACCATTTGTGAGTTTCCAGAAGTATTTGCAGAAGTTAACTTTTTACCACCAGAACGAGATGTGGACTTTGCTATCGACCTTGTTCCGGGAACGGGACCGATCTCTATGGCCCCTTACAGGATGTCTCCGTTGGAGCTGGAAGAATTAAAGAGGCAATTGGAAGACATGCTGGAGAAAAAGTTTATTAGACCAAGTGTGTCCCCATGGGGAGCGCCGGTTTTATTGGTAAAGAAGAAGGATGGTTCGATGAGGTTGTGTGTTGACTATCGGCAACTTAACAAGGTTACTATCAAGAACTGCTACCCTTTGCCGAGGATAGATGACCTTATGGACCAACTAGTAGGAGCATGTGTTTTCTCTAAAATTGATTTGAGGTTAGGGTACCACCAGATTCGGGTGAAGAAGGAGGACATCCCGAAAACCGCGTTCCGAACGCGTTACGGTCACTATGAGTACCAAGTTATGCCATTCGGTGTGACTAACGCACCAGCGGTATTTATGGATTACATGAACACGATATTTCGCCCATATTTGGATAAGTTTGTGGTTGTTTTTATAGACGACATCTTGATTTACTCCAAGACCCAAAGGGAGCATGAAGGGCACTTGAGAACTGTACTACAAGTGTTGAAGGAAAAACAATTGTATGCCAAGATGTCGAAGTGTGAGTTTTGGTTGGAAGAAGTGGGATTTCTAGGCCACGTAATTTCTAAAGGCGGTATAACTGTGGACCCAGTGAAGGTGGAAGTTGTATTGCATTGGGAAGCTCCTAAATCGGCAACCGAGATAAGAAGCTTTTTGGGCCTAGCTGGTTACTATCGAAGGTTCATCGAAGGTTTTTCAAAGATAGCACTACCGATGACCCGGCTTACCAGGAAGGGGCAAGTCTTCTTGTGGGATGCTAAGTGTGAGGAAAGCTTTCAGATACTAAAGAAGAAGTTGACTACGGCACCAGTGTTAGTGCTGCCCGACCCGCTTAAACCTTTTGTGGTCTACTGTGATGCTTCAAAGAAAGGACTAGGTGGTGTGCTAATGCAGCATGGTAAGGTCGTGGCGTATGCTTCTCGTCAATTAAAGTTACACGAGCAGAATTATCCTACCCATGACTTGGAATTAGGTGCAGTTGTCTTTGCCTTGAAGATCTGGAGGCACTATCTTTATGGGGCTCGGTTTGAGGTTTTCAGCGACCATAAGAGCCTCAAGTATCTGTTTGACCAGAAGGAGTTAAACATGAGGCAACGTAGGTGGATGGAATTCCTAAAAGATTACGAATTTGAGTTGAACTACCATCCAGGCAAGGCAAATGTCGTGGCAGATGCGCTAAGTAGAAAGGCGTTGCATTGCTCGACTATGATGATTAGTGTGACACCCTCTACCCCAGCAAGTCATTATAACAACGTAATAATGTAAAATAAAAACACGGAGAAACAAAATACTTTTTATTTATGTCAAATCATAAACTTCAGTTACCGTGGAATAGAGTCGTCACGCTCATTTGCGGAAAACAACAATCAAAGAAATTAAAACCCAGATTCCCGATGTCACAATAATTCAGAGCCCTTTCCCTAATCATTACATCGGAAGAATACAAAAACTTAAATAAGTAAACACATGCAAATCCTCTATTCATCCCGACGGACTACCGAGATTACTCATTGGCATTCGCATCCTCAACACCTGCAGTCTCAACATCTACACATACCCGGTGGGATATGCATAGCCACAAAAGGGTTAGTCGTCATAACCTCAAATAGTGCAACCAGTGTAGGAAATCAATGGACAATGCACATATACAATAATTCCAACAAAAACGTCTACTCACTAGTATCAAGGCATAACATATCACCATAACGGTCAAATACCACATACCACAGCATCAAACACAACGCTAAGGTACATTACCACAACATTCAAATATCACATGCCACCGCATCAATCACAACATTATGATACACCACTAGAAACTGAACAACCAAGCATGTTAACATGGAACATGATGTGATTCTAAGAACATAATTATATGCATGTGGATCCACTTATAACGAGTAGGGATACCTTGCGCTTTGAATACCATGTCCGTAGTGCCTCAATAACAACAGGACTGGGAACCTCACCCGTCACGGGATACCTTGCCCGATTCGCCCCATTAACCGTAGGACCGGGAACCTCGCCCGTCATGGGATACCTTGCCCGATTCGCCCTTTTTAGTTGTAGGACCGGGAACCTCGCCCGTCACGGGATACCTTGCCCGATACGCCCTACTAACAACAACAACAACAACAACGACGACACCAAGATGCATGAACATGACCAAACGCGGTGTCTAGCCATAACATCCTCTATCGCAATATTTTTGACAGAGTAACAACAACAACAACAGCAGAACACAAATTCATAAGTTAGCTAGTGCCTTCTACCAATAACCTGAACATGTAATATTCATAGAAACTTTGATTAAGCACATACATCCAAGTGAAACTTTGGCAAAGAAGGACTAGTTCTCTCCAACTATCATACTAATAAATCAATAGGCATCATAAATGAACCTTAGACATTCTACTTAAGCTTACAATATCAACCTAATTGCGGGGACTCGAGTTCTTTGATCCATACTTAGTGGCTACACTTTCATAGGGTCCAAAGCTTACTATTTAGTTATTTAATTTCCTTACATTGTCATTTGATAGCAACCAATTTCTGTACATCAAGCATGTAAACAACCAAAGCTCATTCATCATGCCAAATTCAACAACCAATAAAATTATCACAAGTCGAGAATAATAATTTGGGGAGTTCGAAGGTCTCCCTATCACGGTGGTGATAGTGCCCGTTTTTCGTTACCGCGCGAGGCATAGGGGTCTTGGGACACCCCTATTGTTCACACAAGTTCCATACACTCACTAGAAGAGAGCAACTATCCCTTACCTCAACTAAAATTCGTGCTCCTAGGAGAGGGATAAGGCAACACCAAGCTTTTCCTTTCCTAGTGAAGCTTTCTTCAGCAGAAACACAAGAGCAAGGGTTTAGGAATGGAAAAATCATAATTTAGAACCCTAACATTGCTCTTAAGGACAAAACTATCATTAGAAGGCTTACCTCTTCCTATTCCTTCCATAGCGTAGTCTTGAGTCAGAGCCCTTGACAGCACAAAATTGAGGAAAAAGGGGAAGAGGAGTTTTTCTCTATCTTGGTTGATCTTATGAGCAACTCCTAATCATGTTTATGGTTTTAGACTGATGTTTAGAGGCTAGGTTAAGTCTAGGGGTCATGGTCACTCTTTCAGGTCGAGAATGGGTCATACTGGGTCACCGAACCGGCCCAAAATGAGTTAAAAGCAGCAGCACCAGCCACTTGGCAGTGGGCGCTGGCGCCCAAGATCTCTGGCGCCTGCGCCCACTCTCGGTGAGGCCTGGCGCCCCGATCCAGTCTGGGCGCCCTGGGCGCCCTGCGCCTGCTCTCGGTGAGGCCTGGACGCCCTGCATCCTAGTCTGGGCGCCCTGCGCCCCCTGGAACTGTAACCGTCGCTAGTTTTAGTGTCCGACTCGCCTATACGCGCACCATGCCAATTTAATTGATCTTCTAACCAATCATTGCTGACCTGTAGTGAAAAGTTGCGGATACAGTTCCCGCATCTTACTCTCCAACTCCCACATTGCACTTTCATCGTTTGCTCCACTCCAAATTACCTTCACCAGGGGAATCTCCCTTCCGCGTAGTTGCTTCTTCTTCCGGTCTTCAATTCTTACCGGTGACGTCTCAAATGTGAGATTATCCTTGAGTTGAATCGCGTCCTGTGCTATCACATGACTGGGATCATGTATATACTTACGGAGTTGAGACACGTGAAATACATTGTGGAGGTTTCCCAACAACGGTGGCAGCGCCACCTGATAAGCTACTTCACCAATTCCCTTCAAAATTTGGTAGGGTCCAATGAACCTAGGAGTAAGCTTCCTAGCCTTCAAAACTCTACCAACTCCCTTGGTTGGGGTAACACGTAGGAAAACGTGTTCTCCTTCCTTAAAGGTCAGCTCCTTGGTCCGATTGTCGTAATAGCTCTTCTGTCTGCTTTGAGTAGTCCTCATCTTCTCTTGAATCAACTTCACCTTCTCGGTTGTGTCTCTCACCACTTCTGGTCCCAACACTAGGCTTTCGCCGGACTCACACCAGCAAAGGGGAGTACGGCACCTCCTCCCATAAAGCGCCTCATATAGAGCCATACCAATACTAGAGTGGTAGCTATTGTTATAGGTGAACTCCACCAAGGGTAAGAACTTATCCCAACTCCCGGATTCCTCCTACACACAAGCCCATAACAGATCCTCTAATGATTGAATAGTCCGCTCCGATTGACCATCCGTTTGGGGGTGATAGGCTGAGCTCAGCCTAAGTTTGGTTCCCAATGCTTCATGCAAGCTATTCCAAAACCCAGATGTGAACGTAGGATCTCGGTCGGATATGATACTAGAGGGAACACCATGCAGTCTAACGATCTCTTTAATGTACAACTTCGTTAACTTCTCCAGAGGGAATTCCATGTTTACCGGTAAAAAGTGAGCCGTCTTGGTTAACCGATCAACAATCACCCACACTGCATCGTAACCAGCTGAAGTCCTGGGAAGTCCGGACACAAAATCCATAGCGATACTATCCCACTTCCATTCCGGGATGAAAAGCGGCTGCAACGTCCCAGAAGGTTTCTGATGTTCAATCTTGGCCTTTTGGCAAGTCAGACATGCGTACACAAATTCGGCTATTTGCTTCTTCATACTAGGCCACCAGAATAATCTCTTTAAGTCTTGATACATTTTAGTAGCCCCGGGATGTATGCTCAGGCTACTCCTATGACCTTCTTCCAAAATCATCTTTTTCAATTCGGGGACGTCCGGAACACAAATTCGACCATGGAGCCTTAAAATTCCATCCGTCCCCTCCGTAAATTCACTTGGCTTCCCTTGAGCAATCGAGATCTTCTGCTCAACTAAGAACAAATCGGTTTTCTGCCCTTCCCGGATTTGACCCATTAGATCATTAGTCACTTTCAACATGCCAAGCTTCACGCTCACGGGGGTCTTTTCACACACTAGACTCAGATCTCTGAACTCTTCTATTAACTTCATTTCCCTAATCATCATAGTCGAGCAATGCAACGCCTTTCTACTTAGCGCATCTGCCACGACATTCGCCTTGCCTGGATGGTAGTTCAACTCAAATTCGTAGTCCTTTAGAAATTCCATCCACCTACGTTGCCTCATATTTAACTCCTTCTGGTCAAACAAATACTTGAGGCTCTTATGGTCGCTGAAAACCTCAAACCGAGCCCCATAAAGATAGTGTCTCCAGATCTTCAAGGCAAAGACAACTGCACCTAATTCCAAGTCATGGGTAGGATAATTCTGCTCGTGTAACTTTAATTGACGAGAAGCATACGCCACGACCTTACCATACTGCATTAGCACACCACCTAGTCCTTGCTTTGAAGCATCACGATGAACCACAAAAGGTTTAAGCGGGTCGGCAAAGACTAACACCGGTGCCGTAGTCAACTTCTTCTTTAGTATCTGAAAGCTTTCCTCACACTTAGCGTCCCACAAGAAAACTTGCCCCTTCCTGGTAAGCCGGGTCATCGGTAATGCTATCTTTGAAAAACCTTCGATGAACCTTCGATAGTAACCAGCTAGGCCCAAAAAGCTTCTTATCTCGGTTGCCGATTTTGGAGCTTCCCAGTGCAATACAGCTTCCACCTTCACTGGGTCCACAGCTATACCGCTTTTAGAAATTACGTGGCCTAGAAATCCCACTTCTTCTAACCAAAACTCACACTTCGACATCTTGGCATACAATTGTTTTTCCTTCAACACTTGTAGTACAGTTCTCAAGTGCCCTTCATGCTCCCCTCGGGTCTTGGAGTAAATCAAGATGTCGTCTATAAAAACAACCACAAACTTATCCAAATATGGGCGAAATATTGTGTTCATGTAATCCATAAATACCGCTGGTGCGTTAGTCACACCGAATGGCATAACTTGGTACTCATAATGACCGTAACGCGTTCGGAATGCGGTTTTCGGGATGTCCTCCTTCTTTACCCGAATCTGGTGGTACCCAGACCTCAAATCAATTTTTGAGAAAACACATGCTCCTACTAGTTGGTCCATAAGGTCGTCTATCCTCGGCAAAGGGTAGCGGTTCTTGATAGTAACCTTGTTAAGTTGCCGATAGTCAACACACAACCTCATCGAACCGTCTTTCTTCTTTACCAATAAAACCGGCGCTCCCCACGGGGACACACTTGGTCTAATAAACTTTTTCTCCAACATGTCTTCCAATTGCCTCTTTAATACTTCTAGCTCCAACGGAGACATCCTGTAAGGGGCCATAGAGATCGGTCCCGTTCCCGGAACAAGGTCGATAGCAAATTCCACATCTCGTTCCGGTGGTAAAGAGTTAACTTCTGCAAATACTTCCGGAAATTCACACACGGTGGGTACGTCCTTAGCTTCTACTTTCGTTTCTATAGCCATAGAACACAACATCACATATACCTGTGCACCTTCCTTCAAGGACGATCAAATTTCCTTGGCGGTAACCGCCCGTGGATCACCAGACTCAGGCGCTCCAAATACCACAGTTTTATCAAAGCAGTTCAACAGTACATGATTAGCAGTCAACCAATCCATACCTAAAATAACGTCTATCCCCCGAAGAGGTAAACACACTAGGTCCACTACGAAATTCCTACTTCCAATCACGAGAGTGCACTCCTTGCACACAAGAGAATTAATAACGGGTTCATGAGAAGGAATATCCACAGATAAATCAAAGGTTAAACGAGATGTAGGCAGTTGCAAATTTTTCACACACTCGGCAGAGATGAAAGAGTGGGTCGCACTAATCATACAACACCACTAAGGAAATTCCTCGAATAAAGCAAGTACCTTGGATGAGATCTTACGATTCACCGCCTGCGTGCGGTGAGCAAACACCACCGATCGACTTCATCCTGTTAGCCTGAGGTCTCGGAGTTATGTTATTATTAGCTGGTTCGTTCTTCAATTCATTACAGTCGCGGCTGATATGACCGGGCTTGTTGCACTTGAAGCAGATGACAGATGTTTCCTTGCATAAATGAGTATAGTGGTCCTTGCCACACTTGCCACATCTACTCTGATTGTAGTGCCAAGAGCTTCCCCCAACTGCCTTTCCCGCGACAGGATTAGCCCCTCTAAAGTTGGTATTCTTAAATGCCTTAGCAGTAGGTGTTAAAGGCTGTCTCCCTCTTCCTTGGGTGGGTTTGGGTTTCCCACTGTTGTTTCTGAAAGCAGCTACCCTCTCATTATAAGCCTCTTCAAAGTCTCGGGTCTTCAGGACAAAGTTCCCAAAGTCGGTAAGTGGTAAGACAGCCACGCCCTGCTTGAGTTCAGGTCGTAAGCCGTTCTTAAACTTAACGCACTTCGAGCGGTCACCAGTTGCTAGTTGATAAGCAGGGTAGTAGCGGGATAATTTCTCAAACTTCACCGCATACTCATCTACAGACATATTCCCCTGTGTTAAAGCTAGGAACTCAGCCTCCTTCCGGTCACGAATCTCAGCGGGAAAATATTTTTCCAAGAACCTGTCCTTGAATATCTCCCACGTTACAGCAGTTGCGGTATTCTCTTACCTCCGACTAGTGTTCTCCCACCAATACTCAGCCTCATCGGTCAGCTTGAAGGCAGCAAAAGCCACCTTCTGTTCATCAGTGCAGCCCATCACTCTAAAAATCTTCTCCATTTCACGTATCCAGTGTTGGGCTCCATCAGGGTCAAATGCCCCCTTAAAGGTTGGAGGGTTGTTTTTCTGAAAATCGGCAATGCTCCTGAAGTTAGCGAGCCTATCGATGCGGTTACGGTTGCGCTCAAAGCTTCAAAGAACCCGCCCTAAGGCCTCAATCACAAAGACGGCCACCGCCTGCCATTCCTCACTTCTGAGACAAACAGAAAATGGTTAGCCTATAAAATGAGTATTACCATTCATACTCCTATCTATTTTACCATAAACAATCACACCGAGCACACAGGCAAAAACATAATGGACACACACCACGGCCTGAGAATCAAGCCGAGCTCTGATACCACTAAATGTGACACCCTCTACCCCAGCAAGTCATTATAACAACGTAATAATGTAAAATAAAAACACGGAGAAACAAAATACTTTTTATTTATGTCAAATCATAAACTTCAGTTATCGTGGAATAGAGTCGTCACGCTCATTTGCAGACAACAACAATCAAAGAAATTAAAACCCAGATTCCCGATGTCACAATAATTCAGAGCCCTTTCCCTAATCATTACATCGGAAGAATACAAAAACTTAAATAAGTAAACACATGCAAATCCTCTATTCATCCCAACGGACTACCGAGATTACTCATTGGCATTCGCATCCTCAACACCTGCAGTCTCAACATCTACACATACCGATTGGGATATGCATAGCCCGCAAAGGGTTAGTCGTCATAACCTCAAATAGTGCAACCAGTGTAGGAAATCAATGGACAATGCACATATACAATAATTCCAACAAAAACGTCTACTCACTAGTATCAAGGCATAACATATCACCATAACGGTCAAATACCACATACCACAGCATCAAACACAACGCTAAGGTACATTACCACAACATTCAAATATCACATGCCACCGCATCAATAACAACATTATGATACACCACTAGAAACTGAACAACCAAGCATGTTAACATGGAACATGATGTGATTCTAAGAACATAATTATATGCATGTGGATCCACTTATAACGAGGCCGGGATACCTTGCCCGTTTCGGAATACCATGTCCGTAGTGCCTCAATAACAACAGGACTGGGAACCTCACCCGTCACGGGATACCTTGCCCGATTCGCCCCATTAACCGTAGGACCGGGAACCTCGCCCGTCATGGGATACCTTGCCCGATTCGCCCTTTTTAGCCGTAGGACCGGGAACCTCGCCCGTCACGGGATACCTTGCCCGATTCACCCTTTTTAGTTGTAGGACCGGGAACCTCGCCCGTCACGGGATACCTTGCCCGATACGCCCTACTAACAACAACAACAACAACAACAACAACAACGACACCAAGATGTATGAACATGACCAAACGCGGTGTCTAGCCATAACATCATCTATCGCAATATTTTTGACAGAGTAACAACAACAACAACAGCAGAACACAAATTCATAAGTTAGCTAGTGCCTTCTACCATTAACCTGAACATGTAATATTCATAGCAACTTTGATTAAGCACATACATCCAAGTGAAACTTTGGCAAAGAAGGACTAGTTCTCTCCGACTATCATACTAATAAATCAATAGGCATCATAAATGAACCTTAGACATTCTACTTAAGCTTACAATATCAACCTAATTGCGGGGACTCGAGTTCTTTGATCCATACTTAGTGGCTACACTTTCATAGGGTCTAAAGCTTACTATTTAGTTATTTAATTTCCTTACATTGTCATTTGATAGCAACCAATTTCTGTACATCAAGCATGTAAACAACCAAAGCTCATTCATCACGCCAAATTCAACAACCAATAAAATTATCACAAGTCGAGAATAATAATTTGGGGAGTTCGAAGGACTCCCTATCACGGTGGTGATAGTGCGGATTTTAGATTACATGAGGCATAGGGGTCTTGGGACACCCCTATTGTTCACACAAGTTCCATACACTCACTAGAAGAGAGCAACTATCCCTTACCTCAAGTGAAATTCGTGCTCCTAGGAGAGGGATAAGGCAACACCAAGCTTTTCCTTTCCTAGTGAAGCTTTCTTCAGCAGAAACACAAGAGCAAGGGTTTAGGAATGGAAAAATCATAATTTAGAACCCTAACATTGCTCTTAAGGACAAAACTATCATTAGAAGGCTTACCTCGTCCTATTCCTCCCAATGAGGCTATAAGAATTACAGCAACTATGCTCCCGGGTTGCGTTCCGTAGCGTAGTCTTGAGTCAGAGCCCTTGACAGCACAAAATTGAGGAAAAAGGGGAAGAGGAATTTTTCTCTATCTTGGTTGATCTTATGAGCAGCTCCTAATCATGTTTATGGTTTTAGACTCATGTTTAGAGGCTAGGTTAAGTCTAGGGGTCGTGGTCACTCTTTCAGGTCGAGAATGGGTCATACTGGGTCACCGAACCGGCCCAAAACGAGTTAAAGCAGCAGCGGCGTGCGACCACTTGGCGATGGGCGCTGGCGCCCGGCATCTCTGGCGCCTTGCGCCCGACTCTCGGTGAGGCACAGGCGCCCTACGTCCTAGTCTGGCGCCTGCGCCCTTGGGCTATGTAGTTGCTAGTTTTAGTGTCTGGCTCACGTATACGCGCACCGTGCCAATTTAATTGATCTTCTAACCAATCAATAGCATATATAACACATTCACATACATGGAAGGCTTAATCAAACACACAAGTAATTATAAAGTTCTAGCACAAAAGTGAGGGTGTTACAATCCTCCCCCCTTAGAAAAATTCCGTCCTCGGAATTATTGCTCACCTGTAGTGAAAATTTGCTGATACAGTTCCCGCATCTTACTCTCCAACTCCCACGTTGCACTTTCATCGTTTGCTCCACTCCAAATTACCTTCACCAGGGGAATCTCCCTTCCGCGTAGTTGCTTCTTCTTCCGGTCTTCAATTCTTACCGGTGACGTCTCAAATGTGAGATTATCCTTGAGTTGAATCGCGTCCTGTGCTATCACATGACTGGGATCATGTATATACTTACGGAGTTGAGACACGTGAAATACATTGTGGAGGTTTCCCAACAACGGTGGCAGCGCCACCTGATAAGCTACTTCACCAATTCGCTTCAAAATTTGGTAGGGTCCAATGAACCTAGGAGTAAGCTTCCTAGCCTTCAAAACTCTACCAACTCCCTTGGTTGGGGTAACACGTAGGAAAACGTGTTCTCCTTCCTTAAAAGTCAGCTCCTTGGTCCGGTTGTCGTAATAGCTCTTACATGCGCTTTGGCGATCCTCATCTTCTCTTGAATCAACTTCACCTTCTCGGTTGTCTCTCTCACCACTTCTGGTCCCAACACTAGGCTTTCGCCGGACTCACACCAGTAAAGGGGAGTACGGCACCTCCTCCCATAAAGCGCCTCATATGGAGCCATACCAATACTAGAGTGGTAGCTATTGTTATAGGTGAACTCCACCAAGGGTAAGAACTTATCCCAACTCCCGGATTCCTCCTACACACAAGCCCATAACAGATCCTCTAATGATTGAATAGTCCGCTCCGATTGACCATCCGTTTGGGGGTGATAGGCTGAGCTCAGCCTAAGTTTGGTTCCCAATGCTTCATGCAAGCTATTCCAAAACCCAGATGTGAACCTAGGATCTCGGTCGGATATGATACTAGAGGGAACACCATGCAGTCTAACGATCTCTTTAATGTACAACTTCGTTAACTTCTCCAGAGGGAATTCCATGTTTACCGGTAAAAAGTGAGCCGTCTTGGTTAACAGATCAACAATCACCCACACTGCATCGTAACCAGCTGAAGTCCTGGGAAGTCCGGACACAAAATCCATAGCGATACTGTCCCACTTCCATTCCGGGATGAAAAGCGGCTGCAACGTCCCAGAAGGTTTCTGATGTTCAATCTTGGCCTTTTGGCAAGTCAGACATGCGTACACAAATTCGGCTATTTGCTTCTTCATACTAGGCCACCAGAATAATCTCTTTAAGTCTTGATACATTTTAGTAGCCCCGGGATGTATGCTCAGGCTACTCCTATGACCTTCTTCCAAAATCATCTTTTTCAATTCGGGGACGTCCGGAACACAAATTCGACCATGGAGCCTTAAAATTCCATCCGTCCCCTCCGTAAATTCACTTGGCTTCCCTTGAGCAATCGAGATCTTCTGCTCAACTAAGAACAAATCGGTTTTCTGCCGCTCCCAGATTTGACCCATTAGATCATTAGTCACTTTCAACATGCCAAGCTTCACGCTCACGGGGGTCTTTTCACACACTAGACTCAGATCTCTGAACTCTTCTATTAACTTCATTTCCCTATTCATCATAGTCGAGCAATGCAATGCCTTTCTACTTAGCGCATCTGCCACGACATTCGCCTTGCCTGGATGGTAGTTCAACTCAAATTCGTAGTCCTTTAGAAATTCCATCCACCTACGTTGCCTCATATTTAACTCCTTCTGGTCAAACAAATACTTGAGGCTCTTATGGTCACTGAAAACCTCAAACCGAGCCCCATAAAGATAGTGTCTCCAGATCTTCAAGGCAAAGACAACTGCACCTAATTCCAAGTCATGGGTAGGATAATTCTGCTCGTGTAACTTTAATTGACGAGAAGCATACGCCACGACCTTACCATACTGCATTAACACACCACCTAGTCCTTGCTTTGAAGCATCACAGTAGACCACAAAAGGTTTAAGCGGGTCGGGCGACACTAACACCGGTCTGTAGTCAACTTCTTCTTTAGTATCCGAAAGCTTTCCTCACACTTAGCGTCCCACAAGAAAACTTGCCCCTTCTGGTAAGCGGGTCATCGGTAATGCTATCTTTGAAAAACCTTCGATGAACCTTCGATAGTAACCAGCTAGGCCCAAAAAGCTTCTTATCTCGGTTCTTGGGTTAGGAGCTTCCCGGTCAATACAGACTTCCACCTTCACCGGGTCCACAATATACCGCCTTTAGAAATTACGTGGCCTAGAAATCCCACTTCTTCCAACCAAAACTCACACTTCGACATCTTGGCATACAATTGTTTTTCCTTCAACACTTGTAGTACAGTTCTCAAGTGCCCTTCATGCTCCCCTCGGGTCTTGGAGTAAATCAAGATGTCGTCTATAAAAACAACCACAAACTTATCCAAATATGGGCGAAATACTGTGTTCATGTAATCCATAAATACCGCTGGTGCGTTAGTCACACCGAATGGCATAACTTGGTACTCATAATGACCGTAACGCGTTCGGAATGTGGTTTTCGGGATGTCCTCCTTCTTTACCCGAATCTGGTGGTACCCAGACCTCAAATCAATTTTTGAGAAAACACATGCTCCTACTAGTTGGTCCATAAGGTCGTCTATCCTCGGCAAAGGGTAGCGGTTCTTGATAGTAACCTTGTTAAGTTGCCGATAGTCAACACATAACCTCATCGAACCTTCTTTCTTCTTTACCAATAAAACCGGCGCTCCCAGGGGACACTTGGTCTAATAAACTTTTTCTCCAAAGATGTCTTCCAATTGCCTCTTTAATTCTTCTAGCTCCAACGGAGACATTCTGTAAGGTGCCATAGAGATCGGTCCCGTTCCCGGAACAAGGTCGATAGCAAAGTCCACATCTCGTTCCGGTGGTAAAGAGTTAACTGCAAATACTTAGGAAATTCACACCACGGTGGAGTGCGTCCTTAGCTTCTACTTTCGTTTCTATAGCCATAGAACACAACATCACATATACTGTGCACCTTCCTTCAAGGGCGATCGAATTTCCTTGGCGGTAACGCTTGTGGATCACCAGACTCGAGCGCTCCAAATACCACAGCTTTATCAGCGGTTCAACGATACATGATTAGCAGTCAACCAATCCATACCTAAAATAACGTCTATCCCCCGAAGAGGTAAACACACTAGGTCCACTACGAAATTCCTACTTCCAATCACGAGAGTGCACTCCTTGCACACAAGAGAAGTAATAACGGGTTCATGAGAAGGAATATCCACAGACAAATCAAAGGTTAAATGAGATGTAGGCAGTTGCAAATTTTTCACACACTCGACAGAGATGAAAGAGTGGGTCGCACCAGAATCATACAACACCACTAAGGAAATTCCTCGAATAAAGCAAGTACCTTGGATGAGATCTTCTGATTCAGCTGCCTCTGTGCCAGTGAGAGCAAACACCCTGCCAGTCGACTTCATCTTGTTAGCCTGAGGTCTCGGAGTTCTGTTATTATTTGCTGGTTCGTTCTTCAATTCATCACAGTCGCGGCTGATATGACCGGGCTTGTTGCA
Organism: Calophaca sinica; assembly: GCA_037113605.1. Lineage (NCBI taxonomy): Eukaryota > Viridiplantae > Streptophyta > Magnoliopsida > Fabales > Fabaceae > Calophaca > Calophaca sinica. Next base: position 35,925,928 of record CM073734.1, read on the forward strand.
CTTGAAGCAGATGACAGATGTTTCCTTGCATAAATGAGTATAGTGGTCCTTGCCACACTTGCCATATCTACTTTGATTGTAGTGCCAAGAGCTTCCCCCAACTGTCTTTCCCGCGATAGGATTAGCCCCTCTAAAGCTGGTATTCTTAAATGCCTTAGCAGTAGGTGCTAAAGGTTGTCTCCCTCTTCCTTGGGTGGGTTTGGGTTTCCCACTGTTGTTTCTGAAAACAGCTACCCTCTCATTATAAGCCTCTTCAAAGTGTCGGGTCTTCTGGACAAAGTTCCCAAAGTCGGTAAGTGGTAAGACAGCCACGCCCTGCTTGAGTCCAGGTCGTAAGCCGTTCTTAAACTTAACGCACTTCGAGCGGTCGCCAGTTGCTAGTTGATAAGCAGGGTAGTAGCGGGATAATTCCTCAAACTTCACCGCATACTCATCTACAGACATATTCCCCTGTGTTAAAGCTAGGAACTCAGCCTCGCCAGGTCCACGAATCTCGGCGGGAAAATATTTTTCCAAGAACACATCCTTGAATATCTCCCAAGTTACAGCGATTGCGGTATTCTCCAACCTCCGACTAGTGTTCTCCCACCAATACTCGGCCTCGTCGGTCGGCAGAAAGCGACAAAAGCCACCTTCTGTTCATCAGTGCAGCCCATCACTCTAAAAATCTTCTCCATTTCACGTATCCAGTGTTGTGCTCCATCATGCTCAAATGCCCCCTTAAAGGTTGGAGGGTTGTTTTTACGAAAATCGGCAATGCTCACGAAGTTAGCGAGCCTATCGATGCGGTTCTGGTTGCGCTCCAAAGCTTCAGCAACCCGCCCTAAGGCCTCAATCACAGCATGGTCGGCCCTGCCTGCCATTCCTCACTTCTGAGACAAACAGAAAATGGTTAGCCTATAAAATGAGTATTACCATTCATACTCATATCTATTTTAGCATAAACAATCGCACCGAGCACACAGGCAAAAACATAATGGACACACACCACGGCCTGAGAATCAAGCCGAGCTCTGATACCACTAAATGTGACACCCTCTACCCCAGCAAGTCATTATAACAACGTAATAATGTAAAATAAAAACACGGAGAAACAAAATACTTTTTATTTATGTCAAATCATAAACTTCAGTTATCGTGGAATAGAGTCGTCACGCTCATTTGCGGAAAACAACAATCAAAGAAATTAAAACCCAGATTCCCGATGTCACAATAATTCAGAGCCCTTTCCCTAATCATTACATCAGAAGAATACAAAAACTTAAATAAGTAAACACATGCAAATCCTCTATTCATCCCAATGGACTACCGAGATTACTCATTGGCATTCGCATCCTCAACACCTGCAGTCTCAACATCTACACATACCCGGTGGGATATGCATAGCCACAAAAGGGTTAGTCGTCATAACCTCAAATAGTGCAACCAGTGTAGGAAATCAATGGACAATGCACATATACAATAATTCCAACAAAAACGTCTACTCACTAGTATCAAGGCATAACATATCACCATAACGGTCAAATACCACATACCACAGCATCAAACACAACGCTAAGGTACATTACCACAACATTCAAATATCACATGCCACCGCATCAATCACAACATTATGATACACCACTAGAAACTGAACAACCAAGCATGTTAACATGGAACATGATGTGATTCTAAGAACATAATTATATGCATGTGGATCCACTTATAACGAGGCCGGGATACCTTGCCCGTTTCGGAATACCATGTCCGTAGTGCCTCAATAACAACAGGACCGGGAACCTCACCCGTCACGGGATACCTTGCCCGATTCGCCCCATTAACCGTAGGACCGGGAACCTCGCCCGTCACGGGATACCTTGCCCGATTCGCCCTTTTTAGCCGTAGGACCGGGAACCTCGCCCGTCACGGGATACCATGCCCGATTCGCCCTTTTTAGTTGTAGGACCGGGAACCTCGCCCGTCACGGGATACCTTGCCCGATTCACCCTTTTTAGTTGTAGGACCGGGAACCTCGCCCGTCACGGGATACCTTGCCCAATACGCCCTACTAACAACAACAACAACAACAACAACAACAACAACGACGACACCAAGATGCATGAACATGACCAAACGCGGTGTCTAGCCATAACATCCTCTATCGCAATATTTTTGACAGAGTAACAACAACAACAACAGCAGAACACAAATTCATAAGTTAGCTAGTGCCTTCTACCAGTAACCTGAACATGTAATATTCATAGCAACTTTGATTAAGCACATACATCCAAGTGAAACTTTGGCAAAGAAGGACTAGTTCTCTCCGACTATCATACTAATAAATCAATAGGCATCATAAATGAACCTTAGACATTCTACTTAAGCTTACAATATCAACCTAATTGCGGGGACTCGAGTTCTTTGATCCATACTTAGTGGCTACACTTTCATAGGGTCTAAAGCTTACTATTTAGTTATTTAATTTCCTTACATTGTCATTTGATAGCAACCAATTTCTGTACATCAAGCATGTAAACAACCAAAGCTCATTCATCACGCCAAATTCAACAACCAATAAAATTATCACAAGTCGAGAATAATAATTTGGGGAGTTCGAAGGTCTCCCTATCACGGTGGTGATAGTGCCCGTTTTCCGTTACCGCGCGAGGCATAGGGGTCTTGGGACACCCCTATTGTTCACACAAGTTCCATACACTCACTAGAAGAGAGCAACTATCCCTTACCTCAAGTGAAATTCGTGCTCCTAGGAGAGGGATAAGGCAACACCAAGCTTTTCCTTTCCTAGTGAAGCTTTCTTCAGCAGAAACACAAGAGCAAGGGTTTAGGAATGGAAAAATCATAATTTAGAACCCTAACATTGCTCTTAAGGACAAAATTATCATTAGAAGGCTTACCTCTTTCTATTCCTCCCAATGAGGCTGTAAGAATTACAGTAACTATGCTCCCGGGTTGCGTTCCTTTGCGTAGTCTTGAGTCAGAGCCCTTGACAGCACAAAATTGAGGAAAAAGGGGAAGAGGAGTTTTTCTCTATCTTGGTTGATCTTATGAGCAGCTCCTAATCATGTTTATGGTTTTAGACTGATGTTTAGAGGCTAGGTTAAGTCTAGGGGTTGTGGTCACTCTTTCAGGTCGAGAATGGGTCATACTGGGTCACCGAACCGGCCCAAAACGAGTTAAAACGCGAAATAGCGCGTAGCCACTTCGCAGCAGTGGGCGCCTGGCGCCAGCATCTCTTGGGCGCCCTGCGCCACCTCTCGGTGAGGCCTGGCGCCCCGAGTCCAGTTTGGGCGCCCTGGGCGCCTGCCCTGCTCGGTGAGGCACGGCGCCTGCGTCCTAGTCTGGCGCCTGCGCCCCTGGAGCTATGGCAGTTGCTGGTTTTGGTGTCGGCTCCGTATCTGGCGCCGTGCCAATTTAATTGATCTTCTAACCAATCAATAGCATATATAACACATTCACATACATGGAAGGCTTAATCAAACACACAAGTAATTATAAAGTTCTAGCACAAAAGTGAGGGTGTTACAATCAGGGAGATGAAGTTAATAGAAGAGTTCAGAGATTTGAGTCTAGTGTGTGAAAAGACCCCCGTGAGCGTGAAGCTTGGCATGTTGAAAGTGACTAATGATCTAATGGGTCAAATTCGGGAAGGGCAAAAAACCGATTTGTTCTTAGTTGAGCAGAAGATCTCGATTGCTCAAGGGAAGCCAAGTGAATTTACTGAGGGGACGGATGGAATTTTAAGGCTCCAGGATCGAATTTGTGTTCCGGACATCCTCGAGTTGAAAAAGATGATTCTGGAAGAAGGTCATAGGAGTAGCCTGAGCATCCACACCGGGGCTACTAAGATGTATCAAGACTTAAAGAGATTATTCTGGTGGCCTAGTATGAAGAAGCAAATAGCTGAATTTGTGTACTCATGTCTGACTTGCCAAAAGGCCAAGATTGAACATCAGAAACCTTCTGGGACGTTGCAGCCGCTATTCGTCCCGGAATGGAAGTGGGACAGTATCGCTATGGATTTTGTGTCCGGACTTCCCAGGACTCCAGCTGGTTATGATGCAGTGTGGGTGGTTGTTGACCGGCTAACCAAGACGGCTCACTTTTTACCGGTGAACATGAAAGTCCCTCTAGAGAAGTTAACGAAACTGTACATCAAAGAGATCGTTAAACTACATGGTGTTCCCTCTTGTATCATATCTGACCGAGATCCTAGATTCACATCTGGGTTTTGGAATAGCTTGCATGAAGCGTTGGGAACCAAACTCAGACTAAGCTCAGCCTATCACCCCCAAACGGATGGTCAATCGGAGCGGACTATTCAGTCATTAGAGGATCTGTTGCGAGCCTGTGTGTTAGAGGAATCCGGGAGTTGGGATAAGTTCTTACCCTTGGTGGAGTTCACCTATAACAATAGCTATCACTCTAGTATTGGTATGGCCCCATATGAGGCGCTTTATGGGAGGAGGTGCCGTACTCCCCTTTGCTGGTGTGAGTCCGGTGAAAGCCTAGTGTTGGGACCAGAAGTGGTGAGAGAGACAACCGAGAAAGTGAAGTTAATTCAAGAGAAGATGAGGACTGCTCAAAGCAAACAGAAGAGTTATTACGACAACCGGACCAAGAATTTGACTTTTAAGGAAGGATAACACGTTTTCCTACGTGTTACCCCAACCAAGGGAGTTGGTAGAGTTTTAAAGGCGAAAAAGCTTACTCCTAGGTTCATCGAACCCTACCAAATTTTGAAGCGAATTGGTGAAGTAGCTTATCAGGTGGCGCTGCCACTGATGAGGACATAGGAAAAGGCATAACCAAGGAAGGCAGCATAGAGAACTTACAAAGCCTTGGAGCTCCAATGACAAGGGCAAGATCCAAGAAGGTTAAAGAAGCTCTAAATAGTCTTGTATCCAGTTTATTTGAAGCGGGTCCTAATCCAAAAGAACTGAAGCCCAAGATGGTGAATTGCTTAATCCAGATTGAGGGAATAAAGGCATGAAGGCATTGGTGTTGGGACCAATCTGCATCTATATCGTGTTTATGTTATTTGTTTTCTTTCTTTAAGTTTAAACTTGTATTTGGGCTAAATTAGGAAACTGTTGGGCCCATTTGTTAGAGACTTGAGTTGGGCTAGGGTTAAGCAAGCTTGTAAGGAGTGCCACTATAAAAGGCTCTTTCAAGTTCTTTGAAATCAGATTTTGGACATTGAGCATATTGCTTGTGAGAGTTTGTTCTCTAGAGTTCTTGAGAGAATTCATTTTGAACTTATCAAGGGTGTTGATCCTTGTGGCGTTCCTTAGGGCTTATCAATCCTTGGATTGTGGCGCCTTCGATTCTTGTTTTGGTGTTTAATTTTGTTTTCGCTTCCATTGCATCAAACCCTAACCCCAAATTCCCTGATTTTCATTTTAGCTATCTTCAGTCATATCTTACATTATACGGTCTTTTCAGTGATTCTTGAGCCTAAATCGTGTTTCAGAAAGCGCTCGTTCTCCTCGTTTTGGAATCACACAATTCCGAGTTCCGTAGCGTCAGATACATCGAGTTTTAGCAAGACACGTTTTGGTTCCAGATTTTGAGTTTCCAACCTAGAAGGTCCTGAATTGAATCATGTCAAGGAGGATTACATTAGGTGGTATCAAAGCTCAGTTCTAGGGTTGGAATTGAGTTTGATTTCTACTGCTACAATTTATTGGTAAACCTAAATCCCTAATTCTATTTGTCATTAGTTTGAATTGTTGGTCTTGTTTCTTAGTTGAGTTGTTATTTTGGTCTGATTAGTGCTTCTTTTTTTTCCAATTGCTGAAATATCCAAGTTTGATTCAGATGGTTAGTTTTATGTATTAGAAGCATCACATGCAGAAAAAGTAAAAAAAAAAAAAACAAAGAAGGAAGAAAAAAAAATTTGTTCAAATTGTGGTTGTTGCTTCTTGAAATTCTGTAAAAAAAGTATAAAAAAAAATTTAGAATATCAGCTCTGTTCTCCTCAAAAGGCATTGTACACCACTTGTTTGACAAAATTCCTAAGAGACATCTTGAGTCATTTCATTCTGTTTTTATTTTGTTTTGTCTTGTTTGTGTTTTCTTGTTGTCAATTGTGGTTCAACACTCTTGTGTGTTTTTGTGATTCAATTAAGAACTCAAAGAGAGCAATTGAGTGGAAAAAGGCAAGAGAGCTACATTACACAAAAGCCTAATTAGAGAGAAACAAACACGAGCGATACATCACTGAGTGTAGACACGTGAGAAGTGTGGTGAGGTCCTTTTTGCTTTCACTTTCATTTTTGTTCCTTGTTTGAATTATGGCAGGAACCGGTGGTGATGGTACTCCTCATCTTGATAGAGCTCAAAGGTTGCTACTTGATGCTATGACTACACAAATGCAAAGGATGATGAGAGAAAACAATGAAGAACTCTATGGAAGAATTGAACAGCTAGAGAATCAATTGAATAATAATGAAGGTGATCCAAATGGAGATAGGAGGAGACAAGATAGAAGGAGAAGAAGAGACCTTGAAGGTGATCCAAGGGAGGACAGAATTGAGGGAGTCAAAATAAAAATTCCCTCATTCAAAGGAAAAAGTGATCCGGAGGCCTATTTGGAGTGGGAAATGAAGATTGAGCAATTATTTGCATGCCATAACTATACGGAGGACAAGAAGTTGAAGGTGGCAGCCATGGAGTTCACTGATTATGCTCTCATTTGGTGGGACGCATTACAAAAGGAGAGAGCAAGATATGGAGATCCATTGGCAGGTACTTGGGAAGAGATGAAGAGATTGATGAGAAGGAGGTTTGTTCCATCCCATTACCAAAGGGATTTTCACAACAAGCTCCAAAGACTTACACAAGGAAGCATGGGTGTAGATGAGTATCATAAGGAGATGGAGGTGGCCTTGATTAGAGCCAACATCACTGAAGAACGAGAGGCAACTTTGGCAAGGTTTTTACATGGGTTGAATAGTGACATTAGAGATGTTGTGGAGTTACAAAATTATGTTGAATTGGATGACTTGGTGCACCAAGCAATCAAGGTAGAGCAACAACTCAAGAGAAAAGGCGACATGAAAGAGTTCTTCCAACTTTAATTCTCCAAGTTGGAAGGATAGAAATAAGAAGGAGGAAGTGCTTCATCAAGCACATCCATGACTGCACCTCCTAAGATCCAAAATAAGTCTAATGAGGCTCCTAAGAAAGCAAAGTAGCGAGGTTAAATGTTTCAAATGTTTGGGGAGAGGTCACATAGCCTCTGAATGCCCAACCAAGAAGACCATGCTACTTAAGGAGAATGGGGAGATTACTAGTGGTTCATCTTCGATTACGCCCCACCTAGTGATGAAGAGAATGAGGAGGAAGTCCCTGAAGGAGACTTGTTCATGGTTAGAAGAATGTTAGGAAGCCAATCAAGAGACTTGGATGAAAGTCAAAGGGAGAACATTTTCCATACTCGATGCCTCATCCAAGGGAAGGGATGGTCTTTAAGTATAGATGGAGGAAGGTGGACTAATGCCGCTAGTGCAAGGATGGTCTCAAAAATGAACTTGGTGACTAAACTCCATCCACAACCATACAAGCTTCAATGGCTTAGTGAGGAAGGTGAGTTGATAGTGAATCAGCAAGTGGAGGTAGATTTCTCTATTGGGAAGTATGAAGATACAGTTCTATGTGACGTGGTGCCAATGGAGGCTTGTCATTTACTTCTTGGGAGACCGTGGCAGTATGATAAGAGAGTCATCCATGAGGGATATACAAACAAGTTCTCTTTTGTCCATAAAGAACGCAAAATTACGCTTGCTCCTTTGTCTCCAAGAGAGGTTGGTGAGGATCAATCAAAAATGAGAAAGAAAAGAAAGCAAGAGAGAAAAGAAAGGGAAAGTGAAAAGAAAGAGAGAAAAGAAAATGAGGGTAAAAAAAAAGAGAGAAAATCACAAAATCTGTTTTTAAAAGAAAAAGAGGTGAAAAAGGCTATGCATTCAAAGAAGCCAATATTCTTGTTACTGAATAAGGAAAGTAATTTAAAGGATGTATGTCCTAATCACCCTCTTCCTAGTGAAGTTTCCTCTTTGTTGTAGGAATTTGAAGATGTCTTTCCCAAGGAGGTACCTCGCGGCCTACCACCTATAAGAGGTATAGAACACCAAATTGACCTCATTCCAGGTGTTTCACTGCCCAATAGGCCAGCATATAGGAGCAATCCCCAAGAGACCAAAGAAATCCAGAAGCAAGTTGAAGACTTGATAAAAAAGGGATGGGTGCAAGAGAGCCTAAGTCCATGTGCAGTCCCAGTCATTCTTGTGCCTAAGAAAGATGGAACTTGGAGAATGTGTACTAACTGTCGAGCCATCAATAATATCATGGTAAAGTATAGGCATCCCATTCCTAGATTAGATGATTTGTTGGATGAATTGCATGGGGCTTGTGTGTTTTCCAAAATTGATCTTAAAAGTGGATATCATCAAATTAGGATTAGAGAAGGAGATGAATGGAAAACAGCCTTTAAAACAAAATATGGCTTGTATGAGTGGTTGGTCATGCCATTTGGCTTAACAAATGCTCCTAGCACTTTCATGAGGTTAATGAACCATGTGTTAAGGGAGTTTCTAGGGAAATGTGTTGTGGTTTATTTTGATGACATTTTGATTTATAGCAAATCCCATGATGATCATCTTGTGCACTTGGGAAGTGTTTTGGAAGCTCTTAGGCGTGAAAAATTGTATGCCAACATGGAAAAATGTGTCTTTTGTACAGATCATGTAGTTTTCCTTGGTTTTGTTGTTAGCTCACAAGGAGTGCAGTCGATCAAGAGAAGGTGAAAGCCATTCAAGAGTGGCCAACTCCTAAGAACGTAAGCGAGGTAAGAAGCTTTCATGGCTTAGCTAGTTTCTATAGGAGGTTTGTCAAAGATTTTAGTACATTGGCTGCACCTTTGAATGAAGTGGTTAAAAGACATGTGGGATTTAAATGGGGTGAAAAAGCAGAGCAAGCCTTTTCTATCCTCAAAGAGAAATTAACTCATGCACCTATTCTTGCATTGCCTAATTTTGCTAAATCTTTTGAAATTGAATGTGATGCATCCAATGTGGGGATAGGGGCTGTTTTGATGCAAGAGGGCATCCCATTGCTTATTTTAGTGAGAAATTGAATGGGGCTGTTCTTAATTACCCTACATATGATAAAGAGTCAGTATGCATTGGTGAGAGCATTACAAACATGGCAAAGACTACCTTTTGCCAAAGGAATTTGTGATACATAGTGATCATGAATCTCTGAAGTATTTAAAGGGACAAGGTAAGCTTAACAAGAGACATGCCAAGTGGGTTGAGTTCCTTGAGCAGTTTCCCTATGTAATCAAGCATAAGAAAGGTAAGTCTAATGTGGTCGCTGATGCACTTTCAAGAAGATATGCCTTGTTTTCTACTCTTGAAACTAAGTTCCTTGGTTTCGAGCAAATTAAGGAATTGTATGAACATGATCCATAATTTTCTCAAATATATGAAGCTTGTTTGCATGTCTCTCAAAATGGGTACTTTAGGCTTAATGACTATTTGTTTAAAGCAAACAGATTGTGTGTGCCTAAAAGTTCCATTAGAGAGTTACTTGTGAAGGAAGCACATGAGGGGGGATTAATGGGACATTTTGGAATCCAAAAGACTTTAGACATGCTGCATGAACATTTTTATTGGCCACACATGAAATGTGATGTACATAGGTTGTGTGAAAGATGCATTGTGTGTAAGAAGTCTAAATCTAAAGCAATGCCTCATGGATTGTATACTCCTTTGCCAATTCCTGACTTTCCTTGGATTGATATTTCTATGGATTTTGTTTTAGGTCTTCCTCGATCTAAAAGTGGCAAGGATTCAATTTTTGTGGTTGTGGACAGGTTCTCCAAGATGGCTCACTTCATACCATGCAAGAAAGTGGATGATGCTTGTCACATGGCAGATTTGTTCTTCAAAGAGGTTGTAAGACTTCATGGTTTACCTAGAAGCATTGTGAGTGATCGGGACTCTAAGTTCCTAAGTCACTTTTGGAGGACACTTTGGGGTAAGCTTGGAACCAAACTTCTCTTTTCCACAACTTGCCACCCTCAAACTGATGGCCAAACTGAGGTAGTGAATAGAACTCTTTCTTCTCTTTTAAGGGCTGTAATAAAAAAGAATATTAAGTCATGGGAAGAATGTTTGCCCCACGTTGAGTTTGCATACAATAGGGCAGTTCATAGTACTACTAGTTATTCTCCCTTTGAAATTGTCTATGGCTTTAACCCTCTCACTCCCCTTGATTTAATGTCCTTGCCTACTTGATTGCTCGACACATAAGGATGGAAAAACTAAAGTGAATATGTTCTAAATTACATGAGAAGGTAAAGGCACAAATTGAGAAAAAGGTGGAGGGCTATGCGAGGCAAGCTAATAAAGGAAGGAGAAAGGTTGTGTTTGAACCGGGTGATTGGGTTTGGATTCACTTAAGGAAGGAAAGGTTTCCTTCCCAACGGAAATCTAAGCTTCAACCTAGGAGATGGGCCTTTTCAAGTCTTTGTCGGGATTAATGATAATGCCTACAAGATAGAACTTCCCGGTGAGTATGGTGTAAGTGCTACTTTTAATGTGGCTGATTTGTCCCCTTATGATGCAGGTGAAGAAGATTCCAATTTGAGGACAAATTCAGTTCAAGAAGGAGGGAATGATGAGGACATAGGAAGAGGCATAACCAAGGAAGGCAGCATAGAGAACTTACAAAGCCTTGGAGCTCAAATGATAAGGGCAAGATCCAAGAAGGTTAAAGAAGCTCTAAATAGTCTTGTATCCAGTTTATTTGAAGCGGGTCCTAATCCAAAAGAACTGAAGCCCAAGATGGTGAATTGCTTAATCCAGATTGAGGGAATAAAGGCATGAAGGCATTGGTGTTGGGACCAATCTGCATCTATATCGTGTTTATGTTATTTGTTTTCTTTCTTTAAGTTTAAACTTGTATTTGGACTAAATTAGGAAACTGTTGGGCCCATTTGTTAGAGACTTGAGTTGGGCTAGGGTTAAGCAAGCTTGTAAGGAGTGCCACTATAAAAGGCTCTTTCAAGTTGCTGGAAATCAGATTTTGGACATTGAGCATATTGCTTGTGAGAGTTTGTTCTCTAGAGTTCTTGAGAGAATTCATTTTGAACTTATCAAGGGTGTTGATCCTTGTGGCGTTCCTTAGGGCTTATCAATCCTTGGATTGTGGCGCCTTCCAGTTCTTGTTTTGGTGTTTAATTTTGTTCAGTTTCCATTGCATCAAACCCTAACCCCCAAATTCCCTGATTTTCGTTTTAGCTATCTTCAGTCATATCTTCTGTTATACACGGTCTTTTTCAGTGATTCTTGAGCCTAAATCGTGTTTCAGAAAGCGCTCGTTCTCCTCGTTTTGGAATCACACAATTCCGAGTTCCGTAGCGTCAGATACATCGAGTTTTAGCAAGACACGTTTTGGTTCCAGATTTTGAGTTTCCAACCTAGAAGGTCCTGAATTGAATCATGTCAAGGAGGATTACATCAGCCACCGTTGTTGGGAAACCTTCACAATGTATTTCACGTGTCTCAACTTCGTAAGTACATACATTATCCCAGTCATGTGATAGCACAGGACGCAATTCAACTCAAGGACAATCTCACATTTGAGACGTCACCGGTAAGGATTGAAGACCGGAAGAGGAAGCAACTACGCGGAAGGGAGATTCCCTTGGTGAAGGTAATTTGGAGTGGAGCAAGCGATGAAAGTGCAACGTGGGAGTTGGAGAGTAAGATGCGGGAACTGTATCCGCAACTTTTCACTACAGGTCAGTAATAATTCCGAGGACGAAATTTTTCTAAGGGGGGAGGATTGTAACACCCTCACTTTTGTACTAGAACCTTATAATTCCTTGTGTGTTGATTAAGCCTTTCATATATGTGAATGTGTTAATTATGCTATTGACTGGTTAGAAGTCCTATAAGATTGGCACGGTGCGCGTATAGGCGAGTCGGGACACAAAACTAGCAATAGATACAGTCCCAGGGGGCGCAGGGCGTCCAGACTAGGACGCAGGGCGCCCAGGCCTCACCGAGAGCAGGCGCAGGGCACCCAGGGCGCCCAGACTGGAGCTCGGGGCGCCCAGGCCTCACAGAGAGCTGGCGCAGGGCGCCCAGGGGATGCTAGCGCCAGGCGCCCACTGCTGATAAGTGACAGTGCGCTGTTTCGCGTTTTAACTCGTTTTGGGTCGGTTCTGTGACCCAGTGTGACCCATTCTCGACCTGAAAGAGCAACCACGACCCCTAGACTTAACCTAGCCACTAAGCATCAGTTCTAAGACCCTAAACATGATTAGGAACTGCTCATAGGATCAACCAAATAGAGAAAAGATCTTCCTTCCCTTCTTCCAATTTGGTGTTGTCAAGGGCTCTAACTCAAGACTACGCTACGAGACTTGACCGGGGAGCATCGTTATTGTAACTCGTACAACCTCATTGGGAGGAATAGGAGGTGGTAAGTCTTCTAACGATAAGCTTTGTCTTTAAGATCAATGTTAGGGTTCTAAACCATGGTTTTTCCATTCCTAAACCCTTGCTCTTGTGTTTTTGCTGAAGAAAACTTCACTAGGAAAGGAAAAGCTTGGTGTTACCTCACCCCATCCTAGGAGCACGAAATTCACTTGAGGTAAGGGGTAGTTGTTCTCTTCTAGTGAGTATATGGAACTTGCATGAACAATAAGGGTGTCCCAAGACCCCTATGCCTCGCGCGGTAACGAAAAACGGACACTATCACTACCGTGATAGGGAGACTTTCGAATTCCCCAATTATTATTCTTGACTGGTGATATTTTCTGTAACGGGTTATGATAATTTTATTGGTTGATGAATTTGGTGTGATGATTGAGCTTTGTTTGTATACATGCTTGCTGTGCAGAAATTGTTCACTACCAAACGATAATGTAAGGAATTTAAATAGTTAAATGGTAAACTTTAGACCCTATGAAATTGTGTTCTGCTGTTGTTGTTGTTGTTGTTGCCCTATCGAAGATATTGCGATAGAGGATATTATGTTAGACACCGCATTTGGTCTGTTCATGCATCATGGTGTCGGTAATGTTGTTGTTGTTGTTATTAGGGCATATCGGGCAAGGTATCCCGTGACGGGCGGGGTTTCCCGGTCCTACAGTTTAAAAGGGCGAATCGGGCAAGGTATCCCGTGACGGGCGAGGTTCCCGGTCCTACTGTTAATGGGGCGAATCGGGCAAGGTATCCCGTGACGGGCGTGGTATCCCGGTCCTATTGGTATTGGGGCTTTACGGACATGGTATTCCGAAATGGGCAAGGTATCCCGGCCTCGTTAGAAGTGGATCCACATGCATACAATTATGTTCTTAGAATCACATCATTTTACATGATAATATGCCTGGTTGTTCAGTTTTTGGTGGTGTATCATAATGTTGTGATTGATGCGGTGGCATGTGATATTTGAATGTTGTGGTAACGTACTTTAATGTTGTGTCTGATGCCGTGGCATGTGGTATTTAACCGTTGTAGTGATATTTTATGCCTTAGCACTAGTGAGTAGACGTTTTCATTGGAATTATTATATTTTGCGCATTGTTCATTAATTTCCTACACTGTTTGCACTATTTGAGGTTATGATGACTAACCCCTTTTGTGGCTATGCATATCCCAACGGGTATGCGTAGATGTTGAGACTGCAGGTGTTGAGGATGTGAATGCCAATGAGTAATCTCGGTAGTTCGTTGGGATGAATAGAAGAGTTGCATGTGTTTACTTATTTAAGTCCTTGTATTCTTCCGATGTAATAATTAGGGAAAGGGCTCTGAATTATTGTGACATCGGGAACCTGGGTTTTAATTACTTTTGATGTTGTTTTCCGCAAATGAGCGTGACGACTCTATTCCACGATGACTGAAGTTATGATTTGACATAAATAAAAAGTATTTTGTTTCTCCGTGTTTTATTTTACATAATTACGTTGTTATAATGACTTGCTGGGGTAGAGGGTGTCACACTACTCCACTTGAGGGACAACTAACACACAAGCACAGTTTGATTCACAATAAGACACAGTTTGGCTCCTAAAAATCTGCTCTCTACAAACCTGACACTTGACCAGCTATAGTTTCCCAACTCACAGTCCGGTTAGAACCGAACCGCTCTGATACCACTGTTGTAACACCCCTTTTGGAGCGCTACTAAACCAGATATCACTATCGGCATTTCAAATAATTTCGAAAATAGAACACGCTGCTGCATGGTTTTCAAAAATGTGAATCTAATTTTTTTTTCAGCTTCTTTTAGGAAATTGGCATTCAGAGTATTGCAGCATTTTCGAAGGCAGTGAATAAAAAGAATACCATGTCCAACTCACAAAACCATACAAGGAAATTTAATTAAAACATACACATAAAACAATTCAAGTCTTGAAACATAAAGCATTTATTACAACATTGTAATTAAAGCATCTGATACCCTATAGCTGGTCCGAGCACTACAACGCTTACTAGTCCTCTAGTACGTTGCAACAGAAACACAAGAATGAAGACGAACTGGCTATCCTCAGCTACGCTTCTCCGCAATCCCGAACACTCCGCTTCTTCGTCATCTGAGTTACATTCATTAATTGAAAGAACCACGGGCAAGGGTCAACATCTTAAAATAGAACAAGTAGCACAGAACAGCAAATATGACAGCCATTTATATTATACAGACACAACATAATATAATGCCATAAATCTCCAGTGCATATAACAACCATACCAATAGCAACAGAACAATCAATAAGGATGCACCCAATATCCTATTGATGCAACCATATGCCAGTGTAGTTTTAATTCCGGAATCCATACGCCAGAGGCATATCGGGCTGTACGTACCAGACCGACACTTTTCCCTACGATGGTAAAAATTTTAATGATGTTCCCGAATTCCTTTGGCCATGGGCATTTCCACTACCCAGGATAGACAGGACGATGTTACCACAAGACACAACGCAACGATGCCTTTAACCACCCCCAATGAACATATCACCACATTTGATACTTCAATC
Organism: Calophaca sinica; assembly: GCA_037113605.1. Taxonomy (NCBI): domain Eukaryota; kingdom Viridiplantae; phylum Streptophyta; class Magnoliopsida; order Fabales; family Fabaceae; genus Calophaca; species Calophaca sinica. Next base: position 35,940,982 of record CM073734.1, read on the forward strand.
ATGGCATAATCAATAACATCAATTATCCAATAAAAATCCACAGCATATATCCTAATCATGTTTTAAGCATACACGCACCACAATGCATTTCAATTCAACTACACATAACAATCCATCAATACGTGACAAACCAACAACACAACAATCAACAACATCAATCAAGTTTGTCCCTTTGCAAGTCGGTGGAATTAGCAACAATCAACAACAACAATCAACAATAGTCAAACAAGTGTGGGGGGTTGAGGGTAGTCGCCAACCAGTTTTGCCAAGCCCACGAACAACTCAATATAAATATTAATCAATAAAAACGAAGGGGTATGAAACCCTCACTTCGAACCCTGCGGTTCTCAAACTTCTTCGCTATACAAAATAAAATTTAAATCCTATACATGTCTAAAATTTGCCCTTACACTTACTATACAAACTTAAACACCGAGAATGTGAAGTGCCCTTACCAAAGGTCGCCAAGTCACGTGTCAGAGCACGTCCCGTACTCACGCCGCACGAACTCGGATTCTCAAGTCCTAAAACCACAACATACTTAGTACAATCCTAGGCATACACTAACTCTAACTCCCTAGGCTCTCAACTTCTAAGATAACAAATTCTGTTAAAAAAGGAAACACTTACCCTTGAAGAAAATATAACAACAACTAAAGAGTAAGTTGTAAAACTAAGACTCTTTTGAAAAGTGCACTAAGTTGGAAAAAAAAAACAAGGTTTTTAAATACTAGCTTACTTCCTTCAAAACTTGAGACATAAAACAATTCTAATATCAACTACTTTTCATCAAAGTCTTTAAATTAGGCTCCACTTGGCTTTAGGATTACAAAGAATCCATTTTACCTTAAGTGTTTCATTGCCTCAAAACCCAAAACAATTTTCCAATCCAATCCAATCCAATCCAAAAGTTTCCAAACTTAACAACAACCCAATACAAGTTAATTTGAGTCAAGAACACAAAAATGTTTTGTTCCCCAAGCCCTTATAGGCTCTCGGCCAACACAAACCCAAAGAGGAAAATTTTCAAACTTCTTAAATCAACTAACCCACATCATTCAACACCTAATTTCTTTTCCAAGAACATTTAATTTTTTACAAAACAACATCATTACTCAAATGTATTACCCTAACATGGCAACTCAAGAATTAAGGGTTTCCCAAAATTAGACATTTCCTTTGATCAAAACCAAATTAACAATAACAACAACTAACTTAAGTATCAAATAGCAAAAGTCCTAAACTAATTTGGTGATTCACTTGAGCAATCACATTTTTCCCTTTTTCCATAGAACCTATGGTTCATAAATTTTGGGGGAACACTTGATTCTTTGCTCCATGATCATGATCAATACATATTAGAAGCATTAAACAAGAAAATAGAACCAAAATTAAAAGAAATCTCACCCAACAATGGCCTAGGGTCCACGATTTTTGGGATTAAAATCAAAGGAAAGGTTTTGGTTTCAAATCCTCACTCATAAGATCATGAACTTGCACCAAAATGGAGAAGGAAATAAAAAATTTGGAACTCAAAAAAAGGGGGGGCTGTTCTCGGCTGGAATATAAAGGGAAGGAGGAGGATAAATTTTGTTCTCCAAGAACACGCACATTTGATAATAGATGAAGAATGAAAGTGGAAGAAATGAGGGCGTTTATGTTTGAAGAGGGCTACAGCTGGAGGAACAAGGAGGAAAGGATTGAAGTTGGTTTTTCTCTTCTTTTTTTTTTCACCCTTGGAAACTTGAAGGAAAAATAAATAAAGTGAGATGGGTGAATAGGGGTGGGAGCTTCGGCTAAAAAATAAAAGCAAGAGAGGAATAAAGCTTGCCTTGTTGTTCTTATTTTACCAACACTCAAAAACCCAAATAAACAAATGTGAGTAGGGAAATAAAATGGATGAAACAAAAGTGAAATTGGGTATCAAAGAAGGATGCCGCGATCTGGACAAGAGAGAAAAAAAAGAGAGAAGGATTGGACCAAAACAAATATGTGGCTCTCCAACACTCACACTTGGTTAATTTAAGAGAGAAAATAAAATAAAATAAAATAACAGAGTAATTGGGGGTGGGGTCTCGCCTGGTTAGAGAACAGGGGGAGGGATTAAAAATTATTAATCCAAAAAAAAAGCCAATTAGATAAGATCAAGCAAGATATTTGTTTTAGAGCAAATAAATGAGTGACACTTTACACTTATAACTTGGAGATCAAGTAAAACAAAAATGTTAGTGAGTGAGGAAGGGGGATCACGCTGGACACAATAAAATAGGGAAGGAAAAATAAAATAAATTAATGATGATACTTTTACTAGGCTCAAAATGGTTTAAGATAGGTATTTTCCTATTAACCACAAGCCACTTAACAAGATCAACTAAGATATTTTCTAATAGCCAACATAATCTTGACGCCTAATCACTCTCCCCTAAATACCCACTAATCCTAGAGTTTTGGTGTCCTAAGATTATGGCATTGAGAAATTGCGTTAACAATAATTCGTTCGCCGATAAATCGCGAAAATTAATTTACTTAGAAATTAATTCACCGCGTGATAATAAATTATATGAATAACAAAAATAATTGAAAACACTCAAACATCATCCCAATAAGTTACGTTTCGATTTTCATCGAAATCGAAGTTCGTTTCAAATTTTAATGCAGATAAAAATTACACGGCAATTCAAAATACGGCGAATATTCATAAGAATTATTCGACGAGTTTTGAACCATGAATTAATATAAAATATTAATTCTTAAATTTAATTTCATCTTGATTTAATTCAATCATTTTCTCAGTCAACAAAAATACGTGTTACTGCGTGAAACATAAAACTTATGAAATAAGCTTAATTGATGAATTCACCTTAAAAGCAACATCCGTCTACGCTGTCTGTAACACCCTAACTCTAATTAGGGAATTACTTACAATTAAACCCTAAATAAATAGAATTAGACTCAATTTTTTTTTTTTTACATACCGATTGATAATAAAGAAGAATCCTGTATTACAATCCTATACCACACTTTCTTCAATAAAATCCCTGAATACTTAAGCGTTATACAAAATACGCTATAAAAATATTAAACATAACTCAGAGTTTTGAAAGCGGAATTAACTTTAATTATTACAACTTCTTTTTCAATATAATAATAAAGTAAAATAATTACAATTACACATAATACTAGGACACAGCCTAAGACTTAGGACATGACTGGTGATCCGGTGACTCGGGTCTCGTTGATAAGCGAGACCGAGTACAATCCAATGCTCTGAACCTCTTCAACAGTTGTACCTGAAAACAACGCCCCAAATGTGAGTTTATAAAACTCAATAACATAGACTTGAAATCATAAATATTTTTACCGTTGTTTCCAGCCATACGTGGTGTGCGATGTATGGAAAAATCCTCCCCTTAAATATATACATATTTATTTGTTCACTATCCTTAATCAAACCTCAAACATGATAGTGCAACTAAGTTGCCAACTCCCAAACACACACCAACACATAACCTAAACATAACACGATCACTTTTCACCAACCTCAATTGATAATCATTGCACACACGTGTTCAATAATGCTTACAAGCAAATCACAATTCATAGTAATGTAGTTGACATCTTTAAAGAGAGAAGCAATTGCAAACAAATGTCCAAAGGACCACAATGAATGTCCCCACTTGACCCAGCCCAATTGCAAAATGAATAAAATCTCGTATACAAGGATAAAGCCAAAGGCCCAGGTCAAACGCAGAATGGGTAAAATCCTATATATAGAAGGATAAAGTCAAGGGGCACCCAACGGCAAAGGAGATAGCTAATCACTTACGATGGGGTTGCAGATCAAATTGCAAACATTCCAAACAATTCCTATCAGAGGAATACAAGCGCCTTATATTGTAACAACCCAGCCTTCACTCACAATGGAGTGTTACAAAAGGGTTTCCGAAAGATATGTTACTCACAGGACTTCACACAATTTCAATCAAGAACATAATCAATGAATGTAATCCAGGGTCATTCATCACAATGCAAATCCTAAGAACTTTCACAAGGAATCATGTGGGATTAAGTCCCTTCCATTTAAGGTTCCAAACACAAGCTATCACCAATCAAGACATTGCAATCCAAATTCAATCAATTCAAGATTCAATGCAAGAACTCACATGCATGACTAAGAATCAAAACCACATCTTCACAATTCCCAAACTCCTGTAATGGGCTAGCTCGAATGCCGAGCCACTTTGTAACATCCCTAATTTTTCATCCTTCAAGATTAGGATGTGTCTTAGGGTATTAGAACATGCTTACTGTTTCTTGGGAGGGGTTTCATATGTTTTACAATCCCTTCAGCAGACTGAGTATCTAGATGTACCTTTATTCCTATGCTTAGTTATTTCAGTTACCGTATTCCCCATTTTCGAACCTCTTAACAACTCAATTGGATTTAAGTCCCTTCAATAAAGTTGTAGCGTTATCTCTTATCTTTTAGTTGGCTTTAGTTCGACTCGATTTCAATACCTACAACTCTAGATATGCTCTCTGGAGTCAACACAACGCAAGCGTAACACTTAGGAATATTATAGTATATTTCAACTGCATTTTTGAGCCTGTTAGAGTCCGAATTTGGGTAAGCCTATTAGAGAGACAATTGTAGTAAATTCTCTTATCTTTCCAACGACACCAAGAACGTCTCAATCGGACATCTGTAGCTCCAAATACGACCAAAACAGTGGCACCGAGTGTCCAGACTCAGGCGCAAGGCGCCCAGACTGAAGCTCGGGCGCCCCGGCCTCACCGAGAGCAGGCGCAGGGCGCCCAAGGAGTGCAGGCGCCAGGCGCCCACAGCTGATAAGTGACTATGCGCTGTTTCGCGTTTTAACTCGTTTTGGGCCGGTTCTGTGACCCAGTGTGACCCATTCTCGACCTGAAAGGGCAACCACGACCCCTAGACTTAACCTAGCCACTAAGCATCAGTTCTAAGACCCTAAACAGGATTAGGAGCTGCTCATAAGACCAATCCAAACAGAGAAAAGCTCTTCCTTCCCTTCTTCCAATTTTGTGGTGTCAAGGGCTCTAACTCAAGACTACGCTACGGGACTCGACCGGGGAGCATCGTTATTGTAACTCAAATGACCTCATTGGGAGGAATAGGAGGTGGTAAGTCTTCTAATGATAAGCTTTGTCTTTAAGATCAATGTTAGGGTTCTAAACCATGATTTTTCCATTCCTAAACCCTTGCTCTTGTGTTTTTGCTGAGGAAAGCTTCACTAGGAAAGGAAAAGCTTGGTGTTACCTCATCCCATCCTAGGAGCACGAAATTCACTTGAGGTAAGGGGTAGTTGTTCTCTTCTAGTGAGTGTATGGAATATGTATGAACAATAGGGGTGTCCCATGACCCCTATGCCTCGCGCGGTAACGAAAAACGAGCACTATCACCACCGTGATAGGGAGGCATCCGAGCTCCTCAATTACTATTATTGACTAGTGATATTTACTGTAACGTGATGTGATAATTTCATTAGATTGATGAATTTGGTGTGGTGATTGAGTCTTGATTGTTTACATGCTTGTTTCTCTTGACTATTCTTTATTGCTCTGAGAGGTGAAAATCTTGGTTGTTGCCGACTTTAAACTGCCATTGTATGAACTCTTACAATACTTGATGACATGCTATATAATTTGTGTTGTGTGCCTAGATACTGATGTGGTTAGCATTTAAAAGTGTTGAATTGCCTAAACCATTAGTGTTGTTGCAAGAATTAGCGGTGATGATGATTTGAAAACAGAATGCTAGAGAGGTTAAAATAAAATAAAAGGTGAATCAAGTTAGGGTTAATTATTTAGAATAATAGACATATGAAGGAACCATGCCTCGATAGAGACCTTGAAGCCTTAACAAGAGGATTGGGGGTCAACGATAGGAATGAGTTGAGTTGTGTAGAAATTGTTTGCTACTAAATGATAGGGTCAGGAATTTAAATAGCTAAATGGTGAGCTTTAGACCCCATGAATGCGTAATCACTAAGTATGGGTCAAAGAACTCTAGACCACGTCCAACTAAGTTCTGAATGGTGGGACATTAGATCCCCGAACGGGTACGAACCCTCTGTTGCGAATTGGATGACAGTGGCAGGGCGCCTGATGCCAGGCGCCCGGCGACAGCTTGCACTCCTGTTGTTTCGTCGCGTTTTCTCGAGTTTCCGCAATTAGGTTGATATTGTAAAGCCTAAGTAGGATATCTAAAGTTCATTTATGATGCCTATTGGTTCATTAGTATGATAATCTGAGAGAACCAGTCCTTCTATTCCAAAGCTTCACTTGGATGTTATGTGCTTAATCAAAGTTGCTAAGAACATTAAATGTTTATGTTATTGGTAGAAGGCACTGGCTAACTTATGAATTTGTATTCTGCTGTAGTTGTTGTTGTTGTTACTCTGTCGAAGATATTGCGATAGAGGATATCATGGTTAGACACCGCATTTGGTCATGTTCATGCATCATGGTGTCGGCATTGTTGTTGTTGTTATTGTTAGTAGGGCGTATCGGGCAAGGTATCCCGTGACGAGCGAAGTTTCCCGGTCCTACGGTTAAAAAGGGCGAATCGGGCAAGGTATCCCGTGACGGGCGAGGTTTCCCGGTCCTATGGTTAATAGGGCGAATCGGGCAAGGTATCCCGTGACGGGCAAGGTTCCCGGTCCTGTTGTTATTGGGGCACTACGGACATGGTATTCCGAAACGGGCAAGGTATCCCGACCTCGTTATAAGTGGATCCACATGCATATAGTTATGGTTCTAGAAATACATTGTTTTACATGATAACATGCTTGGTTGTTTAGTGTTGGTAATGTACCTTAATGTTGTGATTGATGCTGTAGCATGTGATATTTGGCCGTTGTGGTACCATCTTATGCCTTAGTGCTAGTGGTTAGACGTCTTTATTGGAATTGTTGTATATTGCGCATTGTTCATTAATTTCCTACGCTGTATACACTATTTGAGGTTATGATGACTAACCCCTCTTGTGGCTATGCATATCCCATGGGGTATGTGTAGATGCCGAGACTGCAGGTATTGAGGATGTGAATGCCGGCGAGTAATCACGTTAGCTCGTGGTGATAGATAGAAGACTTGTGTTTACTTGTTTAAGTTATTGTATTTTTCCGATGTAATAATTAGGGGAAGAGCTCTGAATTATTGTGACATCGGAAACTTGGGTTATTTTTATTAATTGTATTTCATACTCATTTTCTATTTCCGCATGTTGTGAACGTGACAACTCTATTTCGTTTGAAAGGAAAGTTTTATCCGAATGAATATAATAATTTTATTTCTTGTTCTTTTCTTCTTACATTGCTAAAATGCATGACGGGGTAGAGGGTGTCACACACTTCAAGATTATAACCAGGCCTATTTAACGAACATGAGAACCTCATAAAAATATTTCGATTGGAGCTCAATGGAGCTCTCAACAGTACAAACATCACACATTGGTTTAGGGGGGTTGGGGGCAGTATCCAACCCTATTTCAGTCAAACCCCATACAAGACCATTTCAGAACAATTAGTAAACTGATAATTAATCTAAGTAATTTAATTAACAATTCCTAGCACACCCTAAAGGAGGTTTTGGGGGAAGTCTATGTTACCTGAGCAATCCCAAGTTAGGGATTTCAATTCCAAAAATCCTCTTTCTCCTTCTTCCTTCACTTTGAGTTCAGAATCATCATCCTCAACACTTAGAAGCCACATGCAAGCCTATTTTCTTCTTGCCCAAAAACCCTAACCACCATTAAAGCTTGAACCAAGCTTCCAATCTTCACCTTCTTCTTCATTCTGAACCATTTGAGTCATGGATGCTTGCTTCACTTCCATTTTCGAGCTCCTTCTCACTGAATCTCTTTATATCTCTCTCGATCTCTCTCTCTGTTTCCCCCTCTCTCTCTCCATCGCGTCTCACTCTCTTGGCTTCACCCTCTCAACCACATCCTCCTCTTCCTTCTCCGGCCAGGCGCCGCGCCGCCGCGCCTCCAGGCCGCCACGCCGTGGCCTCCTCCTTCTCTTTCTCGATCGCGACCCTCTCCCTCTTTCTCTTCTCTCTTCTCCTCTTTCCTTTCTTTCTTTCCCTTTCTTTCTTTTTCTTCTGTTTTTCTGCTTCTGCTTTCTCTATTGGCAGCGAGAGGAGAGAGCAAAAGGGTGAGATGAGGGGGACTAGGGTGGATTTAAGTGGAATGTGGTGCACGGTGAGACGCAGGCTTAGATTTATTAAAATAAACCAATCAAGGCCATAATTTAACCTCCTTAATCAAACCATTGGTTTCTAATCACCTCTTGAGTAATTCTAATTAATTAAAACTACTCCTAAATAATTAGTCTCACTATTCCTAAATCATTAGGTAAAATTATTATTTTTACCCTTTAGCTCCTAATTGGTTTTAAATTGCCAAATTAAGGCTTCGAACTATTTTTAATACTGAGGGATTAAATCCCTTATCCACTCGTGATCCGGTAACTCGGGTCTCACCGGAAGGCAAGACCGAGCATAATCCAATGCTTTGAACCTCATCAGCAGTTGTACCTGAAAACAACGCCCCAAAGGTGAGTTTATAAAACTCAATAACATAGTCTTGAAATCATAAATATTTTTACCGTCGTTTCCAGCCATACGTGGTGTGCGACATATGGAAAATCCTCCCCATAAATATATACATATTTATTTGTTCACTATCCTTAATCAAACCTCAAACATGATAGTGCAACTAAGTTTCCAACTCCCAAACACACATCAACACATAACCTTAACATAACACGATCACTTTTCACCAACCTCAATTCATAATCACTGCACACACGTGTTCAATAATGCTTACAAGCAAATCACAATTCATAGTAATGCAGTTGACATCTTTAAAAAGAGAAGCAATTGCAAACAAATGTCCAAAGGACCACAATGAATGTCCCCACTTGACCCAGCCCAATTGCAAAATGAGTAAAATCCTGTATACAAGGATAAAGCCAAAGGCCCAGCTCAAACGCAGAATGGGTAAAATCCTATATATAGAAGGATAAAGTCAATGGGCCCCCAACGGCAAGGTGGTAGCTAATCACTTACGATGGGGTTGCAGAGCAAATTGCAAACATTCCAAACAATTCCTATCAGAGGAATACAAGCGCCTTATATTGTAACATCCCAAGTATACTCCCCCAGCCTCCGCCTATATGGGGTGACTGGCTCGGATTAATCAAGGATATGTTACTCACAGGACTTCACATACAATTCAATCAAGGAGCACCAATTAATAATGCATATCAAATCACTAGCGTAAATCCATAATATTTGCAGTTCAAGTGCGAACATTCCGAACATATATAAGTTTCGATCAATGAGAAACAAGCTCAATACAAATACATGTCACAAACATTAACGACTGCACCCACTTGGCAAAGCTCAAGGATCAAAATGAGCAAGGACCTATTTGTGGTCCTACCAAAGGGTCCCCGTCAACGAAAGTGACCGAAGTACACATATGACGGGTTTGCATTTCAAACGCAACATCCACACACATAAACAATTTTCAATCCAATCTAAGATAATTTCAACAAGGATTTCAAAGCCACATACACATGTATTACTAGGAACCCAAAACATATTAAGAAACCAAGATCATTAGGAAACTTAAAAGGTGTAAAGAGGATTAGTACCCTTATCAAAGTATCCTCTACACTAAGCGAATACATATATCTTAGTGCATGCAATTCAATCCCAATAACTTATTGCCCCAAAATCATACAAATGGGCTAGCTCGAATGTCGAGCCACATCAAAATTGAATCCAATCATAGTAGCAAACATAGCAATCCCATAAATAATCCGAGTGAAGTTCGATGGAACTCACAACAGAATAAACATCAACATCAACATTGGTTTAGGGGGGTTGGGGACAGAATCCAACCCTATTTCAGTCAAAACCCCATACAAGACCATTTCAGAATAATTAATAGACTAATTATCGAACAAAAAAATCTATATAACAATTCCTAGCACACCCTAAGGGAGGTTTTAGGGGGAAGTCTATGTTACCTATTGCTCCTTAGAAGCTTCAGGGTGAAAAATCCCCAATTTCTGAACTGGGACCCCAACCATCTTCCATGATAAGTCAGTCCTCAAGCTTCAATCTTCATCTCCTTCATCAGATTGGCACATGCAAGGTCTTCCTCTTTGATTTTCGAGTTCCTTCTCACTGTTTTTCAGTCTTTCCCTCCATTGAAGCATAAATCAAAGCTTTCTCTTCAGTCAATCTTCCATTTGAGTCTTGGTTCCTCGTCATCCTTCATGTTCTCTTCTCCTTCGATCTCCGTCTCCTCCCTCCCTCCCTCTCTCTCTCCACAGCGTCTCTCTCTTTCTTTCTCTCTCTCGGCCACCCACCTCACCGGCGCACCACCATCGGCCTCCACCATGGCCGCCGCGACCAGCTCCCTCTCCCTCCCCTTCGGTCGCACCATCATCTCTCTTCCTCCTTCCTTTCTTTTCCCTTCTTCTTCTTTCTTCCTCTCCTCTTTTTCTTCTTTCTTTCTTCATTCCCTTTCTTTTTCTGTTTTGCAGAAACAGATCGTGAGGGGGAGGGAGTATAGGGTTTGTGAGAGGGCTCTAGGGTGAGAGTAAGTGAAACATGGAGTATGGTGGGGTAGCGGTGAGTATTTAATTAGGATTTAGCAAATAAACCCCTTTAAGATGACAAGATTTGCCCTTAGGTCCTTAAACCAAGCTTAGGTAATTTTATTCACTTAAAACCACTCATCACTAATTAGTCCCTTAACTCCTTAATCTAGAGTGAATTTACCATTTTACCCCTAAGATCCAAATTCGATGTAAGACACTTAATTAAAGACGGTAAACTTTATTTAATCCTTAGAGATTAAACCTCTTATCCACTCAGGATTTCTAATAATTAGGCTTAGGGAATTTGGGATGTTACATATACACTCTAACTTTTTTAATGCGTAAGCAGTTATGTTTATTTTTTCAGAGTATCGTTATTTTAATTTTTGCTTTTTGTAGGGTCTCTTACTCGTTGTTATATCTCTAATGTGGCATAGGTAAAAGGATAGTATGGATGGATTGGTCATGTTCTGTTTGGAGATTCACCACTGTAGATATTTCAAATCTGATACCTTGATGTATTTATACTTGGAACAACCACTGTATGACTCTTTTACTTTTAGCAAATCCTTTATATGTAATCCAATTACGGTTTACTTTTAGTTCAAATATATAGTTGTATAACTTGGAAATCCCTATATTTTAATCAGGTCCATGAACTTTTAAATAGTTTGTAATTAGTCCCTAGACTTTTAAAATAATTTGTAATTGAGTCCCTGAATGCATTGACCTAAGTACAAATTATTTAAAAGTCCAAGGACCTAATTATTACAAGTTATTTAAAAGTTTACGAACCTAACTAAAATTTATTGCAAAATAAAATAAAATAGTTATCAATCAAATGCAAAATTTTGACAAATTTATTTTATAGGCTATAAATTAAAGTTTTTACTTTTCAAAATAAAATTGAAATTCTTCACATTAATTTTCCGCACGCATCTACACACTAAATATATAAATATACTATTACTTAACAACAGATTTAAATCAATACTGACTTCATTGATATAAAAAAATAATTTATATCAAAAAATGATTACAAAAATAATAAATTGTTAATATTTTTATTTTGTCATCATTTTTATATCTATTATAATAAGACAAAATATATTACCTCACAAACATAATGTTGCCCTGTGCATCGCACGGGTACACACACTAGGGTGTGGAAACGGCTTCAAGATCGTTGCTGTTGCTGAAAAGAGTGAGGAGAACGATTCAAAACCAAGTGGGTGTTGTTTGGATTAGAAAAAGATGTCGTTTTTTACTTTGGTTTTTCGTTTTGTTTCGGCTAGGGACTGTGTTGGCATTTCTTCTCTCTCGATTGGTGTTTCTGTACTCTATTGTGAAGCTCCTAATATTTTCTCACTTTTATGCTTTGTATACACTCTAACTTTTTTAATGCATAAGCAGTTATGTTTATTTTTTCAGAGTATCCTTATTTTAATTTTTGCTTTTTGTAGGGTCTCTTACTCATTGTTATATCTCTGATGTGGCATAGGTACAAGGATAGTATGGATGGATTGGTCATGTTCTGTTTGGAGATTCACCACTGTAGATATTTCAAATCTGATACCTTGATGTATTTATACTTGGAACAACCACTGTATGACTCTTTTACTTTTAGCAAATCCTTTATATGTAATCCAATTACGGTTTACTTTTAGTTCAAATATATTGTTGTATAACTTGGAAATCCCTGTATTTTAATCAGGTCCATGAACTTTAAAATAGTTTGTAATTAGTCCCTAAACTTTTAAAATAATTTGTAATTGAGTCCCTGAATGCATTGACCTAATTACAAATTATTTAAAAGTCCAAGGACCTAATTATTACAAGTTATTTAAAAGTTTACGAACCTAACTAAAATTTATTGCAAAATAAAATAAAATAGTTATCAATCAAATGCAAAATTTTGACAAATTTATTTTATAGGCTATAAATTAAAGTTTTTACTTTTCAAAATAAAATTGAAATTCTTCAAATTAACTTTCCGCACGCATCTACACACTAAATATATAAATATACTGTTACTTAACAAATGATTTACATCAGAAAAAAATCAATACTGACTTCAATGATATAAAAAAATAACTTATATCAAAAAATGATTACAAAAATAATAAATTGTTAATATTTTTATTTTGTCATTATTTTTATATCTATTATAATAAGACAGAATATAGTACCTCACAAACATAATGTTTCCCTGTGCATCACACGGGTACACACACTAGGGTGTGGAAACGGCTTCAAGATCGTTGCTGTTGCAGAAAAGAGTGAGGAGAACGATTCAAAACCATGTGGGTGTTGTTTGGATTAGAAAAAGATGTCGTTTTTTACTTTGGTTTTTCGTTTTGTTTCGGCTAGGGACTGTGTTGGCATTTCTTCTCTCTCGATTGGTGTTTCTGTACTCTATTGTGAAGCTCCTAATATTTTCTCACTTTTATGCTTAGTATACACTCTCACTTTTTTTAATGCATAAGCAGTTATGTTTATTTTTTCAAAGTATCCTTATTTTAATTTTTGCTTTTTGTAGGGTCTCTTACTCATTGTTATATCTCTGATGTGGCATAGGTACAAGGATAGTATAGATGGATTGGTCATGTTCTATTTGGAGATTCACCACTGTAGATATTTCAAATCTAATACCTTGATGTATTTATACTTGGAACAACCACTGTATGACTCTTTTATTTTTAGCAAATCCTTTATATGTAATCCAACTAGTATTGACGACCCATGGCACGGGGAGAAATTCGTTGAAAAATCGTTTCATTTGAGATGTAACGATATTGTATAATACATCACAGTATGACATTAACGTAGTGAAAAAACTCATTAAGTGGGGTACTAAAAATGTTCAACCAACGTTTGTCCTCACATTTGTATACAAAACATAATAGCAAATGTATGGAAAACTCAAAAAGCAATGACATAAATAAACTCACAAAAGTCATATAGTTACCCCGTTGTACCACATCAAAATAAATAGTCTATAAGTAAGAGTGTGAACAATTATATACTTGAACCTCTCTGCAAAGTTACTGCAAAAAAAATGAATCGCTAATATATAAATAAATGAGATTGGATGCTGTAACCCTAATTATATAATAAAGAATAATTTAATTTGATTCTTTGTTAGTATGTTCTTTGTTAGAGGACTATTCTTTGCTTATTGGTGATTGTTATTCCCACATTTAAACTGACATGATTGGTATAAAACTATAATACTAAAGCTATATTTCGTTTTTATTCTCTACTACCCAATTCTTTAGTGAAGTTGTAACATCCCAAATTCCCTAAGCCTAATTATTAGGAAATCCTAAGTGAAAACGAGATTTAATCCCTAAGGATTAAATATGGTTCATTGCCTTAATTTAGTAATTTAAAACCAATTTGGAGCCAAAGGGTAAAATAGTAATTTTACCCAATGATTTAGGAATTATGGGACTAATTAATTAGGAGTAGTTTTAATTGATTAAAATTACTTAAGTTATTTTTAAGGACCTAAGGTTAATTAAGCTAGCTAAATAAGGGTTTATTGGCAAGTTTTTAATTAATTTTAAACCCAAGTGACCACCATACACGACACTTACCTCTCAACCACCCTAATACCCACTCATTCTCTTTTTCTCTCCCTCCCATCGTGACCCCTCTGCAGAAGAAAGGGAAAGAAGAAAAGAAAAGGGAAGAGAAGAAGAGAGAAGAAGGAAAAGGGGAGGTGTGATTGCGATGGAGGAAGAGAGGAGGGAGGCCGCGCTGGCCAGCCCACGGCGGCGCACGTGGTGGCGCGCCGGAGAAGGGGGAGGAAGGGCGAGAGAGCTGGGCCGAGAGGGAGGTGGTAGCAACCACCGTGGAAGAGAGAGAGGGAGAGTTCGAGAGAGAGTGAGAAACCGAGAGATTGAGAGAAATAGTGAGGAGAGGAACTCGAATGGGTGAAGGAAAAGGAAGGACCAACCATAGATTCAAGGAATTGAAGAAAGAAGAAGAAGATGAAAGCTTTGAACCCCCTCCCATGGAGGTTGGGACCTGCATGTGGGCTTTTTGGAGAAGAAGGAGAAGAATGGAACTCAGATTGGTGACCAATCGAGGAAAAAGAGGGTTTTGGAGCTCAAATCCCTAACTTGGGATTTCTTAGGTAACATAGACTTCCCCCAAAACCTCCCTTAGGGTGTGCTAGGATTTGTTATTTAGATTCTTTAGTGCAATAATTAGTCTATTAATTATTCTGAAATGGTCTTGTATGGGGTTTTGACTGAAATAGGGTTGGATTTTGTCCCCAACCCCCCTAAACCAATGTGTGATGTTTGTACTGTTGAGAGTTCCATCGAGCTCCAATTGGTGTATATATATGTGTGTTTGGTTTGGTTTGGTTTGATTGGTCACTTGATCAATATGTATGAATTAATTTGGAAGGATTGGCATTTGAACTAGCCTAATTTGGAGTGGTTATAACTTCCTGAAATGGGTGAAGGGCTTTATGCCCCTTTTAAATAAGTTGTGGTTATATTGCTAAGTGTTTGACTTCCCAATTAGACATGTAAATTGCTTAGAATTGTTATTTGATTGGGATTGTGATAATTGTAATGACTTATTATTTGATGTGTTATTGAATCCTAATAATGCATGTGAAACCTTGTTTGACTCTTGTTTGATTGAAACTTGGTTGTTTATGTGTCTGGATGTTTGCGTTTGAAAGGCAAACTCGTCATATGTGTACTTCGGTCACTTTCGTTGACGGGGACCCTTTGGTAGGACCACACATAGGTCCTTGCTCATTTTGATCCTTGGGCTTTGCCAAGTGGGTACATTCATTAGTGTTTACTACATGTAATTGCATCAAGCTTGTTGTTTCTCATTGATTGAAACTTATATATGTTCGAAACGTTTGCACTTGAACTGCAAACATTATCGAATTATGCTAGTGCTGTGTATTGCATTATTGATTAATGATATTGATTGAATTGCTTGTGTGAAGTCCTATGAGTGGCATACCCTTTCGTAAGGCCTTGTGGCTCCAATGTGAGTATGGCTTGGGATGTCACAATAATAGGCATTATTTGTGTGTGGAATGTTTGCAATTCGCTCTGCAACCCCATCGTAAGTGATTAGCTACCACCTGTGCCGTTGGGGGCCCCTTGGTTTTATCCTTTTAATAGGATTTTACTCATTTTGTACTTGAGCTGGATCAAGTGGGGAACATTCATTGTGATTGTTGTGGCATATGTTTGACTCTGTAATTGATGTTTGAAATATCATGTCTTGAGGATTTGTTAAGGTAGTATAAATATTTATACCTATGCTTATGGGGTGGATTTTCCATATGTCGCACACCACGTATGGCTGAAAACAACAATAAAAGTATTTTTATTCTAAGTTTGTGTTATTGAGTTTTATAAACTCACCTTTGGGGCGTTGTTTTCAGGTACAGCTGTTTGAAGAGGTTCAGAGCATTGGAATGTGCTCGGTCTTGCTTTTCTGTGAGACCTGAGTCACCGGATCACAAGTCATGTCCTAAGTCTTAGGTTGTGTCCTAGAATTATGTGTATTTGTAATTGTTTTACTTTATTATTCTTTTGAAAAAGAAGTTGTAATACTTAAATTTAATTCCGCTTTCGAAATTCTGAATTATGTCGACTATATTATTAACGTATTTTTGTACGTGTATGTATCCAGGAGTTTTACTAACTAAAGTATAGTGTAGTATTTGAAAAACAGGAATTATTCTTTAGTATTCGTCTGTATTTGAAAAATTTCCAGCGTATATATATGCTAACTCAAGTTAAATTGGTAAGTAATCCCCTAATTAAAGTTAGGGTGTTACATTATGGTATCAGAGCAGTTCGACCCTCTCGGACTGTGAGTCAAGTGTGTCTAGAAGTGATCCGATTTAGGAAAAGAGTCAGTTGTGTCTGTAAGTTCAAGTTTTCTGAGTTCTTTTGGTGAATTATTGAGGTAGGCCACCTCAAGGATTCATTAAAGGAATGATGTAACATCCCAATTTTTATGAAAAGAGATTTTAGCGAAAACCCTGATTACTTGAAAAATAAATTAGAGAGATTGATCACCTCGATGATTTATTAAGAGTACGGGAAATTATTTGAGTTATTTTGAAATAATTTATTTATTATTCATGATGTCAATTCAAATTAATAGACAGCGTAGACGTATGCTGCGTTAACGAGAATTCATCAATTTAAACTTATATAAGTTTTCTGTTTGATGCGGCGACGCGTAATTTTTGTTGACTAAGAAAGTGATTGAATTTAATCAAGATAAAATTATAATTGGGACTTAATATATTTTATTAAGTCGCAGTAAAATTTTTAGTTTAAAATTCCACCGTTTTCCGGTCAAGTTTTGGACTACCCGGGTAAGATTTCACCCGACAGAAGACTTTAATTCGACCCGAATATTTTAATATTTGGGATTTGAGTGTTTTATATTATTTTAGATTTATTGAGAGTGGTTTGGTAATTTTTGGACGAAATTTTATAATTCCGTATTTTCTATTCGGTTAAGACGCGAGACGCGTAGAACCGAATGCGCGAACGAGCGAGCGCGAGACCCTTGGGGGCAGAGACCCTAGGCGCCACCTAAGGGAAGTGCATGCAATAAGACAAGTGTTTGGCATGCAACAAGTCTAGTGCCACTTGTTGTGTGGATTGCATGCAATTTGTGCCTCACATGCAACAAGTTAAGTGCCACTTGTCATGAGACTTGGATGCATTTGGACACTTGCATTTCATGCAAACAAGGTCATGTGTCTTAACATGCAATTGGACAAGTGTTGAGGGTTGTACATGCATAGGCTAAGGGGCAAAGTAGGTGGAATGATTTCAAAGACTAGTATAGTTTGTAAGACTTGTTTTTGGCCAATGGGTGAGCAAGCTACCTTTTCTCTTCCCTTAGTACATGTGTGGGTCGAAATTTAGGACTAGAAGGGAGCTTCATTCAGGTCATTTTCTCATCTTGTGTGTTGTGGCAAAGTAGAGAGAAAAGGGGGAAAAGAATTAGAGAGAAGTGAGGAGAGAACTAGAAGGAAACTAGCACACCTTGCAAGCAAATGTACAAGACATTTTCATCTCTTTTCTTCCCTTGCATTTTTGCCACTTTTTAGCACCTTAGTGAGGGTAATATGCTCATCTCTTTTTGATTCTTATCATGGTTATGCATGTCATTTGGTGTTCCTTTGAAACAAGTTGAAAACTTTCATTTTACTACATTTTTCTTAACTTGTTTTCCTAGTAGTTCCTTCCTTGATCTTTCTTTTTGGTAAGTGTTTTGAGACATTCAAGAGGTGGAGGGAAAGCCTCCATACTCCCCTCTTCCTTGTTGAAGAGGTGATGGACTCAAGAACCACAAAAAGGAATGATCTATTTTGTCACCTAAGTGTTAATGGCATGATATAGTTGTTTCAAAAAAAAATGATATTCTTTCTTTCTATGAAACATAAAGATTTCTTCTTTCCTTCAAAAATATATTTTAGGCTATGAACAATATGTGAGCCTTGTTTGTTGGTGTGGATCTACTTGATGAAAAGATCACAAGCCAAGCTCTAAGTGATTTTGTGGTAAAGGAAAAATATGTAGTCTTACATGTGGGTTTTTGATGTTCAACTTTTGATTTTCTTACTTATTTCTTCTTGCATGTTCTTGATGATGATCAAGGAGATAAAGTGACAAATTTTTTCCCCTTCCTTAGAGAGCTCTAGGCCATGACCTAAGGAGGGAAAAAGAATGGATTGTTTTCTAAGTGAATCTTATCTTGCATGTGGGTATTTTGTTGTTATCTTAAGTTTTAGTGATTTGCATGTCATGATCTCTCCTACATGAGCTTGATTTATGCCATGATTGGAAGAAGATTTTTCCCTAGAAAATGTTATTTAATACCCCTTGACAATGAGAATCTTCAACTTGAGAAAACCTAAGTGTTTCCAAGAAAAGATTGAGTCAAGGGAAGGGTGTTGGTTTTAATCTTGTTGAAAAACAAAAACTACACTGACATATGTATAGTGTTTTGGTCATAAAGTTTTCCACACATATCCATTTTCGTTGATTCTTGATGTTCTGGAAACCAGACTCATTTCTCTACATTTTTCACACAAACTTTACTGAATTTGGTTGAGTATTGATAATTTAAAAAGCGTTACAAGTTGGCAAACTGAAGCTGTCCTTTTCTGTACACCCGAAAATCTTTTTATTAAACTGTATCAAATGGCTAATGGAATGTTAAATTAAAATTCATTTCCAAAAACTAGACACTCCAAGCTTTCCAGGGAGTGGTCATTTGCTCAAATCCGATGCTGTTTGCTATATCAATAAAATCGACGAAGTTAGGGGACAGATTTGGCGTTTGCATGTATTTGAGTTTATGCTAAGGTTTTTGATAAAATTGTTTTCATTTTGGATCTTAATGATAAGGAACAAGTATAAGGCTTGAATCCTTAGAAAGATAGACAAAGTTTCTTTCATAAACATTTGGTGTTTAAATATTTAAAGTTTTCTAAAAAGTGTTTGGTACCTTTAAACCCTGTTCTACCTTGTTGAGTGTGGGTAATGAGTTAGGACTTGAAGTATTTTGCTTAGGGGTAGGATGTGGAAACCATGGCTGTTTCTAGGGGTTTAAGGTTTTAGTTTGTTTACTAAGCCCTAAGTAAATTGTTTGGTTAGGATCGTGGATGTGAGATCGTGATCGGATTCGCGGTAGAGTTCGAGTATGCGATTTCGACGTGGAAGGAAAGCTTTTAGGTAAGGGCATCTTCTAGATATTGTTTAGGTGATGTATAATTGCCGTTGTATGCTTATGAAAGTGCTTCTTCTTGATATCTTGTTTGATTAGTACATGTGATTTGTGTTTATGATTTGTATAACCCTTAGTAAGGAAATTCCCTCCAATGAGTGTAAGCATCTTTGAGCTATATGTTGTTGTATTGGATGGATTTGGCTAATTGTATTGTTGTGATTAAGTTGTATGTATGCATGTAGTGATGATGCACAATTTGAACGATGTAATTGATGTACAGATGACACGATACTCCGATGCATTTTCTTGGAAACAAATACGATTTACGAAACTAGAGTATGTAGGTTTTGAATGCGGTAATTAAAAAGGGCTCTCCAACGGAGCCTCGTAGCAAGGTTGAGATTTTCAATAAAAAAAAAAGGAATTATGTTTTCAACTCAAAGAATTTTCAAGAAAGAAAAAGGGGATAAAAAAAAAGGAATTCGAGCTCTTCTAAAGAATAAAAGGGGTTTTCAAAATAAATAACTAAATGAATGAATAGCTAAGTTCCAATAAAATCAACAAAATAAAAAGATGACACTAGATTCTTAGCAAGGGTGGTTTCTAGTAAAAAGAAAAAGAAAGGGGGGTGTTTCAAGTAATCACGCGGAGAGTTTTAAAGAAAATGAGATTAGGGAGGAAGTGGTTGTCAATACATCAATTACGATCATATAAATTGTGGCATTAAATCACGGACACTTCTTGCAAGTGCATCCGAGGATAGTTAGATTTTGTGTAAGCATACAATCATAAGATATCGTTTACCCTAAACTAGATGGTTGTTTCCTAGTGTCACTAGATGGTTGTTTCCTAGTGTCAGGGTATTCGCGCGTTGGCCCTGGCCTAAAGGACGATTACGAACTTAAGGTCTGTTGTAGAGGGCAGTGTATACTGGGAGGCGTTGGTCAGCCCGGTGTCACATATCCCATTGGTATGGGTATACAAAAGTTGTTGTGGCAGGTTGCCTTTTATCCTATTGGTATAGGAATTAAGCCGTAATAATTCACGCTGATTACATCCGCATACTGACTAGATGCATTTATGATGTTGCTGAACTACGTGTTGAAGTGTTATGTTGTTTCCTATGCTATGTTATACTGTGTTCATGTATAATTCATTGGTATGATGTGATTAGTATACATGTTGTTAGCGTTATATGTTTTGTTAAGAAGATGACCCTTGCCCGTGGTTCTTTCAATCAATGAATGTAACCCAGATGACGAAGACTGCGGATTGTTCGGGACTGCCGATGAGCGTAGCCGAGGATGTCCTACATGGCTATTTGCTTTGCGTAGCCGTATGGTAAACTTCTAGGGGGTCTAGTAAATGTAGTAGTGCTCCGACCAGCTATAGGGTGTCAAATGCTTTAATCACAATTGTTGTAATAGATGCTTTATGTTTCAAGACTTGAATCATTTTATGTGAATGTCTTAATTAAATTCCTTCGCATGGTTTTGTGAGTTAAACCTGATAATGTACTTTCCACCGCCTTCAAAAATGTTGTAATACTCTGGTTGCGAATTACTTAAGGGAGTTTGAACAGGAAAAAAAAATAGACTCACATTTTTAGAAACCATGCAACAGCGTATTCCATTTTCGGAAGTACTTTGGACTGTCGAGATTAATATGTAGTTTAGTAGTGCTCCGGAAATGGGGTGTTATATTAGTGGTATCAGAGCAGTTCGGTTCTAATCGGACTGTGAGTTGGGAAACTATAGCTGGTCAAGTGTCGGGTTGTGTAGTGAACAGATTGTGAGGGGTCAAATTGTGCTTTTGTGATTTGCTTGTTCCTCAAGTAGAGTAACTCTACTTGTAATTGTGTGAAATTGTTTCTTAATTGGAACAATGTGTCCTGAGACACAAAATTGTTGTGGGTTTCTAACTAGGTCGTGAGACCTTGTGGGAATCCAACATCTCAGAAACGAGTGGTTTCTTCCATCAGAACAGATAATGTCGTAGATGGCGTGGGGGACTCAGATGACCCAGAGTCCAGGCAAAGGGAATCAGAACAGAGGAGACCTAGTTGCGATCATTGTAGAAAATTGGGGCGTATTGTCAGTAATTGTTCTACATTGGATGGAGTGTGTTCAATCGCAAACACTGGTCATGATGCCAAAGATTGTCAAGCGTCAAAGGTGGAAGCAACTTCAAATACTGTGGGGGGTTACACATTCAACCAAAGAGGGACGTGTCTATCTATTGAGCAGAGGAGAAAGCTCAACAGCTGAAGAATCCATCTCGGGGAACGCGACAATAAGGAGTTATGCATGGACAGAGACTCGGATAGGGACCGTCTGTAGGAGACGCTACTATCGTTATTAATATTATTCCTTGGTGTGATCTTTGAGATATTAGTGGCTTTAGATATAACCCACAATGTTCGATGTTTGAAATTATTTTGATACGTACTAGATTTGAAAACCAAAGATATTTCATGATTTTCTGAATTTGACATGGTTGCCATTAACATTTGTCGCAGTAGCTTATGCTTGCGCTGCTGTGAATGTGTGTGATTAATATTGGTGTGAGCGTATTCATATCTTCGAACGAAGATGGTAAACGCGATTATTTTCTAGCAAGTACCAATTAAATGTCTTGTGACACTTTAATTCTTTTGTTTCCAACTTCTATATTGGTTGTTAATAGTCTCATTGATGATTTTTTTTATGTTTTCAAATGATTTTTGTTTAATCATGACTTAATAGTAAGAGTTTGAAAACGGTTTTGTTTCCTTTTGTTGTAAAAATATAATTTCATGATTTTCTAGTCAAACAGGGGTTCAAGAGTGTTTTAACCTTGTCCTCCTTGGAAAACTAAGTTTAGTGTGGTGTTTGAACAATTTTTTGGTAAGGTTACGTTATTAAATTGGAAGCAGGAACCCGTGACCACATATATTATGTGTAAGATTTGATTTCAAATTCTTCTAACTAAATTCTTGGTGGTTTTGTGTTTACTCGTAATATAGGAATGGTAGAGAAAAGTTTTGTTGTTAGTCCTTTCGTTAAAAGCTTATGTGTAATTAGTAGTGGTTTTTGTCTTCATCAAGAAACGTATTTAGTTTCGTTCTCCTTGAGCTAATTCAAGCTATGATTTGGAGAGTAGTTTTTTTGAAACAATGTTATTTGAATCTTTTACTTGATTCTTAGAGATTTGGTTTTAGTAGATTGTTATTAAGGTTTTGTCGAAAGAAAATTAAACATTTTTCGTTTGCCCTAATTTTTGAAGTCGTGAGCTTCAAGGGAGAGAAGAAGAAATTTATGTGATATCAAACTTGCTTCTTCCATAATTTAGCTAGTGTTATAGTCTAAGAGTTTTTGGAAATCTGATTTAGTTAGGATTTTGTAAAATGTTGTTTTAGCACCTTGGGGCGATGAAACACTAAGGTTGAAGGGAATCCTAGTATTCCTCAACCAGAGTGGAGTCTTGACTAGTTTTGAATTAATGAGTATTTGATTTAGTATTAGCTTTTGGTGTTTGAATAATAATAAGAACTGGTTTTGAAATCTTTCAACTTGAATCAAGTTATGATAGGAAAATATATAATCTTGGGCTTTGCATTCTGGGTTGATTTATTTACACTTACAAGAAAATGGCTTTAACATAACTGTTGCTAAGTTTTATCTGGTATTTCGAGGCGATGAAACACCTAATGTTAAAGGAATCCATGTGATTCTTAAACAAGGTGGAGCCTTTAAAAGGATTTTAGCGTTGAAAACCTTTTAATTTTAGCGTGAGTTTTGTTGCTAGAAAAGATTTGAAAATTGGGTGCGAAACTTTTTATTGTAAAACTAAATTCATTAAACCCATGAGAGTGTATAGTAATTTTAATTGTTAATCTAAGTTTTACTCGGTTAATATGTTAATACTTGATAATCCGTTATTTTAGAGGCCTAATATTGGTG
This sequence comes from Calophaca sinica, assembly GCA_037113605.1. Classification (NCBI taxonomy): domain Eukaryota; kingdom Viridiplantae; phylum Streptophyta; class Magnoliopsida; order Fabales; family Fabaceae; genus Calophaca; species Calophaca sinica. The sequence goes on from CM073734.1 coordinate 35,964,326, forward strand.
CTAAGTTTGAAAAAGAATGATTCGAGTTTTGAATATTTAGTTGTTGGTGTGTGGAATTTTTGGGAAAGGCTTTGATTTAAAAAGTTTTGAAAGAGTTATTAATTTTGTTTCGATTCTTGCAGTGAAGTGTGTTTAACGATTTTGATGAGAACCTAATCTCAAAGGAACCTTGTTGTCCATGAGAATGGTTGAGTCTTAAGCAAAATTTTCTCTCGTCAGTACTCGGTTTTAGTGATTCTCCAGAGATAAAGAAATTTTTTTGGAAAAACATTCGATTTGAAAAAAAAAAATTTAACCCTCCTGAAGTTTTAAGTGATCTTGTATTCTTGATGTGTGTAACCGTGGTTGCTCGTGAATAAGTTAGTAGTATTTTAAATGCGTCATGGAGCGTTCTTTGTAGTGAGTTCGTGTTCATGTTCGTGAATAAGCGGAACGTGTAGCTCTGGGATAAAGCACCAGTCAGTCGTGAGGAATCTTTCATCCACTAACTACGCTTACCTTACGGTGTGTTATACGTATATGTTTAGCGTTATCGGGTGTGATTGCTATTATTGCATGCTATATTACGTAGCTATAAATATTATAGTACTACGTATAATGTTATGTGTTATGAATACATATCTGTGCAAATTATTCTGTGGATTTTAGTAAAGTAATTTCTCCATATTTTAATATCCGCGTAGTTTCGAGGACGAAACTATTTTTAAGGAGGGTGGTAATGTAACATCCCAATTTTTATGAAAAGAGATTTTAGAGAAAACCCTGATTACTTGAAAAATAAATTAGAGAGATTGATCACCTCGATGATTTATTAAGAGTACGGGAAATTATTTGAGTTATTTTGAAATAATTTATTTATTATTCATGATGTCAATTCAAATTAATAGACAGCGTAGACGTATGCTGCGTTAACGAGAATTCATCAATTTAAACTTATATAAGTTTTCTGTTTGACGCAACGACGTGTAATTTTTGTTGACCAAGAAAGTGATTGAATTTAATCAAGATAAAATTATATTTGGGACAGTAAAATTTTCAGTTTAAAATTCCACCGTTTTCCGGTCAAGTTTTGGACAACCCGGGTAAGATTTCACCCGACAGAAGACTTTAATTCGACCCGAATATTTTAATATTTGGGATTTGAGTGTTTTATATTATTTTAGATTTATTGAGAGTGGTTTGGTAATTTTTGGACAAAATTTTATAATACCGTATTTTCTACTCAGTTAAGACGCGAGACGCGTAGAACCGAATGCGCGAACGAGCGAGCGCGAGACCCTTGGGGTCAGAGACCCTAGGCGCCACCTAAGGGAAGTGCATGCAATAAGACAAGTGTTTGGCATGCAACAAGTCTAGTGCCACTTGTTGTGTGGATTGCATGCAATTTGCCATGTGCCTCACATGCAACAAGTTAAGTGCCACTTGTCATGAGACTTGCATGCATTTGGACACTTGCATTTCATGCAAACAAGGTCATGTGTCTTAACATGCAATTGGACAAGTGTTGAGGGTTGTACATGCATAGGCTAAGGGGCAAAGTAGGTGGAATGATTTCAAAGACTAGTATAGTTTGTAAGACTTGTTTTTGGCCAATGGGGGAGCAAGCTACCTTTTCTCTTCCCTTAGTACATGTGTGGGTCGAAATTTAGGACTAGAAGGGAGCTTCATTTAGGTCATTTTCTCATCTTGTGTGTTGTGGCAAAGTAGAGAGAAAAGGGGGAAACGAATTAGAGAGAAGTGAGGAGAGAACTAGAAGGAAACTAGCACACCTTGCAAGCAAATGTACAAGACATTTTCATCTCTTTTCTTCCCTTGCATTTTTGCCACTTTTTAGCACCTTAGTGAGGGTAATATGCTCATCTCTTCTTGATTCTTATCATGGTTATGCATGTCATTTGGTGTTCCTTTGAAACAAGTTGAAAACTTTCATTCTACTACATTTTTCTTAACTTGTTTTCCTAGTAGTTCCTTCCTTGATCTTTCTTTTTGGTAAGTGTTTTGAGACATTCAAGAGGTGGAGGGAAAGCCTCCATACTCCCCTCTTCCTTGTTGAAGAGGTGATGGACTCAAGAACCACAAAAAGGAATGATCTATTTTGTCACCTAAGTGTTAATGGCATGATATAGTTGTTTCAAAAAAAATGATATTCTTTCTTTCTATGAAACATAAAGATTTCTTCTTTCCTTCAAAAATATATTTTAGGCTATGAACAATCAGTGAGATGAAGATGAAGATCTGGTTAAAAAAAGAAAATGAAGATCATGAGGTTAAGCTACCACATTGGTACACACTTACACAAAGAAAATGAAGATCTGGTTAAAAAAAGAAAATGAAGATGAAATCCTACAAATGTTACTATTAGCCTAATCCAGAATTAGAAGCTCCTTTTCTTCAACAACTCAACTGCATAAGGCTAGATGCCATTCAAAATTCCAATTCCTCATAAGAAAACCAATACTTCCTCTTGCAACTAAACTGAAGACCCAAAATAAATAGAAAAAGGAAACGAAAAATAAGAAAGCACTAAAAACAGGGAAGAATGACCAACACCATTGTCTTCCACTCTTCAGCTTATTATTTAGTCAGACTCAAAGCTATGGTAGAGTAGAAAATCAAAAGCGTAACATACTGAAAATCACCTAGCAATTTTAATTAACACAATTTTTGATATGCTAGGAAACTAATCAACAAACATCAGTTAAGATTGTTAAATTTAGAACTCCATCACAAACGTATAAATAGCAACCCAAAAATATAAGGACTCTGGATGGTGATAGCTTTGCAAAATTAAATATACAAATCAGTAGTCCATAAAAGGACTTATGCAGTACGAATCAAACTCAAAGACAAACCATCTATTTTTCTACCAGTTAAAACATGCAGAAAAGACAATAGCAATGGTCCTTTAGGAACAATTTTGAAGTCAACCCAAATTCTCCTGTTTAAGTACAATATGATATATTTGTTCACACCATTATGTGTGGATATATAGCAGCTATAGCAACATACTGACATAATTGTTTAATAAAAATGAAATTAGCAGCATACTTGCATAAGAAAAGAGTTCTTGCCCTATATTTTCTACGAAAAAATTAAAAATGAAAAACCCACTATTAGAAACATTTGCACCAAAGAACAAATTAGCACACAAGCTTACCTGATGAGCAAAGAGAAATCCGCATCAAAAGAGAAACCCAAACACCTAAACACATGCAAATTAACTCACCTAAACACCTGCAAAGTAAAAACCCAAAATGTGAGTAAGCTTTGTGTCTCATTGAATAGAATAATGAAGGTGAAATGATGAGGACCAAAAAAAAGGAATGAGTATCGAAGGCAATTTAAATTATGTCCTACAGTTAAATTATGTCCTCTAGCTGTAGAAGAGGTTATTGAATTTCCATTGAAATAGCAATTATGTTTGCAGTTAAAAAAATGCACTACCATTAAACTGAGTGTTAGTCCACTTATACAGAATCAATTTGAAATCATATGATATTAATATATGATACTAAAGTGGGGCACAAAAAACAGAAGTCCAGCAAAGAATTTGGAATGCTTAAAAAGATTCATTCATTTAAAGAGAATGAATCAAAGCTAAAACATGCATACAAAGAGAATCCAACAAAGAAGGTTGCAAGAAAATACCTCATAAACTTTCTGCTTGAAGCAGAGAAAGTTCGAGAGGAAACTAAATTCAACTGTGACCCTCCATGGCCATAGAAAGGAAACAATCGTCGTTTATCTTTCTTTCTTTGATGCTATTGGACATATATCCAACACCAATAGAAATTAAATCATTTCAAGCTTTGGATCAATCGAAATACTATTCAAAAGTAACATAAGCCCATGAAACAAAGTAAAGATTATACAGCCAAAAATAGTACACAACCGAATGCAAGATCGATAAACAAACTGAATCTTTTATCATTGTCACAAATCCTCTTGAGTTGAATGGTACCTTCATGTTTCTTTCGCATCCTGAATGTAGCCCGCTGAATCACTCGGCTTCAAAGTTGGAGGATCTGAAGCAATATCAGTATTCTTCACATCGAATCCATCGTCCTACAGTAGTTTGAGGTAAAGGACATGAACCCAAATAATTGCAGAAGCTAGCTGAATGCCATGAAAACACAAATAAAAGTTAAAACCAAAAACTAGGCTCTATAAAAGCCAACTCTAGCATGGATGAAGTAGTATTATCGATTTCAGCCTATACCACCGATAAGAAGTAGCTGTCAAAAACCAAAAAATGTATATAAATCTAAAAAGGAAAGGCATAGCAACACTCAAATATACCTTCTTCTTTCTGATTTCTTCTTCTTTTGCATCAAAGAAATGCTGAGGAACACCGCTGTCATTTTTCTAGGCACTGTCCAGAGCTCTTTCATGAACTTTCCGGTGTGCTTTTCCATAAAACCAGTAATTTGTATCTGAACTTCTTTCCCATTCACTAACTGCATCATAATAAATAACAGGGGGCAAAACATTCGAATAAAAATAAATAAAAGGCATTATCAATTCAATTTATAATGAATCGGGAAAAAAGAAAGTGAATAAATAGGTAGATGGAAATTTCAAGGACAAACAAAATTGTATATCACAATGTTAAAGAAAATATACTGTGAGTAAAAAGAACACCAAGGATGACAAAATTATCAAGATTCAGTGAAAAAATAACTTCTAAACTCACTTTTACATCATCTTCAAAGCCAAGAAGCTCAGTCACCCTCCTCGTAAGGCAAATGGAACAACTTCATTATGCACCAGAAGTTGCACCTCCAGATGAGCACATCAGCAAAAAAACACTTTTGATCACAACAAAGCTGCAGCAAACAAAACATGACCACATAAGTCCCACTTGAAGGCCACAAACAATGCATCTACAACCACTTTTGAGAAATAGCGGCAAAGATACTTCTTTAGTCAGTTAAATAGATGAAAGGTTCAAGTGTTTGACGATCAACCAAAGATAGAAAAAGTTCTTGTTTGGACATATAGGATAAATGGATAAAAAAAAAATAAAACCTGGATAATTAAAGGGACACTCTAAGAAATGGGATGATATTAAAATAAATGATAAAATAAGGATAGAACAACTGCAACCTTATTCATTAATAAATATGATGAATGGAGGCAGTGATTTCAATATGTAAAACCTCATATCAGGTAAGATATTGAACAAATATGCAAATCCAGATCAAGAGCCACTTAAGATAGAGTTTTAAAAAAAATACATGTACTCGAAATTTGATACCCATCATCTGAGTAACATAAAAAATCATTAGCACGCAGATAACAAAGCTTCAAACATTGAAGGTTTTTATCTAGATTACAAAGTACATTAGGAATGAGTTAGTTTTTTTATTTTTCATTATTTCTTTGCTACAGTTAACAAAATATATTAATCATCTCTTTCATATTTCTCTGAGTTTGTTGGGTTTGATTTGAAGAAGCTCTGTAGTCACACATCTTGTTCTGAAAAACATAGAATAAGAGCAAAGTGGGATTTTCGTTTGGGGTTAGGGATTAAGGTAAAAACAGTGATTAAGATGAGATTTGGTGCTAGCGTTTTCAAAGAGATTGGGGCAAAAAAGAAAATGAAAAGAGAAACTAACTCACCATCAAGGGAGAAGAAGGATTAGCCACGGGTGAGCAACACATGACTGAAGAGAAAAAGCAGTTACCTCTAGAAGAAGTGATGAGAGCAAGATAGCTCTCGTCAAGGTCAGGCATGGAGAGAACATTTTTCTCGAACAAAGAATGCTTAATCCTCTTGTAACTTTCATAGAGGCTTCGAATTTCGTCCTTGTTTCTGCGCTTCGCGAGAATCTCCTCCTGAGACAATGGCAGAGTCGACGGTGGAGGAGGTAGGGTTTGTGAAGATGGCACACTTGTTTCCGGCGGTGGCGGTGGAGAGGGATGACAGAAATGGAGGAAGGAAGAGGTTTGGGAACAGATTCTGAGGGAAGTGAAATTTGAATTTTGAATTTGATAGAGGAGAGATGTGCGTGAGAGAAATTCGTCGAAAGAGAAATTTGTCTTCTACTGTTGGGTCAAGCTGAAAAGTATACATTGTAGAGAGAGGGATGTTTTGTCTTTTACTATTTTGTCTTATGCTGAAAGTAATGGATTTGAGCTTTCACTAAAATAAAAGAGGTATGAAAAAAAGGATTAAAAAATGTTGATGTGGCAAAACCTGTCTCATTGATTGACACGTGTAAAAAGTACCTATAAAATGTTTTGATTGTGTATAGTATAAAGATTATGGTTTACTTTTAGTTCAAATATATAGTTGTATAACTTGGAAATCCCAGTATTTTAATCAGGTCCATGAACTTTTAAATAGTTTGTAATTAGTCCCTAAACTTTTAAAATAATTTGTAATTGAGTCCCTGAATGCATTGACCTAATTACAAATTATTTAAAAGTCCAAGGACCTAATTATTACAAGTTATTTAAAAGTTTACGAACCTAACTAAAATTTATTGCAAAATAAAATAAAATACTTATCAATCAAATGCAAAATTTTGACAAATTTATTTTATAGGCTTTAAATTAAAGTTTTTACTTTTCAAAATAAAATTGAAATTCTTCACATCAATTTTCCGCACGCATCTACACACTAAATATATAAATAAACTATTACTTAACGACTGATTTATATCAGAAAAAAAAATCAATACTGACTTCAATGATATAAAAAAATAATTTATTTCAAAAAATGATTACAAAAATATAAATTGTTAATATTTTTATTTTGTCATTATTTTTATATCTATTATAATAAGACAAAATATAGTACCTCACAAACATAATGTTGCCCCGTGCATCGCACGGGTACACACACTAGGGTGTGGAAACGGCTTCAAGATTGTTGCTGTTGCAGAAAAGAGCGAGGAGAACGATTCAAAACCATGTGGGTGTTGTTTGGATTAGAAAAAAGATGTCGTTTTTTACTTTGGTTTTTCGTTTTGTTTCGGCTAGGGACTGTGTTGGCATTTCTTCTCTCCCGGTTGGTGTTTTCTTCACTCTATTGTGAAGCTCCTAATATTCTCTCACTTTTATGCTTAGTATACACTCTCACTTTTTTTAATGCGTAAGCAGTTATGTTTATTTTTTCAGAGTATCCTTATTTTAATTTTTGCTTTTTGTAGGGTCTCTTACTCATTGTTATATCTCTGATGTGGCATAGGTACAAGGATAGTATGGATGAATTGGTCATGTTCTGTTTGGAGATTCACCACTGTGGACATTTCAAATCTGATACCTTAATGTATTTATACTTGGAACAACCACTGTATGACTCTTTTACTTTTAGCAAATCTTCTATATGTAATCCAATTACGGTTTATTTTTAGTTCAAATATATGGTTGTATAACTTGTAAATCCCTGTATTTTAATCAGGTCCATGAAATTTTAAATAGTTTGTAATTAGGTCCTTAAACTTTTAAAATAATTTGTAATTGAGTCCCTGAATGCATTGACCTAATTACAAATTATTTAAAAGTCCAAGGACCTAATTATTACAAGTTATTTAAAAGTTTACGAACCTTACTAAAATTTATTGCAAAATAAAATAAAATACTTATCAATCAAATGCAAAATTTTGACAAATTTATTTTATAGGCTTTAAATTAAAGTTTTTACTTTTCAAAATAAAATTGAAATTCTTCACATCAATTTTCCGCACGCATCTACACACTAAATATATAAATAAACTATTACTTAACGACTGATTTATATCAGAAAAAAAAAATCATCTTGACTTCAATGATATAAAAATAATTTATTTCAAAAAATGATTACAAAAATATAAATTGTTAATATTTTTATTTTGTCATTATTTTTATATCTATTATAATAAGACAAAATATAGTACCTCACAAACATAATGTTGCCCCGTGCATCGCACGGGTACACACACTAGGGTGTGGAAACGGCTTCAAGATTGTTGCTGTTGCAGAAAAGAGCGAGGAGAACGATTCAAAACCATGTGGGTGTTGTTTGGATTAGAAAAAAGATGTCGTTTTTTACTTTGGTTTTTCGTTTTGTTTCGGCTAGGGACTGTGTTGGCATTTCTTCTCTCCCGGTTGGTGTTTTCTTCACTCTATTGTGAAGCTCCTAATATTCTCTCACTTTTATGCTTAGTATACACTCTCACTTTTTAATGCGTAGCGATTATGTTTATTTTTTCAGAGTATCCTTATTTTAATTTTTGCTTTTTGTAGGGTCTCTTACTCATTGTTATATCTCTGATGTGGCATAGGTACAAGGATAGTATGGATGAATTGGTCATGTTCTGTTTGGAGATTCACCACTGTGGACATTTCAAATCTGATACCTTAATGTATTTATACTTGGAACAACCACTGTATGACTCTTTTACTTTTAGCAAATCTTCTATATGTAATCCAATTACGGTTTATTTTTAGTTCAAATATATGGTTGTATAACTTGTAAATCCCTGTATTTTAATCAGGTCCATGAAATTTTAAATAGTTTGTAATTAGGTCCTTAAACTTTTAAAATAATTTGTAATTGAGTCCCTGAATGCATTGACCTAATTACAAATTATTTAAAAGTCCAAGGACCTAATTATTACAAGTTATTTAAAAGTTTACGAACCTTACTAAAATTTATTGCAAAATAAAATAAAATAGTTATCAATCAAATAAAAAATTTTGACAAATTTATTTTATAGACTTTAAATTAAAGTTTTTACTTTTCAAAATAAAATTGAAATTCCTCACATTAATTTTCTGCACGCTTCTACACACTAAATATACAATTAAACTATTACTTAATAACTGATTGATATCAGAAGAAAAAAAATATCAATACTGACTTCAATGATATAAACAAATAATTTATATCAAAAAATGATTTCAGAAATTATAAATTGTTAATATTTTTATTTTGTCATTATTTTTATATCTATTATAATAAGACAAAATTTATTACCTAACAAACATAATGTTGCCCTTTGCATTGCACGGGTACACGCACTAGGGTGTGGAAACTACTTCAAGATCGTTCCTTTTGCAGAAAAGAGTGAGGAGAACGATTCAAAACCATGTGGGTGTTGTTTGGATTAGAATAAGATGTCGTTTTTTATTTTGGTTTTTCGTTTTGTTTCAGCTAGGGACTGTGTTGGCGTTTCTTCTCTCCTCGTTGGTGTTTCTTCACTCTATTGTGCAGCTCCATGTAACATCCCAAATTTCTTTTAATTTAGTAATTTTAAACAAATTTGGATCCTAGGGGTAAAGTAGTAATTTACACAAGAATTTAGGAAATGTGGGACTAATTATTCAGGTGTAGTTTTAATGGAATAAATTATCCAAAGTTTTATTTGGGACCAAGGGTTAATTTTGGAATTACAAGAGGACTTATAAGTCAAACTTTAATTAAACATTTGACCACTTCCCCACCATGCACCCTATTTCACTTGCTTCCACCTTAGCACCCCTCATACTCCTTTTACTCCCTCTTTTTTACAGCCTGCAGAAGTGAAAAAAGGGGATAATGAGAAAAACAAAAGAAAGAAGAAGAGAAAGAAGGAAGAAGGAGAAGGGCATGCGAGAAGGAAGAGGAGAGGGAAGGAGCTGTGCTGCTCTGGCATAGCGGCAAGGCAGAGGAGGTGGCAGCGGCCACCATGAGTAGAGAGAAAGAAGGGTGAGCCGAGAAAGAGAAGGGGAAATCGAGGGAGAGGAAGAGAGTTCCATGGAGAAGAAGAGAAGAGAAAAATGGAATAGGAAGAAGGAGGTTCTACCTCCATTGAAACCTAAGGAAGAATAATCAAGGATCCTCAACTAATCTCTTCATCTCCATCAACCTTCAAACCTAGGGTTTTCTCTCTAACAATCAATGTGAGTTCACTTTAGGGTTTATTCTCATTTAGAGGTTGGGAACCTTGAAAAACCCATTATTAGGTTGATTATGCTTATTGTATGTCTTGTATGTTTGATGGATGATTTTGATGTAATGTGATTTTTGGTGTTGATGAAATACCCATTTATGTTGTCTTGGGTTTGTTTGTGTGCTCTTAAGGTGTTTGTGATATGTCCTCAAAGAGTATTTCTTACTAATTTTGTACTAGGAACCATGATCCTTTAAATTGGCTTATGGACATGGTTTTGATTTTTCAAGAATGTTTAAATTTATGTATATTGTGGTCATAGTTAGTGCTAAGGTTTGATTGATGTGTATGATACCATCAATGCATAATAGCCTTAAGGATTATATTGTTTGACTAGTGTGGATTATTGATAAAGTAAAGATTAGTGAGTTCTGGGGGTTAAAGGTAATTTATTGAGAAACATGAAAATGAGTTTGGAGAGATATATGGTTGTTATGTTCAAAATTTTGATGATTGTTGATTGAGTTTATGATACTTAACCATTGAGTTGTGCTGAATTTATTTGAATTACGGTTTTAAAGTTAGAAAGATGATGAATGTTTTAAATAAATGATCATTATTTTATACGGTTAGTCATGTTCTTATGACTATCATTCATTAACGGTACGTAAGAGGATGAGTTAAGGGAACTCACTGAGATTTTATATCTCACCCCTTTCCTTTGTTTATTTCAAATGACAGGTACACCTAACGGAGGATGTCCATCCGTATTTGATACCGGATCATGAGTCTCTCTTTAATATCTTAAGTATTATGTATCAGTCCTTATATTACGAGCTTTGTAAATCTTAATAGGTTTTGTTTAAAGTAATGTTGATTAATAAATGTATAAGTTTGGTTAGCTTTTGTTCATTCTTATTAATCACAGTGTTGTATGTATACTTAAAGTAATTTTCGCTTTTCGAAACTCTGGTTTATGATTTCTTTAGGCGATCAAAGTTTTTAATTAGTCAAAGTCCCGTAATTACCTTTACAGGTTGATTATTTTAATAAGTAACTCCCTGATTAGAGTCAGGGGAATTACATTATGGTATCAGAGCAATTCGATCCTCTCGGACTATGAGTCAACTGTGTCTAGAAGTGATCCAGTTTAGGAAAGTGTCAGTTGTAACTGTAAATCTGAATTTTCTAAAATTCTTTTGATAAATTATTGAGGTAGGCCACCTCAAGGATTTGTCTAAAGAATGAGGAGAATGAAGATGAGCAGGAATTAGTGTAATGTTTTCTCGTTTTACGAGATTTCTAAATATATGTATATACTTACACGTGAGGGTGTATACATATATGCAATTATTTGGATGAAAATTATTTTAATTGCATGATGCTATGTTGAATGATGTATGTGTTAGGACTTTTGCCTTTCGTCTGCTTGGCTTAAGTGATGTGCGTGAAAAAGGTCAGGTGTGGTATTTTGTTAGTTTGCTAATATACTGAGTTCCTTCTTGAGTATTGTTGAGAATGGATTTGATGAATATATTTATGATTGAACATATTGCTATCTTGCCTCGAAGTTGAAATGTCGGTTCTTTTTGGGTGGAAAAGGGTTTGCTGTTGACCCCCACACCGACATACGCTTTAGGTTTCCTTCATGTTCTCTCCGCGGAGGGGGTTTTGAAGTTATGTATGTTGGAACCTAAATGATTGAAAAGTTTAGACCCTCATTAATTTTGATGATAACAAAATATTTCTCAAGAGAACAATTTATCTTCTAACATATCTTTGAGTGTACAGGTTTCAAAAGCTTCATTTATATATGTACAAATCACTCAAGAAAGAAGAAGAAATATACAAAAGAATCCACTAGTGTCAGGATCCGAACCCACTTCAGCCGCCTTGTTAATGTTAAGCGCCCAAAGAAGTGACTTCTTGACACGTGGAACACTCAATTGCTACGAGCGTCCGTCCTCTGTTCTGAGCGAGCGTCTGATCTCTTTAATGAAGCACGTGGTGATCACGTTTTTGCTCTTAGCCTCAGACTATTCTGGAACGGAATTCGAATTTGATTTTGTGTGCTCATTTTTATGTACGAGGAAGCAAAGGTGACACCTTTAGCATAAGACAAAAATCGTACAAGGCAATTGCAAATTGCAGATAGTACGAAAACGGTAATGTATACTATTCTGATATTCTCTGGAAAGGATGAAAAGGACTACATTTCAAATTACCTCACTCAATGGCAAGGAGATATTTTTACTGCAACGGTAATACCCTTGAAGACTCCTATAAATACCCCAAGGTATTCATTACTCAAGTGTGCAATTAAGCTTCGTGCCAAGTTTCTGGTCTACATTGAACTGAACTCGGCGTCTTATACTTTCTTTTAGAAAGCTATTCTGTTTTGAGCTTAATCTTTTCATCCTCTCTGTGAGAGTTATTTTGATTGTTATCAAAATCATAATCTCTTTTGTAAAACTGTATTTGGCCTAGTTAAGGCTCTGTTCCTCAAAGGCTCGACTGTACTGAGTCGTTTTGAGAAGTTGAGAGTATTGTCAAGTTTGTGACAGAAGAATACTCTTGAGGAAATTGTAATCAGTTGATTATAGTGGAAAATCCTTCAGGAACGAAGGGACTAGACGTAGCTACCAGTTGGTGGTGAACTAGTATAAATCTCTGAGTCTCATCCTTTACTGCTTTACATTATTTATCTTTACCTTGCTCAGTAAAACAAGTTTTTATAAACTGTTTAAATTTCTGCATCCGGTCCTGTTTAATTCTCTGCATCCGATATACAAAACAGTTTTGAACAACTTGTGTTGAAGTTTTTACGTATAGTTTGTGAAAAGTTTTTAACACAATTCAACCCCCTTCTTGTGTTCACATTCAATTGGTACCAGAGCTTGACCTCTTGGTTGAGCACTTAACAGTGTTAAGAGAAAAGATCCTATACTGTGAACATGTCTACTGAAGGTGGTCATATGAACCGTCCTCCTCTATTCGATGGAGAAAAATTTGATTACTGGAAAGATAAGATAAAAGCTTTCTTTGAGACACAACAACTTGAGTTGTGGGATATAGTTCAAAGTGGTTATATTCCTCCCACTAATCCTCGTGGTGTTGCGATAACCAGAGAATATGGGAATGATGAACAGAAAAAGAGATATCAAATCAATCAAAAGGCTAGATTCATTCTTATTTGTGCTATGACAGAAAAAGAATATGATAAATGTGGCAAATTTGATACTGCCAAAGAAATCTGGGACTCACTTGTTTTATCTTACGAAGGCTCTACCCAAGTAAGAGAAACCAAAGCTTGCATGTTGGTTCGCCAATATGAGTTATTCAAAATGGAAGATGGTGAAAACATTGAAACCATGTTTGGAAGATTTCAAACACTTGTTCATGGGTTACAGGCCCTTGGAAAAAGTTACACTACACCTGACCATGTTAGAAAGATCTTAAGAAGCTTGACTAAGCAGTGGAGACCCAAGGTCACTGATATTCAGGAAGCAAAAGATCTAAATGTCTTACGACTTGAAGATCTTATGAGTTCGTTGAAAGCTCATGAACTTGAGCTAAATGAAGAAGAACCGGTCAAAAAGGGCAAGTCTATTGCCTTAAAAGTCTCTCAACATAAAGTCAGTTCTTCCAAAGCCCTTCAGGCTGAAGAAGAAGAATCAGAAGATGAAGCTTCAGAAGGAGATGTTGACACATCAGAAGACGAGCTTGCGTTTATATCCAGGAAGATACAAAGAATGTGGAAGAAGAGAAACTTCAGGAGGAAGTTTCATAAGAAAGATACTAAGGACAAGAAAGAGAGCAAGGACAAGGCTCAAGTCATTTACTAGCGAATATACGTAAGTGAATGCTTTTATATTCCTTACCTATATTGAGAATTAGAGTTGAAAGACTCTGTTAACTCTGCACTCATATGGTTGTTGGAATGCATGAGTTGGATTTTCATGCTTGATAGTATGAATTTTAACGCGTGTGATTGAACCATGTTAGAAATGTATGGTAGTGTTTATATATATATATATATATATATATATATATATATATATATATTTTTGCCCAGGTCTTGTCATATGTGTTAAAGATGACGAGTAAGTTATGTTGAAAGTTAAGTGTTGACTGTGAGTTTTGTACTGAATACATTGATTCTTTAATCAAACATGTTAAATTCTTCCCGCTTTAGTGGTTGGGCAATCATAAGACCCCATTAGGGTTGTAATTCCTTTGAGTTGTGTGATATTATGATGTCTAATTGTGCATGTTGAGTATCATATGAGGGGATGAGCTTAAGTTAGATTATCATGTTTTGAGTTAATTTAATGACATGAAAATCATGATGTTAATTGTGATTAGCATGCTAAATGAATTATTCTTCTAATTATCATGTTTGCATCCTTGATTTTTAAGCCCTAAATTCATTGGAGTTAGTTTGGATTGAGGAGAAGTTATGGTTCAAAATGTTAAAGTGCAGAAAAATGGAAAGGAGTAAGGGTGAGGTGCTATCCCTCAACCCGAATTGCCTCCATGTTGGTGTTTTGCTCATAACCTTCTCCATAGAAATGATCTTGAGTTGATTTTTCTGCCATTGGAAACTAGACACAATTATCTTCAATTTGGACATATGGTTCTGATGTGATCCTGGCTGCCCTCAAGAATTTACAACAATAATAAAAGGATTTTTCTTTAAGTGTTTTTGGTTTGTTTAAAATTGTAATAAGTCTATTGGGCTGCATTACTTGGGTTTTGCATATTGGCCCAATTGAACTTTTTAATTTCGTTTTTTTATTTTTGTTGTTTATTATAAGTTAGCTGAATTAGTTTTATTTAAATTAAATAACAAAAAAAAGGGCAGCAGCTGATGGCTTTTAAAATACACCATTTAGGAGTTGTTAGGAAGTGTAACCGACACTTTAATACACTAGTTAATGTACAATTAAAGTGCAGCCATTAATATGATCAATTAGGCATTCAATTGACATTACTATTGTGTACAGGAAGAGAAAAGTAGTTGCCTTTTGTTGCCATCTATATGTACCACGAAATTACATGAATGAAATCAAAATTTTGCTTTGAGAAAAACTTGTGTTTATCACATTTTGAGAGTCATGCACTCTTGGGTTCTGGATTGAGCCAAAATTGAACTTATCAAGAAGTAACCTTCTTGTGGCGTTCTTCACTCTGCTTATCAATTCCTTAGGGAATTGTTGTGCATCTGTCCCTCATCTTATCCATTTCCTTTATTTTATTTAAAAACAATTGTCCATTTTCAGTTTTATTCCTTTACCTTGCTTAAACACATTATTTGAGACAAAAATTGCACATGGGGGATGGAAAAGACCGTGAGTACAGCTGGAGGGTGGAAAGAACCTCGGCTGTGACAGTGCTTCAAAGCTTGATGCATTCTTTTTAATATTTTTTTATTTTATTCTTTTCATTTTATCTTACGAAAAAGTATGAAAAAAATAAAAAGATATTTTTCTTTTTGCTATGTTTTTATTTTTGTCTTTGCATTATTTTTTTCGGGTAAAACATAAAATTGATTTGCACAATCGATTTAGGGTAATCGTCTTAACATGGGTGTGTTAGGGGTGTTGTGGGGTTCAGTCTCTACCCTTCCCTACGCGCAAATGATTAACGGACCTAGTATGGTTTTCTAAGATAACTATTAATTTTAAGGTTTTCCAATTTTCCCTAATTTTAATAAAAATGGTGGCGGCTCTTAAAATTTTGGATCGCAATAGATGGCGACTCCACTGGGGACGTTTGAGAATCAAACCCGTTTGATTGGTTGTGCAAATCTTTTATTTTACCCTTTGTTTTTTTTGTGTGTGCATGTTTCCTTTTATTTAAGGGTGATTCCTTTTTTTTTATAGATTGATTGATTTGTTTCTATTAATTGATTTGATTTATCTTTCTCCTATTTAAGAGCTGATTTGATTTGGTACTTTGTATATATTATTAATTTTGATTTAATGTATAATTGATTTGATTGCTATTGGTGTACATATTTAATGCCTAATTGATTTTCTTCCTTATTTGTTTGTGTGCATTTAATGTTCGAATGATTTGCTTCCTTCATTTGTAAGTATTTATTGTTTTAATTATTTTGTCTCCTTATTTGTTGTACTAGATTTTTGACCCGTGCAACAAAGTTGTGAGAATAATTATGTGTTTTTCATTTGTGTCATAAAAATTGTAAAATTATTAAAAGTATTGATAAATAAATATTACGATAACATAAACACAATTATTCTAATTAAGGTAACTCTTACGTAATACCCTTATGCGTTACACGTGTAACTTTGCAATGCACGTAGTAATATTTATACTATTACTACTATATTTTATTTTGATAAGTATACTATTACTATTACCAAAACAAAAAAAATTAAATTTTTTTATGAACGTTGCAGAGACAACTTGCCGAAACTCTAGTCTCTTGTCAAAAAAAATTGTTTGTTTTCTTTTCAGTGAAATTACAATATTCAAAGATAAATAAATCGATTCGAAGTCAAAAAATGTAATCTTTTTTATGAACATTGCAGAGATAACCCGTCAAAACACCATGTATGCTTGCAAACATATTTGGCATGAGTTTCCTAACGAAGTTTCGTCACGTTTCGAATCATTGAGCATTTTTGTCGCAGATAAAATTTTAAATGAACCTTGAATTCGATGAAAATCGAATCGTAACTTGTTGTGATTATTTTTGAGTATTTGATATGAGATATAGGGAGTAATAGTTATTATTAATTTAGGGTCTTTCTCTCAATATTTGAATTCTATCGTAAAACGCATAATTTGAACTATAGGGCGAGTTTTGACTAAAATCTGCCCAAACGTGATTCAAATTTTATGAAATTTGAGATCTAAGTTTTTTCCAATATTTATGATTTATGGGATTTTTTTTGGAATTTTTGGGCATCAGAAAAATATAGGGCATTTTCTACGCCCTAAAACATCATTACGGTAGCGTTTTAGCTCGTAAATCGAGAAAGTGATATTCACAGAAATACTTCTAATATTTTTGTGGATATTTTGGTTTTTTAATAATTTTTGATTATAAAACAATTTATTAGATTTATTTTTGGAGATTTGGCTATAAAAACCCTAACATACGCGTAACGCCGTGCACCCGATTGATCGATAACGCGACGAAACAAAGCCACGAGCTAGGGGGGATGTATGGCGGCTGCAGCTGGACCAATAGGATGCAAGCCACATGATTGTAGCACAAATTTGGAATGGAGCCTTTTGATTGGTTAAGGGAGTAATGGGTAGTTAGTTTTATTGGTTAGTTTGTAATTAACTAGTTAAATCCCAACTAATTAAACAAATTTCCTTCCCTTCCTATCCCCATCTATTTCGTGGTCCCTTAGCTGATTTAGACTTCATCTTGATCATTTCTCCATTGTTGGAGAAGTTAGAAAAAAATCTTGAGAGAGAAAGTGTGTGTTCTTAAGGGAAACTTAGTGATTTAGTATGAAAGCTTGATCCTTTTTTCTTCCTCCTTGATCCAATCACCATCATCCTTGTGGGTAAGCTTCCTAACTTATTTTCCTTTCTCATGGCTGCCATGGATGAAGTTCTTCACGGTTTAGAGTTGTTTTGCTTAGAAATTGTTAGATCATGATAGATTAGCTTGCTTACCTTTTAGATCTACCAATTTCCTCCATGACTAAGCTTGTTTAATGCATTTAAAAATTCTAAAATCCCTAGATCTGGAAGTGGCTGAACCTATGGGGCTGTTTTAAGCCCCTTTTTTTTTTTGAATTATTTTGTTGTTTAGGAGTTAGATCTTGAAGGGTTATAGGTGGTGTGTTTGGAAACTAGTCATATGTGTATGTTTTACAAGTTTTGGAAAAATAAATTTTGTTGTTTTGGGGACCGGAAGCCGTGGCCTCTAAGAGGGTTTTAAGGGATGTTTTAACTTGATTTTAAAGTATGTTAAGTGTTAGGAAAGTTGGTTTGAGATGTAAAGATTTAAGGGTAAGGAAATGATATGTTTTGGAAATGAAAAGTTGAAAATTTTGGGAATTTTTTTAGGGTACCAAGCCGTGGCCCTTATGCTATTCTTAGGCATTGTTTTAAGTTGTTTTATGCATTAAAAATGTTGTTAAAAGTTGATCAAGAATTTGGTTTGGCAAATCAATTCAAAGATGTTTGATTTTTGGAAAAGGTTTAGTCTATGTTTCAAATATTGTCTTGAATTTGTAACTAACTTACTTCTATAATTTTCATAGCATGTTTTATGGTTTTAAAAGTAGTTCAAAGTTGGCAAAACACTATTCATTTGGTAAAAACACTATTTCAATTGGTAAGAATTGATTTAAGCTTTTATAAGTATGTAGAGTTAATAAAAGTTTTAAAACTTGCTTGGCTTGAACTTATAACATGGTACAAGATTAGGTGTGATCTAAATAGGGTTAAGTTAGCAAGATTTTAGGCCTTTTAGGACCTAAAACCGTGGCTGTCCTAGAGTCATAGGACTTGGGTTTTTGGTTCTAATTTTGTTAAGGTTGTATTGTTAAGGTTTGAGCGAGGTACGTTTCAGAGACGCGTTGGAAATTCCTTATCTGAAGCTTGTTCAAGGTAAGGGCGCTTCACATTCTAAGTGTTACTGTTTTATGTACTTATGCGTAAGGGAAACTCTTAGATATTGCTTAGGTACTTAACTTTTATGTTTTAAATCAAAGAAGTCTGAGAACCTCAGGGTTTGAAGTGAGGGTCTTGTACCCCTTCGATTTTATTGCCTAATGCATGCTCCAAGTCATCTGTGGACTTGCCTAAAGTGGTTGGTCTCCTGGCCCCAACCCCCCACACTTGTATGAATTACCAATTTGCTAACTCCACTGAGTTGCAGAGGGATGAATTATGTTGTCGATGTCATTGCTTGATGAGTTGTGATTTGATTGCATTGATTGCTTATATTGTTGAACTGAGTTGCACTTTATTGAGCTTTTCATGAATATTTTTTTATATGCGGTTGAATAAGTATTCGAGTTGCTTCTTGAATGATCGTATGCGGTGATTTATTCATTCCTGTGAGGGAGTCGTGTCGTGACGTTTTTGAGCTTCGACCCGGATAACTTAGGGTGCTAGGAACCCCCTTGTTTTTCGACAGCCTAGCTAGACGTCGTAGAATTAAGGAACTGGAGCTGAATGTCCTAGGGTGGTCGTGGAGCCCAAAGCTACGGCTGGTATTCAGTGGATGGATCAGCGTTACATTCCAAAATTGTCGAAAGTGTCTCGAGAGAGAGTTTGAGTTGTGCTTTGAGAACTATGTATTTTGTTGCCTCTTGCTTTATGATTTGCTATTTCTATGTTTATTTGAGAAGTTGACATTTTCCCGTGGTTCCTTCAATCAATGATGGCAACCCAGACGATGGCGAGGATGCGGAGAACCCGATGGCGGACGAAGACAAAGAGGACCCCTCCGAGGATCTGGGCAACGACTTTTAGCTATTGTGACTGACTGTTTGCATGATCGTATTTTGGATGACTGTAGGGTTTGTTTATAGTGTACAATTGTTGTGGTGACCAGTCGGACTTTTGGTGTTGTCCTATGTGTACTGCAGGGCAGACTGGTGGCATACTTTTGGAGCAGCCCCGTGCGTGAGTGTCTGCTGGGAGTACCCTCGGGGTATGATTGTCCTCACGAGGATTCTCATGCTTTAGGTGTATTCTCTTATATATATTTCTGCACTCTTTTATTTTGTACGCACTGCTTATAATGACTTGCTTATATATGTGTATGTATTTCCAGTGCATGTGTCTTGTGTCCTAGATTGCACCATGTTTCGAAATGCTGTGGCTACTCTGTGTGTGCTTGGCGGATACTGTAGTTGTTTTTTTTTAAAAAAAAATATACCGCATTTTCTGAAGGACACAAGAGTACTGTTTTAAAAGTGTGTCGCATATAGGTTTGGTGCTAGTTTAGTAGCGGTCCGGAAACGGGTCGTTACACCTTCCTTCCTGTTCAAAACAATTGTTAACAATTTTCTTTTCTGTGAAATTACAGTTTTTAATGATAAATAAATCAATTTCAAAACAAAAAAAATGCAACCATTTTTTTATGAACATTGCAGAGATAACCCATCAAAACTTCATGCATGCTCGCATGCATGTTTAGCATGAACTTTCTCACAGTGTCTTATTCAAAAAATAATTTATTTGTTTTCTTTTAAGTGAAATTAATATTTAATGATAAATAAATCGATTTGAAACCAGAAAAATGTAACCCTTTTTATGAACATTTTAGAGACAAACCGTCAAAAATCAGTGAATGGCTGCAGACATATTTGGCGTGAGTTTCTTCACAGCTTCCTATTAAAAAATTATTTATTTTCTTTTTAGTGAAATTTCAGTTTTCTTTTATGAACATTAAAGAGACAACCCATCAAAACTCCATGTTTGCTCGTAGTCATATTCAAAGTGAGCTTCTTCACAGTGTCCTATCCAAACAAAATTTTGTTTATTTTCTTTTCAGTGAAATTACATTTTTAAGGATAAATAAATCATTACAAAACAAAAAATACATTTTTTTTATGAACATTACAGAGACAACCCATCAAAACACAATTTATGCTCGCAGGCATATTCGGTGTGAACTTTCTCGCAGTTTCATGTCAAAAAAATTTGTTTGTTTTCTTTGCAGTAAATTATAGTATTTAAAGATAAATAAATCGATTCGAAACATAAAATATAACATTTTTTATGAACATTGTATAGGTTACCCATCAAAATTTCATGTATGCTCGCTAGTATATTTGGCGTAATCTTCCTTACTTCCTATTAAAAAAATGTTAAGAATTTTCTTTTTCGTGAAATTACAGTTTTTAAGAATAAATAAATCGATTTCAAAACAAAAAAATGCAACCCCTTTTTTTATGAATATTGCACAGATAACCCGTAAAAACTTCATGTATGCTCGCATTCATATTCAACGTGAGCTTTCTAAAAGTGTCATGTTCGAATAATAATTTGTTATTTATATATATAAAGATAAAGATATATCCAATTATATCTCACCATATAAAATATTGTAAAAATATTGAGGACAAAAAAATTTGTGAAAATATTTTAAAAAGTAATTTAACAAAGTGATATCATTGTGATACATATTTTTTTTATATTGCACTGTGATATATGATTTTTAATAATAATAATAATAATAATAATAATAATAATAATAACCAATTATTTAATAAAACTATTTTTATTTTGTATCAAACATCGTGCTTATTATCAATCACTGAGATGCATATTGTGATTTTTCGTCAATATTAAAAAAATATTTCAAATATATGAATAAATCAATTACAATCGTAAATCATTTAAAAATATTATTTTTATTATGTATCAAACATCCGACATAGTATCAATCATTGTGATCAAATAGTAATCAATATTACCGACATATCTATATGGATAACATGCCTAATGTTTGATTTTGTAAACGAAATCAATTAACAATGTGATTTATATAATTATTTTTTTAGGATTTTGCTTTTTCTTTCATTTTTAAAAAAGATCTTTATAATTATTAAATGCTAATAAGGCATTAATTAGTGTTTATTTAAGTGATTTAATTATTTTTTAAATATTTTGCTCCCTCTTTCATTTTAAAAAGGATCTTTATAATTATTAAATGCTAAAAAGCATTACTTAATGTTTATTTAAGTGATTTGACAAAATTACCCTCAAGCACTATTACTTTTACAATTATAAATATTGATAGATAATTGATATAGTCACTTAATAGATTCATACTTTTTTTTATCAATAATTCTTACCAAAAATTTGATCAAAAATAATAAATTTAATGACTTAAAATATTAGAAAGATATTATGCTCCTAAAATATTTTTTTTGGTAGTTTCTCCTAAAATATATTGATCTAATTCAGAATAAAATTGAACGATACACTTTATAAATTAATTAATGTTATACCTGTAAAAATCTTAATTGAAAAAAAAAATCATTGGACTTGTCTATCACAAAAAGATGTTAACCAATTGACATGGTCATTCTATTAAATGATGTTACCAAAAAATCAATTTATAAGTCTTACCTTTTTATTAATTCTTACTTTTTTAACATTAATTCTTACAAAAAAATTGGGCCAAAACTAATGAATTTAAAGACTGAATATATTAGATAGATATTATGCTGCTAAAATAATTTTTTCGATAGTTTCTCCTAAAATACATTGATCTAATTTAGGACAAAATTGTTTGGTAGCATAATATCTTTTCCATATATTCGGTCATTAAATTTATTATTTTTGAACGAATTTTTGGTAAGAATTAATGTTAAAAAAAGAGTAAGAATCTATTAAGTTATCAATTATCTATGAATTATAAAGATTTATTGACGTAAAAATTATTTTAATCAATATTTGATGTCATAATGAATCCATATTTGATGCTGAAACTTGTATGATATACCTGTATTTGTTTTGGCACATTGCGGTTTTTTGGAGGGAGGGGATGCCCACAACCGAAGTAGTAACTATTGCTAGTCCAAAACCCATAATACATATTCAAATCCCATTATAATCTATCACCACCGTAAAGGCATATTTACACATACAACCTAGCTCCCTTATGTGAAGTACTTATTGATTGGTTTATGTCTTTTTTAGTTAAATTCCTATTAATTGGTTTATTAAAATATCTTTCATGTTAAATAAATCTTTTTAATTCTGAAATAAATCTTTAATGTTATTAAATGATTAAATGTTGTGATTAGTGATTGTTTAAGTGAATTTACAATTTTGCTTCATGTTAAATAAATATTTTTAATTCTAAAATAAATCTTTAAGATTATTAAATGATAAAATGCTGTGATTAGTTTTATTTAAGTGAATTGACAATTTTGCCCACTAATTAATGCTTACTAACACTACTACTTTTTATATTATAAAGATATATTCCACATGTTTGCATATATATATATATATATATATATATTTTATTTGCTTCCTTAATTATTTTTGTGAGTACTCAACCATAAGGTAGAAGATTTATATTCCCTTGTATATATTGTGTTTGTTATGCAGGTTGAGGTATTAGATTGTATATATTTATTATATTATGCTCTCTTTCACACACCGCACTTACACTTTGAACACACACTTTAAGTGAGACTCTATACCCGGGCCTGAATGAAGCCTAAATTAGTAAGAGGTTGTGTAGTGGAAGCCATTTTGGATGTACATCCTGTGTGGCTACCACAAATTTCTCATCTAGAGTGTGACTCTTTTGTGGGTGCCTACATTTTGGATGTACATCCTGGTGTGGTCAACTTCCCGGAAGGGTACTTGGCTCTGGAGATCTAAACGTTTGTAGGTTAGAATAGCCACCTGTTGTAAATGTCCACCGTAGAAAAGGCTAGTAAATCTATAGGACAAATGTCCGTTAGCATGAGCAAACCTGTATAGGTCACAAGTGGGAGCATGGTTCTTGTTTCTAGTTTTTTTTACGTTATAAAAAAAAATTCAAAAAAAATCTTGTGTTGTGTTACTAAATAAATTTCAAAATACTCAAAAATTCAATAAAAAAGGTAAAAAAAAAATCATGTAATTTGTTTGTCAATGTATCTTTTTTTTTGTCCTAAATAAAATTCCTTGTTTGTCACTTGCATAAAATAAAGAACTAAAAAAAAGTGAAAAGTTTGCATTCCATTCATAGGAAGGATTGCATTGTTCTTTATTTTATTAGTTACATTGCATCTCATTGTGAAAAAAAAAATCGTTGTGTTTATTGGTTTAGTCTTTTGCTTGTTGCATCCATTGCATAATAGAAGGTGGTTTAGAAATTTTTTTAACATTATGCATCTTGGAATATTCCATTCGCATGCATGAAAAAAAGGACATAAAAATTCATTCTCGCATTTTCATGGCATATTAGTGTAAGGTCCATCATGCATTTAGCATCATTTCTATAGAAAAACATATAAAAAAAATAGTGCAAGAGAAAATGTGGATACCAATCAAACTCTTGCTGAAGAAATTAGATCACATCCATGAAAACTACTAGAGAAGTCCCACTGCTAATGAAGTAATGAAAATTTTCCAAGCAAGAATGGAAGGAATGGAGCATGAAGGAGACAATATGATGAGAGTCAAGATATTGGTACCAAGACATATTTAAATGAGGGGAATGGGGCAAGTAGTAGTGAACTCTGTAAGAGCATCTATTCAATGCAATATAATGATGAGGTGTTTGGCATCTATGCTTATTGATCTGTAAGAGCATGTACTCAATGCAATGTAATGATGAGGTGTTTGGCATCTGAGTTTATTAGATCATACTGTTCTCTAGAATAAAGTCATGTAAACCATGTTTGAAGCTTTATTCTAATGAATTTGCATGGATTTTGAAGTACTATCCTTTTCATCTTCTTCCAACTTCCCCATTTTAATTCTTGCTGCAAGAAATAGTCCTCAATTGGTTCGTTTTGCTCCCATGGATGGATGCTAATTGCCAAAGTACCATGTTTCCAAAAATAAAAGGGAAAGGAAAATAATCAAAGAAAATGAGAAAAAAAATGAGAGCAAAGAAAGTTTCAAAAAAACATGTTTTTTACATGCCTCAAAATTAAAATTTGAAAATAAGCAATTAGGACTTGAAGTGATGAATGGTGTAACACCCCGAATTTCTAAGCTAAGTTGAGAATAAGTTATGAGAAGAATTGTGTGATTGTATTCAAGCTTAAATTGATTTTTAAAGTGAGTGAATATAATTACACAAGGTTTTTATAAGAAGGTTAATGGGTTTGAGTTGAGGAATAAGTGTGGATTTAATCCTAAGATGGTTTAAGGTGTTGATTTGTAGCTATGGAAGTTAATTTGAGAAGAAAGTCTCAAGGTTTGGTGCTAGAACTGAGTTTTCCTGGTTTTTCTGCAGTGTGAATCGATTCACCTAGCCTGGGAATCGATTCACAGCATTAAAACTCCATTGACATCGAATTCTAGCAGTGGGAATCGATTCACAGAAGCCAGGAATCGATTCACATAAGACAGGCCACTGGGACTCGCAGGCAGGAATCGATTCACTCATTAAATCTGCGATTCAGGCTCTTTTTGCACTGTGGGAATCGATTCACACTTTGTCTTTGTGAATCTGCTCACAATTTGCGAATTGTTTAAAAACGCAGTTTCAGTGAGCAGAACGCAGAAGAGAGAAAAAGGAAAAGAAGAGAAAGAGAAAGGAGAAAAGGAAGAGGAGAGCTAGGGTTTCACCTTTTGAGAGGGATTGAAGAGATTTATGCTAGATTTCTTAAATCATTTGCTTAAATGGAGAGTTTGAGAGTTGAGATTTGAGTATTTGGAAGATTTGGGTTTGAACCCTAGAGAGGAGAAGAAGAAGCATGAATTGGAGAAGAAGAAGGGGGAGAAGACCAAGCTCCAGCAAGGATGATTCAAGTTCTTGGATGGAGAAGGAAGATTGAAGGTTGAAGATCAAGATTTAAGGAGTATTTGGAGAAGCCCTAAGTTGAGCAAAGAGGGAAAAGCTTGAAGAGGAGCAAAGGGTCCAAGTTCAGCCTTACTAGCTCAATGTCTTGAAGAATAGAAGTGAGTTCTTCAACCCTTAGGTGATGGGCACCCATAAGTCCCACATATAGGAATTTCTCTTCCTTTTAGTAGCATATGAACCTTAGGTTCAAGTTAGGTTTTATATACCTATAAGAGATTGAGTGATGATTGTTATGAAATTATATGGGGTTTGACTGAAATAGGGTTGGATACTGTCCCCAACCCCCCTAATTATTATGTGATGCTTGAATCCTTGAATGCTCCAAAGAGCTTCAATGAGATTATGTATGCTTGATGTTTTCTCTCTTGAGAACTCCATAGAGTTTCAAAGGATTAGTTAATGTATGTGTTGTCCATTAATTTGGCAAATTGTGAGGCTTGTCTAAGAGCCACAAGCTTAAGTCTTAGAGGTCAAGGAAGGACCCTAGGAAAAAGGATGTGATAGAATGAATGTATGTATTAGTATACATGATTGGGAGTCATTAGATAAAAAGGGGTACTATTAGTGTAAGCTTGATTCGGTGAAATGATTGTAGTTTCCTTGAATAGTTAAGTAATGTGGATGATTGTGTTTCTATGAACATGCATACAATCATAAGCATAAGCATATGCATAAGCTAAAGTCCATGGCAAGACTCCTCTATTTATAGGAGTAAGATCGGTTTGGTTAGCCAAGTGGGACGCCCTTGGAGGGTTATGACGTCTAACCACCATTCCGAAAGTGTGTAATTGGGGTCTAGGGACCTAAGCCTACGACACTACCCAATAACACAAAATGCATTACATGCAAAGCATCATATTGTACATCTCTTATGAATGGTATAATATGTGAAGTGAAGTTAAGTTTATGAATGTTTATGAATTTCTTGTATGTATTTATATATATATATGTACTCGGAATTAGCTTAGTTAGTTGTATGAAATCTTGGATAGCACACCCATAGTCGCTTAATAGTACTGAGCATTGTGATTAGATCACTTAAAGGATAAGCAAGCTAGATTGATTGGGATTTGTGGTATAGAGCATGAGGCAAAGCCCAATAGCATAAGAGAAAGCAAAGATGTGTTAAGCACAAAGTGAGTAAGTAAGAACAATATGTTCTTAGTTAATAAGGTTGCATTTTGTATTGTATTAAGGTTAGTTGAGCTAAACAAAGGTTAAAGAATGGACATTTGTAGGATTGATGTGGATTGCTATACATTTATGTGTTTAGTTAATCACAAGTTGATAAGTGGCATATTAGTCCTAGGATTACCTTATGGTATAATATGCTAAGTTTTAATTCAAGCTAGCGCGTTCTAAAGCGTCTTAGCTTAGGGATATCGAGAAGTTGCAAGTCAAGTCCTTATGGTACATAGGGAGAGTATGTCTAGGTTTGAAATGCATAAGTTAGTCTTCTCAGCCTAGAAGGTTCCGAGGAGAGAATGGTGAGGAGTCCGTGAAGGACTCATTGAGATTTCATAATCTCACCCTTTTCCTTTTGTTATTTTTCAGATAAGCAGGTACTGAAGACGATGAGTCAAAGCACCAAGTTCAGGACTCATAGGCTCGTTGATATTGCAGTGGGAATTTTATATTCCAAGCTATGTACAATTTGTAATCTATTTATTAGATTTATGAATTAAGTTCAATTTATGACTTGGATTACTGTAATCAAGTTGTAAATGCTTAGTAATTCCTGTGCCTTAATGTAATTTATCATACTTTCAATTTTGCTGAGGTGCGGGTGTTACATTATGGTATCAGAGCAGTTCGATCTTATCGGACTGTGAGTCACTAGTTTAGTAATGACTCAATTTAGGAAGTGTTAGTTTAGTCCTTGTTGGACTGTAGTCAGTTAGCAGGAATTTTTCCTTTGCCCGAGAACTTCTCTACATATTCTTATGCTTAGTATGGAATATTAAGCCTAATCAACTTAATACTCCATACCGTGTACGAAGAATGTAGTAGATGGAGTCAAGTGACGAGGGAGGAGACCGTGATAGGAGCGTGAACTCGATGAAGCTTGATGGATAAGGATGATGCAGACAAGGAAGGAGCGGATGCAAGAGCTCTCATTAAGTGAGGACCTTCGGAATACGGAAAAAGGGAAACAAGTTCCCACCTTTCCAGAATCAAGAGTTAAGGAATGTTTCAAGAGTGGTCGGAACCATACTGGGGAGGGTTCGGCTAGGCAAGCGTGTAATTCATGTACCGTCGACCGAGACGCTTTGGAAGTGATTGGAAATGATGAGCAAGTAAGGGGTCTTAATTGTGAGGTTTCAAATCAACTTAGGATGGGCATTTGTAATCGGTTAGGGTTACAACACTGGTTATGCTATCAAGTTGTTTCGCCTAATCCATTATGAATGGATCCTAGAATGATTGAGATCTTATGATGATTTCCAAGTTAATTCAAGTGCCCTTCGTGGTTAACAGTAAGTGCTCTTAGTTGTAGGATTTCAATCAAGTAGGATGGTCGGTTCTAATTGGTTAGGGCCTCAACACTTGTTGTTTCAGCAGGATTGGTTAACCTAGCCAATTATAAGTGGATCCTAGGTCGATAGAAATCCTATGCTAATCCCTGAGAGAACCTTAGCGTTCCGAATGGTAACGGTAAGGGTAAGGGACAAGATGGAGTTAGGCGATATGCTACAACGCCCAAATGGTAGTATGGGTCCTCAAGGGTGATCTTGCCCTAGTGAAGCAGAAAGAAAACTCTAAGTCTTCAAGGAACGGTGTCCTTAGTGGAACAACCAACTTCAGAGGATCAGCTGAGATGTAGTCTTCAAACTATAGAAGTTTCAAGAAAGTCGAGTCAGCGAAAACCTAACGTTATTAATGTCTATGTTCGATCTAACGGTTCAGTGCGTCAAGTGAATTCAATTAACCAATTATAGACTCTGCCTTAGCTAAGTAAGAATATTAGTTAGAATAAGACTTAGTCTGTGATTGGGTAATGAGATCACTTAATTTCCTGAGCAATTAGTTCCTCTATAGAGATTAATCCCTTCCAGGGTTTCTAATGATTCAGATTGGGTAAGGAGGATAAGACCGGATCAATAAGGTAGATTGTTCCCAAGAATATCAAGGATTTATTTTCTGGATACTTGTTGGTCCATTGGTTATTAAACGCGTCGATCTACACCGCTATCAGATAGAGAAGTGTGGGTTCTAGTTTAATTCCAGTAGCGTCAAGAAAGGGAGTTACACCATCAAGCGAAGGAGAGCAGTAGTAAAGTTTATTTAAGGGTAAGGATGGTGGACATCTGAGACTATAAGTTACTGTGAGTCAAGTCGTTCGGTTGAGTTTGATGTGATTCCAGTTAGCCACTTGCAAGCTAAGTCTCCGACCAAGTGAGGCTTAGACCTCGTGTGAGACAAAGTTTGCAATCAACTAATGAAAATCAAGTCAGTTTAACCAACGGATACCTCCCAAGAGTTGAACAACCCTAGAGTTTCAAGTTTCCTAGACCAAGTATAGTGAGTTAAATATGGGTAGCAACTCCGTAGTTAGGAAGAGGTCTCTAAGAAAGGATTTCCATTGGTAACATAAGAGTGAACGTTACGAATGGGAAAAGTTTGTTCAAGGTATGTATTAGTCACCTCTAGGTGACAATTCTATTTGATAAGATAGTTGCCCAACGATGGGTTGAAAACCCGAATAGAGTTAAGCAATGTCGTGTGGCGAGTTCATGAGGATGGCTGTGTGAGACTGTGGGTTACTACCGAATTACAAAGGAAGCACAAGTATCTAATGGCAGAATGTTTGGGTGAGTAGTAGATGGAAAAAAAAAGCAAGCGTAACAATTTCCAACAGTCAAGAGCAACTGAAAGATAGAACAGCACCAGAGTTAAACTCTCAGACTGCAAGTAAAGTATTCCATCTGATGGAGATAAGACGAAAGGAGTTCATTCATTTGAAAAGACGTAAGATTAGAGATCACATCGGAAGCACCAAAAGCCAATTTATTATACAGAAGGATGAGGTAAGAAAGAGAGGCGTGGTTTAGGGACGAGATTCCATGGAGGTAAATCTCTGTCCGCATCCCATGCTGTCAACGCTAAGAAGTTCCAATGAAGGATGCAGTAATTTTCGAGGACGAAAATTTTTAAAAGGTGGGTAGTAGTGTAACACCCCGAATTTCTAAGCTAAGTTGAGAATAAGTTATGAGAAGAATTGTGTGATTGTATTCAAGCTTAAATTGATTTTTAAAGTGAGTGAATATAATTACACAAGGTTTTTATAAGAAGGTTAATGGGTTTGAGTTGAGGAATAAGTGTGGATTTAATCCTAAGATGGTTTAAGGTGTTGATTTGTAGCTATGGAAGTTAATTTGAGAAGAAAGTCTCAAGGTTTGGTGCTAGAACTGAGTTTTCCTGGTTTTTCTGCAGTGTGAATCGATTCACCTAGCCTGGGAATCGATTCACAACATTAAAACTCCATTGACATCGAATTCTAGCAGTAGGAATCGATTCACAGAAGCCAGGAATCGATTCACATAAGACAGGCCACTGGGACTCGCAGGCAGGAATCGATTCACTCATTAAATCTGCGATTCAGGCTCTTTTTGCACTGTGGGAATCGATTCACACTGTGCTGTGAATCGATTCACAGCTACAGAATTGTTTAAAAACGCAGTTTCAGCGAGCAGGACGCAGAAGAGAGAAAAAGGAAAAGAAGAGAAAGAGAAAGGAGAAAAGGAAGAGGAGAGCTAGGGTTTCACCTTTTGAGAGGGATTGAAGAGATTTATGCTAGATTTCTTAAATCATTTGCTTAAATGGAGAGTTTGAGAGTTGAGATTTGAGTATTTGGAAGATTTGGGTTTGAACCCTAGAGAGGAGAAGAAGAAGTACGAATTGGAGAAGAAGAAGGGGGAGAAGACCAAGCTCCAGCAAGGATGATTCAAGTTCTTGGATGGAGAAGGAAGATTGAAGGTTGAAGATCAAGATTTGAGGAGTATTTGGAGAAGCCCTAAGTTGAGCAAAGAGGGAAAAGCTTGAAGAGGAGCAAAGGGTCCAAGTTCAGCCTTACTAGCTCAATGTCTTGAAGAATAGAAGTGAGTTCTTCAACCCTTAGGTGATGGGCACCCATAAGTCCCACATATAGGAATTTCTCTTCCTTTTAGTAGCACATGAACCTTAGGTTCAAGTTAGGTTTTATATACCTATAAGAGATTGAGTGATGATTGTTATGATTGTTATGAAATTATATGGGGTTTGACTGAAATAGGGTTGGATGCTGTCCCCAACCCCCCTAATTATTATGTGATGCTTGAATCCTTGAATGCTCCAAAGAGCTTCAATGAGATTATGTATGCTTGATGTTTTCTCTCTTGAGAACTCCATAGAGTTTCAAGGGATTAGTTAATGTATGTGTTGTCCATTAATTTGGCAAATTGTGAGGCTTGTCTAAGAGCCACAAGCTTAAGTCTTAGAGGTCAAGGAAGGACCCTAGGAAAAAGGATGTGATAGAATGAATGTATGTATTAGTATACATGATTGGGAGTCATTAGATAAAAAGGGGTACTATTAGTGTAAGCTTGATTCGGTGAAATGATTGTAGTTTCCTTGAATAGTTAAGTAATGTGGATGATTGTGTTTCTATGAACATGCATACAATCATAAGCATAAGCATATGCATAAGCTAAAGTCCATGGCAAGACTCCTCTATTTATAGGAGTAAGATCGGTTTGGTTAGCCAAGTGGGACGCCCTTGGAGGGTTATGACGTCTAACCACCATTCCGAAAGTGTGTAATTGGGGTCTAGGGACCTAAGCCTACGACACTACCCAATAACACAAAATGCATTACATGCAAAGCATCATATTGTACATCTCTTATGAATGGTATAATATGTGAAGTGAAGTTAAGTTTATGAATGTTTATGAATTTCTTGTATGTATTTATATATATATGTACTCGGAATTAGCTTAGTTAGTTGTATGAAATCTTGGATAGCACACCCATAGTCGCTTGATAGTACTGAGCATTGTGATTAGATCACTTAAAGGATAAGCAAGCTAGATTGATT
Organism: Calophaca sinica; assembly: GCA_037113605.1. NCBI lineage: Eukaryota > Viridiplantae > Streptophyta > Magnoliopsida > Fabales > Fabaceae > Calophaca > Calophaca sinica. Next base: position 35,995,752 of record CM073734.1, read on the forward strand.
GGGATTTGTGGTATAGAGCATAAGGCAAAGCCCAATAGCATAAGAGAAAGCAAAGATGTGTTAAGCACAAAGTGAGTAAGTAAGAACAATATGTTCTTAGTTAATAAGGTTGCATTTTGTATTGTATTAAGGTTAGTTGAGCTAAACAAAGGTTAAAGAATGGACATTTGTAGGATTGATGTGGATTGCTATACATTTATGTGTTTAGTTAATCACAAGTTGATAAGTGGCATATTAGTCCTAGGATTACCCTATGGTATAATATGCTAAGTTTTAATTCAAGCTAGCGCGTTCTAAAGCGTCTTAGCTTAGGGATATCGAGAAGTTGCAAGTCAAGTCCTTATGGTACATAGGGAGAGTATGTCTAGGTTTGAAATGCATAAGTTAGTCTTCTCAGCCTAGAAGGTTCCGAGGAGAGAATGGTGAGGAGTCCGTGAAGGACTCACTGAGATTTCATAATCTCACCCTTTTCCTTTTGTTATTTTTCAGATAAGCAGGTACTGAAGACGATGAGTCAAAGCACCAAGTTCATGACTCATAGGCTCGTTGATATTGCAGTGGGAATTTTATATTCCAAGCTATGTACAATTTGTAATCTATTTATTAGATTTATGAATTAAGTTCAATTTATGACTTGGATTACTGTAATCAAGTTGTAAATGCTTAGTAATTCCTGTGCCTTAATGTAATTTATCGTACTTTCAATTTTGCTGAGGTGCGAGTGTTACAAATGGCCTTCTTTCTTTATCCTTTAAAAAAAATCATATCCCTTGATGTCCCCTTTGATCCTTAATTTATTTCTTTTATTAAACCATGGACAAGGATCACTGTTACACAAGCCTTTTAGTGCTTTAAATCTCTCACTACAGGGGTCGAAGGTAGAAAGGAAATTAACTAAAAAGGAGGATAGAGACAAAAGATGAAGAAACGGGCAAATGAGAGAAGAAAAAAGAAGCCCAATGGAAATCATAGGGCAAGGGAAAAAAAAGAATTAGTAGAAAGGGGGATAAAGATAAAAGGGTGATGGAGAAATGATGGAGAAATTAAAGGGAAAAAAGTCATTGAAATCACAAAGCGAGGGAGGAAAGGCGAAAGGAAAAGTAGTGAGAAGAAGGATAGAGACTAATAATAAAGTAAAGGGGAGGCATGCGAAGGAGGAAATAAAAAAACAGAAAGAAAAATTATAAGGCAGTGAGGAGGAGTGAAAAAGTCGTCTCTAGCGCAAAATGCGATGAAGCCAACTCTTCGAAAGCATTCGATCTTGATCCCATTTAACCCTTAAACACTTATTTGGGCCTTTTAAATCCTTCCTTTCATAACCCATAACCATGGCCACATTACAAGCCTTAAAAAGGCCGCTGATTGATGAATAATTGTTTCTATTTTCAAGATTTTAATGTTGAGGCAAACGATTTTCATTATTTTTAAAACTCATTTGCTTTCTCAAAAAAAAAAAGGAAAAGATAAAGGAATAAAAAAAGAAGCCCGTTAGGCTGAAAACCTACATAGGTAGTCTAAGCAAAAGTTAGGGCATAAAAGGAAAATGGGTCTTACACTAAGGCAATTCGTTTTTTTTGGCACATTGGGGCAATTTTTTTCTTTGATCTTCTGACACTGGGACAATGATAAGTGTGTTATTACAAGACCATTAGACTACATTTGTTGGACGTCCCCATGATGAGGGGGATCAATTGGTTAATCTTGGTCAATATTCGTTTGACTTTCTTATTATACCCTTACTACACAAATACAAAGTTGTTGGCTTTATACATGATTGGTAGTGCAAGAAATAAGGAAGCAAACTCCTAGACATTGGCTAAATTTAAAATGACAGCGGATTCTCCTAATATGTTGCAACAGTAACTTATTTGATTTGCATAAATCAAGGGATACTAATTAATTATTAAATATTAGCTGCTTGATCTTTGCTGTTGCATCATGCATTATTTGTCACACCCTTCTTTAATGCATGCTCCCTTTTCATGAGTCCAAATCCATCTCTGAACTTCTCAAACAGCGGTTTTTCCAATGCCTTCGTGAAGATTTCAGCCAGCTACTCCTTTTATGAATCTTCTTCAATTCAATCTCCTTGTTCAGTACCTTTTCTCTAACAAAGTGTTAACGCACTTCTATATGTTTGGTACGTTTGTGAAATACCAGATTTGATGATAATTTAATAGCACTTTCATTATCACAAAAGAGCTCCATTACATAATTCACTTTGTGTAACATATCTTCAACTAAGCTCTTTATCTAAATGCTTTCCTGTGCTGCAAGAGTGGCTGCCATATATTCTGCTTCTGTGCTTGAAAGAGCAACAGTGTCTTGTTTCCTGCTGCACCAAGTGACAGCTGCTGAACCGAGCAAGAAACAGTGGCCCGAGGTTGATCTCCTATCATTTGAATCACCAGCCCAATCCGCATCTGTGAAGCCAATCAACTTCATTTCCTTGTTTCTTCCATACTTCAACCCAAATTCTTCTGTCTTTTTCACATACCTCAGGATTCTTTTTGCAGTTAACCAGTGAGGCATTCGGGGTTCCTGCACAAATTGTGAAATAACACTGACAGAATATGCAAGATCAGGTCTGGTAATAGTTAAGTAAATTAGGCTTCCAGAATATGCAAGACAGCTTTCTGTACAAATTTGGATTCTCCAGTAATTTTCCTTCTTCCTTCAAAAGCTTCATGTGAATTTCCATGGGAGTTGCAGCCTCCTTTGCTTCATTCATCAGGTATTGATTTACCAAATTTTTAGCGTACCTGGATTGAGAAACAAAATATCCATCTATGAGTATATCAATCTCCAGCCCCAAGAAGTATTTAGCTTCTCCTAAATTCTTCATTTCAAAATGAATGGCGAGCTCCCTTCTCAATTGCGCAATTTGTTCTTCATCACTTCCGGTTATAATCATATCATCAACATATAGAAGAATAACAATATGTGCACTTGAATTATTCTTGATGAAGAGGCTTGAATCTGCATATGAAATTTTGAAACCACAAAACACAAAGTATTGCGAAATCTTCCCATACCAAGCTCTTGGAGCTCGTTTGAGGCCATAGAGAGCCTTTTTTTATTTACACACATAGTTGGAATGTTCTTTGTTCATCTTTTTCTCTTTTTTTTCAATAAAATTTAGGGGGGGTACTCTTTTCCCCTAGATGTTTTTTTCCCTAAGGAGGGTTTTGCATCAGAAGGTTTTAACGAGGCCCCTTTCCTTTCTTTTGCTAAAAAAAAAGCCTCTGATGCACTACGAAGGGGAGACCTCAACTTGAAAATATTTTGAATTCATGCTTGTCCATTTGGTAATGCTTCAAGGAAGTGAATATAGGTTAAACAGTATGATTCGACAAGCAAATGCTCCAGTTAGGTGAAGAGATGATGCTCTCAAGAAGAAGAAGAAAACGAAGAAAAATAAATGGATGATGATGAGAAATATGATGATGAAGATGATTGAAGAAAAAAAAATGAAGAGAATATGTCTTGATAGGGACTAGGAAGAAAGCAACAAAAGCTTCCATTTGAGCACGAGTTTGATTAATCCCGCTAAAAAAAAAAGAAAAAAATTTCTCTTTTCATGCATTTTTGGCCTAGGACCCATGCATTTGTCACACAAGGCTCTTGCATTTCATGTATTTCATGCATCATAAGCTTATCTTACCTCATGCATTCAATTTCATAACTCTCATTGTCCTATCAAGTAAAGGAAAAAAAAGGAGAAAAAGAGAATGAAGAAAATGGAAGCCTACTAGGTCAAAAACATGTGAGGACGATCTTGGCAATCGTTGGGGCCAAAAAAAAAAGAGAGAAAAAGAAAAAAGAAAAAGAAAATGAAAGTCTGCTAGACCATAAGTTTGCGGGGATGGGTCTAAGAAAAAGCTAAGACAAGAAAAGAGAGAAAAAAAAAGAAAGAGAGAGAGAGAGAGAGAGAGGAAAAGATTGCAAGATCAAAAGCCCGATAGTGTAGTTAAGGGATCAAGACGAAAAGCTTAAACTGGAGCAATTTTGACAGTTAAGCTCTTGGCTAAAGTATTAATGAATGCTGGAAAAGAAAAGAAGGAAAGAAAGAGACAAAAGATGCAGATGAAGAGCAACAAGAGATGAAGACGAGAATTAAGCGAATGTCTGACCTTGGAATCCTGAAACTGTGGGTACCCAAGATGCCTTCCTTCACAACTGAAAGCCCAAAAAAGTCTGTATCCATGACTTCTGACCTTCGAAGCCCAAGTTACTCGGTACACAAGATGCCTTTCTTCACACCCAATAACCCAAAGGAGAGTCAGTACCTAGGATTTCTGACCATGGAAGCCCAAAACATTCGGACCCAAGATGTCTCCTCAAAGTGGGATCATGTCCAGTTTGTCTCTAGATTCCTCATTTAATCACCCATCAAAACCCCAACGCACAGTGGTTGGCATCTCTTTACTCTTCTATCAAAGGCCAAAAGTGCCTGAAATCTATTTAATTATCACACACGTGGTACCCACATCCAATAGGCCACATGAACTATAGCTTTTGCCTACGTGGGATCTATACCCAATGTGTCACATGATCTTCAATTTTTATTGGGTGAGTCGGTTCAGTCCGCTGCCCATTTTATTGCTTGCGTGTCGCAGTGGTTTCGGCAGTTGCATATTTAATTTCCTATTGGGCAAGTCGGTTTAGTCCACTGCCCATTTTATTTCTTGCATGCCGAAGAGGTTCCAACAGTCGTAAATTTAACTGTCTGTTGGGCAAGTCGATTTAATCCACTGCCCATTTTATTTCTTGTTTGCCAAAGAGGTTCCGATAACTGCATATTCAATTTTCTTTTGGACGACGCAGTTTAGTCCCCTGCCTACTTTATGTAACGCCCCAAATTCCCCGAGTTGAGTTGAGTATAAATTGTGAGAATTTATGTGATTGCACTTAAGCTTAATTTGGTTTCAAATTGAGAGAATATGATTAAATAAGGTTTTAAGGTGTAAGTTGTTCATTTTGAGTTAAGAAATAAGTTGGGCTTGATCCTTAAATGATTGGAAATATTGATTAGGAGTTAATTGAAGTTGGGTTGGGGAGAAAGTCTCAAGATTGGGTGTTAGAATTGAGTTCCCTTGATTTTTATATAGTGTGAATCGATTCAGGCAAGAACAAGCCTCTGGGAGCTGAATTGGAGAGCCTAGGAATCGATTCACTCACTTAATTCGTGAGCTATCACATTTCTGACTGTGTGAATCGATTCACACTAAGCAGTGAATCGATTCACAGACCCGAATTTCCTTTAAAACACAGCAGAATGCAGCAGATCGCGAAAGAAAGGAAAAAAGGGAAGAAAGGGAAAGAAAAGAAGAGAAAGAGGAAAAAGAAAAGGGAAGAAGAAGCTAGGGTTCCATGAGGACCATTTCCTCCTCCATTTCCTCTCATTTCCTCGATGATCCTCTCTCTCTACTCCCTCTCATTTTCATTCTTTTGAAAGGGGAAGAGTGAGGAGAAGGAGAAATCTAGGGTTCCATGAAATTGGAAGGAAGAATGGAGAGAAATTATAGTGTAATGGGCAAGGTTCTTCCATCCTCACATGAAATAGAAGATTGGAAGCCAAAATGGAGCATTGGATAAAGTATTTGAAGAAGTCCTAAGTTGAGCAAAGAGGGAAAACGTGAAGAAGAGTAAGGAGGGCAAAGTTCAACCATTCTAGCTCAAGGTCTTGAAGAATAAAGGTGAGTTCTTCATCCCTTGGTTGATGGGTACCCATAAGTCCCACATATAGGAATTTCTTTTCCTTAGTAATATGTGAACCCTTAGTTCAAGTTAGAATTTTGAATATTCACATGAAGTATAGTTTGATCTTATTATTGTTATGATTTTATAGTGGGTTTCGTTAAAAAGAGGTTGGATGGCTTCCCCCAACCCCCCACAAATGTATGTATGTTTGATATTTGCTCCTTTGTAAGCTCCATAGAGCTTCAAGGGGATGAGTTTGATGTATGTGTCTCCATTATATTGGTCAGTTTTGTGGCTTGTAAACGATCCCTAAGTTCATGGCAATGATGCCGAATAAAGGACCCAAGGAAACTATAGGATAGGAAGAATGTTTGAAGTAGTTGTTCATGATTTGGTATAGTTCATATTACGAATATGTTATGTTTCAACTCTAAGCATGTAGTTAGTTAGTAATGAATGTTGTTATTGTTAAGCTAGATTCATTGAAATGATTGTAAATTTCCTTGAATAGTTAAGTGATGAGGATGGTTGATAATCCTAGCTAGTTAAGTTGCATTTTTATAAACATGCATAAAAGCATAAGCATTGTGATATATATATATATATATATATATATATATATATATATATATATATATATATAAATCACTTAATGGCCAAGCAAGTCTCCTCAATTTATAGGAGAAATCGGTATAGTTAGCCTCATGGGACGCCACTTGGACGGTTAAGACATCTAACCACCATATCGAAAGTGATGTTGATCGGGGTCTAGGGACCAAAGCCTTGACAAAACTCGGCAACGAAGATTCCTTGTTGAATAATGATTCAACTAGTAGGAATAGCTAGAATGCGCTTAGTAGCAAAGTAAAGTTCATTGTGAGCTTAACAATGTTAAAGTTTATAATTGTTGTTGAATTCCTTGTCAATATCATTGGAATTAGCTTAGTTAGTTAAATAATGTCATGGATTGTAAATCCTTAGTTGCTAAATTACTCTATAGTAGTAATGCATAGAAGTAGTAAGAGTTATGATAAGATCACTTAAGAAAGCAAGCAAGCTATATTGATTGGAGTCTATGGAATATAGCATAAAGAAAATCAAAGATGTGCTAAGTACAGAGTAAGGAAGAACTTTAAGTTCTTAGTTAAAAGAGTTGCATTTATATTGCATCAAGTTTAGCCATGCTAAGCATAGATTAAAGAATGAATGTTCATATGATTGATGTGTGTTGGCTATACATTTTTATCTCTAGATTATTCATAAGCCTTTAAGTGGTATATTGGACTTAGGATTATCCTACCCCTCAATATACTAAGCCTTAAGTTCAGATTAGCACACTCTAAAGTGTTTTCGCTTAGGATGTCTAATAAGTTTTCAAGCAAGTCCTTATGGTTTATAGGGAGAGTATGTTTAGGAATGGAATGCCTAAGTTAGTCTTTTCAGGCTAGAATGATTCGACGAGAGAATGGTGAGGAGTTCGTGAAAGGCCCACTGAGATTTTTAATCTCACCCCGTTCCTTTTATTGTTTTACAGATAAACAGGTACCGAAGACTAATGAGGCAAAGCTACAGGCTTGGGACTCATAGATTAGGTTTTATGCTGTAATGGAATTTAATATTCCAAGTATTGTATATGTTGTAATCTATTTATTAGATTTATGATTTAAGTTTTTAAATTTATGACTTGGATTACTGTAATCAAGTTTGCAAAATTTATTAGAAATTCTTGTGCTTTAATGAAATTTGTCGTACTTTCAATTTATGCTGTGGTGCCGGTGTTACACTTTATTTCTTGTTTGCCAAAGAAGTTCCGACAATTGCATATTTAATTTTCTGTTGGCCGAGTCGGTTCAGTCCACTGCCCTTTTTATTTCTCGTTTGTCGAGGAGGTTTTGGCAACTGCATATTCAATTTTTTTTCTGGGTGAGGCGATTCAGTCCCCTGCCTATTTTGTTTATTGTTTGCCAAAGAGGTTTTAGCAGTTTCATATTTAATTTTCTATTGGGCGAGGCGGTTTAGTCCCCTGCCTATTTTATTTCTTGTTTACCAAGAGGTTCCAACAGTTTCATATCTAATTTTCTTTCGTGCAAGGCGGTTCAGTCCCCTGCCTATTTTATTTTTCAGTTTGCCAAGTAAGTTCCGGAAACTAAATATTTAATTTTCTATTGGGCAAGGCGGTTTAGTCCCCTGCCTATTTTATTCTTGTTTGCCTAGGAGATTCCGGCAGCTGCATATTTAATTTTCTTTTGGGCGAGTCGGTTCAGTCCCCTGCCTATTTTATTTCTTGTTTGCAGAGGAAGTTCCAGCGGCCGCAAAGAGATTTCGCCATGCTGCATGTCATTCTAACATGTTATCGGTCAAAATTGATGTTCATATCCGTACTTATTTCTTACTATGATAAGGCGAAAAACTATGGTTTATCATATTATCTAGTGGAAAAATAAGTACAGAGGGGCAACTGTGAAAATCCAATTTTGACCGGTATTTTCAAGAATTTTAAGAAAAATCGCAAAAATATTTTGTTCTTTTAACATTTGTTTGTGTGCATTGTTTTACTCTTGTTTTATTTTATTTTGTAAAAAAAAGAAAAAAAAAGAAAAAAGAAAAAAGTCAAAAAATAAGAATTATTTGTTTTTTAGTCCGTCTGTGTAGTGACTCAATATTACATTTTTTTTTTAAGTGTGGCCGACTGTGTATTGACTCAATATTACATTTTTTTTAAATGAATGGTCGATCAGATCCAAAAGAAGGAAGGAAAAATTCTCACAAAAATCTTAGCCTAAGTTCTTATCCTAGTCTCCCATGATTCAAGGAAATAAGGATAAGCTTTGGTAAAAATCTAAGGTACTACTCAATGCTAGCTAGATAGTTCATCACGCATTAAAACCACTATCAACAACTCCCACTAACCCTCTAGATTCCATTTAACTGAGTCAAATGGGTCTTGCGTAAATTAAATTATCATAAGTCATTTAATTAACGCGCTAAAATAATGGCGTATAATATTTTCATTGGAAAATATTAATACGTATAAAAAAATCACTAAATAGTCACACAATAAACCACATACAATCACAGCAGTATAGAATACGTTGGGTTCAAAATCCCTTTTGATATGTGGTTTTTAATGACAACAAACCTTATGAACTAAATCATAAGTATTATGAATGGTGATCTACTGATGTTTGCACTTGAGAATGTTTAAAAGCAGGAAGTTACTAAAACCATCAAGTGTGTATAATCTACTCAACAACTGAAGAATCAGAGTAGCATCAGAAGGTTACAACAGTAGTATTACAAGCTTCATGAAGACATCATAAGGTTACTACTAAGTCACAAGTGATTTGCACAAGTGAGAAGAAGAGAGAAGACTTGTAACAGAAAAGAGAAAGTTCAAGAACATTCAGGAAAGTTCATCAGAGCAGAATTCGAAGAAAAAGTTCAAGAACATTCAGGAAAGTTAATTAGGATATTCGAGAGGAGGTTCGCAAGAAAGCTTGCAAGGCTCTGCAAAGAAAGTTCAAATCAGACTGTTGGAAAAAGCAAACACATGGAGACAGCACCTGAATTGTCTGACACAAACACATAACTTTCTGCAGAAGAGAGATAAAGCTCCCAATGGTCATAAAACCTTCCCCAATGGTCATAAATGAAGGGAAGCCTTTAAATAGCCTTCAAGAAACATCATTTGAATGTGTGAGAGTGGGATTATACTGAGCCTTAACTGATTTGCATCATCCCCACCTTTTCTCCACCATGCCTCAAACTTTCTATTCACGAATAGGAAGTTTGCAGGAAGCTTACTGCAAGTGTTCTACAATAGAAAGATCACTGCAGAGGCATTTTTCAGCTTAATTCCTTCAAAGCACATCCACTTCATAAGAGTTCTTCAGCTGAAATGCATCATCATCAAAGAGGAAGAGAGATAAACACAAGCTTTACCAAGATTCACTTTGCTCTCCTTTATTCCCCTCTTTCACACTCTTATGTATTTGTGCTATACAACATAGGGATTATCTTTAAGAGTGTTGTAACTTGTATTTACATTTTTGTGTAATCTTCCTTTCAAGTTACCTTTATCCCACAAACCAAACCTTTGTAAAAGTACCTTGTTCTTTCTTCTTCCAAGCTACCAAGGTGGTGAGTGTTGGTTAGAAGGTTTAACAACGGGTTGAGACAGTTGATAGGGCTGTAGAAGAAACTATCAAGAGATAGTTGATAGGGCTATACAAGAAAATATCGTTAGACAGTTGATAGGGCTATATAAGAAACTATCATGTAGAGCCTGAAAAGGCTTGAAGAAAGAATACTAGCTTCTTGACTTAGTTATTGCGGCAGCGCTAGTGGGAAGGTAGCTTGGAGAAGCAGTGGAAAGAATACTCAGCTTGTACTATTTCGTAGAGATAGTGGAAAATCTCACTGTGGGTGAGGAGTGGATGTAGCCCATGGTTTTTGGGTGAACCACTATAAAAACATGTTGTGCAACATTCTTCTTTCTTATCTCTGCATGCTTTACTTTCTGTTCATATTGCATCTTTCTATAATAAGCAATCAACTGTCTGATGTATAAAATAGAACTTTCTAACATTAGCACAATACTTTCTCTAACATGCCATTTTCTCAGTAAGAGAAAGTTCAATAAAATTGTATTGTGCTCATATAACTTGTGTTCTGTTTTAAAACTATTTCATGTCAACATGAGTATATTTATTGGAGGAGGTTCATGTGACACTTTGTAACACCCCATTTCTACCCAACGAATAATATAAAAATCAGAGTTGCAAAATTCCCATCAAGCATATGGAATGTTACACTTTCAACTTAAAACAACGACATGCAATCATTTATAGTTCGGATACATAGCACGTAAAATTTCGGATGAACCGATAACAACCTATTAGTCTTTAAAAATCAAACAATTTTCATTACTACGCAAATGGATTCATAGATTCAATCAAGGATACCATAACATCTTGTCCAATTCAAACAACTTAAAGACATCATGTCTTTTAAGGTAAACAACTTGTAAATTCAACAACATAATAAAATTCAACAATAAAGAAAATCATGTGTTCATTCCCCCCCCCCGAGTGCTACGTATCAGAGCGACGACACCGACTCTAACTAATGGAGGGAAGCAGCCTTCATTTTTGATTACCTGCACGTTACCAACAGAGGGTAACATTCAAACAGAAGGGGTGAGATATCGAACTATATAATCGAGTGTATGATAAATAATATATTAGAATCAGATTATATAAAATCACCACTTCACAACTTTCAAACAACAACTATCATCAGAATTGATCAACACAACAACTTAAATATGCAACACGGAATGCGACTCGTTACAATGCACATGCATGTGGTACCATTGGAGCAGAACTCCCAACTTAAAATATCACGAGCAAAACTCCCAACTTAAAATTTACGGAGCAAAACTCCCAACTCGAAAATTGTCAATCCAGGCCAACTTAACAGAGCATAAGCTCCCAACATGACATGCTATATATGCATCAATAATTATGAAGTTCGACACCACAACAACAAAGAATAAAGAAGCGTAATTATTTGCAACCAAAAGTGCATAAAGAGCAGAACAACAACTACGCAAATTCTGCAGAAAAGGCAACAATTTTCACAATAAACAACACCCAAAAAATACAGCAGGAAAATATCAATTTTTGTGTACAGCAATTCCCTCATAAAAACAGGAAACAACACTAATAAGAAACAATGTAGGAGGAGCAATTTTAGAAAACAGCAAGATAGAAAGAGTAAAATCTGCACACTAAAATTCTGCATAAAACAGAAATAACAACAACTGAAAATACTGCAGAAACAATGCCATTTTCGCAGCCAGTAAAGTCCAGCATAAAACAGAAATAACAACAACCGGAAATACTACAGAACAATGCAATTTTACAGAAAACAGCAAGGTAGAACAGTAAAATCTGCACACTAAAATTCTGCATAAAACAGAAATGAGACAGCAAGGAATCAATCTACATTTCACCAAAGAAAACTACCATTTAAATGCAATTTGAAGTGAAATAAATTATTCTAAAATTTTTAACTAATATTAGCTTTTAAAAACAGCATCTATCTTAATCCTTTACATAATTTCTAAGCACAATTCATCGATCCAATCATTACTAATCATCACTTAGAACTAATGGCATATGAATTTAATCACTCAATAACACGACAACACCTCAAACATTAAAACAGAATTTTCTTAGTATTCATACGGCCATAAAACAACTTTTTAATCATCTAATCAATTAAAACAGCAAGTAATATATATATATATATAAATGATTTGTTTTGCCTACACTTCAATCATTTTCAAATAATGGAGTCTAAGGTTAACCCCTTCACCTATCCCTCAAGTATCCCCAACCGAAAATAATCTCCCCCTTACTACTTATCATACAACCCATTAGAAGTCGGAACCCCACCCTTACCTTGGATTGAAGGTTGCTCTAACTCTCCAATTGACTCCTAGATTCTTCCTTGCCGGCAACTTTACGTATCTCCTCCCAAACCCTTGATGACTTGCCCAACCTCCTTCAATGGATGGCGAAAAAGAAAACAAGGTTGCCTCTAAGTTTTGTGTGGCCGAAATTGGTAGAAACAAACTTGGGTAGCCACCTCTTCTCTATTTTGGGCGCTAGGGTTTAGAAAGAATATGAAGGAGAAAAAAAAGAATAATTCCTATGGTGGAAGTGGCTGAATGGTGTGCCTAAGCCAAGGGGTTTCACTCCCCTCATGTCATAAAAAAAGGTTGTGTAAGGCCCAATGAATGTTGGCCCAAAAGGTAAGTTAAAAAAAATAAATAATTCTACACACAAGGTCTTGCCCAAATATGCGCTCTATTCATTTATTTAAAAAAAACATATTCAAAGATTATCAAGCTCAAATTAGAAAGGTTCTTGTAACACCCGTTTTCTACTACTTCTAACATTAAAATAAGCCCATAACAAATAATAGTATCAATCTGATATCATTCTACAACTTAATTCAACTAAATTAATCCAACTAAAACCAACACCACTTAAATCAATATTTCACAACTTCGAAAACTTAATCGGAAAAATATTCGAAAATATTTAATTAAATAAATAATTAAATATCAGGCGTTACACACTTCACTGCACAAATCATTTTGTATTGAATCTTCACATCTAAAAGGACATTCATTTAAAGTGTTTTATTAAACATGTGCATATAATATAACGTTCTGAAACATTGCTTTATACTAATCAAATCATCTCCAAGTATCAACTTGAGAGAACGTTCTAAAAGTTTTCAGGCTAAAATGATTAAAGGTCAAAAATTTTCAAAGGGTCAAAATCCAACCCCCCTTGTTGTGACTCTCTGTGTTGCCTTCAATTGGTATCAGAGCAAGGCCTCTTGGGGTGAACACACTTAACCGTGTGAGAGGAAAAGATCCGGAGGAAGTGATGGCCAACAATGATGCAGCAAAACATGTTTCAGAAGGATGATTTTCAAGTGACCTTCAACCTCAAGAAAGTTCCTGAAAAAGAATTATCTGAAAAGGATCATCCTGAGAAAGAATAATCCTGAAAAGGATCATTTAGAGAAAAGAAATAGTAGAGAAAGTTTTGGAGAATAATCTTGATGAGGTATGATTCATGAACCATCTTATAAAAGAGCTTATGATTTATCTTGGCTTATTTTATCTTGCTCTTATTAAATAGATAATCATCCTTAATCATTGCACTTTGAGCTTATTGAAGATTTTGAGAGATCGACCTTTATGAATAAAATTCATTTATGTTTGTCCTTGATAAGGAAGATTGATTTTGAAAAAGCAAACTAAATGAGATATTTTCAAGGAGAGTTTGTCAATAGCACCATACTTTTAGAAAATCAAATTGTGCCTATGACAAAACCATACTTGGCTTTAGAAGCTATAAATTCGAAAACACTGTAATGTCATCTATTTTCATGCATCTAAAGGTCAAGAAAATATATGCTCTTATTGTAACATCTTGGTTATGAGACCTTACATAATGTTACCTTAGAAACAAATCTCCTAAGAAGGGGTATACTACTAACCCTCAAGGACCCAATGGAATGGGTACCAAAATCATGTTCATGCATATGTAGGAGTATTTGTTACATGATATGAAGAGAAAACAACGCCACTTGAGAGTTGATGATAAGTGACTAAAACCAACTCAAAGCAAGATAAGTAGATGCTCAAAAAGGAAGAAAAACAGGCTAAAGAAATTGTTCCCGAAATGGAACAAATTGAAGAAAAGAAATTTTCTGAAAAGGAAGTTCATGAAGCAGATGTTCCCAAACAGAAAGATTCTGAGATTAAGATCCAGAAGAAATGCTTCAATCTGTAGATACAGAGAAACTCCTAAAGGACATAAACGAGATCCTTCTTAGAAGAAAGTTGAAAGGATAGATGCTCTCTATGAATGGAGAGGTGGAGCTCAAGAATGCAGATATCAGAAGGTTTATGTCTCTGGTGCCATAACTAAGAGAACGTACATAAATACATTGAGATAAAGGACAATTCTGAGATAAGCATGTTGGAAGGACTGAAATCCTTCTCTGGACTTAAATATGAAATTTGAAGATTTTGACAAAATTGTGGAACTATCTCAGGGGGAGCATGGTAATGATCATATGAGTGAGAAGGTTCAGAAAGATGATGTTAGGTTCTAAAATGCAGAACCTTCTATTTATGAGAAAACTCCAAACATGGAGATATCTTGTGAGAAGACTCCTCAAGTATGACATGAAAAGAACCATGAGCAAGCAAAAGTAACCGTTGCCCTGAACCGTCCAAGATGTAAGGTCAACATGCATAAAAGGAAGTTGCTAAGACTGAACAAGTGGCTGAAGTTGAAGCTCCTGCAAAAAGAAAAATGAGCTGAATCGTTTGTCCTCTTCTATAAATCAACGTTCTCAAGCACTGTGAAATGGACTAAATAGTGGGCTATAAGTCGAAACTGCAAAATCCTTTGAGAATGGTCTTATCATGTGAAAACTCAAGTGAAGAATGTTACTAAAAGGAGGTACATCTAAACTCAAAATTTTAACCTCGCTTTAGTATATCTGAATTTTGTGTTGCAACAACATTATGTGTTTATTGAACATACTCGAGGATGTTCATCTATGATTGGTGGATTAAATGAATGTGCTAAATTGTTTAGTCATATTGCTTTTTCTATGAATGCATATATCTATTGCAATATTGACTTATCCTTGCTCATGATCCTCGATACATACCACATGCTTGTAATGTTTAATATGCTACTTGCTAGTTTGATATGTGGTTCTTCCCCTCACTTTTTGATTAATGCCAAAAGGGGGAGAAAAATATAGGATGAATAATTAATGAAGAATGTTAATAATTAACCCCATGCATGAATTTAGGGGGAGCTTAATTGATAATTAAACCCCATGCATAAGTTTAGGGGGAGCTTAATTGTAAAGAAATAAACATTCTTACATTGATTATTATATCCATCCAAAATACTTAAGACTTATTTTGAAAGGTTTGTCATCATCAAAAAGGGGGAGATTGTTGGGTTCAAAATCCCTTTTGATATGTGGTTTTAATGACAACAAACCTTATGAACTAAATCTTAAGTATTATGAATGGTGATCTACTATGTTTGCACTAGAGAATGTTTAAAAGCAGGAAGTTACTCAAACCATCAAGTGTGTATAATCTACTCAACAACTGAAGAATCAGAGTACCATCAGAAGGTTACAACAGTAGTATTACAAGCTTCATGAAGACATCATAAGGTTATTACTAAGTCACAAGTGATTTGCACAAGTGAGAAGAAGAGAGAAGACTTATAACAGGAAAGAGAAAGTTCAAGAACATTCGGGAAGTTCATTAGAGCAGAATTCAAATCAAGAAAAAGTTCAAGAACATTCAGGAAAGTTAATCAGGATATTCGAGAGGAGGTTCGCAAGAAAGTTTGCAAGGCTCTGCTAAGAAAGTTCAAATCAGACTGTTGGAAAAAGCTAACACATGGAGACAAAGACTAACTGCGACACAAACACAGAACTTTCTGCAGAAGAGAGATAAATCTCCCAACGGTCACAAAACCTTCCCCAACGGTCATAAATGAAGGTAATCCTTTAAATAGCCTTCAAGAAACATCATTTGAATGTGTGAGAGTGGGATTATACTGAGCATTAACTGATTTGCATCATCCCCACCTTTTCTCCACCACGCCTCAAACTTTCTATTCACGAATAGGAAGTTTGCAGGAAGTTTATTGCAAGTGTTCTACAATAGAAAGATCAATGCAGAAGCATTTTTCAGCTTAATTCCTTCAAAGCACATCCACTTCATAAGAGTTCTTCAGCTGAAATGCATCATCATCAAAGAGGAAGAGAGATAAACACAAGCTTTACCTTTGCTCTCCTTTATTCCCCTCTTTCACACTCTTATGTTTTTGTGCTATACAACATAGGGATTATCTTTAAGAGTGTTGTAACTTGTATTTACATTTTTGTGTAATCTTCCTTTCAAGTTACCTTTATCCCACAAACCAAACCTTTGTAAAAGTACCTTGTTCTTTCTTCTTCCAAGCTACCAAAGTGGTGAGTGTTGGTTAGAAGGTTCAACAAGGGGTTGAGACAGTTGATAGGGCTGTAGTGTAGGGAAATAGCGCAATAATAGAGATTAAAAACGCAGCGGAAATTTAAACTTTCCCTTCCATGGATCCTTGCGAATGGTCATGACTCAGGGTTATATGAATTACCTCTTGTAGCACAGATCGTTTGCAGACGAAAATTGGAATCGAGCACGAGCGTCGCACAGAAAACAACGCCTCTACGTAGTCCACACGAACAACCTTCGAATGGGAGCGGTCTCCGTCACAGTGCTAGCTGACGTACGGAACCAGTCACGATGCAAGTCACGATCTTTGAAACGGCTAGGGTTTTAATTCCGTTTTTGACTTCAGTCTTAACGAGTCTATTTATAGACTTCACTTAAGACTGACCTAGCGCGCAGTAACTACCGTGTGCTCTCGGTATACCGTAACTTATCGTGTTCTGCGTCTTTCTTGATCGCGCTGGTGCATCGTAAGAATGCACCACCGAATAAAATGAGTCTCACTCATTTATTTAATCTCCCATTAGCCTGTTCTCATGTGTGTGACCTGTAGGTTCATGCGTTGGCAATAATATTAAATCACTATTTAATATTATAAGCGATGAGCGGTGTCTAGCAACACATCACTGCTACCCAAGTAACGAGAATGTCGGTGTTGTGGCGTAACCTTTCCGTGATAATGATCATGTGTATAATTACCCTTTTGCCCTTATATCTATATTGAACACAAGGCATAGTATGTGTCACCCTTGTATAGTTCAATATTATATTCCTTGATGCCCGAGTAGACTTAGTAACAACAAATAAGATCAATATCTCATATTGACTTATTTCAAGCATGGCCATGCATTTTACAAATCATACTCTATCAAGGGGCCCACAGATATTACTCCTGTTATGTAGGAGGGGCAAATCCCATCTAGGTCACTCTTGTCTCTTTGCATGACTCGTTGAGTGCCCAGGTAACCGACTTTATAATTGTCCTGGTACAGACAATGTTTGGCGGCAAGAAAACACCCAACTCCTCATGTAGGGACCATAGTGGTTTCAGTCCGAGGGTGGCATACACCACTATCACTATGAGAATAACTCATGACACTTACATAACACACTATGTAGTATTCTCATGGCGGGTCAATCCAAGACACAATTACCCTAACGTGTACCTATGTGGTGACTTGATATCTCATATCTATAACTTTGTGAGATGAGGTTATCAGTCCACCCACATAATAGTCTTGATGCATTATTATTGTCCTTAATAATAATAATACTCGACTACGGATATTTAGAGTAAGTTCTTTAGTATCTCACAACCGAGTCGTCTACTCGATGTTCTATTGAAAACAAACTTTTACTCAAGGACTTTATTACGTTGAAACAAACATAATAACTGAAAATGCCTCATATAATAAATAAATGACATGATACAAAATATAAGTGCAAAGGAAAAACATTGGCCTCTAGGGCTTACACCAACAATCTCCCACTGGCACTAGAGCCAATTAGGCATGTACCTAATACCCATAGATCTAGTATGACCATCATGCTTCTGCTCTATCGATAATCTCTCGAATGAGATGGAAGCGCCTAAGTATGTGTTTGGATCGTTGGTGAGATCTGGGTTCCTTAGCTTGTGCAATGGCACCATTGTTATCACAAAAGAGATCAATGGGGTTCACAATGCTAGAAACTGTACCAAGTTCAGTAATGAACTTCTTGATCCAAACAGCCTCCTTTGCTGCATTGGAAGCAGCAATATACTCGGCCTCTGTAGTAGAATCAGCGACTGTTTCCTGCTTTGAACTCTTCCAGCTCACAGTGCCACCATTTAGGCAAAACACATAACCAGATTGCGATTTAGAATCATCTTTATCTGTCTAGAAGCTAACATCGGTGTAACCTATTACAGCGAGCTCTTCCTGACCTCCATATACCAAGAAAGAATCCTTAGTTCTTCTCAAGTACTTAAGGATAGTCTTGACAGCAACCCAATGACCATCACCGGGATCAGACTGGTACCTGCTCGTTGTGCTCAAGGCATACGAGACATCTGGTCGAGTACATAACATGGCATACATGATAGATCCAATTGCAGATGCATATGGAATCTTATTCATGCGATCCCTCTCTTCCTGAGTTGAAGGGGATTGTGCCTTTGATAGGCATACGCCATGTGTCATGGGCAAGAACCCTTTCTTGGAATCATGCATATTAAAGCGTCTCAACACTTTATCTATATATGTACTCTGACTTAGGCTAAGCAATCTTTGCGATCTATCTCTATAGATCCTGATTCCTAATATGTAGGTAGCTTCACCCAAATCTTTCATAGAAAAGCAATTCCCTAACCAAGTCTTAACTTGTTGCAAAGTAGGGACGTCGTTTCCGATGAGTAATATGTCATCCACATATAACAACAGGAATACAACTATGCTCCCACTAACCTTCTTGTAAACACAAGGTTCATCTTCATTTTTAATGAATCCAAACTGCCTCACGCTTCATCAAAACGAAGATTCCAACTTCGGAAGCTTGCTTCAATCCATAAATTGATCGGCAACTTGCATACTTTCTTGGCATCATCTCAAGTGTCAAAGCCCTCAGGTTGTGTCATGTACACGCCCTCAAGGAGATTTCCATTAAGGAAAGCGGTTTGACATCCATTTGCCATATTTCATAGTCATGGTATGCGGCGATGGCAAGTAAAATCGAACAGATTTAAGCATCGCGAATCAAGCGAGAAGGTTTCATCATAGTCTACACCATGAATTTGCTTGAAACCCTTAGCAACCAGTCGTACCTTATAGGTATGAACCTTACCATCCATGTCATTCTTCCTTTTGAAGACCCACTTGCACCCTATGGGAGTAACCCTTCAGGTGGCTCTACCAAGGTCCATACCTGTTAGTGTACATGGAATCCATTTCAGCATCTCATGGCCTCAAGCCACTTCTCAGATTCAGGGCCAGTAATGGCCTCCTGGTAAGTCACAGGCTCATCTTGATCCATGAGAAATACATCACCCTGCTGAGTCATGAGAAATCCATATCTCTCGGGTTGGTGACGTATCCTGCTAGACCTACGCTGGTCTTGTGTTACTTGAGCAGGTTGTTCTGTCACAACATCTTGTGCAGGCTGCTCTTGTTCCTCCATAGATGTGTCACTACTCTGTGATACTTGAATTTCTTCAAGTTCTACTTTC
This sequence comes from Calophaca sinica, assembly GCA_037113605.1. NCBI lineage: Eukaryota > Viridiplantae > Streptophyta > Magnoliopsida > Fabales > Fabaceae > Calophaca > Calophaca sinica. The sequence goes on from CM073734.1 coordinate 36,015,284, forward strand.
CTCCCACTAATTCCTTTGGAAACGAATTCCCTTTCTAGGAATACACCAGTTCGAGCGACAAACACTTTGCCCTCAGAAGGATTGTAAAAGTAGTATCCCTTGGTTTCTTTAGGATACCCCACAAAGAAGCATTTGTCAGATTTGGGCTCAAGCTTAGTGGAAATTTGTCTTTTCACATACACTTCACAGCCCCAAATCTTCATGAAAGACATACTGGGTTTCTTGCCAGTCCATATCTCATATGGTGTCTTTTCCACAGTTTTGGATGGAACACGGTTAAGTGTGAAAGCTGCAGTTAATAGAGCATGTCCCCAGAAGGAATTTGGAAGATCCGCATGACTCATCATAGACCGGACCATGTCCAACAAGGTTCGGTTTCTCCTTTCAGAAACACCATTCCATTGCGGTGTTTCAGGAGGGGTAAGTTGGGATAGGATCCCACGCTCTTTCAGATGATCATCAAATTCAAGGCTCAAATATTCACCACCTCGATCTGATCGAAGGATCTTAATATTCTTACCTAGTTGGTTTTGTACTTCATTCTTGAATTCTTTGAACTTTTCAAAAGATTCCGATTTGTGTTTCATGAGATACACAAATCCATACCTACTATAATCATCAGTAAATGTAATGAAGTGCTGAAAACCCCCTTTGGCTAATGTGTTTAGTGGTCCACATACATCAGTATGTATGAGGCCCAAAAGATCACTAGCCCTTTCACCTTTTCCTGTGAATGAGGTTTTTGTCATCTTTCCTAATAAACAAGACTCACATGTCTCAAATCATTCATAATCAAAAGAGTCCAAGAATCCATCTTTATGAAGTTTGGAAATGCGCTTCTCATTTATATGGCCTAAGCGACAATGCCAAAGATAAGTCGGATTCAACTCATTTGGTTTTATCCTTTTGGTATCGATGTTATAAATGGGCATTTCGATATCAAGGACATAAAGTCCATTACTCATTTGTGCGCTAGCATAGAAAACATCATTTAAATAAATAGAGCAACATTTGTCCTTTATTATAAATGAAAAACCAGACTTGTCCAAACAAGAAACGGAAATAATATTCCTGCTAATTGCAGGCACAAAATAACAGTTCTCTAACTGAAAAATAAGCCCACTAGGCAAAGTTAATACATAAGTTCCGACAGCTAAAGCAGCAACTTTTGCTCCATTGCCAACTCGTAGATCAACTTCGCCCTTTGATGAAGTCCAGGGAAATTCAAATGGAGACCATCCAATAGATGCAAGGCCCAATGATACTCTACAAGGACTTGGAGGCCCAATGACGAGGTCAAGGACTAAAAAGGCTAAAGAGGCTTTGGACAAAGAAGTCAACTATTTCCTATCTCTCAAACCAACTCCCGAAGGCCCAACTCTCAAGATAGTCCAAATAATCCAAGTTGATGAAGAACCCAATATGGGGGGCATGATATCACCTTAGTCGTTCCTTTTAATTTATTTAGATTAAGTATTTGAACTTTTTTAAATTCAGTTTGGTTGTATTTTCCATTTGGGATAATTTTTGTAATAAGGTCCTACTTGTTTTGGGCTAACTAAGCACATAGGATCTTAGAATGTGTTGCGACTTTGCTAATTGGGCTTGGCCCATATCCATGAGCCAGGTTCAGACTTGGGAGCGCCAACTTGCTGGTTCCACCAAGTAGGGTTGGCCGCCACACTCTATTAGGAAAGGAGGAGGGAATTGATTACCATTATGGCTATAAATAGCCTTTGTACACTCCTAATTCAGCACCTTTGAATCGTAATTTATTTTGCACTCCATTGTGAGTTTGTGAGAGCTAAGCCTCTTAGGTTCTTGGATGAACCATTTCGATTCTTATCAAGAGCTTCCATTCTCTTGTGGCGAATCTTCACCGGACTTATCACTCTCTTGAGAGTGTGGCGTCTTCTTTCATTTCTGTCTCAATTCCATCTTTTTATTTTAATTCTGTTTGCTTAGTTCTTTGTTTATGTGCCACTTTCCTTAAAGCTTGCACCTTTAGCACTTCATTCTTCTTGCACTACTGTTTGTATGCGCCATCTTAATTCAAGAGCAAAGTATTTGTTCTTCCTTCTTCAAATAGAAGTGGGCGCCAATTTGAGGATTAAGGATTCTAATTCCTAAAGTTCTCATTTTTATACTGTTTTAACCCTTATAACAAGATTCAATTCGAGGACGATCCGTTAAAAACTATATGCATCCGTTTTGGATCATATCACCCTTTGACAACGGTCTACTCCTTTTGAGCTCCTGCACATTAGTACAAATGTGAGACCCACATCCAGTATCTAATACCCATGATGCAGAAGTAGATAAATTGACTTCTATAACAAAAATACCTGAGGTGGAAGTCTCACTTCCCTTCTTCTTTTCTTCCAGGTACTTTGGGCAGTTCCTCTTCCAATGTCCAGTCACACCGCAGTGGAAGCAATTGCCTTCTTTAGCCACACCGCCCTTAGGCTTCAAAGCATAAGTCGCAGGTTTGGGCTTGTTAATTCCCTTGCCCTTGCCCTTATACTTGTTCACGGGCTTCTTGAACTGCTTCTTGCCCTTTCCACCATTGACCATCAAAATGGCCTTCCCTTTCCCTTTGTTGATGTTATGTTCAGCAGTTCTCAACATGCTTAACAGCTCTGGCAGAGTTTTGTCCATGTCATTCATAGTGAAATTCATGACAAACTGATTGAAACTCTCCGGCAACGATTGCAGGATCAGATCAATCGCAAGCTCACGCCTGAGGGAAAAACCCAATCGATCGAGGTTCTCAATATACCCAATCATTTTGAGTACATAAGGACCTACTGGGCATCCTTCTGCCAGTTTGCTTTGGAAAAGGGCTTTGGAAACTTCATACCGCTCATGCCTTGCTTGCTCTTGATAGAGCATCTTGAGGTGTTCGATCATATCGAACGCTTCCATGAGCTCATGTTGCTTCTGAAGCTCAGAGTTCATGGTGGCTAGCATGAGGCAGGCAACTTCTAGGGCATCATCTTGATGCTTCTTATAAGCATCTTTTTCAGCCCTAGGGCATTAGCAGCAGGTGGCTCTTGGGGTATTGGCTCTTCAAGAACATACAGCTTTTTCTCTTGCTTGAGGACAATCCTCAAGTTTCGGTGCCGATCCAGAAAGTTTGTTCCGCATAACTTTTCCTTCTCAAGGATTGATCGCGATGAGGTTATTGTGAGTGTTTGATGCCATGGTAATCTACATTAAGAAAATATGCAGAATATAAGTATCATGCAATAAACATATTTAATTAGGTCTTTAATTAAATACGCCTCCCACTATTTTACTCAAACCAATGACCCTCATCATTGATTTGGAAAATCCCGTTGGAAGATTTTCTAGTGGGCCGAGATCCATATTTCACTTTATTTTAAGTCAGCTTTGGCTGATCACTTAAAATTCAGTTATTTAGGCAGGAACTCTTTCCAATTGTATCTTATACAATTCTCGGATAGTTGGGTGAATAACTATTTATTCTAATCCATCATATGGATGGTTCCCAACTCACTTGCCTCTACACCTTTCAATCCTATTATACTCGGTTTAGTTAAGTTAGACCCAAAAATAGCAGTTGGATATTACATTTATCCCATCGCATCTTACTAGTATGGAAAATGCACTCCGCTTTGGCGAACCTACATTTTCGATATTAGCCTTGATGAGTGCCAGCTTTGGAAGGCATTTAAACTTAATATTTCTTTTGAGGGATTTTTATTAAAGTTGATCTCACCATTTGTTAAACTATTTAACTTACCAAATTCATACATGCATCTCATACATATTTGTTAAACTATTTAACCTATAATATTTATACATGCATCTCATACAAAATTTGTTAAACTATTTAACCTACTATATTTATACATGCATCTCATACATATATAGTAAATAAATGTGATGTGGTTATGGCCCTAACGCATTGATTCTCACAAGCCAATGAGAGAATCTAAGCTAAACCTAGAACGATCATACTTCTCCAAGTGTGACCTTCAATGTAGCCCTCTTATGATTTTGCCTTCTTGTCTCCTTCATTACATTAATGAGAGTACTCGTTTTACATACAAGGGAGTGAGATGAGAAGAGAATTTACATTCAGAATTAAAAGAGAGGCACGACACGCAGGCCGTATTTTTAAACCAAACAAAAGGCACGGCACGCAGGCCGTATTTAAAATTCCAAAATAAATAAAAAGGACTAAGGCCATAACCACTCACCATGCATCACAAAAACATTAATGACAATCAATAATAATAATACACATTTATTACTATTAATCTTGTCATTAATAGTGATTAAAAGCAATTAATTAAAAATTAAAACTTTCAAAAAACTCGCTTCGCAGATTCAGCACGGGGGTTCCGCTGGTTTGAGACAGGAGATACACAAGTATTAGGATCAGAGTTGGTACAGCAAACAACAGAACAAGTTAGGAAGATTAGAGAGAAGATGAAAGCATCACAGGATAGGCAGAAGAGTTATAGCGACAAAAGGAGGAGACCTTTAGAATTCCAGGAAGGAGACCATGTTTTTCTGAGAGTGACACCTAGAACTGGAATTGGAAGAGCCATCAAATCTGTAGGGAAATAGCGCAATAACAGAGATTAAAAACGCAGCGGAAATTTAAACTTTCCCTTCCATGGATCCTTGCGAATGGTCATGACTCAGGGTTATATGAATTACCTCTTGTAGCGCAGATCGTTTGCAGACAAAAATTGGAATCGAGCACGAGCGTCGCACAGAAAACAACGCCTCTACGTAGTCCACACGAACAGCCTTCGAATGGGAGCGGTCTCCGTCACAGTGTTAGCTGACGTACGGAACCAGTCACGATGCAAGTCACGATCTTTGAAACGGCTAGGATTTTAATTCCGTGTTTTGACTTCAGTCTTAACGAGTCTATTTATAGACTTCACTTAAGACTGACCTAGCGCACCGTAGCTTACCGTGCTCTCGGTAGACCGTAACTTATCGTGTTCTGCGTCTTTCTTGACTCGCTGGTGCATCGTAAGAATGCACCAATCGAATAAAATGAGTCTCACTCATTTATTTAATCTCCCATTAGCCTGTTCTCATGTGTGTGACCACTGTAGGTTCCGTAACGTTGGCAATAATATTAAATCACTATTTAATATTATAAGCGATGTGGTGTCTAGCAACACATCATCGCTACCCAAGTAACGAGAATGTCAGTGTTGTGACGTAACCTTTTCGTGATAATGATCATGTGTATAATTACCCTTTTGCCCTTATATCTATATTGAACACAAGGCATAGTATGTGTCACCCTTGTATAGTTCAATATTATATTCCTTGATGCCCGAGTAGACTTAGTAACAACAAATAAGATCAATATCTCATATTGACTTATTTCAGCATGGCCATGCATTTTACAGTCATACTCTATCAAGGGGCCCACAGATATTACTCCTGTTATGTAGGAGGGGCAAATCCCATCTAGGTCACTCATGTCTCTTTGCATGACTCGTTGAGTGCCCAGTTAACCGACTTTATAATTGTCTGTTCATGCACAATGTTTGGCGGCAATAAAACACCCAACTCCTCATGTAGGGACCATAGTGGTTTCAGGTCTGAGGGTGGCATACACCACTATCACTATGAGAATAACTCATGACACTTACATAACACACTATGTAGTATTCTCATGGCGGGTCAATCCAGTACACAATTACCCTAACGTGTACCTATGTGGTGACTTGATATCTCATATCTATAACCTGTGAGATGAGGTTATCAGTCCACCCACATAATAGTCTTGATGCATTATTATTGTCCTTAATAATAATAATACTCGACTACGGATATTTAGAGTAAGTTCTTTAGTATCTCACAACCGAGTCGTCTACTCGATGTTCTATTGAAAACAAACTTTTACTCAAGGACTTTATTACGTTGAAACAAACATAATAACTGAAAATGCCTCATATAATAAATAAATGACATGATACAAAATATAAGTGCAAAGGAAAAACATTGGCCTCTAGGGCTTACACCAACATGTAGAAGAAACTATCAAGAGACAGTTGATAGGGCTGTACAAGAAACTATCGTGAGACAGTTGATAGGGCTGTATAAGAAACTATCATGTAGAGTCTGAAGAGGCTTGAAGAAAGAATACTAGCTTCTTGACTTAGTTGTTGTGGCAGCGCTAGTGGGAAGGCAGCTTGGAGAAGCTGTGGAAAGAATACTCAGCTTGTACTACTTCTTGGAGATAGTGGAAAATCTCACCGTGGGTGAGGAGTGGATGTAGCCCATGGTTTTTGGGTGAACCACTATAAAAACATGCTGTGCAACATTCTTCCTTCTTATCTCTGCATGCTTTACTTTATGTTCATACTGCATCTTTCTATAATAAGCAATCAACTGTCTGATGTATAAAACAGAACTTTCTAACAATTGCACAATACTTTATCTTACACGCCATTTTCTCAATAAGATAAAGTTCAATAAAATTGTATATTGCTCATATAACTTGTGTTCTGTTTTAAAACTATTTCATGTCAACATGAGTATATTTAATGGAGGAGGTTCATGTGACACTTCACTGCACAAATCATTTTGTATTGAATCTTCACATCTAAAAGGACATTCATTTAAAGTGTTTTATGAAACATGTGCATATAATAGAACGTTCTGAAACATTGCTTTATACTAATCAACTCATCTCCAAGTATCAACTTGAGAGAACGTTCTAAAAGTTTTCAGGCTAAAATGATTAAAGGTCAGAAATTTTCAAAGGGTCACAATCCAACCCCCCTTGTTGTGACTCTCTGTGTTGCCTTCAGAGTACACTATTACGAAAACACAAATGTTAGTGGCAAACATATCAAACTCTGAAAATCATGAAATAGTTTTGATTTTTCAAATCTAGTACATATCAAAATAATTCAAACATCAAACATTGTGGTTTATATCTAAGACCAGTAATATACCAAAGATCACACTAAAGAGTAATAATAATGATAATAGTGTCTCCTACAGATGATCCCTGAATCTGATCTCTTATTTCTCGAAGGACTTAAGAGAGTCACGGTGACGAAAGTCAACCAGTCCTTTTGTCTCTGTAACTTGCTCTTCCCTTTGCTGTCCTAACAGTCCACATTGATTATCCATAGTAGTCTGTTGAGCAACAACAACTACTGTCCCTGCTACATCTTAGCTATCTGAATCCTCTAATCCATATCTGAATTATCAGTTCTAACAGAAAGAATCTCTCGCTTCTGAGGTATTGGATTCTCACAAGGTCTCACAACCTAGTCAGAACCCCACAACAATTTTGTGTGGCAGCACACATTGTTTCAATTAAGAAATAATCCAAACAATTTCAAGTAGGGTTACTCCACTTGAGGAACAAGCACACAAGCATAGTTTGACTCACAACAAAACACATCTTGACTCCCAACAGTGTAATTTCTATCATCCCGACACTTGACCAGCTATAGTTTCCTAACTCACAGTCTGGTTAGAACCGAACCGCTCTGATACTACCTCTGTAACACCCTGTTCCCGGAGCACTACTAATCCAATATTTCTAAAAATATGACATACTCTGCTTGTATGGTTTCCGAAATTGTTGTTATATTTTTTTTAAACATAATCAGAGTATTACAGCGATTCTACAAACATGATGGTGAACAAATAGAGACACCAAAATAAAACCACAATAACCATACTCATAAATTTATTCAATCATAGCACATATGACAATTCAAATCCTGAAAGCATCATATATTTAATTACAACAGTGCAATTAGCACATTAGACACCTTATAGCTGGTCGGAACACTACAACACTTACTAGACCTCTAGTAAGTTGCAAACAAATACATAAGATAGAAAGCCGGACAGGGCTATCCTCAGCCACGCTTGTCAGTAGCCTCGAACACTCTACCGTCTTCATGATCTGGGTTACAATCATTGATTGAAAGAACCACGGGCAAGGGTCAACTTCTTAAACAAAGACAGATAACACAGTATAACATAATATACAATTCATTAAGAATTGATAAATGCTTTGCAAATGCCACTACATGCCACTGTTTATGATTCCGGAATATCCCATGCAGTGGTCAATCGCTTGGTATATCCCCAACCTGATAATGTTCCACACGATGGGTCAAACGTCCCCAGGACATAACGACGATCCTGAACTCCCTTGTGATAAATCCTCACCCTAGGATATTCAAGTCGAAGTTACCAGTATGAATGTCAATAACGATGACCCTAAATTCCCTTATGATAAATCCTCACCCCATGATACTCAGGTCGAAGTTACCATAATGCGTGTCAATGCATTCCACATACTCTAATGAACATATCAATGCATATGATATTTCGACATGGCATAATTAAATAAACCTTTAATTATCCAGCACCAGTCTCAACAGCATATATCTTAAACACAAATAAGCATATATGATCACAAGATTATATACCACTTCATCAACATCAAAATTACAACAAAGTCAAGCAATTCACAATAACTCGCATTTAATTCACCCTACACAGTCATACGAAACGTAACACATGGAATGTGAAGTTCCCTTACGCACAAGCATGCAAAACATAAACACATAGAATATGAAGAGCCCTTACCAAAGTTAACAATCCATGTGTCAAAGCACATCACAGTCCTACTCAGCACGTACTTAAGTCCTCCAGTCCTAAACAACACATGCCAAACTTAGCAAAATTCTAGTTCGCCAAAAACAATTCCCTCGGTTATGGTTCAATTCTAACCCCTAGGTTTCTCAACCCCAAGAATCTTTTTAATAAATACACATACTTGAAACAATACATAAAGTTGAAAAATAATTATTTTAATGACTAAAAACTCACTTTCTTTTAAACTTGAAACATGAAACAATTTCAAAAAAATCAAATTCTTTTCATAATAATTAGTTGATCAAGGCTCCACTTGGTTTAGGAATACAAGGATTCCATTTCACCTAAGTGTCTCATTGCCTTAAAACCAAAACAACTTCTCAAATCCAATTCCAACTCTTTCCAAAATTTTCCAAAGTTTAAATAACAATCAAATACAAATTATTCAAGTCAAGGTCACAAAAATTTTCCTTCCCAAGCCTCTTAGGGCTCTCGGTCACACACACACTTTTAGGGAAAAATTGCAAAACTTTCCAAATCAATAAAACTACATCATTCAACACCTAATACATGTTCCAAACTTCCTAAGATTTCAATTCAAAACAATTGATTTAAGTACTTTACCCCTATCATGGCTTTTTCAAAGATCAAGGGTTTCCAAAAGCACAATTTTCCTTTGATAAAATTCAAATTAACAACAATAATAACAAATTCAAGTATAAATTAACAAAAACCCCAAACTAATTTAGGATTCACATGAAGTGATCACACCCCTTTTCCCTTAATGGCTCATGGCCTAGGGTTCCAAGAATAAGGGGAATAATTTGTCATTTTACCTCATGATCATGATCAAAACTTACATAAAGAAAATAGACAAGAAAATAAAAGACATCTTCCTAAAACACTAAAAAAGGCGCCACGATTTGGCTTCAAAATCGAAGGGAAATGAGCTGTTTTTTTTTTCTAATCACTCACTAGACCAAGATTTGGATGGCAATTTGGAGAAGAAATGAAGAAAAATAAGGGTGCTTTTGGAGAAGATAAGCCACGGTCATCATGAAAAAGAAAGGAAAGGAAATGGTCTTGGTTTTCTTCTTTTTTACCAACACTAAACATAGAAGAATATGAAAATGAGATGGGTGGAGGAAGGTCACGGCTGGAAATGCAAGGTAGGAAGGGAGTGAGCTTAGCTTCCTTTTCTTCTACTCACACTAACACACTTAGGAGGAAAAAAATTAAAATGAAGTGGATGTGAGGGAGGGTGCTCAGCCTGATGAAAGGAAAGGTGTAACGACTCGTTTCCAGATCGCTACGAAACCAAAAGAAGCCTATATGTGATGTGTTTTTTTTAAAAAACGGTACTCTTGTGCCCTTTAGAAGAAATGCGGTATTATTTTTTTTTTTAAACAATAGTGCCCGTAAAGCGCACACAGAGTACTTATAGCGTTTCGAAACATGGTGTAACTAGGACACAAGACTCAAATGCTGATAAAGCATACATGCATAAATACATAAGTCATATACATATACTGTATGTGCAAAATAACAGAGTAGAAAATGTGCAAAGAAATGCACCTACGATATGAAGACCCTCGAGAGAGAAATTATACCCTGGGGGTACTCCCGGCAGACACCCACGCAGGGGGCTGCTCCAAAAGTGAAACCACCAGTCTACCCTGTGACAACAAAACATCACCTGGCCCAACTGGTCACCAACTCACTGTACACAAAATATGCATATACATACTACAGTCATCCACAAAAGAAACACAACAGCAATCAGAGAATACAGCCACTACAAAGTACTGTCCCGATCCTCTGAGGGATCCTCCTCCGTCTCATCCTCCATCAGATCCTCGCCCGTCAAATCGATGAAGGGTGCCGCCGCTGGAACATCCTCGGGCACATCGCTCGGCACGTACTCTCCTCCAGCCATATTGTCATCAGCCTGCACCTGGCGATGCGCCTCGCACATGCTCGAACAAACAGGGGGCCGCTCCACTGGTGGGGTGGGAACTCGGTCCACAAGAGGGGAACTCGGAATAGCAACCGCCCTCAAAGACGATGAACCTGCGGACCCTCGTCTAATCACGCTCTTACGAGCGGTCCACCTCATCCGTGGTCCTCGACCACGTCCACGAGATGAAAGCCTAGGAACCGTCGCTCTGGGGACGTCAGTCGATCCCTCGGGAGACGAGGAAGAGTCGGGCATGGCCTCCTTTCCCTGAGAAGCCCTCCAAGCATCGATGATCTGCGTCATCCTAATCGGGAAGCTAACGGTACGCCTAGTCACCTCCCGCCTCATAACCAAACCATCCTCTCTAAAGGTCTGCACAACATCCCCCGTGTAGACCACGCGGCCGGTGATAAGATCAAACTCCATAGCCGTAGGTAGCTCAATGTCAGGAAAGTCGAAGATAATCTCCGATGAAGTCTGCATCTCGGGTATCAGAATACTCTTCTCCATCACCTGGGTAACCATCATGGGTTGAAGGCACCACGGGATAGGGTCAACTTCTCAAATAATCACAATAAACCAAAGCATAAAGCAGTAGGCAAACAACAGTGTCTACAATTCACAAGCGCGACTCAAGACCCAAATCAAAACTCATTCTCTCAACACTATCAACGATGCTGAATCTCCATTCCGGCACTATTCAGATCGAGAATCGTCCCGACGACACTGAATCTCCATTCCGGCACTATTCAGATCGAGAATCGTCCCGACGACACTGAATCTCCATTCCAGCACTATTCAGATCGAGAAACACTCAGACGACACTGAATCTCCATTCCGGCACTATTCAGGTCGAGAAACACTCAGACGACACTGAATCTCCATTCCGGCACTATTCAGGTCTAAAACTCTGATGACACTAAATCTCCATTCCGGCACTATTCAGGTCCGGGATCGTCCCACTACAGGCTAACAACGATACTGAATCCCCATTCCGGCACTATCCAGATCAGAGTTACCACAAAATGCGACAACTCCCAACGACACGACTAAGCTCTCACACTTCAACGAACAATTCACCGCACACGATAATTCAAGAGCTATACGCAAGATTATTCGACCGCATATCAAATAATAAGAGCATGCTTAATATGAAGAAACGCAATTCAACCATTCAAGCAATAAAAGCAGTTTGCATAAAGAAACGCAATTCAACGATACAAACAGTACAAACAATTCACAGCTCAATAACGACCGACAACAACTAACTCATAGAATTCATCCCTCTGCAACTCTATGGAGTTCACAGAGAGGAACAAACAAGTGTGGGGGGTTGGGGACAGCTACCAACCACTTGCAGACAGGCCCACTAAATAATCAACATATATAAAAATAAAGCGAAGGGGTACAAGACCCTCACTTCGAACCCTTAGGTTCTCAGACTTCTTCGCGTAAACGCTTGAAATTAAATTCGTATCTAAATTTGCCCTTAAGCCAAGGACATATAACAATAATTATAAATATGAAGCGCCCTTACTGCTTGTCACTGCTAACACTGCTCCTACGTCCTCGGGTCCGCTTCCACGTGCACCTCGATTTCCGCGCCGCACGATCTCGGAACTTCGATTCCTATTACATGTACAACTTAGTACAAACTAGGAATTCTAATAACACTTAGTTCTCACTTATCCCTTACTTAACCCAACACTCAAGAATCCAAAGAAAATAACATTTAAAAACAAAGGTTTCTTGCATAACAAGTAACTCAAGATAACTCTTTTAACTAGTTTGAAAAACTTTCACATAAACACACATTTACACAACTAAGGCATAAATAATGTTTTTCACTAAAAACCCTCTAGGCCTCTCGGCTTCTAGCTTGTTTTTCTTCAAAAAATTTTTATGAAAAGCTTCTTTCATACATGCAAGCATTCTAAGTACTAACTCAAGCTCAAATACAATTTCAAGCCTTATTTCAAGTAACACATACTAAGCACAATTTAATCAAAACCAAGTTTATGTTTTCTTAAAAATGTTTTTCATCATGCTTCAACAATTAAAATAAGACCATAAACAATCATGCTAGAATTTAAAGCATAAATAGAAAATCAATTTCCTACATGCCCTTTTTAATCCCTCTAAACTCAATTTTATACCAAACCTTATCTAACACTAAACTAATCATGCAATTTAATCCCAAATAGTCCTAAGATCATATTAAACACATCATCACATACTTAAACACATATTTAGACAATTAAATAACATGTTTCTCAAGACTCAGAATAGAAAAAATTGCAAACTAGCATGTTACTTCTAATTAAATTAAACTACACATGCAATTAGCATCTAATCAATTCCTACAACACATATAAATCATTAATTACATGATTTAAGCAAGATTGCACAATTTCCCTCTTGCTCATGCCTAGGGTTTTTCGATCAAAGCTCAAGGGAAAAGTTCTATGATGCTTCAAAAACGTGATCCAAATTTTATAAAATTTGAGATCTTAGCATTTTCCATTATTTAGGATTTATTAGAATTTTTCTGGAATTTTTGGGTATCAATAAAATATAGGGTATTTTCTACACCTAGAAACTGCCTAACGGTAGTGTTGTAGCTCGTAAATCGAGAAAGAGACATTCATAGAAATACTTCTAATAATTTTAGAGACATTTTGGTTGATTAATAATTTTTGATTATAGAATAATTTATTAGATTTATTTTTGGAGATTTTGACACAAAAACTCTAATATAAACGTAACGCTGCGCACCCGAGTGATCGATAACGCGACGAAACGACGCCTGTGACCAAGGGGGATGTATGGCAGCTGCACATGTGCTAAGGGGGATGAACCATGTGCATAAGAACATTCCATGACATGTGTTGAATTATGTTTGGCTAAATGGTAATTTGAAGGTAGTTTAGTAAGTTGGTTTCTGACAAATTGTTCAAGATCCAACTAATTAAACATTTGTATTTCCACCCTTGTCCCACCTTAAATTTCGTGGCCTTCCTCTCCATGAGAACAGCACCTTCATTTATTCCATTGTTGGTTAGTTTAAGAAAAATTTTTAGAGAGAGAAAGTGTTAGTTCTTAAAGGAATTTGGTGTTTTAGCTTACAATCTTCAATCCTTTGTTCTTAATCCTTAATCCATCACCTCTAAACTTTTTGGTAAGCTTCATATCCATTCTTTTTCTCTCTTGAGTTCTATGATATGGGTTTTGAAGCATTTAAGAGTTGTTTTTGGGTAGAAGTGTTTGTTTTGGTTAGAAATGCATGATTAGTCTTATAACCCTTTGTTTTCCTCCATGATTAAGCTTGTTCTTGGTTTTTAAAGTTTGGAAACCCTGAAGAGGGTGGTAATGTAATATTCCAATTTTTATGAAAATTATTTTATAGTTTCCGTCTACTTGAAAATAAATCATAGAGATTGATCACCTCAATGGTTTGTTAAAAGTACGAAGAACTGTAAAGATTTGTCGTAAACAATTCATAATTTTGATAATCAATTCAGAATAACAGACAGTGTAGACCTACACTGTTTTTAATATGAATTAATCCTAAAAATGTGAAAAATTGTCCTTTGATTAAAGAAAATTATTTTATTGAAGGAGAAATAATTTCTAGGATTTAATAAATATTTTTAAGTCGCAGTTTGAATTTTTGACGTTTAGTTGTTAATTAATTATAGGTTTTATGTTGTAATTAATACGGCTTTTATTTTAATGATTTTGTCTTGATAATTTTATTGTTTGAATAATATTTAGATGACAAGAGAAATTGAAATTAGTGATCCTCACTAATTTACGATTTTTATTACGCTGCGAGGCTTCTATTGAATTCTGCCGTAACTAGGCTATTGGGTGAGTTTCTAATTGAAACGTGCCCAAACGTGATCCAAATTTTATAAAATTTGAGATCTTAGTATTTTCCATTATTAGGATTTTTTGGAATTTTTCTTGAATTTTTGGGCATCAGAAAAATATAGGGTATTTTCTACGCCTAGAAACTACCTAACGGTAGCATTGTAGCTCGTAAATCCAGAAAGCGACATTCGTAGAAATACTTCTAATATTTTTACGGACATTTTGGTTGATTAATAATTTTTTATTATAGAATAATTTATTAGGTTTATTTTTGGAGTTTTTGATACAAAAACTCTAATATACGCGTAACGCCGTGCACCCAAGTGTTCGATAACGCGACGAAACGACGCCTGTGACCAAGGGGGATGTATGGCAGCTGCACATGTGCTAAGGGGGCTGAACCATGTACTTAAGAACCTTCCATGACATGTGTTGAATTATGTTTGGCTAAGTGGTAATTTGTAGGTAGTTTAGTAAGTTGGTTTCTAACAAATTGGTTAAGATCCAACTAATTAAACATTTGAATTTCCACACTTGTCCCACCTGAAATTTTGTGGCCTTCCTTTCCATGAGACCAGCACGGTAACATCTCAATTTTTTTGAAAAGTAATTTTAGCGATAAAATCCTGAATACTTAAAGATAAGTCATAGAGATTGATCACCTCAATGATTTACTGAGAGCATGTGGAATTATTTTAACTTGTTTTAAATACTTTATTTATTATAAATAATTATTTTTCATGATGTCAATTCAAATTAATAGACAGCGTAGACGTATGCTGCGTTAATGTGGATTCATCAATTTAAACTTTATATAAGTTTTCTGCGTGACGCGGTAACGCGTATTTTATGCTGACTGGAAAATTGCTTGAATTAAATCAAGATAAAATTAAATTTAAGAATTAATATTTAATATTAATTCATGATTCGAAAATCGTCGAAAAACTCTAACGAAGTTTCGTTGCGTTTCGAATCGCCGGGTAAATTTTATCCGCATTAAAATTTTAAAAGAACCCTGATTCCGATGAAAATCGAATCGTAATTTGTCGTGATTATTTTTAAATGTTTGATAGTGTTTTATTATTTATAATAAAATAATATCACGCGGTGAATTAATTTCCCACGAAATTAATTTCTGCAATTTTATCGGCGGGTAATTAATCGGTAACGCGGTTATTCGACACCGTGTTTTGGCACATTTTAGACTCTAGAATTAGAGGGTACTTATAAGAGATGTGAGATTAGATGGGTTAGATTAATTGATGAGATTAGGATCTTACTTTATTTGCTAGGTGTCATTGTTGTGGTGGTTAATTAGAAAGCACTTTTACTAAGTCATTTCCAACCAAGTGAATAAGCCTTGTTTTAATTTTTTTTTTTTTCTTTTTCTCACTCTCCTCTTGGCCTTTCAGGCCGAAACCAGCTCCCCCCCCCCCCCTAATTTATTTATTCATTCACTTTATTTTGTTAAATGATCACCCACATATTTATTAAGTTAAGTTTTTATGAGTGTGTTATTTTAAATGGTAATAAAAATGATCCCTCCCCTTATGACCAGCCCAAAACCCGTACACCCCCCCTCTCCACTTTTTCATTTATGCTCTTCTTCTTGCTTTTAGAAAGAGGACTCCATGGCCTCTCCCTTTCTTCCTTCTCCAGCCGTGAACCTCCCCCCATTTTCTACTCTTCCATTTGATTTCTTCCTCCCCTTGCTCAGCCGAACAGCCCCACCTCAACATCCCTCATTTCATTTCTTCTTCCACCATTCTTGAGAGAGAAAACATGGAACCATCCATGGTTACTTCCATTTTCCCTCACTTTTTGCTTGTTTCCTCATCAGTCCTTCTCTTATCCTTGGTTCTAAGCTCACCCTCTACTTGATCATCTCCTTCATGCCTTGCAAGTAGGAAGAAAACATAATTTTTCTCCCCCTGTACTGTACAAGAACCGTGAGCTTTCTAGGTAGGAAGGGTAATGATTTTTCTTGCCTTGCTCTTGTTTTTGAGTCTTAATAATTGCTTGGTTGTGATCAATGATAGAAGTGAGCATTGAATCCCTAAATCTTTGGAACCCTAGGGTGAAACCCTAAGGGGAAAAAGAGGGGAAAAGTGTGATCCTTGGTGAATCAAGCAATTGGATGTGTATTTGTGTCTAATTGAAGTTGTTATTGTTGTATTTGTTTATAGTTTTGAAATTGGAAGTTATTGGGTAATTGTTTATGATAGGAACCTATTCTTTAAAGAGGGGAAATGATGGAATTAATTGTTGAATCATGTGTGGAGTTGTTGAATTACATGTCTTGGGTACTTTAATTGCTAATGGAATTGTTAAGTATGCTTAAGTAGAAGGGTTAGTAAGCTAATTGTGAAAAATTGTTTTTGGAGGGACTTAAAAAGCATGTTGGGATTGAAGTAGGTTTGTTATCTAATTGTTAGATTTGGTATGATCATGGTTTAATTGGTTTGAATCAAAGAATTGGAAAGAAAGTTTGGAAACCTTCCTCTTGAAATGTTTTGAAAATGAGTTTTGAAATCTTGTAGAAGTTAGTCTTGAATTGTGACTTGCAATATGTTTAGAATATGTTTGAAATGTGCTTAGAACAATGCCTTAGATGTGTCTTAATATGTTAATGTCTTGGAGTTTAATTTAAATGATTTGGAAATGGTTTGCAATTTAAAAAGAGAGTTTTGCAATTTTGTTTAGAAAAAGGGGATGGTGGCCGATAGGCCCTTGGACTGTTGAAGGGAAATTATTTTTTTTGAAACTTATATGTAATGCTTGAATGAATGTGTTCTAGGCTTTAGAAATTATGAAAAGTGGTTAATTGAAGTTGTTTTACCTTAAGGTTTTCAAGAAAATTAAAAATGTGTTATGTTTAACTTCTCAAGAAATGATTTTTGTCTTAAAATCTTATTCTTTCAAGTAGTTAGTAAGTAATTGTTTAAGTGAACATACTTTGGTTAGAAAAGGGGAATTCTTTGCAAAAACTTGTTCTATGATGTATGCATGTTTAATAGGAGCCTTGATTAGTTTGATTTTGTGAAAAACATGTATTTCAAATTGTGTATTTTAGCATAAGTGTTTTGGTTAGTTAGTAGGTTGGGTTTTGAGAGCCTAAGGTTTAAGTTAGTTTTTAGAATTGCGCTAAGTTTGCTTTGGTGTAATAGGCTCGAGAGATCAGAGGACGTGCGGCATAGAAATCGAGGAATACGGGGATACGCGCAGCTTGTAGTTCGATAAGGGCACTTCTAGACATTTGTAGGCTTTTATTGTTGTATGTCCTGGTGTAAGGGCAACTTTTAGATACGATAGGAATTTAATTTCAAGTCTTTATGCGAAGAAGTTTGAGAACCTTAGGGTTCGAAGTGAGGGTTTTGTACCCCTTCGCTTTATTTTTTTTGATATACTGATTATTTAGTGGGCTTGTCTGCAAGTGGTTGGCAGCTGTCCCCAAACCCCCACACTTGTTTGTTCCTCTCTGTGAACTCCATCGAGTTGCATAGGGATGGATTCTATGATTTGATTGTCGACTGTTGTTGTTGAGCTGTGCAAATATTTAATATGCGGTTTTTTTTTAAGGTAAAATGGCATGCAAAAGCATCACAATAGCGACTGATATCCCAACTAGGTTGGCACAGCAGCCACTACCTATCATTTGCAGCACACCATAAATATATTAAAAATAAAGAAAAAAAACAAGCAAAAACATGGGGGGGCTTAAACCTAACCCATGTACAGTTATTTGAACCTATAATTCGGAATAGCATACCTATTCCGGAAAAAATCCTCCCGAATGAAACTAGGAATAAAATCCCACCAAAAAAAACCCTGAAGACTAACACCGTGTGAGGCTAATTTATCTGCACAATGATTACCTTCACGGTATATGTGAGAAAATCTAAAATTCATTCTACTAACAAGCTCTAAACAATTTTTCCATCTATTGCGAAGTTTCCAAGGAACAATTTCAACGGAGTCGAAAGCAGAAATAACCAAGGCTGAGTCACACTCAATCCAGAGATTATGTCATCCCTTATCATAAGCAATTTCAATGGCAAGCATAGCACCCAGCAATTCTGCCTGCAGGGCAATGAGGTGCCAATTGGCATAGAGAAACAACCTAGAAAAGCAGCTCCACTATCACGGAAGATACCACCACAAGCAGCTGGGCCAGGGGCACCTTTAGCAGCCCCATCCGTGTTACATTTAAACCAGCTACACTTCAGAGGGTACCAAATAACCGGGTTGATCATTGGCGCCTTGCTAGGATGAATAGCTATGTTGAAAGCCTTGAGAATGCAGAATTCCTTTATGTCAGAGGATGCAGCACCCTTGCTCAGGGTCCCAGCTAGAGTAACATTAGTCGAGATCATGGAAATAGCAGCTTGGGAGTTGATCCAAATATTATCAAAGCGTGCCTTGTTATGACAAAACCAGATGGCATGAATAGCATTGACAATGGCTGCTGTGATGGCATCCAAGGCTTGTTTACTCCAACTCCGAAAGCAAAGACTATGAACATCCAACATTGATGAGGGACTAAAATTGCATTGTAAAAGCGAGGAAAGCCAAGACCAAATACTTCGAGCAAAGGAGCAGTCAAAGAAAAGATGAGACATGGTTTCTGCACTGCAGCAGCACATACTGCACATAGATACTATATGACAACCTCGCCTCCATAAAGCTTCATCAGTTGGCATCCTATTTTGAATAATTCTCCAAACTAGGAAGGATTTGGAGGGAGGGATTACCGGATTCCAAATTACTTTAGCCCAGAGAGCCGGCTGACCAGGAGGAACTTGAAGCAAGTAGGACTCCTTAAGAGATAAAGAACCCGAATCAGTGGAGGACCAGATTAGGTGATCTTCTGCTTCAGTTATGGGAATTGAAATCGATCTAAATTCAGCAGCCAAAGAAGAGCTGCGTTGGAGGATAGATTGAGGAATATCCCATACACCATTTTTAAAAAAATCACAAACTTTGGCTACCAAAGATGAATGTAAGTGTATGGGAATATCAAGCAAATCAACCAGAGGTTGTGACAGCCATCTATCAGTCCAGAAATTAACCTTGCTACCATCACCAATTTGCCAAGTAACATTTGCCAAAACAGTAGAGAAAATCGATTTAATACCTGCCCAAATTGAGGAACTGACAAAAGAAGTATTAGGGACATTATTCTTGAGGACTCGAGCTCTCAAAAGACAAGCCCATTGGCTATTTGTGGATATAAGCTCCCATCCCAATTTCAGCATCGAAGCATTGTTGACTGTTCTTAAGGATCTCAATCCAAGACCCCCTTCATTAACTGGACTACACAATTTGCTCCATGATACTGTGACCAGCTTCCTGTTATTCGTGTCACCAGACCAAATGAAATTACGGATTCACTTGTCTATCTCCTAGATGAGCCCTACAGGCCATATATAGACATGGAAGCTGTAAACTAGCATACTCTGAATGACCGACTGAACCAACTGAACTCTACCCATTATGGATAGAAGGGAAGCCTTCCAAGCAGAGAGTTTTGCCTTGATTTTGTCCGCAATATACTGAAGATGAATCCGTCTGGGCTTCCCTTTAAACAAGGGGACACCCAAATAAACAAAGGGAAGGACCCCAGCTGAGAAACCAAGAAGGGCAGCAAGACTAGCTTTCCTTTGCTCAGATAAAGATCCTGCATAGAATTTGGACTTATTCGGATTAATTACCTGACCTGAAGCATCACCATAAGCCTTAAGCAGGGCCATTAAATTTTTCATATTTTTCTGAGTTCCTCTGCAAAAAATCATGATATCATCAGCATATAAAACATGCGAAGGAGTTGGGAACCTTCTAGGACCTGTCATCAACTGAAGTTGACCAGACTGAACTAAGTTGGTAATACCTCTGCTTAGGACCTCCTCAGCAAGACAAAACAAGAGAGGAGACAGAGGGTCGCCTTGTCTCACACCACGCTTGCAAGAGAAGTATCCCACTGAACTACCATTAACTGAGATGGAGAGTTTAGCTGAGTGGAGAATGGCTTCAACCCATTTACAGAATTTAGCATCAAAACCAAAACAATGGAGGACTTTCAGCAGAAAAGACCAGTCCAAGGTATCAAAAGCCTTTTAAATGTCTATTTTGAGAGCAACATTACCTCCAAAAACTCTTCCATTAAGCATATTGACAGCCTCAGAAGCAACACATATACAGTCAGATATCTGACGACCTTGAATAAAACCTCTATGATTAGCAGAGACAATTTTTGGGGCTACCTTAGCTAATCTATCAGCCATTACCTTAGTAATGATTTTGAACTGAAAGTTGGCCAAGGCTATAGGCCGAAATTGCTCAATCCTATCCGCTCCTGGATCTTTAGGAATAAGAACAACAACATTTGAATTCAAGTTAGGCAAGATCCAACCTGTCTTGAAAAACTGGAGCACTGACCTGAAAACATCATACTCAACAATGTCCCAATATTGATGGAAAAAGAACCCACCAAATCCATCAGGCCCAGGAGCACTATTTCCATTCAAAGAAAAAACAGCACTTTTAACTTCCTCAAGAGTAGGCACATTGGTAAGAAGAGTATTGTCCTCCACTGAGACAATCTTTGGGATAACTTTCTCAACAAGATCATTTTCCATGCAAGAATTATCTGAAGCAAACAGATTCTGATAAAAAGAAACTACATGCTGCTCAATTTGATTACCATCAGTCAGAATTTGATCACCATCTCTCAAAGTATGTATTTGTTTAGTGACATGCCGGATTCTAGCCATTTTGTGGAAATAAGCTGTGTTGCGATCACCATGAAGATTCCAGCTAGCTCTGGATTTTTCTGCCCAGAATTTCTCCTCAACCTGCAGGGCCTGCTGTAACTCAGCTTGGGCAAGCTGTTCCTGCCTCATAAAATCCTCACAATAGCCGCAGGCATCAATTCTGTCCTGAATCTGATCAACTTTGCTAGCCGCTGCACTAACCTTGTGATGCACATCACCAAATGTTGATTTGTTCCAATCTCTAAGTCTAGTCTTCAAAGCTTTCAGTTTCTGACTCAGAATATACATTGGGCAACCCACAAAAGTTTTCCTCCACTCCTCAGCAATAATATTCCTGCAATCTGGGTGAGAATCCCACATTTTCATAAATTTAAAGGAGGACTTACCATGTGTAACAGCTTTCTTTGCAACCAGAAAAATGGGGAAATGATCTGACTTGCTCCGAGTTAGAGTAATACAAGAAACTTGTGACCAAAACTCAATCCACAAATCATTGCATATTGCTCTATCCAGCCTCTTTTCAGTGTATGCATTCCCTTTCCTACCATTAGACCATGTGAATTGGGAACCTCTAGTCATAATGTGAGTCAAATTATTCAAATCAGTCCAAGCTCTAAACTCCTCAGCAGCCAAATGAGAAGGCCGACCACTACCTCTATATTCATGTGCACCCATGACCACATTGAAATCTCCAATGAAACATCAAGGACCAATGTGATTCTGGTGCAAAGTAGTTAAATCTGTCCAAAGATCTCTTCTTAGCATATACGAATGACAAGCATAAACCGCAGCAATGAAAACTTGCTTGGTATTCACAGAGACTGAGCAACAGATATGCTGCCTGGAAATAGAAAGAATTTGAGGATCGAGATGTTGAGAGCAAGCAAACCAAAGATTAGGACTGAGGCTGCCTCTGTCATTAACCGCCACCACTTTCATGTTGAGCCTTTTCCAAAAACTAGCTAGGAATTTAGAAATGTCTATCCAAGGTTCTGAAAGAAAAACAAAGTCAGGTTTATTCATCTTGCAATGCCTCTTAAGCACCAATTTAGTATCGGGATTAGCAATCCCTCTAGCATTCCAATATAGGATATTCATTAACAAAAGTTTTGGGGGCCACCCCTGCTGCGGGTATGAATTCTGCCAGGCTTAGCAACCTTCCTAGCTTGCTTTTTCATTCTCTTTAGTTTGGATTTTGAGACAACTTCAGTGAAGCCAGATGAAAGATGTTGATCAGTATCAATTAGATACTTACTGCCTTGGGCTGCAGCATTATCAAGATTTTGTGTTTCCAAAACAATTTCCTCATCCACATCTTCATCATCACTAGCCATATTGCTCCACAATTTGCCAACTATCCTCAAATCATGCTCAACATTAGTGTTAGTAGGCTGAGCCGCTGGAGTGACAGGAGTACCACTCACCAAAAGAGCAAGTGAATCCCCTACCTCAGTTGTATCTCTGTTAATAGTCCCTAAATGATCATGTGCCACAACATCCTCTCCTTGTGCATGCAGCCGATCTGGTTGCACTGTGACATTGGCAGCTGCACTTGGAGAGACTAACTGACCATCTGGTAACATTTGCAATTGGTACTGGCTGATAGCATCAGCAGAAGCTACTGAGGTATCATGCTGCAGGGCATCAGAACAAGAGGCAACCACACCAATGTTACTAACATGCACTGCAAAAGTAGCATCAATCTCATCATTGACAGGAATCTTTTTGGCAACTTGTTCTGCAGGTGAAGCTTCAACTGCTACTGAATCTCCAATTGGGCTTGAAATAGGTCCTAGCAATGGATTGGGATTAATCTGCATTTCTGAAATCAACAAAGGGGCATTGTTAGTGCCAACAATAGCATCACGAGTAACAGGTATCTTTTCCACTAAGACTGCAGTGGAGGTCCCAATGTGATCAACTTGAGCTGGAACTGTTTCATTAGAATTATGTGCCTCAGCATTAGCAGCTGCCTTGCCTCTATCTTGATTAGCAATCCAATGTGCGGCTGTAACAACCTGAGTAGCACCCTTTGTAGAGTGCTTAGGACCCTGATGAATTGTATCCTGAGGCTTGACAACAGGCCCACCTACTGCCTTAGTAACTCGATTGGCATTATTCTTACAACTGTCAAATGAATGACCAATAGTTTTGCAAGAAGTGCAAAACTGAGGAAGTCTTTCAAATTCTACATCCACAAAAATGGCATGACCAGCTCTCTCTACCAGAATTCGATTATGCAACTCTGAGGACAAGTCCACTTCCACAAGAATTCTTGCAAAATGTCCAAAAGTCCTTCTCATGGTTGCTTCATCCAAAGCAATAGGAATACCTATCCCATTCGCTATTTCAAACAAGATCTTTGGTCTCCAATACTCTCTTGATAACCCATATATGCGAACCCAGCACTGAGCAGTGGTGTGTCGGATCAGACTTGGGTTAAAATCCGGAGTCCAGTTTGAAATTCGAATGACACCAGGGTTTAGGTTCCAAGAACCATTGGATCTAACCTTCCTTAGGTCTTCAACATTATTGAAACAGAACTCATAATAACCTTTGCCAAGAGAGACCAACGACCAAGAGCCTTGAGTCATCCAAATATTTAATAACTTAGATCGCAAGTCATTCATCTTGATTGGAGCATCACCTTTAGACAGCAATAATCGGCCATACAAAACACTCTTGCAATCGGCGACTCCTGCAAGGTACTCCTCTTTAGATATTCTGATTGCTAGAGCATCTCCTTTAATGCATGGTTTTGGCAATTGACTAAGTTGTATATCGAAGGAATTATTAACCGCCTGAGCGAAGGACTTCTTGGGTGCGGTTTGTGTGACAACAGGTTTGGGAGCAGAAGGTGTTGTAGAGGCGGCGAGGAAGCCCCAAGGGCAAACGATGTTAGCCATGGAAGTCAGGCAACCCTAGCTTGTTACGTAAGAAACCCTAGCAGAGCACTAGCCATCCTGATTCAAATTGACTCAATATCAATTTCTTAATATGTGGTTGAATAATGCTGTGAATTGCTTATGCTGCTTGTATTGTTGAATTGCGTTTCAATATGCGAATTGCTGATGCGGCTTATATTGTTGAATTGCGTTTCACTATATTAAGCTTGTTATAAATTATTTGACATGCGGTCGAATAATTATGCGAATTGCTCCTTGAATTTCGTATGCGGCGAATTGTTCATCGAGTCTGAGAGCTTAATCGAGTCGTCGAGACGTTTTTGAGCTGTGAGCCGGACAACTGAGGGTGCTAGGTCCCCTTCATTTATGGTGGATTAGCTAGGCGTCGCAGCGTTAAGGAACCGGAGCTGAATGTCCTAGGGAGAGCGAAGATCCCAAAGCTACAGCTGGTATTCAGTGGATGGATCGGCGTCTGCTTTCCGGAAAAATTGTCGAGTCGAGAGAAAATGAGTCGTGAGCTGAGTCTGGAGAGAGTCTTAAGTTGCATTTTGAGAACTGTGCATACTGTTGTTTGCCTATTGTCTTGATTTGCTAATTCCTGTAATATGTTGTGCTATTACATGCTTTGTTGCCGAATGTGTTGTCGAATATGTGTACCTGTTTCTTTTATTTTGAGAAGTTGACCCTTGCCAGTGGTTCTTTCAATGTAATGAACGTAACCCAGATGGCGGAGCAAGCAGAGGATTTGGAACTGTAGAGAGGAGCAGCTGAGGATAGTCGTCCAGCCTTCTTCCTGTGTTATGTTGTGGAATTTACTAGTAGTCTAGTGAAGAGTATAGCTTGTGGACCAGCTATAGGATATTTGTCATTTATTTCATGTTGTAATAAATCTCTGTTATGTTTCATGACACGTTTGTTATATATGATTTGACAGAATAAATGAATGTGGTCTATGTGGTGTCTTAAATTATTTTCCGCCATGTTTCTAAAAGTCACTGTGATGCTCTGACTGCTTCTTTAAAGAACCTTAAAAAAAAAAATAGGACCACATTTTTTGAAAACCCTACGAGTAGAGTATTCCACCTTTCGGAAACATGTCAACTTTTGTTAGAATGTTCATTAGTAGCACTTCGGAGACAGGGTGTTACAATAGTGGTATCAGAACGGTTCGGTTCTAACCGGACTGTGATTTGGGTAAACTATAGCTGGTCAAGTATCGGGAGGATAGAAGTTAGCCTGTTGGGGGTCAAGATGTGTTTTGTTGTGAGTCGAGTTATGCTTGTGTGATTGTTCCTCAAGTGGATTAACTCTACTTGTAATTGTTTGGATTGTTCTTAATTGGAGCAATGTGTCCTGAGACACACGAAATTATTGTGGGGTTCTAATGAGGTTGTAAAACCTTGTGGGAATCCAATACCTTTGAGACGAGCGATTCTTCCTACCAAATCGGATAGTTCAAGAAATGGACTAAAGACTTCGGATAGCCAAGCTGAGGCAGGGATAGTAGGTGTTGTTGCTCAACAAACTGCTATGGATAATCAACGTGAACTGCTAAGACCGCCAGGAGATGACCAAGTTGCAGAGATTAAAGGATTGGTTGACCTTTGGTCACCATGGAACTCTTAAGTCCTTCAGGAAATAAGGGGTGAGATTCCGGGATTGGTTGCAAGTGACGCTGTTACTATTATTATTATTATTATTGTTTAACATGATCTTTGGTGTATTAGTGATCCTAGATATAGATCACGTAAATGATTGACGTTCGAAGTATTTTGATAGATATCTTATTTGAAAACTAAAAATATTTTATGATTTTGTGACATGTTTGCCACTAACCTTTGTGTTTCCACAGTAGTCTATTTTTGCACTTCTGTGATTACATTTGATTGATTGCTTGAATGTTTATTTGTTGTGAGTGTATTCATATTTTTCCAACGAAAATATCATACGCGATTAGTTCTAGCAAGCGTTAATTAAATGTCTCGTGACAATTTAATTCCCGCGAGGTCCATTTAACTCTGTTGAAGGGACTCTAAAGGTTTAGTGGGATTCGCGGGTAATAGTTTTAGTACGTGGCAAGTTATGTAGCTAGCATTGGGTAGTACCCAAAATCCTTGTTCCAAACCTTGTTCTGATTTTTCATATCTTAGGAGATTCCCTTTAGGTAAGAACCAAGTATAGTGTGATGACACATTTTCCACCTTTCCTCCCTTAATTGACCGGTTGCTTGTTCACAATGACAATAGGTGGGGAAAAGAATATTGCATTAATTTTAGTGTGGTTTAGTGGGGGACGAGTTGTCTAACTATTATGGAGTAGTACCTAAGATTTTACCAAGTCTTATCTTCACCTCACCTTAAGGAATAACCTTTTTCCTTGAATTGAAACTAGCCAGACAAAACTTGGAGGAATCAATGCCCTCCTTTCCTTCTCCTCGGCCGATCACCTTAAATAGAAAGTGTGGGAATAGTTAATTGCATCATTGGCTTAGTGGTGGGGTGAGAGAACCTAGTCCTCTATCTCTTTTTCCTTTTGTACGTCGTGAATAGGTCCATTTCCAAGGATCCCATTATTATATAGTCCCTTCCTTAGGTGATACCCAAACCGTGTAGCAGTGGGGTGTGTGAGAGAGCTGCATTTCCTTCCACTCCCTTCTTGAGAAACCGCGAGCCTTAGAATGAGTTTGGAGAAAGATTCCCCCATCTTTGCTTATTATTTGTTGATGTGGGTGCTATTGTTGATGTTGATAATATTGAGAGTGTTGATGTTCTGCTTCTGTTAATGTCTTAGCACCGCGAGTTCTTGGAGGAGCTCTAGGTGAGTATTTAAATTCTTGTTTTCAATTCTTGTATTGTTTTTTTTTTCATGATTTTGTTGAAGATGATTTCAAGTTTTTAAATAATTTTGTTAAATTATAATCCAGTAGTAAAAGTTTGGGAAGTTTTCGATTTTCTTTTGTGTAAAAGATAATTTCATGATTTTCTAGTCAATTTTGGGTTCAAGAAGGTTTTAATATCGTCTTGTATGGGAAACCAAGTTCTATTGTGTGTTATGTCAAAACAATTTTTTTTTAAAAAAAGGGTTTATTGTTAAATTGAAGTAACCATTTGTGGCCACCTATATTTGGTGTGCGATATATTTCAAACCTTTCTAACTCAAACCCTTGATAATTTTGTGATTTGTGGTAATCTAGAATTTGTAAAGATAATAGTTTTGGTGTTAATCTTTTGAACGATAAGTCTATGTGTGAGTAAGAATGGTTTTGAGAAAGGTGTTTGGAGAAGAGTTTTTAGACAAACTTTAAATTTCCTTTAGGTCCTTGATTGATTTCTTAGAATCTTATAAGTGGTTTTGGTATATTGTTATCAAAGCTTTGTTGAAAGAAAATTAAGTGTCTCCATTAATCTTGTTCTTGAAGCCGTGAGCTTGTGATTTCCAACTTGCTTCTTTCATAGTTCAGTTAGTATCATAGTTAGGAGTTTTTGAAAAAAAAAATTTTGATTCAATTAGAATTTCGTAAAGTGTTATTCTAGTATTTTAAGGCCATGAAACACCGAATGTTTAAAGGAATTTCTGTGGTTCTTAAACAAGGTGGAGTCTTAAAATTTTTAATTCTTAGTGCGACTTTTATGATTGCAAAAACTTTAAAAGAAGAAAATTTTTGGATATTATTTCATTGTTGAAACCGAGGGAGTATTTAATGTCTTGGTATTAATTTAAAAATTTTCCTTGATTTTCTGTTAGTGTTATTAATTAGAAATTCTAGAAGTTCAGTAATTGTTTGGGTTTTGAAAGGAAAATGAATTTCTAGTGTTGTAGGGTCAAAAGTTTAGTTATGGAATTTTTGCATGAGTGTGTATTTTTTTTTATGAGTTCTCTGAGAAGAGAAAAATGATTTCGAGTTTTGAGCACTTAGCTATTGGTGTGTGAAAATTTTTAGAAAAAACTTTGGTTTAAAGGGATTCTAAAGATAAGAGATAGTTATTAACTTTGTTTTAATCTTTGAACTGAAGTATGATTGATAAATTTGAGACAGTGAGAACCTAATCTCAAAGGAACCTTAGTGTCTATGAGAATGGTTGAGTCTTGAGAAAATGAAATTTTGTTTTATTAGTTTCTTGTGTTGGTGCATTCCTAAGAAATTGATAGTTTCTGTATATAAAAAAAAAATGTTTGATTCGAGAAATTTTTTAACCTTTCTGGGAGTTTTAAGTGGCCTTTATATGTTCTTATTGTGTGTAATCGTGGCTGCCTATGAATAGGGTAGTATTATTTGGTAGTAATGGCGTGTAGCCGTAGTCGAGTTCGTAATCTTGTTCGTATTCGTGCTCAAGTTCAGGTGCGTGACCGTAAATGGGCAGAGATCGTCGCTCTGGAATGAAGCGTCAGTCAATCGTGAGGATTTCTTCGTCCACTAACTACGCTTACTTTCCGGTGTGCTATATGTACATATGCTTAGTGACTTCGAGTATGATTGTTATTATTGCATGCTACACTATGTAGCTATAAATATTATAGTACTGCGTACAATAATAAGTATTGTGAATGCTTATGTGTGCAAATTATTTTATGGTTTTGAGTAAAGTAATTTTTCGTATTTTACTATCCATGTAGTTTCGAGGACGAAATTATTTTAAGGGGGATGGTATTGTAACATCTCAATTTTTAAGAAAAGTAATTTTAGCGATAAAATCTTGAATACTTAAAGATAAGTCATAGAGATTGATCACCTCAATGATTTACTGAGAGCATGTGGAATTATTTTAACTTGTTTTAAATACTTTATTTATTATAAATAATTATTTTTCATGATGTCAATTCAAATTAATAGACAGCGTAGACGTATGTTGCGTTAATGTGGATTCATCAATTTAAACTTTATATAAGTTTTCTGCGTGATGCGGTAACGCGTATTTTGTGCTGACTGGGAAATTGATTGAATTAAATCAAGATAAAATTAAATTTAAGAATTAATATTTAATATTAATTCATGATTTGAAAATCGTCGAAAAACTCTAACGAAGTTTCGTCGCGTTTCGAATCGCCGGAAAAATTTTATCCGCATTAAAATTTTAAAAGAACCCTGATTCCGATGAAAATCGAATCGTAATTTGTCGTGATTATTTTTGAATGTTTGATAGTGTTTTATTATTTATAATAAAATAATATCACACGGTGAATTAATTTCGAACGAAATTAATTTCCGCAATTTTATCGGCGGGTAATTAATCGGTAACGCGGTTATTTGACACCGTGTTTTGGCACATTTTAGACTCTAGAATTAGAGGGTAATTATAAGAGATGTGAGATTAGATGGGTTAGATTAATTGATGAGATAGGATCTTACTTTATTTGCTAGGTGTCATTGTTGTGGTGGTTAATTAGAAAGCACTTTTACTAAGTCATTTCCAACCAAGTGAATAAGCCTTGTTTTAATTATTATTTTTTTCTCACTCTCCTCTTGGCCTTTCAGGCCGAAACCAGCCCCCCCCCCCCCCTAATTTATTTATTCATTCACTTTCTTTTGTCAAATGATCACCCACATATTTATTAAGTTAAGTTTTTATGAGTGTGTTATTTTAAATGGTAATAAAAATGATCCCTCCCCTTATGACCAGCCCAAAACCCGTAACACCCCCCCTCTCCACTTTTTCATTTATGTTCTTCTTCTTGCTTTTAGAAAGAGGACTCCATGGCCTCTCCCTTTCTTCCTTCTCCAGCCGTGAACCTCCCCCCATTTTCTACTCTTCCATTTGATTTCTTCCTCCCCTTGCTCAGCCGAACAGCCCCACCTCCACACCCCTCATTTCATTTCTTCTTCCACCATTCTTGAGAGAGAAAACATGGAACCATCCATGGTTACTTCCATTTTCCCTCACCTTTTGCTTGTTTCCTCATCAGTCCTTCTCTTATCCTTGGTTCTAAGCTCACCCTCTACTTGATCATCTCCTTCATGCCTTGCAAGTAGGAAGAAAACAGAATTTTTCTCCCCCCTGTACTGTACAAGAACCGTGAGCTTTCTAGGTGGGAAGGGTAATGATTTTTCTTGCCTTGCTCTTGTTTTTGAGTCTTAATAATTGCTTGGTTGTGATCAATGATAGAAGTGAGCATTGAATCCCTAAATCTTTGGAACCCTAGGGTGAAACCCTAAGGGGAAAAAGAGGGGAAAAGTGTGATCCTTGGTGAATCAAGCAATTGGATGTGTATTTGTGTCTAATTGAAGTTGTTATTGTTGTATTTGTTTATAGTTTTGAAATTGGAAGTTATTGGGTAATTGTTTATGATAGGAACCTATTCTTTAAAGAGGGGAAATGATGGAATTAATTGTTGAATCATGTGTGGAGTTGTTGAATTACATGTCTTGGGTAGTTTAATTGCTAATGGAATTGTTAAGTATGCTTAAGTAGAAGGGTTAGTAAGCTAATTGTGAAAAATTATTTTTGGAGGGACTTAAAAAGCATGTTGGGATTGAAGTAGGTTTGTTATCTAATTGTTAGATTTGGTATTATCATGGTTTAATTGGTTTGAATCAAAGAATTGGAAAGAAATTTTGGAAACCTTCCTCTTGAAATGTTTTGAAAATGAGTTTTGAAATCTTGTAGAAGTTAGTCTTGAATTGTGACTTGCAATATGTTTAGAATATGTTTGAAATGTGCTTAGAACCATGCCTTAGATGTGTCTTAATATGTTAATGTCTTGGAGTTTAATTTAAATGATTTGGAAATGGTTTGCAATTTAAAAAGAGAGTTTTGCAATTTTGTTTAGAAAAAGGGGATGGTGGCCGAGAGGCCCTTGGACTGTTGAAGGGAAATTATTTTTTTTGAAACTTATATGTAATGCTTGAATGAATGTGTTCTAGGCTTTAGAAATTATGAAAAGTGGTCAATTGAAGTTGTTTTACCTTAAGGTTTTCAAGAAAATTAAAAATGTGTTATGTTTAACTTCTCAAGAAATGATTTTAGTCTTAAAATCGCATTCTTTCAAGTAGTTAGTAAGTAATTGTTTAAGTGAACATACTTTGGTTAGAAAAGGGGAATTCTTTGCAAAAACTTGTTCTATGATGTATGCATGTTTAATAGGAGCCTTGATTAGTTAGATTTTGTGAAAAACATGTATTTCAAATTGTGTATTTTAGCATAAGTGTTTTGGTTAGTTAGTAGGTTGGGTTTTGAGAGCCTAAGGTTTAAGTTAGTTTTTAGAATTGCGCTAAGTTTGCTTTGGTGTAATAGGCTCGAGAGATCCGAGGACGTGCGGCATAGAAATCGAGGAATACGGGGATACGCGCAGCTTGTAGTTCGGTAAGGGCACTTCTAGACATTTGTAGGCTTTTATTGTTGTATGTCCTGGTGTAAGGGCAACTTTTAGATACGATAGGAATTTAATTTCAAGTGTTTATGCGAAGAAGTCTGAGAACCTCAGGGTTCGAAGTGAGGGTTTTGTACCCCTTCGCTTTATTTTTTTTGATATACTGATTATTTAGTGGGCTTGTCTGCAAGTGGTTGGCAGCTATCCCCAACCCCCCACACTTGTTTGTTCCTCTCTGTGAAGTCCATCGAGTTGCATAGGGATGGATTCTATGATTTGATTGTCGACTGTTGTTGTTGAGCTGTGCAAATATTTAATATGCGGTTGAATAATGCTGTGAATTGCTTATGCTGCTTGTATTATTGAATTGCGTTTCAATATGCGAATTGCTGATGCGGCTTATATTGTTGAATTGCGTTTCACTATATTAAGCTTGTTATAAATTATTTGATATGCGGTCGAATAATTATGCGAATTGCTCCTTGAATTTTGTATGCGGCGAATTGTTCATCGAGTCTGAGAGCTTAGTCGAGTCGTCGAGACGTTTTTGAGCTGTGAGCCGGACAACTGAGGGTGCTAAGTCCCCTTCGTTTATGGTGGATTAGCTAAGCGTCACAGCGTTAAGGAACCGGAGCAGAATGTCCTAGGGAGAGCAAAGATCCCAAAGCTACGACTGGTATTCAGTGGATGGATCGGCGTCTGCTTTCCGGAAAAATTGTCGAGTCGAGAGAAAATGAGTCGTGAGCTGAGTCTGGAGAGAGTCTTAAGTTGCGTTTTGAGAACTGTGTATACTGTTGTTTGCCTATTGTCATGATTTGCTAATTCCTGTAATATGTTGTGCTATTACATGCTTTGTTGCCGAATGTGTTGTCGAATATGTGTACCTGTTTCTTTTATTTTGAGAAGTTAACCCTTGCCAGTGGTTCTTTCAATGTACTGAACGTAACCCAGATGGCGGAGCAAGCGGAGGATTTGGAACTGCAGAGAGGAGCAGTTGAGGATAGTCGTCCAGCCTTCTTCTTGTGTTATGTTGTGGAATTTACTAGTAGTCTAGTGAAGAGTATAGTTTGTGGACCAGCTATAGGATATTTGTCATTTATTTCAGTGTTGTAATAAATCTCTGTTATGTTTCATGACACGTTTGTTATATATGATTTGACAGAATAAATGAATGTGGTCTATGTGGTGTCTTAAATTATTTTTCGCCATGTTTCTAAAAGTCGCTGTGATCCATGCTTCTTTAAAGAACCTTAAAAAAAAAATAGGACCACATTTTTTAAAAACCCTACGAGTAGAGTATTCCACCTTTCGAAAACATGTCAACTTTTATTAGAATGTTCATTAGTAGCACTTCGGAGACAGGGTGTTACAAGCACCTTCATTTCTTCCATTGTTGGTTAGTTTAAGAAAAAATTTTAGAGAGAGAAAGTGTTAGTTCTTGAAGGAATTTGGTGTTTTACCTTACAATCTCCCATCCTTTGTTCTTAATCCTTGATCCATCACCTCTAAACTTTTTGGTAAGCTTCATATCCATTCTTTTTCTCTCTTGAGTTCTATGATATGGGTTTGGGAGGATTTAAGAGTTGTTTTTGGGTATAAGTGTTTGTTTTGGCTAGAAATGCATGATTAGTCTTATAAGTCTTTGTTTTCCTCCATGATTAAGTTTGTTCTTGGTTTTTAAAGTTTGGAAACCCTAATGTAACACCCCGTCGAGACAGAGAGTCACTTTATCCTGACCTCTGCAACCACACATTTTCAATTCAACATCATAGTATGCAACTGAACACACTGGCCGTGATGCAACACAGCTTCTCAGGCTCTAAGTACTTGATTTTCTTGTCCATCTATTATTTATAATCATATAACATAGAAAACGCAGAAAACGAAGGGGGTAAGACGCTCATCAATCACCATCAAACAAGAAAACAACATAGTAGAGAGACTGCTATCATGTTCAGCTCAATACATAATAGCATAAACATCAAAACATCACAATCATCATCATGACTGTTACCATAGATGTCACACACTCAGACTCCTGAGTACATGGTCACTGCACTGCACCATTACGACCACATCACAACCGATACCACGCATCGACACGTGTCACGGGTGCTTGACTAATCATCGACTCTACTGCACCCAAACCATCGACATTCAAATAATCACCGCTCTCTGCCCGTAGGTCGACACGCATCACCGGTCCTTCGGGCTGATCACCGGCCCTACAGATCTAGACCATCACTAAACATTGCAGGCCATTATCGCCCTACTCCCTAGACCGATCACCAGTCTCAGGGAACAAATAAAACATAAGTTGGTTGTCTCGGGAACAAATCCTGATACGCTACCATCTCTGATTATCGGTTATGGCATCCCATACTACCATATCCAATTACTAGAGTAAGGTACCGTCCAGTGCACAAGGACGGCATTCCCTATACAAGAATGGCCAAGATTGTCCACCCGTTAGACGTGGAATCCTGGAGTCTAGTTGAATGACCAAATACACACCTTCGGACTGATCACCGGTCCCCAGGTCCCCTCAAGGTCACTGACTATCTCCAAACTACTCCGCACCTTTAGTCCGATCACCGGTCCTCAGGTACACCAACCTCGGGAACACTGACCCGACTATCACCACTGACAACAGGGTATCGATAATAATACTTACTATTGCCATCTAGGGATTCACAAACCTCTAACTAGAGGGCATCACCCTTAACTCATGCATCAGACTCACAAATATCATACCAAGTCAACCAGTACATAAATACTATCATGTTAATAAGATTATCAACTATCTTGATCAACGTAAGGATCAACCCTAATGTCGCTGAGGCAACCTACTACTGACATTTTATCAATCAACATATCAATAGTCACACAATAATAAAGCAATCATATCAAAGCATCTCATCAATCAACATCCATCCATAGATTTCAATAGATCATTCCTATGGTTGACAGACATCTGACAATTGTCCTCAGCTATCACAGGTCACAGCCCCTCTCCTGAGGTGCTGCTGTTATCAACCCCTAGTAGGGTTAAGGTCCCCTACACATGCTAACTGTA
The DNA here is from genome assembly GCA_037113605.1 of Calophaca sinica. NCBI lineage: Eukaryota > Viridiplantae > Streptophyta > Magnoliopsida > Fabales > Fabaceae > Calophaca > Calophaca sinica. Next base: position 36,049,805 of record CM073734.1, read on the forward strand.
CTACTCTACTACCTATTTTGCCTAGTGATTAAGGTATCTTCCCCTTACCTGGCTTAGAAGACTACTGTCGCTCGTGTCCCATCCCTGCGTCCCTTTCGCACCTCCCAAGCTCCTCCACGCCCTCCCAAAGGACCCTTTGGAAGAACTGAGGAGAATGGAGGGTGAAGGGTGGTATTTATAGCCATTTTAGGTCCATTGTGTCGTGACAAAATTACACATAAACCTCGTTGCGTCGCGAGCTAGGACACGTGTCAGGCAGCTAACGGTTAAGATCACTGACTTTCGACCGACATGTCCATCGCGTCACGATGGACTTCTTCGTTATTTCCGTCGCATCGCGACCATCAGATACTTCCTGATTCTTCCAGAATTTGATACCATCGCGTCGCAATGGATTATGTACATTTCTGGTCGCGTTGCAATAGTGTCAGGGCAGAAATGTCTGATTTCTTCCTTTCTAGATGTTTCCAAGTGTTTCTATGGCTTTCTAGGGCATTCTAGACAATTCTAAGGACTTCTATCTCCTATCTAGGGTTTTTGGGTCTCATTTAAGCCCATTTTATCCTTAATTGAGGTTTTTAACTCCCATTTATTATTTAATTAGAGATCTAATTATCTTTCTAATATTATTGAAAATCAGGATGTCACATTACTACCCTCCTTAAAGAATTTTCGTCCCCGAAAATTCAAAGGATGTTATTCTTCCGGAATAGGATTCCTAGTGTCAAACTCTCTACCCAACCTCAACTTAGTTGTCATCCTATGAGGAGACAACTAGACTCTAGACACGGCCAGTGACTCTACCCTCCCCACAGTCCGGTTAGAACCGAACTGCTCTGAAACCATAATGTAACACCCCACCGAGACAAGGCGTCACTTTATCCTAACCTCAGCAAATACATATTTTCAATTCAATATCAGAGTACGCAACTGACACATTGGTCGTGATGCAATACTGCATGTCAGGTTTTTACTAATTGATTTTCTTGTCCATCCGTTATTTATCATCATATAATATAGAAAACACAGAAAACGAAGTGGGTAAGACACTCATCAATCACCATCAAACAGGAAAACAACATAGTAGAGAGACTGCTATCATGTTCAGCTTAACACATAACAACATAAACATCAAAACATCACAATCATCATCATGACTGTTACCACAGATGTCATACACTCAGACTCCTGAGTACACGGTCATAGACCAAACCATACTGACCACATCACACTCTGATACCATAGACTAACACGTGTCACGGGTCCTTCAACTGATCACCGGCTCTACAGACCCAAACCACTAGACATTCAGCTGATCACCGGCTCTACTGTCTAGAGGCTGACACGTAACACCAGTCCTTCAGGCTGATCACCGGCCCTATAGACCCAGACCATCGCTGAACATTGTGGACCATTATCGCCCTACTCCCTAGACCGATCACTAGTATTAGGGCACAGAATAAAACATAAGTTTGTTGTCCCAGGAACAAATCCTGATAAGCTACCATCTCTGATTATCAGTTATGGCATCCCATACTACCATATACAATTAACAGAGTAAGGTACCGTCGCGTGCACAAGGACGGCATTCCCTATATAGGAATGGCCAAGATTATCCACCCGTCAGACGTGGAGTCCTAAAGTCTAGTCGAATGACAGAGTACACACCTTCAAACTGATCACCGGTCACCAGGTCCCCTCAAGGTCACCAACTATCTCCAAACTACTCCGTACCTTTGGTCCGATCACCATTCCTTAGGCACACCAACCGCGGGTACATTGACGCGTCTATCACCAATGACAATAGGGTATCGATAATAATACTTACTATTACCATCAAGGGATTCGCAAACCTCTAACTAGAGGTTGTCACCCTTAACTCATGCATCAGAATCACAAATATCATACCAAGTCAACCAGCACATAAATACTATCATGTTAATCAGATTATCAACCATCCTTGATCAACGTAAGGATCAACCCTAATGTCGCTCAGGCGACCTACAACTGACATGTTATCAATCAACACATAAATAGTCACACAATAATAATGCAATCATATCAAAGCATCTCATCAATCAGCATCCATCCATAGATTTCAATAGATCATTCCTATGGTTGATAGACCTCTGACAACTGTCATCAGCTATCACAGGTCACAGCCCCTCTCCTGAGGTGCTGCTGTTATCAACCCCTAGTAGGGTTAAGGTCCCCTACATATACTAACAGTACTACTCTACTAACTATTTTCCCTAGTGATTAAGATATCTTCCCCTTACCTGGCTTAGAAGACTGCTGCCTCTCGTGTCCCGTCCCCGCGTCCCCGTCGCGCCTCCTAAGATCCTCCACGCCCTCCCAAAGGACCCTTTGGAAGAAGTGAGGAGAATGGAGGGTAAAGGGTGGTATTTATAGCCATTTTAGGTCCATCGCGTCGCGACCAAATTACACATAAACCCTTCGCGTCGTGAGCTGGGACACTTATCAGGCAGTTAACGGTTAAGATCACCGAATTTCGACCGACTTGTCCATCGCGTCGCGTAGCGACCATAAGATGATTCCTAATTCTACCTGAATTTGATACCATCTCATCGCGATGGATTATGTACATTTCTGGTCGCATCGCGATAGTGTCAGGGTAGAAATGTCCGGTTTCTTCTTTTCTAAATGTTTCTAAGTGTTTCTATGCCTTTTTAGGGCATTCTAGGCAATTCTAAGGACTCAGTAAGACTTTCTAGGGCATTCATGTTAATCAGATTATCAACCATCCTTGATGGAAGGATCGCTAGCATCGTGGAGTCTAAAGAGCGTACTCAGTAAGAGTAACTCTCTCTTCAGTTACGTGTCACAGCCAGTGAGTCAGAGTCTGTATATGCGTCATATAAGTTGTGGGCTCTACACACGGGTTCCATATAAATATATAATCTTTTATACGTGTCAATATATTTAGTTTTAATAAACTATTGTTTTTAGTATAACTATATCGCCTAATTACTCGTCTATCAAGTTGAGAGTTCAAGACTCGCCAATTCGTATTAGTTACTTAAAAGATCTCTTGGACACTCCTATGGTGAGTGAATCATACCAAAGAATTAGATTGATGCATATTAACCATTGATCATCGATACCCGTAGTGCTTGAAAGTCTTATGCTGAATTTCAAGGCGAGTGGTCGTTTTCAGCTAAAAATTGAAGGTACGCTGTGACCAGAGGTCGTGAGTGGCAATACGGTCTAATGCATCTGCACTTAGAATGTAATTCCCTCAATGTGGGATTTTTTTGGACCTGGAAAGAAAGTTCCAGTGTCTGGTTACTGTCCTTGTCTAAGGCTACAATTGTGTACACAAAATTGTTCATATGCACTGGCAGGCAAAGCTGACTTCATTGATGATATGTGATGATTGGATTGTTGATATGTGAATTGATTTGTTTCTTCACATGCAAATGCTTGATATACCATGATGATGCATGCGATCTATTAAGCTATGTATACATATAAGGCATGTTGGTGTATTATGTATATATCTTGTTTGCATGCGACTAGCCTGTGATGAACTCGTGCACAAGGAATTTACCCCTGCATTTACTCTGTTTCATGATTATGTTCCGGACTCATTACTTAGATGATGCCGATCCCGATGAGGTTCGTGGGGTGCACAACCTATGAGTTCCCTCAATGGAAAATACCCGCAGCATGGGCCGTTGATCCCATCACCGGACGCCTGTCTTACTCCGATATGGTGATCGAGACTGATGACGACAGAGAATTCTCTACAGCTATCCGTTTCAGCAGTAAGAGGGTCCAGTTGTACGTTCCACCTAGTTTGCCTGCTACACTTCCTACGATTGCACCTGTTGAGACTTCTCCATTTGTGGATCTTTCTCTTGGTGTAACACCCTAATTTTTGACGTTTAGTTAGTCATTAATTGTGTATTTTCTATCGTTACTAAAGTGACTTTTCTGTTAATAATTCCCCTGTTTGAATTAAACCTAGATGATAAGAAAAATTGGAATTAGAAATCATTACTAATTTACAGTTGAAACTACGACGTAGAATTCTGTCGAAATCCGTCGTGATTAGACTATCGGGTGAGTTTTCAACTGAAGCAAGCCCAAACGTGATCTAAATTTCACCAAATTTGAGATTTTAGCTTTTTCCAACATTTTTGATTTATTGGAATTTTTTTTGGGAATTTTTGGGTGACAAAAAATATTTAGGGTATTTTTTACGCCTAAAAACTGCGTAATTGCGATGTTTTGAATCGTATTTTGAGAAAACGAGGTACAGGGGAGCATTTCTAAGGTCATGAGGGGCATTTCTACTGTACAATAAATTTTAGTTGTGGACTGATAAAATAGAATGATTTTTAGAACGATCGGTGTAAAAACCTAATGTACATGAAATGCCGCGTGCCCGATCAAGAGATAAAACGTCGTAGTTCCCTTTACCTGGTGAGCAAGTTTTCAGCCCAAGTGGACCAATGGGTTGAACGTGAACAAAAGAAGGGGGTTAAAAAATTTAAGTTAAAAACAACTTTTAAACAAGTTCTTTTGAAAACTTTTGTTACCGGAAGCTGAGAAGAATACCAAACGCTGAAATGAAAACTAGTTTTTCTCCCAATGCAGAAATAAAGTCAAAGCAATAGAGAATGAGACACAGAGATTTATACTAGTTCACCATTAATCTGGTAGCTACGTCAAGTCCCTTCGTTCCTGAAGGATTTTCCACTATAATCACACTGATTACCATTTTCCTTAAGAGTATTCTACTGTCACAAACTTGACAATACTCTTAACTTCTCAAAAACGACTCAGTACATTTGAGCCTTTGAGGAACTAGCCTATTACAAGGCAATACAAGTTTCACAAAGATGATTTGAATACAATCAAACTAACTCTCAACAAGAGAGGATGAAAAACTTAAGCTCAAAAGAATAACTTTTTAAAAGAAAGAATAAGACACTGAAGTTCAGGTTCTAGTATGCATAGTTCTTGGCACTGAAACTTTGGTTGATCATTTGTATAATTACTCTAGCAGTGTTGTCTGTTCTAGCATTCTTCTTTAATGGAGAGCTTGGAGTATTTAAAGACTTCTTCTAGAATATTACCGTTGCAGAAATATTCAGCTTCAAATCATTGAGTGAGGTAATTTTGAAAATGTCCTTTATTCCCTTTTCAGAGAATTTCAGAATAGGATACTTTACCGTTTGTTCTATTTGCTTTTCAATCATTTGCAGCCTGTCATGAGTGTACGAACTTTGTCTAATCCCAAAGGTGACACCTTTACGCAATCAAGTTTCATGCCAAGTCTCTAGAATACAAGAACTGAACCTCAGCGTCTGATTCTTTCTTATAGAAAGTTATTTGTTTGAACTTAATCTTTTCATCCTCTCTGTGAGAGTTATCTTGATTGTATTCAAAACTATCTTTGTAAAAGTTGTGTTACCTAGTTAAGACTTTGTTCCTCAAAGGCTCGAACGTACTGAGTCGTTTTGAGAAGTTAAGAGTATTGTCAAGTTTGTGACAGTAGAATACTCTGAAGGAAATTTGTAATCAGTTGATTATAGTGAAAAATCCTTCAGGAACGAAGGGACTAGACATAGCTACCAGGTTGGTGGTGAACTAGTATAAATATCTATGTCTCTTACTTTACTGCTTTATACTTAAGTTTATCTTGCGCATAAAAACAAGTGTTCATAAATCTTATTACCAGCGTCTGGTCCTACTCCAGCATCCGATTTCAAATAAATTCATTTTCAAGTGTTCTAAAGTGCTTTTTAAATCAAAGTTTGCGAAAAGTTTGTAAACACAATTCAACCCCCTTCTTGTGTTCACGTTTAGTTGGTACCAGAGCTCGGCCTCTTGGTTGAGCACTTAACAGTGTTAAGAGAAAAGATCTTATACTGTGAACATGTTTGCAGAAGTTGGTCACATGAACCGTCCTCCTCTATTTACCGGAGAAAAATTTGACTACGGGAAAAATAAGACGAAAGCTTTTTTTGAGACACAACAACTTGAGTTGTGGGATATTGTTGAAAGTGGTTACATTCTTCCCACTAATGCTGCTGGTGTTACCATTGCCAGAGAAATTGGAATGATAAGCAGAAAAAGAGATATCAAATCAATCAAAAAGCTAGATTCATTCTTATCTGTGCTATGTCAGAAAAGGAATATTACAAATGTGACAAATTTGATACTGCCAAAGAAATCTGGGATTCACTTGTTTTGTCTTTTGAGGGCTCAACCCAAGTAAGAGAAACTAAAGCTAGCATGTTAGTTCGCCAATATGAGTTGTTTAAAATGGAAGAGGGTGAAAACATTGAATCTATGTTTGGAAGATTCCAAACACTTTTTCATGGGTTACAGGCCTTGAAAAAAGTTATACCACACTGACCATGTGAGAAAGATCCTGAGAAGTTTGATCAAGCAGTGGAGACCCAAAGTCACTGCTATTCAAGAAGCAAAAGATTTAAATGTCTTAAGACTTGAAGATCTTTTGAGTTCTCTGAAAGCTCATGAACTTGAGTTGAATGGGGAAGAACCTGTAAAGAAAAGCAAGTCTATTGCTTTGAAAGTCAACAAACATAAAGCCAGTACTTCTAAAGCTCTTCAAGCTGAAGAAGAATCAGAAGATGAAGCTTCAGAAGGAGACGTTGATGGGTCGGATGATGAGCTCGCGTTCATATCCAGGAAGATCCAAAGGATGTGGAAGAAAAGAAACTTCAAGAAGAAATTCTACCAGAAAGATGTCGAGGATAAGAAGGAAAGCAAAGACAAAAGCCAAGTTGTCTGCTATGAATGTAAAAAGCCTGGACACTTCAAATCTGAATGTCCTAATCTTAGGAAGAAGCCCACAAGAAGTTCTCTCAAGGGAAAGAAGAAGAGTCTCATGGCTATATGGGAAGATCTAGATTCATCTGAAGAAGCCAATCTTGCCCTTATGGCAAATACTGACTCAGACTCTGAAGAAGAAGTTGAAGAGGTAATAAAATATGATTCTTATTCTGAACTTCAACTTGCATTTGATGATTTCCTTAAGGACACTGCCACCCTCTCCATTGAGTATAAAGCTTTGAAAAATAAATTTTTAAAATTATCTCAAGAGTTTCAAGTTTTGAAAAATGAAAACTCAAAGCTCAGTGAAGAGAACCAAAAGCTGAAAATTGAAAATCAGCGTCTGGTGGATAGTCAGCATCTGGTGACATGTTAGCAACTAGAAGCTGAGAGCTCAACCTGAAAGCTCTAAAGCTAAAGGCAATCCTAAGTGCAAATCAAATGATTATGAATATGCATTTCAAAAGTTTCTTACAAAAAGTGTAACTCGAAGCAAGCAAGCTTCAATGATTTGGGGTGTCAGTAAAACGACAACTCAAGGTCTTAGTTGCATATCAGATGAACCCTCTCTAAAAAATAAAAATCATGCATCTGATAAATCCAATGATCACAGTGAATGCTTGTATTGTACCTACTGCAACAAACCTGGTCATTTGAAAAGTGCAAGTACAAATTTTAAGATTAAGAAGGACAAGTATCCTTCATGATCTAACAAGAAAGGACCCAAAAAGATATGGGTACCTAAAGATAAAATAGTCTATGTTGCAGACATGCTTAGCAACAAAGTCAACACACCTATCTTGGTACTTAGACAGTGGATGCTCGCGTTACATGACGGGAGAAAAGCATATGGTCCAAGAGCTAAGGCCTAGAGAAGAAGGATTTATTGGTTTCGGAGGAAACAAGAAAGGTAAAATAGTTGGAATTGGTCACATTGATAACGTACTTTATGTTGAAGGACTAAAGCATAACCTATTGAGCATAAATCAATTATGTGACAATGGTTATAACGTCATTTTTACAGAAACTAAAAGCTAGAAAGATGGCTTTATTTTCTTTACAACAAAGAGGAAACAAAAATATTTATAAAATTGATCTTTCTGAACTTGCACAACAAGATGTCAAGTGTCTCATGTCTGTTGAAGATGAACAATGGATTTGGCATAAAAGATTGGTCATACCAGTTTGAGACTAATCTCAAAACTAAACAAGCACAGTCTTGTTAAAGGCTAACTGTAATGACCCGTTTCCGGACCGCTACGAACTAAAATTAAACCTAAATGTGACTCGTTTTTAAAACGGTACTCTTGTGCCCTTTCAGAAAAATACGGTATATTTTTTTTTTTAAAAACATTTATACATTCCCGTAAGCGCACTCAGAGTAATTACAGCTTTTCGAAACATGGTGCAACTAGAACATAAATCTTAATACTAAATAACAACACGCATGCATAACTCATACTTACTTATATATACCAAATATAAAATAGTGCATACAAAAAAAAAGACAGAGTAGTAATGTACAAAGAAATACCCTATGGTATGACGACCCTCAAAAGAGTGATCATACCCCGGGGGTACTCCCGGCAGACACCCACACAGGGAGCTGCTCCAAAAGTAAACCGCCAGTCTACCCTGTGCTCAAAAATAACACCCGGTCCAAACTGGTCACAACCACTGTACACAAAAGACATACTACAATCATCCCAAGAAAACATCTAGTAGACATAATCAATCACGACAAATAGAGATCGTCGTCCGGATCCTCGACGAGGTCCTCCTCACCATCACCTGCTGTCGGGTTCCCTGCGTCCTCGCTATCGCCTGGGTAACCATCATGGATTGAAGGCACCACGGGAAAGGGTCAACTTCTCAACAAATCAAGATAATTAAGGCGTAAAGAAATAAGCAAACAACAATGTATATCAATCACCAAACGTGATTCAACCCTCTCACTCTAGACTCGACTCAACTCGCGATCCATTTTCTCTCGACTCGACCATTATTCCGGAAAGCAGACGCAGATCCATCAACTGACATACCAGCCGTAGCCTTGGGATCTTTCGCTTCTCCCTACATAAGCAGTACCCAGTTCCTACGCTGCGACGCCTAGTCAATCTCCCGTAAACAAAAGGGGACCCTTAGTTATCCGGGTCACGGCTCAAAAACGTCATAACGACTCGCCTAGCTCTCTCACTCGATGAACAGCTCTCCGCTTACAATATTCAAAGAGTGACGCATAAGATTACTTGCCCACATATCAAATAAGAGAGCATGCTTAATATGAAGAAAACGTAATTCGACATTTTAAGCGATAAAAACACCCTGCATGAAGAACGCAATTCAACAGCAACACGCAATTCGCAGCATATATTCAATCTCATATCAAGTAATGCATAACTCATTCATATCACAACATTACATGCTCGACAAGCAAATCAAGGAATCCATCCCTCTGCAACTCAATGGAATTAACAGAGAGGAACATACAAGTGTGGGGGGTTGGGTTCAGGAGACCAACCGCAACAGCTTTCGCTCGCCCACGAAGACTCGGATAAATGTTCGACCTCACGACAACAAAACGAAGGGGTTCGAAGACCCTAACTTCGAACTCGTAGAGTTCTCAGACTTCTTCGTATTTAAATGAAGCATTTAAATACTAAAAATAAAATCTAAACATATCTAGAAGTTGCCCTTACCGAACTCCAAGCTAGGCGTCTACGTGCTGTCCTCAATCGAGCTCGACAACGACCTCGACACGTACGGTTCTCAATCGACCTCGACACGTACCGTCCTCAATCTGGATCCCACTGCTCCCACGTCCTCGGGTTCGCTCTCCCGTACACCTCGATTCCGTGCCGCACGATCTCGGGAATCACACTTCCTAATACAAGCACAACTTAGTACTATCTATGGGTTTCTAATAGCACTTAGCTCTCATATCCCAATCTTAACTACAACCCAAGTAAACATTAAAACTCAAGAACTTAAACAAATACAACAAGAATTTAAGCATTACAACTTAATTCCTTTTCTCTAAAATTTTATTAAAAACTTCTTTCATACATATCACCATACAAGGCCTTTTTTCCTAAGTACTAATTCAAGCTTAAAATCAAGTAGCATATTAAGCACAAATTAATCAAAATCTAAGTTTATGTTTTCTGAAAAATATTTTCATCGAGGTCCAACAATTTGAAATAAGACCATTAAATAGCAAGTTTCTTAGGACTCAAGAATAGAAAAAGACCCAAAACTAACATGTTGCACTTAATTAAATTAAACTAGTCATGCTATTAGCACCTAAATAATTACTATAACACAATAACATATCTCATGCATGATTCAAGCAAGATTAAACATATTTTCCCTCTTACTCAAGGTTAGGTTTTTGATCAAATGCTCATGAAAGAGGTTATATGATGCTACAACAAATAAATCAACAACAAACAACAACAAGAAGCAACATACAACAACATAGAACAAGAAATCAAAACAAGCCAAGAGGTTAGGGTTTTGGGCGCTACCTCAGAGAAAACAGAGGAAACGATTTGTTTTTCAAGCTCAAATAAATGGTTAGAAAGGTAGGTAATGTCATGAAGAAGAAAACCTATCAATATGACATGATTTGGAAGCATAGAAACTAGCTAAAATGGAGGGAGGAAGTGGCGCTAAACAGTAGCATGAAGGGAGAGAAAATTCTGTTTTTCATACCTCAAATGATGATCGAGATGATGATGTAGGTAGAGGAGATGATGAGAAACAAGATTGATGAAGAAGGTTTGTGCAAAAACTCAATGGAACCCAAGGTTTTTCAATGGAAGTTTGGAGAGGAAGAGGAAACTTAGAGAAGAAGAAAGAAGAAAAGAGAAAGTGAGGGTTTGAGGGGACTGATCGTGATATTTAGCTGGTGAGGGAAGGGGCATTATGGTCCTTTCTCCCTTAATTAACACTAAACAATAATTAATTAAAAGAAAACCATTTATAAAACCACAAATATGTGACATATAAATACTATTATGAGATGCTAATCCCATCACTCATTCTACCAATCAAATCTCTCCTCTCTCATGATTACCCTCTAATCTATAGGTTTAAGATCTAAAAACACGGCGGCGAAAAACTGCAAAACCGATTAATTTCTCGCCGGAAAATCTCGGAAAATTAATTTACGAAAAATTAATTCTCCGCGTGATAATATCAATTTATAAGTATTAGAAACAATATAATTCACTAAAAAAAATATTTAAAACAGGTTACGACTCGATTTTCATCGAAATCAGGGCTCATTTTTTATTTTATCAGCGACAGAAACTGCCTGGCGATTTGGAACGCGACGAAATTTCAATAGAATATTTCGACAACATTCAAACCATAAATTAATATTAAAATATTAATTCTCATTTATTTTAGCTCGTGATTTAATTAAATCACTTTCTTAGGGAATAAGTAATTGCTTTATTAAAGCATAATTACGACAAAATATACTAATTAACACTAAATAACGTTCGTAAAAATACGAGTGTTACAGTCTCGGCACGAGGTCGATCAGGGTGCTTGTGCAAGCGCACAAGGCTCTATCACGAGCTCGTGCACGCGGTCTCCTCAGCTCGGCATACGACCTCGCACGCGACCTCATCGGCTCGTGCACGGTCTCGATGCAGGTCGATCTCTTCATCGGTGTTACAATACTCTCCTCTAAAAAATTTCGTCCTCGAAATTACAAATAAGATGCTTACCGCGGAAAAGTTCAGGGTACTGAGTTTTCATCTTCTCTTCCAATTCCCAAGTCGCATCTCCGGTTTTCTGATCCCACACAACTTTGACAAGTTGGATCTCTTTGTTCCGCAACTGTTTGGCTTTCCGATCAACGATCCTGGTGATGCTTCGAAGGATAAGTCGTTCCTCAGTTGAATCACATCTGGTTCGATGACATGAGAGGGGTCGGAAATATATCTCCGCAACTGTGAGACGTGAAAGACGTCATGAATGTTTGACAGGAAGGGTGGCAGGGCAATCTGATATGCCACTGGACCGATACGACGAAGAATCTGGTAAGGTCCAATAAATTTAGGGTAAGTTTCTTGGACTTGATCGCTCGACTAACTCCGGATGGTGGGGTGACTCTAAGAAATACATGCTCTCCTTCTTGAACTCTAGCGGTCGACGCCCTTGGTCGGCATAACTCTTCGGCTCACGAGGCGTTCGCATCCTATCTCGATCAAACGGATCTTCTCGATGGTCTATTTGGACCATATCTGGTCCCACAACGTAACTCTCGCCATCCTGGTACCAACAAAGAGGCGTCGACATTTACGCCCATACAAGGCTTCAAAAGGTGCCATTCCAATACTCGCATGGAAACCGTTATTGTAGGTGAACTCCACCAATGGTAAGACATCATCCCAACTTCCTCGGTGATCAAATGTACACGCCGCAACAAATCTTCAAGCGATTGGATCGTTCTCTCGGCCGACCGGTTTGGGGATGATATGCCGAGCTAAGCTTGAGCTCGGTTCCCATCGCTTCTTGCAATTCCCTCCAAAAATGAGATGTGAACTTCGGATCTCGGTCCGACACGATTGAAGAGGGTATACCATGTAGTCGCACTATCTCCGCGATGTAAATCTCGGTCAGCTTTTCCACGTTGTACGTCGACCTCACTGGTAAGAAATGAGCAGATTTGGTCAATCGGTCGACGATCACCCAAATCGAATCATTCTTCTTCTGCGTCTTCGGCAAACCTACAACGAAATCCATGGAGATACTGTCCCATTTCCATACTGGTACGTCAAGCGATTGTAGCATTCCCGACGGTCGTTGGTGCTCCACCTTCGCTTTCTGACACGTTAAACACGAAGCTACGTACTCAGCCACTTGCTTCTTCATTCCGGACCACCAAAAATGCTTCTTCAAGTCTTGATACATCTTCGTAACTCCTGGATGAATACTAAAATTGCTCTTATGTGCTTCGTCAAGTATTAACTTTCTCAGCTCCGCTACGTTAGGTACACACACTCGGCCATTGCACCTTAAAATGTTGTCCGCTCCGACTTTGAATTCTGTCGCTTTCCCTTGCGCTATCAATCAGCATCTTCTTGCGAAGCTTGTCATGAACCTCGCTGGTCTCTCGATCTCGCCCAATAATCTGTTAGAAATGGTAAGCATACCAAATCTCGGCTTCCCGGTGAAACTTCCACATTCAACTTCAAGTCTCTAATTTCTCGAGCATCTCCAACTCCTTGATCATCATTCTTTGAAGCTAGAACGCTCTTCCTACTCAACGATTCGCTACTATATTAGCCTTTCCTGGATGATATTCCAACGCAAAGTCGTAGTCCTTGAGAAATTTCGTCCATCTTGGCCGACGCATGTTGAGCTCTTTTTCTCGATCGAACAGTACTTCAAGCTCTTGTGATCGCCAAGACGGTGAGAGTGCTCCCATAAAGGTAGTGCCTCCATATCTTGACGTAAAAACCACCAATGCCGGCTCCAAATCGTGAGTAGGGTAGTTCCTCTCGTGAATCTTAAGTCGTCTTGAAGCATACGCTACCACTTTCCGGTGTTGCATCGTACGCACCCCAATCCCTGGTGTGACGCATCGCAATAAACCTCGTAAGGCTCTTACGGTTGAGGCAAAATCAACACAGCGCCGTTGTCAAAAGCTCCTTCGCCTTTGAAAACCGGATTCACACTCCTCGATCCAGGCAAAGGTTGATCCTTCCTCGTGAGTCGTAAAGAGGCGCGACAATCTTCAAAACCTTCAATGAATCTTCGATAATAGCACGCTAAGCCAACAAAACTCCCGATATCGCGATCGCTTGTCTACCGTTCCCACGCTAGCACAGCTTCAATCTTAGTTGGATCCACAGCTATTCCTTCTTTGGAAATCACATGTCCAAGAAAATTCACCTCTTCAAGCCAAAATTCACACTTCGAAAGGTTGGCATAGAGTTGCTTCTCTCGTAATATCTGCAATACTCGGCGTAAGTGTCCTTCGTGCTCTTCTCTGCTCTTCGAGTAGATCAATATGTCGTCGATGAACACTACTACAAACTGATCCAAAAACGAATGGAAAATCCTGTTCATGTAGTCCATAAACACAGCTGGCGCATTTGTCACTCCAAACGGCATCACCAAATACTCGTAGTGACCATACCTAGTCCTGAAAGCTGTTTTGGGGACATCTTCCTCCTTCACGCGAATCTGATGATAACCAGACTTCAAATCTATCTTGGAAAATATTGCAGCTCCACGTAATTGATCCATCAGATCGTCAATACGCGGTAACGGATACCGGTTCTTCACATTAACCTTGTTGAGCTCGCGGTAGTCCACGTACAGCCTTGATCGTCCATCCTTCTTCTTAACCAACAACACTGGAGCTCCCCACGGTGACACGCTCGGTCGTATGAATTGCTTTGACTCCAAATGCTCAATCTGGGACTTCAGTTCTTTCATCTCGGCAGGGGACATCCTGTATGGCGCTTTGGAAATCGGTCCTGTTCCTGGAATCAAATCGATGGAGAACTCAACCTCTCGCACTGGTGGTAACCCTGGCACGGCTTCTGAAAACGTCCACAAAGTCACACACCACCGTACATTCTTCACTTCGATCTGTTGGGAAACTTCAACTAGCCATATACATGTATTCCCTAGTTCCTTCTTGCAAAGAAACTCCAATACGTTCAGTAGAAAGATAATTGGAGACTCCAAGGTCTGGGAAAATTACAGTTTTACGGGCACAGTCTAAGAGGACATGGTGGTGTGACAACCAATCCATCCCGAGGATGACATCTAAGCCTTTAAGAGGCAAACAAACCAAATTGACCACAAACCTTCTACTCTGAATAACCACTACACAATTAAGACATGCAGTGTTTGTGACTAAGGTTTTAGCAGCTGGGGTTGTAACTACCAATTTGAACGGTAAAGCAGTCACAATCAAGTTCAAATGGTCCACACAATCAGAGGAAATAAAGGAATGGGTTGCGCCCGAATCAAAGAGAACGGATAAGGATTTACCCTCAATCTCACATTCGCCTTGAATAAGATCATCAGCTTGCTCTGCTTCCTCGCCGCTCATGCAGAAGACTCTGCCTTTTGCTGTTTGGCGCTTCCCTTTGGCCTTTGCCGCAAGCATTGCCGGTTCAGCTTTAGGTGTGGGACAATCCTTGGCAAAATGCCCTGGCTTCTTACAGTTGTAGCACACATCCTCCTTCTGAGTACAGTTATTTGCATAATGTCCTGACTTTCCACAATGGAAACAAATCACTTCTACGCCAGTCTGACCTCCACTTCTCGCTCCCTGGGTCATCGGACGATATTGTCCCCTGTTGTTGTTCCCCTGAGGTCGGTTGTAAGGCTTCCTCTGCAGTTGTTTCCCCGCCAGGCAAACCTGCCCGCACTCTGGGTCTCATCGGTCCGCCTACAACGTTTTACGCTTGTGGCTTCTTACACCCTCTACCTCAACACAACGATCTATCAACTCCTCAGATTCACGATCCTCGGTGACACCACCGACTTCTGAATGTCAAATTTTAATCCTCGTTGGAACCTTTCACTTAACCATCCTTGGTCATTTCGGTCCACGAAATGGGTGAAATACCTCATGGTGACTCAAACTTGGCTGCATACTCGGGCACCGTCATACTGCCTTGTTGTAGTTGAAGGAACTCTTGCTCCTTCTCACCGTGCGATGTCTGGGAAGTATTTGTCCAAGAACCTTCCACGAAAAAGCTCCCACGTTATTTCGCGACGTTCGCTTATCGATGCTTGCTTCACTCCCTTCCACCAATACTCTGCGTCTCCTAGCAGCAAGTAGGTGGCGTAGTCTACCTTCACGTTGTTTGGGCAATGGAGTGCCTCGAAGATCTTCTCGATCTCTTGCATCCAAAGATCAGCTTTATCTGGGTTTGGCTCATCGTAGAACTTCGGTGGGTCATGCTTCCTAAAGTCTGCTAATCCTCTCGCCTCAGCATTCCGCTCTGCTCTCTGTTGTTGCTGCAAGTTTTACTGGGTTAACGCCGCCATCTCGGTCATAGCTTGAATTGCTCGTTCCATGTCGACGTTCTCAGGTACAGCCGTCGTATCCCGACGAGGTGGCATTAGATTCCACAAAGTTCAAAACCTGTCAGAATCTCACAACAAGGATGTGTTAAGACACACTGCTTCAATCAAGAAACAATTCAAAGAATTTTTCAAGCAATAAGTGCTTCACTTAATCAAACAGCAATCAATATAGTACAACTATGTACCCGACATAAAGGACCAGTCCAAATTTCCTATATGCGGTCCGTCGAACCAAAGCGCTCGATACCACCATTGTAACGACCCGTTTCCGGACCGCTACGAACTAAAATTAAACCTAAATGTGACTCGTTTTTAAAACGGTACTCTTGTGCCCTTTCAGAAAAATACGGTATATTTTTTTTAAAAAAAAACATTTATACATTCCCGTAAGCGCACTCAGAGTAATTACAGCTTTTCGAAACATGGTGCAACTAGAACATAAATCTTAATACTAAATAACAACACGCATGCATAACTCATACATACTTATATATACCAGATATAAAATAGTGCATACAAAAAAAAAAGACAGAGTAGTAATGTACAAAGAAATACCCTATGGTATGACGACCCTCAGAAGAGTGATCATACCCCGGGGGTACTCCCGGCAGACACCCACACAGGAGTCGCTCCAAAGTAAACCGCCGCCTACCTGTGCTCAAAAATAACACCCTACCAAATGGTCACAACCATCATACACAAAAGACATACTACAATCATCCCAAGAAAACATCTAGTAGACATAATCAATCACGACAAATAGAGATCGTCGTCAGGATCCTCGACGAGGTCCTCCTCACCATCACCTCTTTGTCGGGTTCCCTGCGTCCTCGCTATCGCCTGGGTAACCATCATGGATTGAAGGCACCACGGGAAAGGGTCAACTTCTCAACAAATCAAGATAATCAAGGCGTAAAGAAATAAGCAAACAACAATGTATATCATTCACCAAACGTGATTCAACCCTCTCACTCTAGACTCGACTCAACTCGCGATCCATTTTCTCTCGACTCGACCATTATTCCGGAAAGCAGACGCAGATCCATCAACTGACATACCTGCCGTAGCCTTGGGATCTTTCGCTTCTCCCTACATAAGCAGTACCCGGTTCCTACGCTGCGACGCCTAGTCAATCTCCCGTAAACATAAGGGGGCCTAGTACCCTTAGTTATCCGGGTCACGGCTCAAAAACGTCATAACGACTCGCCTAGCTCTCTCACTCGATGAACAGCTCTCCGCTTACAATATTCAAAGAGTGACACATAAGATTACTTGCCCGCATATCAAATAAGAGAGCATGCTTAATATGAAGAAAACGCAATTCGACATTTTAAGCGATAAAAACACCCTGCATGAAGAACGCAATTCAACAGCAACACGTAATTCGCAGCATATATTCAATCTCATATCAAGTAATGCATAACTCATTCATATCACAACATTACATGCTCGACAAGCAAATCAAGGAATCCATCCCTCTGCAACTCAATGGAATTAACAGAGAGGAACATACAAGTGTGGGGGGTTGGGTTCAGGAGACCAACCGCAACAGCTTTCGCTCGCCCACGAAGACTCGGATAAATGTTCGACCTCACGACAACAAAACGAAGGGGTTCGAAGACCCTAACTTCGAACTCGTAGAGTTTTCAGACTTCTTCGTATTTAAATGAAGCATTTAAATACTAAAAATAAAATCTAAACATATCTAGAAGTTGCCCTTATCGAACTCCAAGCTAGGCGTCTACGTGCTGTCCTCAATCGAGCTCGACAACGACCTCGACACGTATGGCTCTCAATCGACCTCGACACGTACCGTCCTCAATCTGGATCCCACTGCTCCCACGTCCTCGGGTTCGCTCTCCCGTACCCCTCGATTCCGTGCCGCACGATCTCGGGAATCACACTTCCTAATACAAGCACAACTTAGTACTATCTATGGGTTTCTAATAGCACTTAGCTCTCATATCCCAATCTTAACTACAACCCAAGTAAACATTAAAACTCAAGAACTTAAACAAATACAACAAGAATTTAAGCATTACAACTTAATTCCTTTTCTCTAAAATTTTATTAAAAACTTCTTTCATACATATCACCATACAAGGCCTTTTTTCCTAAGTACTAATTCAAGCTTAAAATCAAGTAGCATATTAAGCACAAATTAATCAAAATCTAAGTTTATGTTTTCTGAAAAATATTTTCATCAGGGTCCAACAATTTGAAATAAGACCATTAAATAGCAAGTTTCTTAGGACTCAAGAATAGAAAAGACCCAAAACTAACATGTTGCACTTAATTAAATTAAACTAGTCATGCTATTAGCACCTAAATAATTACTATAACACAATAACATATCCCATGCATGATTCAAGCAAGATTAAACATATTTTCCCTCTTACTCAAGGTTAGGTTTTTGATCAAATGCTCATGAAAGAGGTTATATGATGCTACAACAAATAAATCAACAACAAACAACAACAAGAAGCAACATACAACAACATAGAACAAGAAATCAAAACAAGCCAAGTGGTTAGGGTTTTGGGCGCTACTCTTGTAGAAAACAGAGGAAACAATTTGTTTTTCAAGCTCAAATAAATGGTTAGAAAGGTAGGTAATGTCATGAAGAAGAAAACCTATCGATATGACATGATTTGGAAGCATAGAAACTAGCTAAAATGGAGGGAGGAAGTGGCGCTAAACAGTAGCATGAAGGGAGAGAAAATTCTGTTTTTCATACCTCAAATGATGATCGAGATGATGATATAGGTAGAGGAGATGATGAGAAACAAGATTGATGAAGAAGGTTTGTGCAAAAACTCAATGGAACCCAAGGTTTTTCAATGGAAGTTTGGAGAGGAAGAGGAAACTTAGAGAAGAAGAAAGAAGAAAAGAGAAAGTGAGGGTTTGAGGGGACTGATCGTGATATTTAGCTGGTGAGGGAAGGGGCATTATGGTCCTTTCTCCCTTAATTAACACTCAACAATAATTAATTAAAAGAAAACCATTTATAAAACCACAAATAAGTGACATATAAATACTATTATGAGATGCTAATCCCATCACTCATTCTACCCATCAAATCTCTCCTCTCATGATTACCCTCTAATCTATAGGCTTAAGATCTAAAAACACTGCTAAAAACTGCAAAACCGATTAATTTCTCGCCGGAAAATCCCGGAAAATTAATTTACGAAAAATTAATTCTCCGCGTGATAATATCAATTTATAAGTATTAGAAACAATATAATTCACTAAAAAAAATATTTAAAACAGGTTACGACTCGATTTTCATCGAAATCAGGGCTCATTTTAAATTTTATCAGCGGCAGAAACTGCCTGGCGATTTGGAACGCGACGAAATTTCAATAGAATATTTCGACAACATTCAAACCATAAATTAATATTAAAATATTAATTCTCATTTATTTTAGCTCTTGATTTAATTAAATCACTTTCTTAGGGAACAAGTAATTGCTTTATTAAAGCATAATTACGACAAAATATACTAATTAACACTAAATAACGTTCGTAAAAATACGAGTGTTACAGTCTCGGCACGAGGTCGATCAGGGTGCTTGTGCAAGCGCACAAGGCTCTATCACGAGCTCGTGGTCTCCTCAGCTCGGCATACGACCTCGGCACGCGACCTCATCAGCTCGTGCACGCGGTCTCGGTACGAGGTCGATCTCTTCATCAGGTGTTACACTAACCAAATCTTAAATTTCAATCTGATGCTCTATATGAGGCATGTCAAAGAGGAAAACAAGTTAAAACTTCTTTTCATTCAAAAAATGTTGTTTCAACCTCTAGACCACTTGAGCTTTTACATCTTGATCTTTTTGGTCCATAAGGACAGCCTCTTTAACTGGAAAGAAATATGGGTTAGTCATTGTTGATGATTTTACTAGATGGACATGGGTTAAATTCCTTGCCCACAAGGATGAGTCATTCAAGGTATTTACTGTTTTCTGCAAATCAGTTCAAAATGAAAAAGGAATTTGTATTTCTTCTATTAGAAGTGATCATGGGGGAGAATTTGAAAATAAAAACTTTCAAAAATTTTATGAAGAAAATGGCATCTCTCACAATTTCTCCTCTCCTAGAACACCACAACAAAATGGTGTTATATAAAGGAAAGATAGGTCCCTCAAGAAATAGCCAGGACCATGATCAATGAAGCTGATATTGCTAAACATTTTTGGGCAGAAGCAGTAAACACAGCTTGTTATATTCAAAATAGAATTCTTATTAGACCTATTTTGAAGAAGACTCCATATGAACTGTGGAAAGATAGAAAACCGAACATATCTTACTTTTATCCCTTTGGTTGTATATGTTATATTCTGAATACTAAGGATCAACTTGGTAAGTTTGATTCCAAAGCTGACAAAGGTATCTTTTTGGGATACTCTGAAAGATCTAAAGCTTTTAGAATATACAATAAAAAGAAACTTTGATAGTGGAAGAATCCATTCATGTCAAGTTTGTTGACAAAAAGCCTGACACTGCCATGTCAGAGCTGGATGAGTTATTTTCAGATTTAAATATTGGTGGCACTACAAATGATGATCCAGCATCTTCAGAGTCCGGTGGTAACCAGACTCTGGATTCTACTCAAGCAGAAGCTGAAGTCAGAAAGAATTGGAGATACAAAACTAATCATCCCAAATATCAAATCATAGGAGAACCTGGAGATAGAGTTAGAATAAGATCCTCTTTCAAAGAGCATGTAGATATTACACTTCTCTCTGAAATGGAACCTAAAACGATTGATCAAGCCTTGGAAGATGAAGGTTGGATTCTAGCTATGCAAGAAGAGTTGAATCAATTTCAAAGAAATGATGTTTGGAAGTTAATCACTCTACCAGAAGATAAGCAAGCTATTGGTACTAAATGGGTATTTAGAAATAAGCTTGATGAAGATGGTAAGGTTTTGAGAAACAAAGCAAGATTAGTTGCTCAAGATTACTCACAAGAAGAAGATATAGATTTTACTGAAACTTTTGCACCTGTTGCAAGGTTAGAAGCTATTCGTATTTTGCTTTCATTTGCAGCACACCATGAGATAATTCTTTATCAAATGGATGTGAAAAGTGCTTTCTTGAATGGTTTTATAACTGAGGAAGTCTATGTGAAACAACCTCCTATTCACAACCTCCTAGTTTTGAAGATATTGAATTTTTAGAACATGTTTTTAAACTTAAAAAGGCTCTGTATGGTCTTAAGCAAGCTCCTCGAGCTTGATATGATAGATTGAGTTCCTTTTTAATGAAAAACGGTTTTATCAGAGGTCAAGTAGACACTACTCTATTTAGAAAAACATCAAACAAGCATTTTATACTTGTTCAAATTTATGTTGGTGATATTATATTTGGAGCTACTAATGAATGTTTGTGCAAAGAATTTTCTAAGTTAATGCAGACTGAATTTGAAATGAGCATGATGGGAGAATTAAAGTTTTTCCTTGGAATTCAAATCAAGCAATGCAATGATGGTATTTATATACATTAAGGATTTGCTAAAGAAATTCAAGATGGTGGATTGCAAGCCAATGTGCACACCTATGCATCCCACTTGCATTCTTAGTAAAGATAAAACTGGTAAAAAGGTAGATCAGAAAATGTACAGTGTAACATCCTCATTTTTTTCTAATCTTGCTTAATGTGTGTTTATATGTGACTAAGTGTATTTGTGTGCCCTAGGTAGGGACTTGTGTGTTTTGACTGCATGTTTGACTTTTGGTTGTGTGCTCGCTTTCTGTGTTGTGTGAAAGCGTGTTTTGAGATTTGATATGTTATTTGACGTTGGTATAGTGTTTGATAAGGTTTTGGTATGAGTCTTGGAAGCTTGGTTAAGTTTAAGAACGATCGGAATCAGAATTAGGGTTTTGTGTGTTCGTACCTTTAATCAAGTGAGAGTTTTCGGACGAGTATATGAGACTTAGAACCTTTGTTCTTAAGTCCATTTGATGTCCTCATGTGCTAGGAATCATGTTTAAAAGGTTAGGGTATCGAGTTTTGGATCGCACGATCATCGGAATGGAAGAAATCGCGCGAAAAAGGACAAAACAGTGCAAGTGCGCTTGGAGCACGCGTGGCGCGCGCTGGTGTATGGTGCACCAGCGTCTCCTATCCTTCTGCGTCACGTGGCGCGCTGTGATTGGACCGATCATTGGTTCTGACACGTGGCATGCATGCAAGGTTACTTCAGCGTGAAGTAGTGCATACGGGGTGTGCTTGGGGCGCACAGGAACAGAACAGCCTGAAAGGCTGCGCGTGGAGCCCGCGTAGGGCACGCTTGGAGCACACCCATGACACCTAATCTTCTATTTAAGCTCATTTAATGCTCCTAAATCAGTTTCTTCCCATTGTTTTTGCTGTATCTCAACCAGAGAACCCTCTTCAACCTGAAACCACCATTGTTAAGGTTTCCAAGCTTTGTGATCATCATCCAAAGCTATCTCGTTCATTCGTTCATCAATCCTGCAGTGTTAGTCCATCTGTTGCCGTTCGAGCTTGTTAGGGCTTATCTCCGATCGTCGTTTCATTGAGGTAACTCTAACACGCTCTACTGTTCATCCTTGATTTCAGTTGGCACTTTGTGATTCTTGAATTGGTTCTGGTCTTAACCCTAATCAGACTGTGTTTTGGACCCCAGTTTGACCGTACGGGTACCGAACGAGCTAGGGTTTTGCCGGAACTCCCAAAGGAGATTCCATGGGTCATGAAATTGAGATGGGAGTCTATGTTTTCCTTGTCCTAACTCTGAATTCGTGGTTGCCTTGTTGGTTTGGATTGTCCCTTATTACCTATTCTTCATATTTTAGGGTTTTAGCAATAGTATGGGTACCGGTTGACTGTGAAAGCTTGTCTGGAGTTATTTTTCGGTGAAGTATTGTTCTCTGGAATCCTAGGCCAGCCCTTGGCCGTGGGTCTCTTGGTGTTTTGGTTAGTTTATTAGTTGCCGTAATTCTAATCCGAGTGTGTTTGTGTGTTTCCGGTTAACTGTGGACTGTTCTGGACTATTTGGTAACATTGTTGGTAACTCTAAACTTGTTTCTTGTTGTTGGCTGAACCAGAACATAGTGCGGGAGTGTTGGTGTGATTGTTGGTGAGTTCGTGGTTATGTCCCGGTGTTCAGTTTTCTTCCAAGTGCTTCTATTACTAGGTGGGGGGAAAGAATGCACTTTTATTGGGTTCTGTATTGTAGATATGACTGTTTGACATGTGTAGAGTGACCTAAACCCTACTAGGGGTTGATGTCAGTAACACCTAAGGATAGGAGTTACAGTATACCATATCTAAGGATAGGCGTGGTAGACCCATTAACTAACTTAGGATTATTTTACTATTAAATGTGATTGTCTGATAATATGCTAAACTGTGAGATGTGACATATGTGCTCTATGTGAATAGTGACATCCTTAGGGTGACATGATTAAATGTGTATTATGTGGAATATGTGTTGTACGTTGCCTTAGCATGCTATATGCCTGAGTATGGTTTCTAATATGCATTAATATGATAAAAAGGGTATATCTGGGAATGTGTGCATAATCTGATGTGAGACATATGATTATGAGGTGTTGAGATGCATGCACATGATATTGCATTAGTAACCACTCCATTCTTGACGGGAATGTGATGTGGAGAGAATCCCTAACGAAAATGGGGGATATCTCACCTAGTAGGTTTGATCCACTCTGTTCCCTATCGAAAAAGGGGGAAACGAACGTCCCTATCGGAAAAGGGGGAGGAGGATTCCTAACGGAAAAGGGGAATACCTCGTGGACTAGGTTGGTGTCGCCTCATGCTCTATCAAAAAAGGGAGACGGGAGTCCCTAACGGAAATGGGGGACGGCAACCTAACGGAAAGGGGGTTCGCCAATAAGTATTCCTAACGGAAATGGGGAGTACAGTGACAATAGAAAGAAAAGATGCTGAAGCGCATAACTCATTTATTCATTGAGAGACATGGGAGTAAGTGGAAGTGGGTAGCTAGGTCATATTTATTTATATGTGCTTGTTTGTCTGGTTTGTCAATCATTTATTCTACCTATGCATTTCCCGCTTTTTGATGATTATGTTATTCTTATCTCCCTGTCTTTGTATGCTTGTGTGTATATGTATTATTGTATGTTAGACTTTGTTGAGGAGGGGGATGCAACCGCAGCAGCACCCAATAGAGCAGTTTACACTGATGCACCTGTCGATGCTCCTTCCCCCACGGATCCCCGTATGGGGTGATTTTGAGATTCAGTATCATGATTTTGACGGCATGGGGTGGGAGATTGACCATATGCGTCAGGCAGTGATCTACACAGGAACCATCTCCATCTATTTCAGGATTCCAGGTTTTCCTATAGCCAGCTTTTCAAGAGACTTCTGGATATATCAGAGACTACCATTTCAGCAGATGTCGCAGGCTTCAGGGTTTCCACCAGGATTTAGTTACGGAGGTTATCCTCCAATGCCTCCTCGGCTGATGCCGGTGCGACCTGTTAGCCATCACAGCGAGTCTAGCCACCGTGGATGACAGATGCATGGGAGAGGAGCGACATCTGGTCCTTCTCGCCACCCGACAGCTCATGACTATCGGCGCTTGTTTCCTAGGCGGGTGGGTTCTCAGAGTGGGAGCTCTTAGTTTCCCCCTCGCTGAGGTGTTTGGTTATTTGTTGGCCAGGAGTTTTGATACTATGTTATGTCTATGTTTTACTGTTTTGTTTAGTTGAGGCAGCAGGTTAGCCTCACAGGTTTACTTCTTTTTGGGATAACTGTATCATTACTATCTACACTACGTACTTTGCACTCTGATAGTATATACTCATCTATATACCTGCATGTGAGACACTTAGTATTATTTCACTGTAGCTCGTCGTAGTCTTATTCGTGTTGCGATTTTAATTCCTCCGTATTTTTATACCCGTTAATTACGCGAGTTAGGCAAATTATTAGAATAAAGCATGAATAGGACTTTGGGGTGTTACATACAGAGGTATGATTGGATCTCTACTTTATCTTACTGCTTCAAGACTTGATATTACGTTCAACGTCTGCTTGTGTGATCCTAGAGAATCACACTTGAGTGCTGTTAAAAGAATATTTAGATATTTGCAAGGATCTACTAATCTTGGTTTGCTCTATAAGAAATAAAAAGATTACAAGTTAGTAGGTTTCTGTGATGCTGACTTTGCTGGAAACCGAATTGAAAGAAAAAGCACAAGTGGAGGCTGCCAATTCCTTGGAGCAAATCTTGTATCTTGGTCAAGCAAAAGACAAAGCACAATTGCACTCTCAACAGCAGAAGCTGAATACATCTCAGCAGTAAGTTGCAGTTCTCAACTTCTATGGATGAACTATCAACTTGAAGACTATTTGATAAAAGAGAGTAACATTCCTATTTTCTGTGATAATACATCTGCAATTTGTCTCACTAAGAATCCTATATTGCATTCTAGAGCGAAACACGTTGAGATTAAACATCACTTCATAAGAGACTATGTTCAAAAGAGTATTTTTGAAATAAAATTTGTAGACACTGATCATCAGTGGGCTGACATTTTTACAAAACCCCTTGCTGAGGATAGATTCAATTTTATAAGAAGAAATTTAAATTTTCATCTTATAGAAGAATGATTAATCTCAGCGTCTTATGATATGCATCATTCAACATCTGGTATGACATAAGCATTCACACGTATACTCATATGATATAACATTCATAACACATAACTCAGCGTCCGATGAATTCATTTGCGTGCATCCGAGCACACACGTGTTGAACTCGTGTGGGACTTAAGCATCTCATCACACCTAATCTGAGTCATGATTATTTATGTTTTCAATAAAATCTTTTTCATGATTTTATCCTCATTTTGGCAACTGCATTTAATGAAAAGGGGAATCTTTATTTTATTTTATTTTTGATTTATTTTTATTCAGAGGAAATGTGAAGAGTTTTTTTTTTTTGAAAAAGTAACTGTACTATTTTGTCAAAACTTTCCCATTACTCCACCTCTTTCGCTCCACACTCACTCTATTTTTGTCTACAAAAACTGTTTTCCCCCTCTCTCTCTCTATGTGTGAATTTCTCTGAAACCCTAAACCTCCATCAAATCACTCTCCAACTGCTACCATGGCTAACGTTAAGGTCGGTGACTACACTGCTATCTTCGACACCATAATAGAAGCAAAGCTTTTGAATGAGAACAGGATTGACTTGGAGAAGTTCAAAGTCTATAGTTTCAACTTCGATGAAGGTTTTGAGGCTATGGGTTGGTCAAAATATTTCTTCTCGAGTTCTTCTGTTGAAGTTATGGTTACTGCTATTAAAGAACTTTGGAGAAATATTACTTTTCTAGAAGGAAAAATCGGAGGCTATGTCAGAGGATTTAAGTTAGAGTTTACTATCAACGACATTGCTGATGTTACTGGTTGTTCATTGGAAGGAATTAGTTTTTACAATGGCTGGGAAAAAGCTTTCAATGGTATGGAGAAAGTGAATAAAGCCTTGTTTGAGAACTATAAGTAGTTGAAAGAATCTGGGGAAACTCCTACTGCCAAGCATCTGAAGAGTCACTTCAGAGTACTTCACAAGATCATTATTAGCAAAAGTTTATTATGAGGACTTACTTGGCAAAACAAAAGGTGAACCAGCCTAGATTGGTCTACAACAATCTGGTTCAAGCCATTGTGAGTTCGAGGAAAGGCACTGTAGAAAAGAAGAACATCTACAAGAGGGGGTCGGAAGCAGAGTTGGAAGAGCGGAAAGGAACTAAAGAGAGAAGTAGGACTAAGACGGACTCAGCATAAACTTAAAATGGGGAACAAACCCCAGAAATGTAAAAGAACTTGAAAATAAAAGCGAAAAACTTAAAGATCAAACCATGCAAATGAATGCAAACAATTATCCAGCCATATAGGCGGTGATGATGAAAGAAAACAACGAATTGAAATCGAAACTTTGATTGAAGTAACTGTCTATGAGTTACAACATAAATTGAAACAAAGAGGGAGAGGGGAGAGGGACTCACTCTGAGCTCTCAGTATCTCACTCTAAGAATTGTAAGAGGCAGAAGCCAAAGCGTGCTTAACAATGAGCAAACGCATGGCTTATAAAGAAAACTGAAATAAACTATTTGAACAGTTCAGGTAATGAAAACCTAAACTATATGGTACTATTTTGCTACAGTACAGGTAAAAGTACAAAAGACAAAAATAGTACAGGTAAATTGTTTTGAGTTTGTTGGCAGACAAACTAATTGGCATCTTTGACATCTTTTGAAATTTCGCCAATAAGCTTTATTCAGAAGGAAGAAATTCATCATCTGAATCAGCAGGTTCAACATCCAAAATTCCAAAATCAATATCACTTTTGTAGATGATATTCTCAGTGCTGGAACCTTCATCTTTAGGTTTGAGGCCGGCTGGTTAACGAACCTGTTTTTTCTTTTTGTTATTGGGACTTTCAGTCGATTGGGTTCTTTGTTGAGTATCAGCTATTTGTTTTTTCAGAAGTTGGGTTATACTTTCAAGGTTGCTGATAATATCTTCATCAGAGGAAGAAGATGCTATAGCAGTAGCAATTTGGGACTTTTGATTTTGAAGGAGGCAAGTATCTGGTTCAGCAAACTTCAAAAGCTTGGGATTTCTTTTGAACCAATTTTTTACTCCTTCTTTTGAGGCTCTTGACCCATCAAATTCTGACCACCATTTGATATAGGCTTGTTGGGTAAGCCAAGGATAGCCATTGGGGAGATGAGTCTCGTTTATTTTGTACTGCCATGAAAATACCCAAGACAGAGAAAAATAAACATAAAAATTGAGTAAAATTGGAAGACTGTCAGCCTCTTTGTCATATTTTGCTTTGAAGAATTGGAATCCTTCATTTACATCAGGGGGAAGGATTTCAGGATCTGGTCCAAATGTACCGCACCATTGGAGGAACCAATTAGGGAACTGATACCTGGTTCCTATTTTGAAATACACAAACCAAGAATGTCTGAAAGATTTGTTTTGGAGTCCTAAAATCCCAGGCTTTAATGTAATCCCAGTAGGAAAATCCTATTGGATCAAAATGTCCAGAGAATTTTCTGTAATTACTAGGGTTTTGCCCCCAAGCAGATGGAGTTAAGATGTCCAAAATCTGGAGGGTTGAATGGGTTATATTTGAAGGATCTTTAGGGTCTTTGTGGTGTTTGATCTTGACAGATTCAGTGTCAATTAAAATTAATTGGTAGAATTGATGAGTTTTATTGGAGGCCATTGGGACAAAATGAAATCCTTTTGGGAGGATTTTGGAAGTAATTTTGTTAATATTTGTGTCCCAGAATTCTGGTTCTAAACCAATAACAGGCCAAAAATTTGGTTTTTGGATATATTAGGTTTTGGAAGATCCTACAACAATAGTTGTAACAGGTTTGGGATTAGCTTGGTAAATTTGGTTCTTTTGGTTCTGGATTATATGATCCAATCTTTCGGTTGGTTCACCTCGGACGGCTCCAGCCCAGGTGGTTGTTGGTAAATGGGTTAAACCCTGTTGTTGGAGGGCTTGGAGAGTTGTAATAGAGAAGAAATGATCATCTCTAGACTCATGGGAAGCCTGATTGGATTGGCTACGGGTTTTTGGCCCGGTGATTTTGGCTTGGGTGGAAGACCCTGTTGGATTTTGGGTAGATGACCCAATAATTAATTGTCTCTGGGTTGAAGACCCAGATGGTTCTTGAGAATTGTCCTGCATAAGATTGTCAGTAGGATCGGTTTTGATTTTACCTTTCCCTTTCTTTCCTTTCCCCGTAGGGAAGGAGGACATTGTTGATAAAGAATAGATACCACAGTTAATCTCTTTTCCCTGCAAATATTCACGAGTTAAATAATCAGGAAGAGAATTTTGTGAACCTTTTAAGTATTCAATATCAAAGTCAAATATGCTTAAAATTGCTTGCCACCTAGCAAAGATTTGTTTTGAGGCAAGGTTTTTGACATCCTTTTGTAAAATATCTTTGGCAGACTTACAATCTACCCGAATCAAAAACTTTTGATTTAACAAATCAGATTGAAATTTGGATATGGACAAAACAGTTGCTAAAACTTCTTTTTTGACAGTAGAGTAATTCTGCTGAGCAGAATTCCAATGCTTAGAAGTAAAGGCAATAACTTGCTCTTTATCAGAAGAAGTTCTTTGTTTGAGAATTCCTCCATAGCCAATATCAGAAGCATCAGTCTCAATGATTTTAAAGGACTGAGGATTGGGAAGATAAAGACAAGGAAGTTCCTTAACTTGGATTTTGACCTGTTTGACCACACTAGTATGAACATCAGTCCAAGGAGGGGGGTCCTTTTTAAGACGATCGTGGAGTGGTTTAATAAGATTGCTTAATTGAGGGAAGAAACCAGAGACGTAATTGAGACATCCTAGAAATCTTTGTAATTGGGTCTTATCAATAAGCTGATTAGGAAATTTATCAGCAAAATCAATGGCACGATTGATAGGGATGATAGTTCCTAAATGGATATTGTGACCAAGGAATCTAATCTTGGTTTAAAAAAGATTAATTTTAGTTTTGGACAGGGCCAAGCCACTTCTCTTAACAACTGAAATAAATGTGTTAAGATGTTTAAAGTGTTGATCCACATATTGAGAGTAAATTAATACATCATCGATATAGACAATGATGAATTTGGAATAACGATTGAAAATGTCATTCATAATTCTTTGGCGAATGGCATGACATTCCATTCGTATTGACCAAAGGGGACGGTAAAAGCAGTCTTACACCTATCCTTCTCATCCACCTGGATTTGCCAAAATCCAGATTTCATGTCCAATTTGGAAAATATCTTGGCATTATAAAGCCTATTTAAAAGATCTTTTTTGTTTGGGATAGGATACCTTATCCAGCTAAGAGCTTGATTAAGCGGTTTGTAATTGATGACGAGACGAGGAGCACCTCTCTCAATTTCAGAAGGTTTGTTGACGTAAAAAGCAGAGCAAGACCATGGACTCTTGCTTTTACGAATAAGACCTTTGTTAAGGAGATCCTTAATTTCAGTTTGACAGAATTGGACGAGTTCATGACTCATTTGAATGGGACGACCCTTAGTGGGAATTTGCTGATCAGAAAAATCCTTTTCATAAGGAAGATTAACAACATGTTGTTTTCTTTCCCAAAAAGCATTTGGTAAATCAGAACAAATCGTGGATTGA
Organism: Calophaca sinica; assembly: GCA_037113605.1. NCBI lineage: Eukaryota > Viridiplantae > Streptophyta > Magnoliopsida > Fabales > Fabaceae > Calophaca > Calophaca sinica. The sequence continues at coordinate 36,079,913 of CM073734.1, forward strand.
ATTTGATTTAAAAGATCTTTAATCTTGTTTTGAACAACAGTTTGTTGTAATTGAGAATCAATATTTCTAAAAGAAATTTCTTCTTTAAGAAAACCAATTTGATCTTGCTTGAGAGAGATGGGGTTAAGATCTCTGATAATAGGTTTTTTCAAAAATTTGAAAAGGATTGGTTTACCCAGATGTTGGGCAATAATTCCATTTTCATTGGTTTGGTAAGGAAAAAGTAATTTTATAAAGGGAGTACCCAAAATTACTTTGTTTTTAAGATTTTTGACAAGTAAGAAAGAAGTCTCTAACTTGAGAGTTTGATTTTGGATAAAAACAGAAGAAATTTTATAATTGATTTTTAACTTTGAACCGCTAGCCGTACTGAGCTGTTCAGTAGTTTTTTCAAAGTATTTAGTAGGAATTAATCCTTCTAAAATACAATTTGAATCAGCACCAGTATCAAAAAGGGCCGAGGTTTCAAGAATGAAATCATTTATAACAATCTTGATGTTTATAAAAAACTTCTGGACATTAACAAGATTGTTAATATCAGAAAAATCATGTGCATTGAAAATAGTTTCCTCCACTTTTAAAGTAGAACTTTTGGCAGATTGATTTTGTCTTAAGTTTGCAATCTCAGACCTAAGGTTGTTAATCTCGAAGCGGAGATTATTAACGGTAATACTTTTATCAGGAGATTCGAAATTAAGGGTATTTAATTGTTTTTCAGAAAAACAATCATTCTGAATGAAGGAATTGGTATTACCATGATTGGTTAAGCCCTTTTCCCAAAAATACTCGGCAAGAAGATTGTTGACTCTATTGTCAATTTCTTTGCAAATCTTGTTGTAAAAACGGCAATATCGTCTCTTGTGACCAATCTGACCACAATTGAAACAGGTGTAATTTTTCTTGCGTTTCTTCTTTGAGAGACAATTATCCATGGAGGATTGCTCTAAGAGACTATTACCACTTATCTTACGCCACTAAGGTGTAGGATAATTGTGACAAGAATTGTCTTTTCTAATAGTCATGATGGAAAGTTGATTTTGATAATCCATATGTTTTTTGAAGAGAATATTGTCAAAAGGATTAGTAGTTAAGATGTTGGGAATCTTAAGTTTACTAAAGTCCAAATGAATATCAGAATTGATTGGAGTACTAGTATCAGTAGTGATAAAAACTACGACATCTTTACTAATATCCAAAGATTTGACAGGGTTAATAGTAGCAGATGAGTTGCAATTAACTATCATGGCACTATTGTTCAATTGACTAGGAATGATGGAAAGGACAGAAGTCACAGTCTCATTATTGCTAGGAGAACTAATAGTGTCGGCAACAGTGTCGGTAACAGCTGTCACTTTACTATTATCATTTTGAAAATTGTCAGACAAAGTATTTTCAAAATTGTCTTTTTCGAAATTGTCATTTTTATAAAAAGAAGATAAAGACTTATCTCTTTTCTCTTCAAAATGTTTTGGATATTTTTGTAAAATTATTTTTAAAGTCTTTTGGTGTAAAGACTGACTAATGAAAGGATAATCGAATTTACTTTCAATAGCACAGGTATTAAACCATTGGAAAAATACCATGTTGAATTGGATTGTTTTGATAAATTGATGAAACTTTTCATAAATAAGTTTCCTTTGGTTTACAGAAAATTCATTAAGAAACCATTCCCTGTGAGGGATCCAATTATCAGAATGAAATTCTTTTTGAGAAAATCTCTGTCAATGACAAACTTAGAGGTTTTTACCTTGGCATTGTTAACAGGATTTTGAGATTGGGATCTAGGGATAGATCTGGAATTGTCAACAGATCCAATAGATCTGATAGTCTTGCTGTAAGATTGTTCTTCTTACGAAGAGATTGACGACCTTGTTTGAGGAGAGCCCTAGCCATCCTAAGGTTGTCTTGAGTAGAATTGAATGGATCATAAGATCGATTGTTAGACATTTGGCTTATACTAGATAAGCTAGATTGGGTATTTACGGATTGGTAAGATTGACTAGTACTATCAGAACAAAAAGAAGAATTATCATAGGAGTAAAGAGAATAAGAAGACATAATGATAACAGCAAAAAGAACCAAAGAGTATCAATCTTAGCAAGCCTTCCTTACCCGTAAGTACCATTGCCATCACCTGGTTCGTTAGGACTAGGATATTGTGTAGGGAAATAGCGAAATAACAGAGATTAAAAACGCAGCGAAAATTTAAACTTTTCCTTCCATGGATCCTTGCGAATGGTCATGACTCAGGGTTATATGAATTACCTCTTGTAGCGCAGATCGTTTGCAGATGAAAATTGGAATCGAGCACGAGCGTCGCACAGAAAACAACGCCTCTACGTAGTCCACACGAACAGCCTTCGAATGGGAGCGGTCTCCGCACAAAGGTTAGCCGACGCATTTTGCGGAACCGATCCACGATGCAAGTCACGATCTTTGAAATGGCTAGGGTTTTAATTCCGTGTTTTGACTTGATCTTAACGAGTCTATTTATAGACTTCACTTAAGACCGACCTAGCGCATCAGTAGCTTACCGTGTGCTCTCGGTACGCCGTAACTTATCGTGTTCTGCGTCTTTCTTGACTCATTATTTGGTGCATCGTAAGAATGCACCACCGAATAAAATGAGTCTCACTCATTTATTTAATCTCCCATTAGCCTGTTCTCATGTGTGTGACCACAGAGGTTCCTCGTAACGTTGGCAATAATATTAAATCACTATTTAATATTATAAGCGATGGCGATGTCTAGCAACACATCACTGCTACCCAAGTAACGAGAATGTCAGTGTTGTGACGTAACCTTTCCGTGATAATGATCATGTGTATAATTACCCTTTTGCCCTTATATCTATATTGAACACAAGGCATAGTATGTGTCACCCTTGTATAGTTCAATATTATATTCCTTGATGCCCAAGTAGACTTAGTAACAACAAATAAGATCAATATCTCATATTGACTTATTTCAGCATAACCATGCATTTTACATCATACTCTATCAAGGGGCCCACAGATATTACTCTGTTATGTAGGAGGGCAAATCCCATCTAGGTCACTCATGTCTCTTTGCATGACTCGTTGAGTGCCCGATTAACCGACTTTATAATTGTCTGTTCTGCACAATGTTTGGCGGCAATAAAACACCCAACTCCTCTTGTAGGGACCATAGTGGTTTCAGTGCGAGGGTGGCATACACCACTATCACTATGAGAATAACTCATGACACTTACATAACACACTATGTAGTATTCTCATGGCGGGTCAATCCAGTACACAATTACCCTAACGTGTACCTATGTGGTGACTTGATATCTCATATCTATAACCTATGAGATGAGGTTATCAGTCCACCCACATAATAGTCTTGATGCATTATTATTGTCCTTAATAATAATAATACTCGACTACGGATATTTAGAGTAAGTTCTTTAGTATCTCACAACCGAGTCGTCTACTCGATGTTCTATTGAAAACAAACTTTTACTCAAGGACTTTATTACGTTGAAACAAACATAATAACTGAAAATGCCTCATATAATAAATAAATGACATGATACAAAATATAAGTCCAAAGGAAAAACATTGGCCTCTAGGGCTTACACCAACATATTGTGCATGAACTAACAGATTATACACTAAAATACTTTAACCAGATTTAATCAATCGTATCTGAAAAGGTTAGGACTATGGTTATTAAGCAAGAATAAGTAATTACAGGCTATACTACTAATATGAAATAACCAAGTAATTACAGGTTATACTACTAATTACATCTGTTAACGAATTCTCCATCCTTAAGGCCTTTGGGATTGCTGGGCATGTTGCTAGAGCCCCTTCTATCAGAGAGGTTATTTGGGCGGCCCCCGCTTGTTACTGGGTTAAATGTAATTCGGACGGTGCTTCTCGAGGCAACCCAGGATGGTCGGCCTGTGGTGGTATTTTCAGAGATTACAGGGCTGCAACTCTTGGGTACTTTGCGGCTAACTTGGGTGTTTCCTTCTCTCTCCAGGCGGAGTTAGTTGGTGCGATGTTGGCTATTGAGCAGGCGGTTTTGAGAAGCTGGAGAAACCTTTGGTTGGAGTGTGACTCCGAATTAGTAGTGGCGGCCTTCTCTAAGCCGGAGATTGTTCCTTGGCGCCTTAGAAATAGATGGAACAATTGCTTGCGAGCCACAAAAAATATGAATTTTGTTGTTACTCATGTTTTTAGGGAAGGAAATTCTTGTGCAGATAAGTTAGCTTCACACGGTCTCCATATTCAGGGCTTTGTTTGGTGGGATTCTATTCCTCACTTCATTAGGGAAGATTTTTTCCGCAATAGGTTAGGTCTTCCTTTCTACAGGTTTAGATAATTCTTTTCATGGGTCAGGTCAAGCCCCCCCATGTTTTTTGTTTTTGCTTCCCTTTTGGCTTTTTTCAATAAATTTTTGTCGTGCTGCAGATGATTAGTAGGCTCAGGGGTGCCAACTTAGTTGGGATGTCTGTGCTCTGCAATGATGCTTGTGCATGTCAATTTTTGCTAAAAATAAATAAATAATAATAAGCAATTTATGTTACCAATAAAAGTTTTCTTTTGTTAAGAAATAGAGAACCATCATATTTAACAATCATAAATCTGTAAGAATATATACATCCAATTATCAGAATGAAATTCTTTTTTGAGAAAATCTCTGTCAATGACAAACTTAGAGGTTTTTACCTTGGCATTGTTAACAAGATTTTGAGATTGGGATCTAGGGATAGATCTGGAATTGTCAACAGATCCAATAGATCTGATAGTCTTGTTGTAAGAATTGTTCTTCTTACGAAGAGATTGACGACCTTGTTTGAGGAGAGCCCTAGCCATCCTATGGTTGTCTTGAGTAGAATTGAATGGATCATAAGATCGATTGTTAGACATTTGGCTTATACTAGATAAGCTAGATTGGGTATTTAAGGATTGGTAAGATTGACTAGTACTATCAGAACAAAAAGAAGAATTATCATAGGAGTAAAGAGAATAAGAAGACATAATGATAACAGCAAAAAGAACCAAAGAGTATCAATCTTAGCAAGCCTTCCTTACCCGTAAGTACCATTGCCATCACCTGGTTCGTTAGGACTAGGATATTGTGCATGAACTAACAGATTATACACTAAAATACTTTAACCAGATTTAATCAATCGTATCTGAAAAGGTTAGGACTATGGCTATTAAGCAAGAATAAGTAATTACAGGCTATACTACTAATATGAAATAACCAAATATTATGTTCAAGTTAATAAGCAATTTATGTTACCAATAAAAGTTTTCTTTTGTTAAGAAATAGAGAACCATCATATTTAACAATCATAAATCTGTAAGAATATATACATCTCATAGATTACAAGACTGAGGTTTATGGTTAAAATCCTTTTAATTTAATCAGGGCAAAATAATAATATATATTAGTCTGTGGTCTAAGACCTGTATTCAAGTCCTTTCTAAAACATCGTTCAACCATAAGATTCCAAAAGACATACCCATGTGATAAAGTAAAGGTCTTTATTAAATCATGAAAAGTGGTTCCCAAAAAGTACTTTTGTCAGAGTGGTTATCCTGAGACTTACTGCCACATCTGTCGGGACTTAGTGCTCCTCCTACCACTCCTTCATCATACTAATAGGACAAAGTTGATTTAATAATACAAGATATGAAAAGATTTGCTTTTATGGGTAAGCTTTCAAATCAAGTTGAAAAACAAGACAGAATTGAATAATTGTTAAAGACTTCATATATCTCATCAGATTCCCTTTTTCAAAATTAAATTAAAAAGCTTTTAATACCGAAATTAAAGTCTCAGCAGTAATTTAAGCATAGAATTTCCAGCTTGTAATCGAGCATGTCATCCTACCAGATTTATAATGGAAATATGCGTCTCAAAGTATTCTCGTCAAAAGTAACTTAAACAGTAACAAAGGTTGCTGCAAGAACTGAACTTTTCTATGGTTGATCATACATAGTAAAATAGCAGAGTAACCAAGTATTCTATCGTAATAACATCTTCCCACCACACTTTAGAATGATTAAACATAGAAAGTATGTTAGATGCATAATAAACAGTTCAAGTTCAATAACACATTCCTACTTCCCCATCAGGCTCTGATACCAAGAGGGGGTCGGAACGTGTTATTGAACTTGAACTGTTGATGATGCATCTAACATACTTTCTATGTTTAATCATTCTAAAGTACGGTGGGAAGATGTTATTATGTTAGAATACTCTGTTACTCTTCTGATTCGCTGTTTATGATTAACCATGAAAGAGTTTAGCACTGTAGCTACTTATGTTCAATGTATCAGGTTACTTTTCTTGTTAAAACATATTAGTCTCTTGTTAGGTAGTATGATATTTGGTATTCGTTTGCGTGCTCTTACAAAGCTGGAATTCTGTCGTATTTTTGGAAAATCTTTAGTTTATTATTTTTGGAATTTAATAAAATATATAATGTCTTTAACAATTATTCAGTTCTGTCTTGTTATTCAACTTGATTTGAAAGCTTACCCATAAAAGCAAAACTTTTCATATCTTGTATTATTAAATCAACTTTGTCCTATTAGTATGATGAAAGAGTAATAGGAGAAGCAATAAGTCCCAACGAATGTGGCAGTAAGTCTTTATGATGATTACTCTGACAAAAGTACTTTTTGGGAACAACTTTTCACGATTTAATAAAGACCACAACTTTCACTTTATTCACATGGGTTTGTCTTTTGAAACTTTTACAGTTGAATGACGTATTGTAGAAGCTGAATACAGGATTTAGACCACAGACTGATATATCTTATTAACATTGCCATAGATAAACTAAAAGTATTTGCTTTAACGAAAGGTTTCAGTATTGTAAGATTGAGGTAATCTTGTCAGGCGGATTCATATTCAACTAACTCGATTGATCTTTTATTTTTTAAAACCAACCTGGTACAGTAACTTTTGTGGCTTAGTTCTGAACATGATACTTGGTTATTTCATAATCTAGCAAAACAGTCTGTAACTATTTATTCTTTCCTAATAACTATAGTCCTGACATATCAAATATGATTGATTAAATCCAGTTAAAGTATCTTAGTGCATGATTTGTTAGTTCTTGTTCAATATCCTGCTGTCCTATTGAACCAGGTGATGGCAATGGTACTTACGGGTTAGGAAGGCTTGTTTATTTTGTGAGCTTAGTTTTTGTCACTATGTTTCGTTCACTCTCATCTCATTTTTCTCCTAACAAGTCTTCTCCCTCCTCCTCGTCCTCCTCTTTTTCAAACCAAAATGATTTTTCCAATTTTTCCAAAAGAGTCTTCAAAGATGAAATCCGTTTTGAAGATCTCAATCAAGATCTTGACAATTGGGACATTCCCAAAATCAAAGATGAAGATCTTTACAAATCCAGTAAAGATTTTAAACTCAAAAACCTTTGGCAAAACCAATCTGACTTCGTCATTAGAACTGTCGAAGAGAAATACAAAATTCAATCTGAAGATGAAGAAATCCATCTTCTCTCTAATAAGAATATCAAGGATCACAAAGCCAGAGGATACAGTTATCTTCATATAGGAAGTTTCCAAATCGGTATGAAGCCTCTGACTAAAGAATCTCTCGACACAGCAGTTCTTTTCTGCCTAAGAGACAAAAGGCACAATCAATTCGAAGCCTCCTTGCTCGGTACTGTTGAGTCCAGCTTATGTCATGGCCCAATCTTTTTCAATTGCTTTCCAGATCTGACTGTTAGTCTGGATGACAAAAATATTCTTGATGTTTTATTCTTGAATATCAAAATACATGGGTATGATATGAAGGAAGGATCTATACCCATTGCTTTAATCTATAGGGTTCAACACAAGGTAATGAACTCTGTGATTTCCAGTTTTCTCAAAACCAATTGTGAAAAACGTGGAGAAACCACTCTGTTTCTCACTGACAATTCCAAGGCCAATGTTGTTGTTCCCAAAACTATTCAGTGGAATGAGGTCACTCTTCCTGAGAAATGGACTTTGGAAAAAGCCACTCCGACTACTCCCAAAATCACACCCAATTTCCAAAGCATTCTGCAACATCCTACTGGTCAAGTAGATTTAATCTTTGATGGAAGAAACAGTTTCTCTCTATCTAGATCTATTAGATCTAATGATGACTTTCAATCTGCCTTTTCTAGAAGATCCTTTTCGACTTCTAGATCAATTCCCAGATCTATTCCTAGATCTGAACCTAAACCTTCCCATGACGGTTCTACAATTCATTTACAAGGATTTGAAGCCACTACTCCGGTAAAGACTTCTTATCAAAGGGATGAAGATGATCAAACCATCCCATCTCCAACTTACTCTTCTCTCAACCCAGAGTATGATATAAATACAATTTTAAAAGTCTCTTCTGTCTTTGTTCCAGACAGAGATTCTATTCAAAAGGAATTCTTTTCTGAGGATTGGAAACCTCATAGGAAATGGTTCTTCAAACACTTTCGCGGCGCCAAGCGTCAACGAATGCCAGATAAGTTTTATGAATTTCTTGAAAAAATTCAGTACAACCTTCCATTCTTTTATTGGTTTAATGGTATTGCCATTAAAAACAATCTCAATTATCCTTTCAAGGACCCTTCTTTGAACAAAAAGTCCCTGGAAGTTATCAAAAAATGGCATTTAGGAGACGGTCAAGAGGTTCAGTCTGAACTACCTCCCAAGACTCCCTTTACTCTTACCAGTAAGGATTCTCCCACAACTGTCATTGCAGCTCCTTTCAGTTCTAAAACTGAAACGGATCCTATTTCTCCTAAGGATATCAAAACCCTTATGGAACAATCCAATTATACCAACCGTTATCTCTAGACTCTAGGGGACAAGATCCTTGAAAATTCTGTGACTGATAACAAACAAACCACTCCCATTCAAATTGAAAAACCCTTGTTTAATCCCTATCGGATTTCTAACAATGGTAAAAGAGCTCTTCGTCTTTCTGGACCAAAGGCTCAGATCAAAAAAAGAGGTTGAAGAAGTTCACACCGAATTTCTCAACAAAATTAACAAGCAGATCGAGCTCTGCAAGGTCATTCCTGACTCTCCTGAGATTGAAACTCCTCTGCTTCACAGAAATCCCACAAAAAAGAATTTTGTTAATGTCCTTGGACAACCTTCTTCAGCTTGTTCCTCTGAAGAAGATTCTGACATTAATATCAATCCGGTCATTACTAGCCCTAATTGGAGAAATCCTACCAAGCTCTATTATCCTAGAGCTACTGCTCCTGATCTTCTTTTGGAAGAAAAGGATTCCAATTCCAATTTCAAAAGCTCTAGTGCCAACAATGTCTATGAGTGGAACATAGATGGCAAAAATGAGTATGGCATTACCAAAATCCTTCAAAACATGACTATGGTTGCCACTGCATATGAAACTACTAACGATTTTCCTGAATCTATGATTGTGGAAATTCTTGTTGCAGGTTTCTGTGGTCAACTCAAAGGTTGGTGGGATAATTATCTATCCGACCAACAAAGACTCTCAATTCTTAGTGCCATTAAAACTGAACCTGATGGTACCCCAATTATTGAACACGGTGTTACTTTACCTGATGCCGTCAATACCTTAATTTTTACCATAGCTCAACATTTCATAGGAGATCCCTCTGTTATCAAGGATAGATCTGCTGAGTTATTGGCCAATCTTAGGTGTAAGACCTTAGGTGACTTTAGGTGGTATAAAGATACCTTCCTAACTAGGGTTTATACCAGAGAAGATAGTCAGCAAGCTTTCTGGAAAGAAAAGTTCTTAGCTGGTCTTCCCAAATCTCTTGGCGATAAGGTTAGAGATAAACTTAGAAGCCAAAATCCCAATTCTCCAATTGGTTATGATCAATTAAGCTATGGACAGCTTATAGCCATTATCCAAAAGGTGGCCCTCAAGATTTGTCAAGATGATAAAATCCAACAACAATTATCCAAAGAGAAGGCCCAAAACCTTAGGGAGTTAGGAACCTTCTGTGAACAATTTGGGTTGCCTTGTGCTAAGAAGCCCAGTAGCAAACCCAAGGCTAAAACTGGTCCTCCCAGACCTCAATTCTATAATCAGAGTTTTAGGAAACCTAAACCTAAGCCCAAAACCCAATTGGATAATGAGGTTAAGGATCCTCATCAATCCAAAGATAAAATTGTCTGCTTCAAATGTGGTAAGCCTGGCCATATTAGTAGATACTGTAGGTTTAATAAGAAAATTAGTTCTCTTAACCTACATAAGGATATCCAGGACAAAATCAATAATCTTTTGATTGAATCATCCAATGAAGGTACCTCTTCTGATGATCTATCTCACAATTCCTTTCCTGAGAATCTTAACCAAATTCAAATGATGATTTACCTGAATCATCGATTAATGTTCTCACCAAAAATCAAGATCTGCTCTTTGAGGTTATCGGTGCTATCCCTGATCTTCAAGAAAGAACCAGATATCTGGAGAAACTCAAAACTACTCTAGTAACTAAACCTCCTAAAAATCCTTTGGTTACCAACAAATTTAGCCTCAAAGACACCTTCAAAAGACTTGAGAATATTGGTTCAAAGCCTGTCTCAATTCATGACCTCCAATCTGAGGTTAATCTGCTTAAATCTGAAGTTCATGATTTAAAACAGAGTGTCTCTGATCTCCAAATTCAATTCAACAATCGTTCTATCACAGAACAAGATTCTGGTTCAGAAGTCTCTGACTCAGTCAAAATCAATGATCCTATTGATCTTGAATTCCTAGGATCTATCAAATTTTTTGAAAAATTTTATATCAATATTAGAATTATCATTAATGATTTTACTATTGATACCACAGCTCTTTTTGATACTGGAGCTGATTCAAATTGTATTTTGGAAGACCTTATTCCTCCACAATATTTTGAAAAAACCTCAGAACGACTTAGCACTGCTAATGGTTCTGTTTTAAAAATCAAATTTAAATTGTCTTCGGCTACAATTGAAAACCAGAACTTAAGAATTGATACTTCTTTTTTACTGGTAAAAAATTTGAAAAATAAAGTAATTTTGGGAACCCCGTTTATCAAATTACTTTTTCCTTTCCAAATTACTAATGAAGGTATTATTACCCAATATCATGATCAATCAATTATTTTCAAATTTTTGAAAATACCAATTTTACCAAATATCCCAATTAACCCTGTTAACCATTATGATCCGCTCGAAGAAAATCAGGATCTTGTTTTGCAGGTACCTTATCAAATAATGAAGTTTAATGATATTAAACTTCCAATGTTCTTGGAAAAACAGTTCTATCCACTGCCAAAAACTGAGTTAGACCAAACTCAGCAATGTCTTATTGATAACCTTTGGTTATCAACAAATTTAAAAGACAAGCTCAATTGCGTTAATGCTCTTGTAGCTTATTTTTCAAAATTAAATGAGCATTTCAAAGATTTTCAAAAAACAAAATTGTTTTATGAAATCAATTTTCACAAGCTCAAACTCAAGGATAAGATCATTGATCTTCCTGAGGAAAATAAAGCCAATTTCAAAAGAAAGGATGAGTGCGAGAGTTCCGAGAGGATTCAAACACAAACCTACAATCAAACACTGTCCCGTCAGGTTGAGTGTTTAACTAAATTCAATTACCAAGATATGAAGAAAAGGTTTGTGCAACAGACCTCTCTAATCATCGGTCAATTAACCAATTATGTGGATTTTGAAACCAATTTCTTAATCCAAACTGAATTATCCAAGTCAATTTTTCAAGATTATGTTCGAGCTCAGGAATGCCTTTGGGAAATTTCTGTAAGGAACATCCAAACTCAAGGGATCTGGGTTTGCCAACCCGTGGCTTATTTTAGTTTCCCTTCAAATCACGATGAAGACATTCAACGTCCCTATACTGGAATTTTAAAGGCTCGAATAAGCCTTCCACAATTTCAGCCAATTCATTTCAAAGGAAAAGAATATACTATCCGGACATTTCTTGATCTGGGTATGATAGATTCTTTTTGGACTAATGACTCATCGGATTTAGTTTTTGGTCCACAAAAATTATATCTGTTTGCAACAGCAATTATCTCAAAAAGGGGGAGAGTTACTTTCAGAGTAAAATCATCTCTACCAACCAGCAACAGGTTGTATGTGGTTCCTGCGAATCACCATTTTATAGCCAGTACCGCTGTGTTCAACCCTTTTATCAATTGGCCAGCTCAATCAAAAGAGTTTATCAATTCGTTCTGGTTAAGACACGAGTTAATCAGACAAGAATTCACTCCTCCAGCTGGGTGGTACAACCTCAAAAAAATAGGAGAAACTTCTATCTACAACCTCTGGGTAGTCCCAAACTGTCTTCCATCCAAGATATCACTGCCCATCTTCAACAATTACAATTCAATATTTGAAGAAATCGATAGTCCACAATCTTCTGAAGAAGTCTCAGACAAAGATGATGACCCCGATGACATGGAACTCCACAATTTAGAAAACGGAATGGAACCATAATTCCGGTACCACAAAAGTCTTACTCTCTGCTCAAAATTCAAAGATTCCCAAATAGTTTGTCTGCTAACAGCACCGAAAGCAGACATTTCAATTATAACATTTTGTAACTGGTACTATTGCAAATAGTTTAGGTTTATTTACCTGTACTGTTCAAATAGTATTTTCAATTTTCTATATAAGCAGTGCTTAGGTTCATTTGTTGAGCACGCTTTGGCTTCTGCCTCTTACAATTCTTAGAGTGAGATACTGAGAGCTCAGAGTGAGTCCCTCTCCCCTCTCCCTCTTTGTTTCAATTTATGTTGTAACTCATAGACAGTTACTTCAATCAAAGTTTCGATTTCAATTCCTTGTTTTCTTTCATCATCACTGCCTATATGGCTGGATAATTGTTTGCATTCATTTGCATGGTTTGATCTTTAAGTTTTTCGCTTTTATTTTCAAGTTCTTTTACATTTCTGGGGTTTGTTCCCCATTTTAAGTTTATGCTGAGTCCGTCTCAGTCCTACTTCTCTCTTTAGTTCCTTTCTGGCCTTCCAACTCTGCTTCCGACCCCCTCTTGGTATCCCCTATGGTGTTCGTCTTACTGCCCTATTGATTAAAGCTGGTATTCCCAAAAAGCTTGGAGCTTTGGAAGGAAAAGAAGAAAGGGAAAAGTATTTTGGTGTTGGTGCTCTTGTGCGTCCTGATGTATTTAGTGTATATAGTTTGGTAAGAATGCAGCTGGTAACTGGTGAAAGAATGAAGGAAGTAAAACAGGAGCAACAAGAAGAAGAAGCTGGTGCTTCTGTTGGTGAAGTAGCTAAAACAAAACCCACCAGAAGCTCAGTATTTGGTGTGAAGAGAACTGGTGAGTCTCCAGTAAGGGAGACAAGAAGAAAAAAGCAGAAGGTGCCTCCTGCACCAGAAGGTAAAACTGTCCCAGAAGATGATTGAAGACCAAGTCCCTTTAGAAGCATTATGGAGAAGAAGAGAAAGGCAGAAGCTGAAAAGCATGTTTCAGCGTCTGGCCCTAAGAAGCAAGCTCTTCCACCTCCTCCTCCTCCTCCTGCTGTTCCACAAGGCAAAAGGAAGAGATTGGTTAGGCATTCTGAGAAGCTTAATCAAAAGGTACTAGAATTTACAATTGATGATTCTGTAACTACCTTTGAGTCTGATGATACTATTCTTGCACCACCATTGTCTATTGCACAACCACAAACAAAACCACAAACATACTACACACAACCTCCATCCACCAAACCACAAACCTCCCAATTAACCACAAAGTCCAAAACACTTACATTTCCCTCACCACAAACCTCTACCTCATCAAACACATCCCTCACTACATACATATTGTCACTCCACTCTCACCCACTCAATCAACTCTTCAAAATCAATCCAAACAAGCACAAAAAACTACACTGTCAAGAAGATTTCACCTATCCCAATTATCATCACCTACAAACCTACCTCATTTTCTAGTGCAAAGAAGTTTGTATCTACCATTAACAAATCTAGGTTTGTTAGAGAAGACGTGTATCACTCCATTTATGATCACCCCTCTCTATGGCGTTTGAAAACATTCACTTCTGGAGTTGCAAGACAGGAAGTTGCCTCTCCATCAAAAGTTGTATTCAAAGAAGGAGATGAGCAAGTTGATATGTCCTTCAAGGGAAGATTGAGACCTCAATCAAACAGTAAAACAATTCCCTTCTGTATTGATCTTCCCAGGTTCCTACCACAGAATGAACCTCTTACTCTTGAAGAATGCAAAAGGTGGATAACAGATGAAGAAGTGGTTTTTATGACTCATTTCCTGGAGATGAAAAGGCTTGAGCTGATCCGTCAATACAGAGATCCTGCTTCGGTGTCTGTCAAGATTGTACCCGATAGGCAAAGGTGGTTGTCTTAGTCTATTCATGGAAAAAGGAAGGAACCAGCCCCTGGGAAAATACCATTCAGCAGAATTGGACTGAAGGAATATGAGAAAGCTCCTAGAAGATTCGATGTCAAATCATTTTCTCAGCTTCTGGTTAACAAGCTTGGTGAAGACCATGCTCGGCGAGTATACCTGAACTTGCTCAAGCAAGATGCTCGGAGCATTGGTTCTTCTGGCTGCTGCAATGTAGAGATAGCAACCATTCCTACAGTTGGCTCCATCAGTAGGGTAACAGACACAAAACTTGGTACTATTTGTAACGACCCGTTTCCGGACCGCTACCGAGCTCAATATACCGAGCTCGAGTTACCGAGCTCAACACATCAAGCTCAACATAAACCTATATGAGATGTGTTTTAAAAACAAAACTCTTGTGCCTTTTAAAAATACGATATATTTTTTTTTATAAAACCAACTCGTGCACATCAGAGTAATTCTGACTTTCGAAACATGGTGCAACTAAGACACAAGACTTAAATTCTAATAAAACATACATGCATAACATACACATATATATCACTCGAAATAATAATGTATACAAAATACAGAGTAGCAAATTTGCAAAGAAAATACACCTAAGGTACGACGACTTCAAAAGAGCAATCATACCCTGGGGTTACTTAAAGACTCCCACGCTTGGCTGCTCCAAAAGTCCGACCACCAGTCTACCCTGAAACAATAAAACACACTGCCCAAACTGGTCACGACCTCGAACATAAAAGAAAAACGAAGTACAGTCTTCAGAAAAACAAACATCCAACAAACAAACAATCACGACAGATAGAGGTCGTCACTCGGGTCCTCGTCGAGCTCCTCCTCGGCATCATCTACTGTCGAGTTCCCTGCGCCCTCGACTTCGCCCGGGTAACCGTCATGGATTGGAGGGACCACGGGAAGGTCAACTTCTCAACAATTCAAGATAAGCTCGACATAAAAATATAAGCAAACAAAGAAGGTATAACATTCACCGACGTGACTCGACCATCTCACTCTAAACTCGACACAACTTCGCAAATCCATTTTCTCTCGACTCGATAATTTTCCGAATGCACACGCTGCATCAGTATGTCGGAAAGTCCAGCGAAACCTTGGGATCCTCGCTCTCCCTAGGGCCGATCAACTCGAGGTCCCATAGCGTGGCGACGTCTAGTCAATCTCCGTAAACAAAAAGGGGACCTAGCACCCTCGATTATCCGGTCACGGCTCAAAAAGCGTCATACGACTCACCTAGCTCGCTCACTCGATGAACAATTAAGCATACGATATTCAAAGAGTTAAACACAAGATATTCAACCGCATGTCAAATAAAAGAGCAAGCTCGACATGAAGAAACGCATAATTCAACATGCAATACACAATTCACGACATATATTCAATCACATATTAAATACATGCAAAAACTCAATCATATCACAACATTTCATTTCGACACAAATCAGGAAATCCATACGCAATAACATAACCACGTAGAATATGAAATGCCCTTACGCTAGCATACTACGAAAGTATTAATGTGAAGCGCCGCTACGCTAGCATACTACGAAAGTATTAATGTGAAGCGCCGCTACGCTAGCATACTACGAAAGTATTAATGTGAAGCGCCGCTACCGAACTCAAGTTAATCTTTGCTCGACAAGCGACCTCGACCACGGTGTCTTCAAGCGAGCTTCGACAAGCGACCCGACCGCGTCTGAGTCCTCGATCGACCTCGACCGCGTACACTTCGATCGACCTCGACACGTCTGATCCTCGATCACTGGATTACGCTTCGCGTCCTTGGATTACGCTTTCCGTACCCTTGATTCGGAAATCACTCGATCTCGGGAATCAGACTTCCTAAAACAAACATAACTCAGATCGATCCATGGGTTCTAATACATCTAGCTCTCTCTTCCCAAACTCAACCACAACCCAGAAAAATATAAAACTCAAGAACTGAAATATATTTTTCCTCTAACACAAAGTTAGGGATTTCGATCAAAAGTTCATGAAAAAGCTATCTGATGCTTCAACAGATAGATCGACAACAACAATAACCAGAAGCAACGAACGAAAAACAAGAAATCGAAACAAACCAAAAATGGAGGTTTTACGGCACTGCCGATTGCGTAAATCGAGAGAAAGAAATTTGTTTTACAAGCCCAATTAATCGGTTAGAAAGATAGGTAATATTGTGAAGAAGAAAACCCACCAGTTTGACATGATTTGGAAGCATAAAGCGGCTAAAAATGGAAGAAGAAATAGCGCTAAAGCGAGTACGAGAGAAAAAGAAAAATCTGTTCTTCATACCTCAATGGTGATCGAAAGGCGAGATATGTCGAGAAGATGATGATGAACAAGATTGATGAAGAAAGCTTGTGCGAGAATCTCGATGGAACTCACGGTTTAAATCGATGGAGATTTTTGAAGAAAACAACGAAACACAGGCGAGAAGGAAGGAAGAAGAAAGAAGAAAAGAAATGAGTGTTTGAGGAAAACCGATCGTGAATACAATGGAAGGGCATAATCGTAACTCCGGTATAAGATGCCAATCCCATCAATCATCTACCCGTTTAATCGTTCCTCTCATAATTACCCTCTACTCTGTCGGTCAAGGGCAAGCCGAGAATGTAATAATTACAAACAATATAATAATCACGGTGAATAACGTTCGAAAGAATACGAGGTATCATCTCGACCCGATGTCGACAAGGGTGCTCGTGCAAGCGTACAAGGTTCTAACACGAGTTCGTGAACGCGGCCTCCTCGGCTTCGACATGCGTCCTCATCATTTCGATGCAGCGACTTCATCAACTCGACCGCGCGACCTCACCATTTCGGCTCGGCTAGTGCACGTGGTCTCATCACCGACAAATGATCTCGACAAACGATCTAGTCACGGGATCTCGACACAAGGTCTTGGTCGAGGTCTCGATACGTCGTCTAATACGATATCGATCTCGTCCTCAGGTGTTACAATCTCTCCTCTAAAAAATTTCGTCCTCGAAATTGCAAATAAGATTCTTACCTCGAGAAAAGTTCAGGTCTTGAAGTCTTCATCTTCTCCTCCAGCTCCCAGTCGCATCTCCGTCCTCGATCCCACACAACTTTGACAAGTTGGATCTCTTTGTTCATAGCTTGTTTGGCTTTCCGATCAACGATTCTTCTTTGGTAATGCTTGAAAGATAGGTCGTCCTTCAGTTGAATCACATCCGCTCGATGACATGAGAAGGGTCGGAAACATACTTCCGCAATTGTGAGGCGTGGAAGGCGTCGTGGATGTTCGACAAGAATGGTGGCAAGGCAATCTGATATGCCATCGACCAATCTGACGAAGAATGCGGTAAGGTCCAATAAATTTAGGGGTAAGTTTCTTGGATTTGATCGCTCGACCAACTCCGATGAGTGGGGGTGACTCTAAGAAATACATGTTCTCCTTCCTCGAACTCGAGTGGTCGGCGTCGTTGGTCCGCATAACTCTTACATGCGACTTTGAGATGTTCGCATCCGATCTCGATCAAACGGATCTTCTGGGTAGTCTGCTGGATCATATCTGGTCCTCTGACGATTATTCGCCGTCCTGGTACCAACAAAGAGGCGTCGACATTTCCGCCCATCTGGCGCTTCAAAAGGTGCCATCCCAATACTCGCATGGAAAGCGTTATTGTAGGTGAACTCCACCAATGGTAAGGCGTCGTCCCAACTTCCTCGGTGATCTAACGTGCAAGCTCGCAACAAATCTTCAAGCGATTGGATCGTTCTCTCGGTCGGCCGTCGATGCGTGGATGATATACCGAAGCTAAGCTTCGAGCTTCGGTTCCCATCGCTCCTTGCAATTCCCTCCAAAAATGAGGCGTGAACTTCGGATCTCGGTCGACACGATCGAAGAGGGTATTCCATGAAGTCGTACTATCTCCGCGATGTAGATCTCGGTCGGACTTTTCCACGTTGTATGTCGACCTCCTTTGGTAAGAAATGGCGATTTGGTCAATCGGTCGACGATCACCCAAATCAAATCATTCTTCTTCTGCGTCTTCGGCAAACCTACAACGAAATCCATGGAAATCTTGTCCCATTTCCATCTTGCACGTCAGCGATTGTAGCATTCCTGCAAGTCGTTGGTGCTCCACCTTCGCTTCGACACGTTAAACATGAAGCTACGTGCTCGGCCACTTGCTTCTTCATTCCGACCACCAAAAATGCTTCTTCAAGTCTTGATACATCTTCGTAACTCTGGATGAATACTAAAGTTGCTCTTATGCGCTTCGTCGAGAATCAACTTTCGGCTCGGATACGTTAGGCACGCACACTCGGCCATTGCACCTCAAGATGTCGTCGCTCCGACCTGAAGTGCAATTCGCCTTCCCTTGCGCTTATCAATCAATCTTCTCTTGCGAAGCTCGTCATGAACTTGCTGGTCTCGGATCTCGTCCAACAATGCATTAGAGATGGTAAGCATACCAAATCTCGACTTCCGGTGAAACTTCGACACTCAACTTCAAGTCTTGGAACTTCTCGAGCATCTCCAACTCCTTGATCATCATTGCCGAGGTTAAAACGCTCTTCCTACTCAACGCATCTGCTACTACGTTAGCCTTACCGGGATGGTATTCCAACGTAAAGTCGTAGTCCTTGAGAAATTCTGTCCATCTACGTTGACGCATGTTGAGTTCTTTCTGGTCGAACAGGTACTTCAAGCTCTTGTGATCGCTGAAAACAGTAAGAGTGCTCCCATAAAGGTAGTGCCTCCATATCTTCAGCGCAAAAACTACTGCTGCTAGCTCCAAGTCGTGAGTAGGGTAGTTCCTCTCGTGAATCTTAAGCTGTCTTGAAGCATACGCGACCACCTTCCGATGTTGCATCAGCACGCATCCCAAACCCTGGTGTGACGCATCACAATACACCTCGAAAGGCTCTTCTGGTTGAGGCAAAATCAGCACAGCGCCGCCGTCAAAAGCTCCTTCGATCGTTGAAAACCGGCCGCACTCCTCGGTCCAAGCAAAGGTTGATCCTTCCTCGTCGATCGTGTAAGAGGCGCGACAATCTTCGAGAAACCTTCAATGAATCTTCGATAATAGCACGCTAAGCCGACAAAACTTCGATCTCAGAACCGCCTTAGTCGTTCCCACGCTAGCACGACTTCAATTTTAGTTGGATCCACTATCCCTTCTTTGGAAATCACGTGACCAAGAAAATTCACCTCTTGAAGCCAAAATTCACACTTCGATAGGTTGGCATAGAGTTGCTTATCTCGTAATATCTGCGATTACTCGACATAGGTGTTCTGCGTGCTCTTCTCGGTTCCTCGAGTAAATCAATATGTCGCCGATGAACACTACAACGAACTGATCCAAAAGCGAATGGAAAATCCTGTTCATGTAGTCCATAAACACACCGGCGCGATTCGTCACTCAAGCGGCATCACCAAGTACTCGTAGTGACCGTGATCTAGTCCTGAAAGCTGTTTTGGCGACATCTTCCTCCTTCACGCCGAATCGATGGTAGCCCGACTTCAAGTCTATCTTGGAAAGATCGCGCTCCACGAAGTTGATCCATCAAGTCGTCAATACGTGGTAACGGATAACGGTTCTTCACGGTAACCTTGTTGAGTTCCACGATAATCTACGCCTGACCTTGATCGTCCATCCTTCTTCTTAACCAACAACACCGGAGCTCCCCACGGTGACACGCTCGGTCGTATGAATTGCTTTGACTCCAAGTGTTCGATCCGGGACTTCGATTCTTTCATCTCGGCAGAGACATCCTGTATGGCGCTTTGCAAATCGGTCTGTTCCTGGAATCGGTCGATGGAGAACTTCGACCTCTCGTCTTGGTGGTAACCGTAGCACGTCTTCGAAAACGTCCTCAAAGTCACACACCACCGGAACATTCTTCACGTCGATCTGTGAAAACTTAGAACTAGCGGATACATGTATTCCCTAGTTCCTTCTTTCAAAGAAACTCCAATACGTTGTGAGAAAGATAATTGGAGACTCCAAAGTCTGGAAAAATTACGCTTTCACGGGCACAGTCCAAAGGACATGGTGGTGTGACAACCAATCCATCCCGAGGATAACATCTAAGCCCTTAAGAGGCAAACAAACCAAATTGACCACAAACTTTCTACTCGAATAATCACTACACAATTAAGACATGCAGTGTTTGTGACTAAGGTTTTAGCATTTGGGGTTGTAACTACTAATTTAAGCGGTAAAGCGATCCACAGTCAAGTTCAAATGGTTCACACAATCGGAAGAAATAAAGGAATGGGTTGCACGAATCAAAAAGAACGGATAAGGATTTACCCTCGATCTCACATTCACCTTGGATAAGATCATCGGCTCGTTGAACTTCCTCGCCACTCATGCAGAAAACTCGCCTTTAGCCACTGACGCTTTCCTTTGGCCTTTGCCGCAAGCATCGTCGGTTCGGCTTTAGGTGTAGGACAATCCTTAGCAAAATGTCCTGGCTTCTTGCGGTTGAAACACACCTCCTCCTTCGAGTACGATTACTCGCGTAATGTCCGACTTTCCACATCGGTAGCAAGTCACCTCGACACCGGTCTGACCTCCACTTCTCATTGGGTCATCGGACGATCTTTGTCCCTGTTGTTGTTCCCGAGGTCGGTCGTAAGGCCTCTTCTGCGGTGGTTTCCCTTTACGTGCAAATCTCGCCCCGCACTCTGGGGTCTCACCGGTCCGCCACAGATCTTCTTCTTGTGGCTCCTCACTCCTTCTACCTCGACACATCGATCAATCGGCTCTTGGAGATTTCGATCCTCAACGACACTATCGACTTCAATGTCGAATCTCAATCCCGTTGGAATCTCTCACTCAACCATCTCTGGTCAACTCGATCACGAAATGGACTGAAATACCTCGCCAACGACTCGAACTTGGCGCGCATACTCGGACCTTTGTCGAGTTGCCTTCTTCGATTGAAGAAATTCTTGCTCCTTCTCCGCTCGTGCGATGTCTGGGAAGTACTTGTCCAAAAACCTTTCACGAAAAAGCTCCCGTGTCATCTCGCGATGTTACGCTATAAACGTTTGCTTCACTCCTCTCCACCAATACTCTGCGTCTCCTAGCGGTAAGTAGGTGGCATAGTCGACCTTCACGCGTTGTCCCGCAATGAAGTGCCTCAAAGATCTTCTCGATCTCTTGCATCCAAAGATCGCCTTTATCCGGATTTGGCTCACCGTAGAACTTCTGGATCATGCTTCTGAAGTCGGCCAATCCTCTCGCTTGACATTTCGTTACGCTCGTTCTTTGTTCTTTGCAAGTTCTTTGAGTTAACGCCGCCGTCTGTTGAACCATCGCGTTAACTGTTGAGTTCTGGCGGTGATTGTTGAGCCATGGCTGCCGCCATCTCGGTCATAGCTTGAATAGCTCGTTCCATGTCGGCGTTCGGTTGCGGATGTCGTATTCCTACGAGGTGGCATTAGATTCCACAAAGTTCAAAACCCGCCAGAATCTCACAACAAGGATGTGTTAAAACACCTTTGCTTCAATCAAGAAACAGTTCAAACAATTTCTCAAGCAATAAGTGCTTCACTTAATCAAACAAAGAATCAACATAATACAACTAGGTACCCAACACATAACCCGACATAGTGACCAGTCAAATTCCTATGCACGGCTCGGTCGAGCCGAATCAAGCTCGATACCAACAATGTAACGACCGTTTAGGACCGCTACCGAGCTCAATATACCGAGCTCGAGTTACCGAGCTCAACACATCAAGCTCAACATAAACCTATATGAGATGTGTTTTAAAAACAAAACTCTTGTGCCTTTTAAAAATACGATATATTTTTTTTTATAAAACCAACTCGTGCACATCAGAGTAATTACAGCTTTTCGAAACATGGTGCAACTAAGACACAAGACTTAAATTCTAATAAAACATACATGCATAACATACACATATATATCACTCGAAATAATAATGTATACAAAATACAGAGTAGCAAATTTGCAAAGAAAATACACCTAAGGTACGACGACTTCAAAAGAGCAATCATACCCTGGGGTTACTTCCGGCAGACTCCCACGCAGGGGGCTGCTCCAAAAGTACGACCACCAGTCTACCCTGAAACAATAAAACACACTGCCCAAACTGGTCACGACCTCGAACATAAAAGAAAAACGAAGTACAGTCTTCAGAAAAACAAACATCCAACAAACAAACAATCACGACAGATAGAGGTCGTCACTCGGGTCCTCGTCGAGCTCCTCCTCGGCATCATCTACTGTCGAGTTCCCTGCGCCCTCGACATCGCCTGGGTAACCGTCATGGATTGAAGGCACCACGGGAAAGGGTCAACTTCTCAACAATTCAAGATAAGCTCGACATAAAAATATAAGCAAACAGCAAGGTATAACATTCACCGACGTGACTCGACCATCTCACTCTAAACTCGACACAACTCGCAAATCCATTTTCTCTCGACTCGATAATTTTCCGGAATGCACACGCGCCGTCAGGTATGTCGGAAAGTCGAGCCGAAGCCTTGGGATCCTCGCTCTCCCTAGGCCAGTCACCTCAGGTCCCATAGCGTGGCGACGTCTAGTCAATCTCCCGTAAACAAAAAGGGGACCTAGCACCCTCAGTTATCCGGGTCACGGCTCAAAAACGTCATACGACTCACCTAGCTCGCTCACTCGATGAACAATTCGCCGCATACGATATTCAAAGAGTTAAACACAAGATATTCAACCGCATGTCAAATAAAAGAGCAAGCTCGACATGAAGAAACGCAATTCAACATGCAATACACAATTCACGACATATATTCAATCACATATTAAATACATGCAAAAACTCAATCATATCACAACATTTCAGCTCGACACAAATCAGGAAATCCATACGCAATAACATAACCACGTAGAATATGAAATGCCCTTACGCTAGCATACTACGAAAGTATTAATGTGAAGCGCCCTTACGCTAGCATACTACGAAAGTATTAATGTGAAGCGCCCTTACGCTAGCATACTACGAAAGTATTAATGTGAAGCGCCCTTACGCTAGCATACTACGAAAGTATTAATGTGAAGCGCCCTTACGCTAGCATACTACGAAAGTATTAATGTGAAGCGCCCTTACCGAACTCCAAGTTAATCTTTGCCGACAACGACCTGCGACACGGTGTCTTCAACGAGCTCGACAACGACTTCGACATCGCATCGCCCTCAATCGACCTCGACACGCGTACACTTCTCGATCGACCTCGACACGCATACCCTCGATCTGGATTCTGCTGCTTCCGCGTCCTTGGATTCGCTTTCCCGTACCCTTGATTCGGAAATCACTCGATCTCGGGAATCAGACTTCCTAAAACAAACATAACTCAGATCAATCCATGGGTTCTAATACATCTAGCTCTCTCTTCCCCAAACTCAACCACAACCCAGAAAAATATAAAACTCAAGAACTGAAATATATTTTTCCTCTAACACAAAGTTAGGGATTTCGATCAAAATTTCATGAAAAAGTTATCTGATGTTTCAACAGATAGATCGACAACAACAATAACCAGAAGCAACAAACGAAAAACAAGAAATCGAAACAAACCGAAAATGGTGGTTTCTGGGCACTGCCGATTGCAGAAATCAGAGAAAGAAATTTGTTTTACAAGCCCAATTAATCGGTTAGAAAGATAGGTAATATTGTGAAGAAGAAAACCCACCAGTTTGACATGATTTGGAAGCATAAAACTGGCTAAAAATGGAAGAAGAAATAGCGCTAAACAGTAGCACAGAGAAAAAGAAAAATCTGTTCTTCATACCTCAATGGTGATCGAAAGGCGAGATATGTCGAGAAGATGATGATGAACAAGATTGATGACGAAAGCTTGTCCAGAATCTCGATGGAACTCGCGGTCTCGTCGATGGAGATTTTTGAAGAAAACAAAGAAACACAGAGCAGAAGGAAGGAAGAAGAAAGAAGAAAAGAGAAATGAGTGTTTGAGGGAAAACCGATCGTGAATACAATTTGGAAGGGCATAATCGTAACTCCAGCTATAAGATGCCAATCCCATCAATCATCTACCCGCTTAATCGTTCCTCTCATAATTACCCTCTACTGCCGGTCAGCGGCAAGCCGACAATGTAATAATTACAAACAATATAATAATAACTTGAATAACGTTCGAAAGAATACGAGGTATCATCTCGACACGATGTCGACAAGGGTGCTCGTGCAAGCGTACAAGGTTCTAACACGAGTTCGTAAACGCGGCCTCCTCAGCTCGACATGCGTCCTCATCATTTCGATGCAGCGACTTCATCAACTCGACACGCGACCTCCTCAGCTCAGCAGCTAGTGCACGTGGTCTCATCAGCTCGACAAATGATCTCGACAAACGATCTAGTCACGGGATCTCGACACAAGGTCTTGGTCGAGGTCTCGATACGTCATCCTAATACGATGTCGATCTCGTCCTCAGGTGTTACACTATTCATTTTGATGATATGTTTATGTGTTCTATTGTAAGGCCTCTGAATGCTATCAAAATAGAAGATAAATGGGCTGTTGTTTGCAAACATTTTGATATTGGCTTTAATTGGAGACAATGGACTTTGTCTTGGAAAGACAAAGCCATTCTGCCCTGTTTTAAGCCTCTCAAGATTGAAGAAGATGATAGGGAGAATCTGCGTAAGTTATTCCTTGCTGAAAATGAAGGACTCACATTCATTTTTTAATGGAATGGGAGTTTTTATAAGAAGAATTTTTGGAGAAGCTGCCTTGGTGCAATTTGATGCTTATACTAAAGATCTGCTTCAGCACAGGGAAACTGTTTTTAAGCTTATGTTGTATCCTGAAGAATTTCTGTGTAGTTGGGAATGGGAAATGGATCAGGAGAAACAGAAGCTGGGAAGATTCATCAAATGGTCCTTACCAAATGATGACCTCCTTCAGCAGGCTAAGGCAAGAAAGGAAAGGAAACTAAGATTGTCACAAGATGTGCTAGCAGAGCACCAGAAAATGGAATCTCAAAGGGCTGTTACAGTTGAATCGGTTCCAGAAGCTGATGTTGAACCTGCACCTGCAAATGCTGAAATTGTCATTTTGCCTCGTGCAGAATTTGAAGCTATCATGGCAACCAATCAAAAAGTGGCTCAGTTGGAAAGCACTTTGAAATTTATCTTGGAACGTTTCAATCTGGATCCTCCACCTCCACTAAACCCCTAAATTATTTTTTACTTTGTATTTGTGTGTTAATTACAATTTCTATTTTTGATACAATCAAATATTTATGTTACTTAGTACAATTATATTTCAATTGATGTGACCTTATCTTCAAATTTTCCTAAATACTACTACTTATTGTTTTGACTATGATGTGTTTTACACTCTTTTTGTCTGATGACAAAAGGGGGAGCAAAAAAAAGGTCTGATGAACTCGTTGAAAGTCCGATGGACACGCTGAAGTATCACAAATTTCATGCATAAATCATATACATAGCATGTTCCTTAATTGCTCAGATACTCATTGATATTCATTGTCTGGTGCTTTGATAATATTCAATATCTGTTGGCACAATTTTATTCAATTTTGTACAATGAATTTCAGCATCTGATACTTGAGTATATTCATTGTTGGTACAATGTTCTCAGTATCCGATCTCAACGTTTAAATCAAATATTTGCTCTGATACTTGTATGCATTTTTTTTGCGATCACATAAATGCTTTAATTATCATAAATCGCTCTGATACCTGGTATATTTAATTTTATCTGAGTTGTTGAACTCAGGGGGAGACCCTTGAAATTATTTTTGAAATTAAATTGTTCATCAACCTTGGATATTTGTCATCATCAAAAAGAGGGAGAATGTTGGAACCTAAACGATTGAGAAGTTTAGACCCTCATTAATTTTGATGATAACAAAGTATCTTCTGATAAGTCTTTGAGTGCGCAGGTATTAAAATCTCTTATGTTTTATCTCACTCAAGCAAGAAGAAGAAAATTCACAAGTATTGAATACATTCCATGTGTGTCAGCATCCGGTTCACTCCAGCGTCTTGTGTAAAGCGAGCGTCCAGTAGTGTTATTCTTTGACACCTGGATTACTCAATTTCTGCGAGCGTCCGTCTCCTGTTCTGAGCGAGCATCTGGTCTTTTAATGAATCATGTGATGATCACATTGTTGCTCTTCACCTTAGCTACTTTGGAACAAAATTCGAATTTGATTTTGTGCGCTCAATTTTATGTACGAGGAATCAAAAGTGACACCTTTAGAATAAGACAAATTTGTACAAGGCAATTGTGTGAAAAGCAAATAGTACAATAACGGAAATATGTACTATTTTGATATTCTCTGAAAAGGACTAAAAGGACAGAATTTCAAATTGCCTCACCCAATGTTTTGGAGCTGAAATATCTGCAATAGTATTATCCTCAAGACTCCTATAAATACTTCAAGGTATTCATTGAAGAAGGGCTAGAGAAACTGAAAGAAACTATATTCTGAAAAGGTTATTACTCAAGTGAGCAATAAAGTTTCGTGCTAAGTCTCTAGACTACAAGAACTGAACCTCAGCATCTGATTCTTTCTTTTAGAAAGTTATTTGTTTAAGCTTAATCTTTTCATCCTCTCTATGAGAGTTATCTTGATTGTATTCAAAACTATCTTTGTGAAAGTTGTATTGCCTAGTTAAGGCTTTACTCCTTAAAGGCTTGAACGTACTGAGTCGTTTTGAGAAGTTAAGAGTATTGTCCAGTTTGTGACAGTAGAAGGAAATTTGTAATCAGTTGAATATAGTGGAAAATCCTTTAAGAATGAAGGGACTAGACGTAGCTACCAGGTTGGTGGTGAACTAGTATAAATCTCTGTGTCTCTTGCTTTATTGCTTTATACTTACGGTTATCTTGCGCATAAAAACAAGTGTTCATAAATCTTATTTCCAGTGTCTGGTCCTACTCCAGCATCTGATTTCAAACAGATTCATTTTCAAGTGTTCTAAAGTGTTTTTAAATCAAAGTTTGCGAAAAGTTTGTAAACACAATTCAACCCCCTTCTTGTGTTCACATTCAAAAAATTCAACTGATTTATATAAAACGTGAAGTATCAGAGCCAAATATCAATAATACATAAGGTTTTAAAAA
The DNA here is from genome assembly GCA_037113605.1 of Calophaca sinica. NCBI lineage: Eukaryota > Viridiplantae > Streptophyta > Magnoliopsida > Fabales > Fabaceae > Calophaca > Calophaca sinica. The sequence continues at coordinate 36,107,402 of CM073734.1, forward strand.
AATATTAAGGAGGTGGAAGGAATTGATTAAGGTGGTCTATAAGGGTTTGAACGACATTTTCAAGCCTCACCACTGTTCTTGTTGCTTCCATGAAGTTATTGAACTGAGATCTGGAAATGATTACGGGTTCATCATAGTCAACAAGAAGAGGAGATTTAGGAATCCATTTAGCTTGAGCAGGAACTTCTTCAGGTCTAGACCAAGAGATAGCCCTTTGCCAATGCTTAGTAGAGTGCTCAAGCTTTCCATGAGAACTCCTTGAAACCGTTTAAGCTTTCTTTGATTCTTCTCTTGAGCTTCTAAGAAGAACTCATCATTTGGTACATACCATTTGATTAGCCTTCCTAGTTTCTGCTTATCGAACTCAATTTCCATTTGCCTTCTAAAAACCAGCTTTTTAGGATCAATGGTTCCCAGTAAGTTAACTTCTCTTGCCTTGAAAAAGGCATCAACAGTTTGATCAAAATGTAGCAGTTGAGCTTCTGTTGTAGTGACTTTCAAGTCAGCTTCTGCTTCATCTAGGCAGATGCAAAGAATCTCTTCTTCCAATTTGAAGCACCTTCTCAAGTCCTCCTTTTCCTCCAAGGCCAAGACGATGGGTTCCAAACCATCCATATGTGCCTTATCAATCCAATTTAAAACCATAGCTTCCCAGTCAATTGCAGCTCTAACTTCATAGTTGATTTCTTCTTGTTCTAACTTCAGCTTTAAAGTAGAGGGAGGTCTAATCACAGTACTTTTCAGCATTTCATCGAAGTGTTGAACAGCAAGATTGATGTTCCAAATTCTCTTTATAGAACCAGGATTCTCAATCTCAGCTTTCTCAGCATTGGAAAGACCAGAGGATCCAGCATCCTTGGAATCTATCTTGATTTTGGTGAGATAGACTTCCATTGCATGGTTTTCATTTCTCTTTGCAACAGGATCAAGGAGAAAATATTTGGTTTTGTATTTTCTTGGAGCTTTCTCAAAGTCTTCAAGAGTAAATGTCCTGGGGAGTCTCTGAGGAACTTTGCTTTTCCTCTTCTCCGGGATCAACCAAGGCAGCCATCTTTGCTTATCAGGAACAATCTTCACAGAGACCAAGGAAGGATCTCTATGAAGCAGAGCTATTTCACAGCGCTTCATCTCCAAGCTTTGAAGCAGAAATGCTCTTTCATCTTCTGTTATCCACCTTCCACACTCTTCAAGAGTCAGTGGTTCATTCTGTGAAAGAGTCAGAGGAAGCTCAAATGACAAAGGAGGTATTCCACAATTTTGAGGATGCCTAAGTCTGCCACCAAAACTCATTTTGAGTATGTCATTGTAGCCAAAAGGAGGGATCTCCAACCTTGCAACTCCTAAAGTAAACGTCTTGAGATGCAGTAGGAAGAGGTGATTATACACTGAATCCTAATGGGAACTTGGCGATGGATCCATACTTCAAGCGAGAGAGTTTGAGTAAAACTAGTAAAGCTTGCAAGATTCTTCAATGGAACTATACTAAGTAAAGGACTCAACGTAAACAGTTCAATTTTCAAAACGGTTGAGTTAAATGATACGTCTGGTGTAACACCCCGCTGTCCTATCTATAATTTATCATAAATTACTTAACCTAAGTTGCTTAATTAACGTCGATACATGAATAATATAATAATTGTACGAGGGAATTAAAACTGAAAACATAAATAAGACAACGACATGTTACGGTAGGGTTTAAGTGTTATAATATTAATATATATGTGTGTGTGTGTGTGTGTGTTCTCAAAAGATGGCCTCATCAGTATGGCCCAAATCATCAGAGTGCAAAAGTAAGCATAGTGTATAAGTGTCGTACAGTAATCCAAAATATGAGTACATATCCCATGAGGTTAACTTGCGCCTCATCTAAACATACCAAAACCAAGCAAATCATCAGCAAAAGAATCCTTGCCAAAGAAACTGAAAGTCATCAGCGAGGTGGATGCTGAGAGCTCCCACTCTAGGATCCAGCTCGCCTGCATCTCAAAATTTCCCCAAACAAGGATCCTCGAGGGCTGCATCATCGCAGGATACATAAAAAAGAACTGCTCCATCGGGTGTGCCTGTGACTGCATGGTCTTCCTCAATAAAGTCTAAAACAGAAATAATATATACACACAAGCATACAAACACAGGGAGGTAAGAACAACACATCCATTATAAAGCGAGAAATGTAAAAGTAGAATGAAAGTATGACAGTCCAAAGCAATACAACAAAGAATCACATATTGCCCTTAACTACCCTCTTCCACTTACCCCATGCCTCTCTATGAATTTATGCATCTTTTCTTTACTATTGTCCCTATACTCCCCCTTTCCGATAGGAATACGTTGACGAACCCCCTTTTCCGTTAGGGTTGCCGTCCCCTTTTATCGATAGGGACACCCGCCTCCCTTTCCCGATAGAGATGGGGCGACACTAGCCCAGTCCACAGGGTATCCCGTTCCCCCGTTCCTGACAAGGACGAAGTGGATATAGCCTACTGGACGTGGTATCCCCCTTTCCCGTTAGGGATCCTCTCCCCTCACATTCCCGTTAAGAATGGTGTGGTCACTAATGTATCATGCTCATGCATCCATCACCTTTTTATCATATGCCTCACCTGATTTATACTCACACGTCCCAAAAATACCCCTTTAATCATTTAATTCATGTCGTGAATCATACTTACACATAATAGCATGCTATGGCAACATATAACACAAATCCACACATAATGCATTTAAAACATGTTGCCTTAAGCATACTACTACCCACATATGGCATATACAACACAATCCACAATTAGCATGTTATCAAGCAATCATATTTAATAATAGATAAAACCTATATTGGCTGATGGGCCTACGACACTAATTAAGGAATCAAAAGGACTAATTATCATCAACATGCATCACGAAATAGAATCAGGAACAGAGGTGAAACTTACTGTCCACATTCCGAGTCAAACCCTAGCTTGTTCGGTATGCGTTTTGTCGTATAGGAACCTAAAACATCAACAGATTGAGGTCAGTAATTAGAATAAAGGAAGAATGGAGCAAAACCATACCAAATGACAATTTAGGTCGTTACCGGCTTATCAACTTACCGTGAGGTAACAATGATCAGAAGACAGTAGGTCAAAGAACGAAGAACCACGAACTCAATGGTGCGATCTGGATTGCTTGGAATCCAAGCTCCAAAGTTCTCAAACATTAACAATGGTGATTCTGAGGAATTACTCTTTCTCTGGTCGTGGTTAAAGTAAAAGAAGTAGGTGAATTAATATTGCTGGCTATTTATAAAAAAATAGGGAGCCACGCTTAAGCATTGGGCACCCCACGCTCAGGCGTGGATACGCTTAGCGTTGGCCTAAGCGTGTGCCTCTAATCAGGTTGCTTCACTGCGAAGTTCTGTCAGCCGTGCGGTCCAACCGTGAGTCACCACATGTCAAATCCTCACTGGGCCTCTCAAACGGTTATGCCGAACCACCAAGCTCAAGCATGACAGCGCTTAAGCGGCCATCCTGGAATGCTTAAGCATGCTGCCCTGTACAAAAACACTTCATTTTGTCGCACAACTCCAGAAATCCTAGCCCTAGGCCTATCTTAATAACTCAATAAAACATGAAATCAAGCACAAAATCAAATACTAATCAAGACATGAAAAATTGGGATGTTACATCTGGGAAAATTCTGGTAATAATGCCCTGACTCTAATTAGGGCACTACTTACTAAATTAACAGAAATCTGAATTTAACGTAATAAAAGTTTTACTTCACATATTACAATAATAAGTGATTCCTTTTTCTTTTGAAGAACAATACTTAGGCTAAGTAAAATTATTTGAATACGCTGTGGCATAGAGGCCTTAAAAACAAAATTAGCAAATACAAAGACTCTTATAGAAATTACATTCACTTCTCAATTAATTACAAAAGACTCGTAGTAAAACCACTCGACGCGAACATAAAGCTTAATGGATTAAGGACGACTCGTGATACGGTAAAAACTCGAAAGGTCTCACCGTGAAGGCAAGACCGAGCATAATTTCATGCTTTAACTCCTTCGATATGCTTGTACCTGAACACAACACCCCAAATATGTGAGTTTTTAAAACTCAGTAACATAGAATTGAAACTTTAATCATTATCGATGTTTTGAGCCATACGTGGTGTGTTACGTATGGAAAACTCCTCTCCCGAAATTAGACTATTATGTTAAACATAATTGAGGCATTTAAGCTAGAACACTCTTTCCATACAAATATAAACATATTTGCAAGACCATTAACCATAAGAACATATAGTTCATCTCTTCATAACTTGCTACATCCAAGAAAATGAATGAGACATAGATACAATGCAACTTAACTAAGAACATATAGTTCTTCTTTATTTTGTGCTTAGCACATCTTAGCTATTCTCTTAATGATTAACTAGATTTTTAACAGGGAATCTATGTTACTGGATTTTGTCATAGCTTTGTTCCCTAGACCCCAATCACCATAACTTACGATATGGTGGTTAGACGTTATTAACCTCCCAAGTGGTGTCCCACGAGGCTAACCATACCGTTCTCTCCACTTATGAGGAATCTTGCTTATCTTTTAAGTGTCTTAATCTTAACATATGCATCATCAATGCATACACAGAATGAAATGAATATGCAATTCAATCATTCACAAGCAACATTTGTAATATACTTGTATTATGACATAAAGTATGCAAATACAATATCCATTCCTATGCAACATCATTCTTTTATGTCATTCAAAGCATTTTGTTAGGTTGAATAAGGGATTGATTGGAAATGTGGAAGCTTGAGAATCTTTAATTAATACTACTCTTTATTGGGTTTAAAGGATGTGAAAATTGTGGTTATGAAAATCCTAGAACATAACTTTTATGAGATTTCAAGAACAGGTTTCCGAAAACTCAAAATTCTGCAGAAAACAGAGTGTGAATCGATTCACAGTGCAGTGAATCGATTCACTACTTATGTAAAATTCAATTCACATTGCTGTGAATCGTTCACACATTCCCAATTTGATTCACAGAACCAAATTGAGGCTTTGGATCCTTTTGTGAATCGATGCATAGCCCGGTAAATCGATTCATGAAGAGAACAATGCAGAAAACATACTTTTAATAACTCAACAACATTTCCAACACCAACAACAACCCAATTAACTCCCCCTAATCACTTCCAACCACTTCCAATCAAACACTACTCCTACTACTTTTAAAAATCAACTCATTTCACAACTTTCATGAATCCAAATGAAAACACATAAGGAAACCATTACTCAAGAATTTGAAAGAAACACAACAGGCAACTTCAAATCCCTAACTCCAATTTTATCAAAAACCAGAATCCATAACTCAAATCACAACAAGCATGCATTATTTAGGAAAATAACCTCATTGTCATTCCTATCTGGGGACTTATGGTTTCCCCCAATTTGAGATTGAAGAACTCATATAATCATTAACACGTCATTCCGATTGGAGCTCTGTGGAGTTCACAATGGACAAACATCACACAAATGTTTGTGGGGGGTTGGGGCAGCTATCCAACCCTTAACCAAACCCACTCAAATATCTCAACTTCTACTCATTAGATGTTAGAAGTTAGTAATTAAAACTATTAACCCTAGCACACCCTAAGAGAGGTTTTAAATTAGGGATTTCTATGTTACCTTTGCTCCAAAATGCTTTGGGATGAAAACCCCAAAATTCTAGGGTTTCACCTCCGTTGGAGCTTGAATCAAAGCTTCCTCTTCAATTAATCTTCCCCATTTGAGTCTTGGTTCATCTTCTTTTTCTTCCATACTCATCTTCCTCTCTTCATTTGGAGATCTCACTCTCTATCTCTCTCGTTGTCTCTCTTTCCCTCTCTATCCCCCGTCCTCTCGTTCTCGTCTTCCCCTTATTCCTTTCGGCAGGCCACCGCACCGGTGTGCCTCTAGGGCCGCCGTGCCACTCCCTGCTTCCTTCCTTCTCCACCATCGCGCTCCCTCTTCTACTTTCCTTTCTTCTTTCTTTTCTCTTTTTTTTTTGTCTCTGCTTCTTTTCTTTTTGGGTCACGAAGACAACACCCCCATTTTTAATAATTTTCTCTCTTTTTCATTTTTTTTATATACAAATTACTTCCAACGGCGCCCTTTTTTTTTTTACACAATACACCCCTTTCCTTACTAATCCTCACTATTACAAGTGATAAAGGTTGGGTCTATTCCTTTAGGTCTTCTAAACTTAACCCCTTATATACTAAATTAAACAATATTAATCTAGCTTAATCCTTGGGAAAAATTACTATTTTATCCCTTAGGCTTAACTGTGGGTCAATTTATTAGATTAAACTGTTCTTCTAGGCCATTAACCCCTTAATTCTGTAGGAATTAAATCTCCTTTTTACTTAGGGTCTCTAATTACTAAGCTTAGGGAAAGTTGGGGTGTTACATTACTCCCCACCTTTTTGGAATTTTGTCCCCAAAATTCGCCTTATCTTCTTACCTTATCCTTCTGTAGGATTGGTTTTCGGCACTTCCGCTGCGAACTCCGATCCTACGCCTTTCAAATAGGTAAACTCCTTTCCTTAATTTAGGTCTATCTCGGGTTACTTCTATTCTTGCTGAGGATAGTAAGCCTATTCCTAACTATAATTAACTAGAATGAAACACATTCACTTTACCACAAAGGAGGAACACCATTGTAACAGATAGGTCCTTCGACTAGAGGCCTCCCACTGTCACGTCACTCATAGGACGTCTCTTATAGTAACACCATGGATTGAAATTCCCAAGCGTATTATTCATAGGACTTACTTCTCCTTGAGGCTTGTCACTTGGAATATACTATCACATACATTGAAAAATTTTCATTTACAACATTCACTCAGGTGTTATAAATGGAATTTTTTTCCTGAAGTACCTTTTCCCCAAACTTATTATAGACCTAGTCTAAGCAATTAGAAATTCTAAGGTTAATTAACTCCTGCAAGGTATCCGTTGGTTAAACTAATCTGATTCACACTAATCAGTTACAAAATAGGCTTCAACCGAGTGACAAGTCTCATTTGGTTCGAAACACGGTTTGTAAATGGCTAGATGGAATCACATCAAACACTACTTAATGAATTACTCGCAATAATTAACCAACCATAGGTCTCCACCGATTAAACCATGCCCATAACACTACGCTCTTAGTTGGAATTGTTCTACTTGCACTCTTCGACTTGATAGATTAATTCCTCTATTTAGTTCAATTGGAATTAAACCGAGAATCCATGCAGCCATAACTGATTTCCACATGGACCGACGTGTCTGTCGCCGGGTTTAACAACCAATGGACCAACTAACATTAAAAAAATAAATTTCTAAGACTCATGGGAATAATCTATCACACTTATCTTAAACTACCTTAATATTCATCCTAAATCATTGAAAACCCCAAAAGGAATTAATCTCTACAAAGGAGCCAATTGTCTGGAGAATTTTGTGATTCCATCAACCGATCACTGACTAGGTCTCATTCCAAGTAAAGTCCTTATTTGGTCAAGACAAAGTCTGTGATTGGTTAAGCGAATTCACTTCATGTACTGGTCAATTGGATCGAGTATAAACATTAATAACTTTGGATTCCTGTTGATTTAGCTTTTCTTAAAACTTTAATAGTTCAAAAACTATAATCTAATCCTCTTCCTTACGCTAGTTATTCCACTATAGTCATTGTACCTAGAAGACTTAAGGTTTTCTGCCACACTAAAGCTTGATCAACTTCTAGGTTCCCTACTATAACTTAGGCTTTGGAGAGTGTGGCCTATGTCATCTTACCTCTTATCCTTACCACTAACTACTAAGAACATTATGACTTACTTAGGGCTTATCATAGAATTCCAACCAATCTAGGATCCATTTATAATGGTTTAGGCTAAACAAACTTGATGAATTAGCAAGCGTTGACAACCTAATCAATTATAAATACCCATCCCAAATGATTAAAACCATTCAACTAAGAACATTTACTTATCAATCCTAATTGTCATTGAACTAGGAATCACAATAAAAAAATTGATAATGAGTGCTAGACCACTATAGACTCAAACTCGATATATCCAAAGTGGCCTTCGCATTTTCCTGCTACAGAGGTACTACACAACCCAACTTATCAGGCTCATAGGATCTAAGCAAACATGGGAATCCAAACTTCATCATCTTACTAAACATCTCATACACGGGGTATTGTACTGACCATTTCGGGTTAATAACCCCTCTCTCGACTCTCAAATATAGGTAAGGAATACAAAAATACTCACTCACGAATATTTGCTAGCCCAAAACACACATCACTTCAAAATCCCCTCCGTGGAGAGAACAATGAAGGAAATCTAAAACATATGTCTGTGTGGGGGTGAGGACAGCAATTCACCTTTTTCCACCCAAAAGGACCCGACATTTAAAGCATCAAAGCATAATAGAAAAATGTTCAAACATGCATCTATCAATCACAAGTGTTGAAATCTTAGCACACCACGTGTAACTTAACATCACAGAATCAGACAACATAAAGTCAAATATTATGACAAAGCTTCATAATTTCATATAAAAGAAATTCCTATGATTGAATTGTGGGTATTCACTGATACCAAAACATTCTTATCTTACTCAAAGGCCCCGATACCTCCAAGAGCATCCTATAATACCCTTGTTGGTCCCGCGACTACTTTGATCATTTAATCGATCATGCTATGTCTCTTGTAATGAACTTCCAATAATAGCAGAGTTTAACGTGGCCAACTAAACTCACTACAGCCAGGTGTACATCCGTGGACTTGGGCAGGCTTGAGTGGCTTCGAATTCACGACCTGAACTACCAGTAGACGATCATTACGGAATTCTAAAACTATAGGTCTAAATATATCCCGCAAAACGAGAACAGACTTAGATTATTCTCTGCTAGCCTTCATTCCTTAGACAAATCCTTGAGGTGGCCTGCCCCAATAATTCGTCAAAGAACTTAGAGAAATCGGATTCATAGACACAACTGACACTTCCTAAACCGGATCACTTCTAGACACACATAACTCATAGTCTGACAAGATCGAACTGCTCTGATACCATAATGTAACGTCTGACTCTAATTAGGGCTTTACTTACTAAATTAACAGAAATCTGAATTTAATGTAATAAAACTTTTACTTCACATATTACAATAATAAGTGAATCCTTTTTTTTTGAAGAACAGTACTTAGGCTAAGTAAAATTATTTGGATACGCTATGGCATAGATGCCTTAAAAACAAAATTAGCAAATACAAAGACTCTTATAGAAATTACATTCACTTTTCAATTAATTACAAAAGACTCGTAGTAAAACCACTCGACCCGAACATAAAGCTTAATGCATTAAGGACGACCCATGATCCGGTATAAACTCAAAAGGTCTCGCCGTGAAGGCAAGACCGAGCACAACTTTGTAACACCCGTATTTTTACGATGCGTTATTTAGCGTTATTTTAGTGCAAATTGTCGTATTTATGCTATAATAAGCAGTTTCTTGTTTGTTAAGCAAGTGATTGAATTAAATCAAGATCAAATTAAATTTGAGAATTAATATCTTATATTAATTCATGGTTCAAAGATCGTCGAAAATTTCTAACTAAGTTTCGTCGTGTTTTGGATCACCAAGTAGTTTTACTCGTCAATAAATTTTTAAACGAACTCTGATTTCGATGAAAAATCGAATCTTAACTTGTTGTGATTATGATTGAGTGTTTTCATATGTTTTTATTATTTATGGTAAATTATTGTCACGCGGTGAATTAGTTTCTAAGTAAACTAATTTTGGCGAACTAATCGGCGAAAGAATTAATCGGTAACGCGAATACTCGACGCCATATTTTTAGTACACTTATGACTCTAGGATTAGGGGGTAATAATGAGAGGAGAGGGATTAGATATTTTAGACTTGTGATTTGATTAGCATCTTGCTTTTAGAGTGTAGGTGTCACCTTTTTTATGGTTAAAACTTTTGTGCTTATCTTAAGCTCACTTTTAACTAAGCAATTACCTTTTATTAATTTTTTTAATCCCTCCCCCTTATTTCTCAGCTGGGGCCGCAACCTCCCCTCCCCATTCTCACCTCATTATATTTCTTTCACTTGTTTTAGAAAGAGAAGCTCAAGGTGCTTCCATGGTGGTGTGACAACCTCTACCCCGCATGTTATCGTTACGAAAATAAATTAAGAAAAAATGTAACTGCTGAAAAATACAGTCAAATAAAATTTTCATAAATAAAGGTAGAGTCGTCACACTCTCATAAACTTGCGGAAATAATCAATTGTGATTCTGAATAAAATTCACATGATACAAACACCCCGATGTCACAACGTCTCAGAGCTGACCCTAAACATATACTTCGAAAATAACAACATCGATAATAATCAAAACATCGAAAATCCTAATCTACGATGACCGCGCCCATAGATCACTCCTCAGCCACGTCGTCATCGTCACCTGCAGTCTCATCGTCTAAACACACACAATGGTGTATGAGTAGCCACAACAAAAAGGGGTTAGACATCATATACAATCATAGCACAAAACGGCAAAGGACATAGCTTAAGCAATGCGCATACAACACGTTAACTTAATCAACACATAACATGAATGCTTGACTCAACAAGTACTTATGCAATCCTAGACAACGTCTACTTCACTGAACATGTAGATCCAAACCAACTCAGATGAGCGAGTGAGAAAACATCATCACTCTTGAGTACGAACAGTGTCTAGTCAGGGTAACCGGTATATTTATTGGTCACGCCCCAGCTGTGGTAGCTATCCACCGCCTTTATATAAGACGCTCCTACCCGATTGACCCCCAAGGCCGGGTACCTTGCCCATCATGGCCGATACTATATCGCATCATCGTTGCTCACCCCCAATAACGTTAACTTAACAAGACACATATGATGCATGAACACAAACCAAGCAAGTGTCTAACAACAACAACAACAAAAACTCACCAACCATCTCATCAAGCGGCCGGCTATAACAACGATAACAAGGTACTACTCGTCAGTAAACTGACAAATTTCCCACCTTGGAACAAGTCCAAGTTATCAACCTACCTCACCACACTAAGTCTAGGCTAACTTAACTAAATTTCCAACTCTTAACTCAAGTGTTTCAACTTACTTATTTGACCGGACGTACCGTACTACTCCCCTAAAATTATAGGACACTATCCAAGAGAGTTTGGGTCAATACTTATTATATCCTGAATTTAAAAAATTCAATTAGTGAGACTTTGCTAAAATAATTCTAGACTTAGTCATCTTTCTGCATAATTTTTCTCAGATAACTATTACTCTAAGTTGTCAACTAATTTGAAATACTCATAACACCAAATCTTGCTTCTAAAGCATTTAAACCATCGACATCACAATATGACCATCATATCCTAGTCCTAAGACTTGCTTGTACCATAACTTAAACGCTAAAAATATCATTATACCTTAGTTAACTCCTAACAATTACACCCATCATCCATACTTTATCCTTTCACATAACCATGATATACCACCTAGAGAATCTAAGTGTAACAAACCACACTCTATGATAATCTAGCTCTCACTCAACACAACAAATCCAGAACATCAAATAGCAACAAGCAATCTCATTTAAACACATTTACATACATTTATCAATAACAAGCCAAGACAACCAAATCATCATATGATCCATACATGACATTTCATCGTCACACATCAATTCAAACAACACCTTATAAGACAATTTCAATTAACATTAACATCATGACATAATTTAATATCAAATTTTCCCATCACAATGGCAATGGTACTTATTTTGCACAACCGCGCCAAGTCTAGGGACCATGGGACGTCCCTATTGCCTAATTATATCCATAAACCCACTAATCTTGTATCCATCTACCCCGTTACCTCAATAAAAAGTTTGAAATATTCCAAGGCGAAGAAAATTGCCTATAACGACAATTTGAGCACCAACCGAGCACAGGATAAAATTCACGGAAGAGCGAAACGCGGCTAAAAAAATAATAATTAGTATAATATATTTTTTTAGAATTTTTAAGGCTGAAACGAAATTAAAAGGAAGCAAAAAGAGTGACTGGAGAACGCCATACCGAGACAAAGGAGTTACAAGGGGCCCGGCGTCAACTTCACCGAATCGAGCAAAGGAGTAGTGATTCTTGAAGGTTTCGACGCGAGGTGTAACACCTGAGGACGAGATCGACATCGTATTAGGACGACGTATCGAGACCTCGACCAAGACCTTGTGTCGAGATCCCGTGCCAAGATCATTTACCGAGGTCAGTTGCCGAGATGAGGAGACTGCGTGCACTAGCTGCTGAGCTGAGGAGGTCGCGTGTCGAGTTGATGAAGTCGCGTACCGAGCTGATGAAGTCATTTGCCGAGCTGAGGAGGCCGCGTTCACGAACTCGTGTTAGAACCTTGTGCGCTTGCACGAGCACCCTTGTCGACATCGTGTCGAGATGATAACTCGTATTCTTTCGAACGTTATTCAGCGCTATTATTATATTGTTTGTAATAATTATTTTGTCGGCTTGCCGTTCTCGTCGTGTGTCTAGACCGTTGACCGACAGAGTAGAGAGTAATTATGAGGGAGGAACGATTAGACGGGTAGAATGATTGATGGGATTGGCATCTTATAGCTGGAGTTACGATTATACCCTTCTCTCACCAGCTGTATTCACGATCAGTTTTCCCTCAAACACTCATTCTTTCTCTTTTCTTCTTTCTTCTTCCTTCCTTCTGCTCTGAGTTTCGTTGTTTTTCTCCAAAAACTTCCATCGACGAAACCTTGAGTTCCATCGAGATTCTGCACAAGCTTTCTTCATCAACCTTGTTCCTCATCATCTTCTCGACATATCTCGCCTGCTCGACCATCACCATTGAGGTATGAAGAACAGATTTTTCTTTTCCTCTGTGCTACTGTTTAGCGCTACTTTTCCTTCCATTTTTAGCCAGTTTTATGCTTCCAAATCATGTCAAACTGATGGGTTTTCTTCTTCACGATATTACCTATCTTTCTAACCGATTAATTGGGCTTGTAAAACAAATTTTCTTCCTCTGTTTTTCTGCAATCGGCAGTGCCCAGAAACTCTTCATTTTTGGTTTGTTTCGATTTCTTGTTTTCGTTTGTTGCTTCTGGTTGTTGTTGTTGTCGATCTATCTGTTGAAGCATCAGATAACCTTTTTCATGAACTTTTGATCGAAATCCCTAACTTTGTGTTGGAGGAAAAATATATTCAAGTTCTTGAGTTTTTATATTTTCTGGGTTGTGGTTAAGTTTGGGATGAGAGCTAAGTGTATTAGAACCCATAGATCGAACTGAGTTGTGTTTGTTTTAGGAAGTCTGATTCCCGAGATCGAGTGATTTCCGAATCAAGGTGTACGGGAGAGCGAATCCAAGGACGGGGAGGCAGCGGAATCCAGATCGAGAACTGTACGTGTCGAGGTCGACTGAGAAGCGTACGTGTCGAGGTCGATTGAGGACGGTACGTGTAGAAGTCGTTGTCGAGCTCGTTGAAGACAGCTGTATCGAGGTCGTTGTCGAGCAGCATTAACTTGGAGTTCGGTAAGGGCAGCTCCTAGATATCTCTAAGGCTTTATTTTATAAGTCCTTATGTAAGGGCGCTTCACATTAATACTTTCATAGTATGCTAGCGTAAGGGCACTTCATATTCTACGTGGTTATGTTATTGTGTATGGATTTCCTGATTTGTGCCGAGCTTAAAATGTTGTGATATGATTGAGTTTTTGCATGTATTTAATATGTGATTGAATATATGTCGTGAATTGTGTATTGCATGTTGAATTGCGTTTCTTCATGTCGAGCTTGCTCTTTTTATTTGACATGCGGTTGAATATCTTGTGTTTAACTCTTTGAATATCGTATGCGGCGAATTGTTCATCGAGTGAGCGAGCTAGGTGAGTCGTATGACGTTTTTGAGCCGTGACCCGGATAACTGAGGGTGCTAGGTCCCCTTTGTTTACGGAGATTGACTAGACGTCGCCACGCTATGGGACCCGAGTTGATCCTAGGGAGAGCGAGGATCCCAAGGCTTTACTGGACTTTCCGACATACGGTACGGCGTGTGCATTCCGGAAAAATTGTCGAGTCGAGAGAAAATGGATTTGCGAGTTGTGTCGAGTTAGAGTGAGATGGTCGAGTCACGTCGGTGAATGTTATACTTTACTGTTTGCTTATATCTTTTATGTCGAGCTTATCTTGAATTGTCGAGAAGTTGACCCTTTCCCGTGGTGCCTTCAATCCATGACGGTTACCCAGGCGATGTCGAGGGCGCAGGGAACTTCGGCGATAGATGATGCCGAGGAGGAGCTCGGCGAGGACCCGAGTGACGACCTCTATCCGTCGTGATTGATTATGTTCTTTGGATGATGTTTTTTTTTATGGTCAGTACATTGTTTTTCTTTTGGAGTAGTATGTCGTGACCAGTTTGGGCGGTGTTGTTTTGTTGCTCTGAGGTAGACTGGTGGTCTTACTTTTGGAGCAGCCCTGCGTGGAGTCTGCCGGAAGTACCCCCAGGGTATGATTGCTCTTTTGAAGTCGTCATACCTTAGATGTATTTTCTTTATACATTTGCTACTCTGTATTTTGTATACATTATTATTTCGAGTGATATATATATGTATGTTATGCATGTATGTTTTATTAGAATTTAAGTCTTGTGTCTTAGTTGCACCATGTTTCGAAAAGCTGTAATTACTCTGATGTGCACGAGTTGGTTTTATATAAAAAAAATATATCGTATTTTTAAAAGGCACAAGAGTTTCGTTTTAAAACACATCTCATATAGGTTTTTGTTGAGCTTGGTGTGTTGAGCTCGGTAACTCGAGCTCGGTATATTGAGCTCGGTAGCGGTCCGGAAACGGGTCGTTACACGAGGAATCCGAAAATGGCGTCCGTTTTTCGAACCGAAAACTGTGGTGGCCGGAAAAGGGAATTACAGCTCGCCCAACAACGAAATACGCGACGAACAGAGTCACGGTTGAATGAACAGAGGCCGGAAACGTGTTCTATGGTTGATTTCGAGTTGGGTGGTAAGTTTTGGGATTTTTTCTTGGTCTAGGATGAGAGAACAAGAACAGAGAAATTTAAAGTGAGGGTTTTTGAGTACTGCGCTGCGGCCGATTTGCTTTCAGAAGGAGATGATGAACAGTGATGTGAAATATAAAAAGGACGCGGGTACTGGGCCAAACGTGGGCCTTTTCTTTCCATCTTGTTTTTTTTTTTTAAAAGAGAAGAAGCAACGTGCTGCCTATGCATATACATATATAATTATATCTTTCTTTTTTTTTTTTTGAAACAATTTCACTAATAAAAATTATTTCCATATAACTCTAAAAATGGACTATTATTCAGAATTATCTATAATAAATTCAAGGCTAATATTTAATAAGAATAAAATAAAATAATATCAATTAAAATATACTAATTATTAAGGTAAACACATACAAGTTGTCACAAAATTACCACATAAGCACATAATTTATAGATCCTAAGAACTTAAATTTGAGGGTGTTACAATTCTCACTTAACAATAGTACTAAGAATAATAATAAAATATCATTCCAATACTCCTTAAATTTAAATAATTATTAACAAGATAATATTAATATTTCAAACTAATGTTTTACAAAAATAAAGATAATAATAAAACAATAAAGCATTACTAAAAGTACTAATTTCCAAAGTAACTTACATAAAAATTATCACAAAAATTATTAATATATTCAGGCATATATACATATGTATTAATACGAAAATTGGGGTGTTACAATTCCACCCCCCTTAAAAAAAATCCGTCCTCGGAATTTCTCTGGGTGCTATTAAACGATACGGTTCATGTCTCTGAAACATCATGCAACCTTCTTCACTATTGCTATATATATTCCACACAATTCTTTCTTAAGATGGTCAACTAAGATCACTAGTTGGAGAACTTAGTCCTTCTAAAGGTCTAGAATTTTAAAAGTTCTAACTTAAATGTCTGGTGTACTAACCAATCATGCTCAAGTGACTTTCATGGCTCTTTCTAGGATTAACTCTTTAAACTAAGGAATACTAAAACATTACTATCTTAAGGCTTCAAAACTGCAACAACCACAACGAATCAACAAGGCTAACATCTAAATCCTCAAGAACCACTTCATAATTAAAGCTATAATATATATACACACACATTTAGCAACATATCATAAACAACAATTCAACAATCAATATTCACTTAAACATAATATACAAAAGTTAACGACCAAAGTACGACAGACTAAAGCATCAATTTAGAAAGAGAAAATAACATTTTTTTATAAATATTAATACTAATAGAAAAAATGAAACACAAACAAAACAATTTCCCTTATCAAAGGCATTTGATATTGCAGCCAAGATTAATCACGAGCTAAATACATAAGCTGATTAAAAGGCATCAGACATTTAAACTAGAAATCAATAATTTAGTAATGCAACACAGTCATATAATTATCTAACAAAGTTCAGAAACTTACCTCGGTTCACGCATGTAACATTTTCAAAGCAAACTAAGCAACAAATATAACGTAGCGCTTTCACATTTCAATATAAATATTCAGTATAACCTGAAGTCCCCTTGAGAAATAACACGTTTGTATATTATATTTAATAGAGAGTCAAATGAAGCATACAATATAGAAAGATCAATTAACCGCATGTCAAATGGATGTAACAAAATAATTTTAATTTTTTTTTAATATCATATCGAAAATAATTCAGCAATCAAGACTTAGTTAAGCATAATGCACACACAAAAATTATTGGCTAAAGTATGTTAGACTAAAACGTTAAAATAAAATGAATAAACAATTATTCATCATTTTTAATCCATTTATTCCATAAAAAAAATAGAAACTTATTTATCCTAAAAGAAATAACATGTTTGCATGCAATATTTCATAGTCATTAAAATTAAGAACACAATATAGCAAAAGTAATTTATCGCAAATTAAGGCATGACTAACTACAAGTATTTATCTTAAGGTACCCTACTAAGTTCACTAAGCAGAAACTTGCTTCATGCAAAACCTTTATTATTTCTATTGCTCAACTTACTCGCGGAAACATTCTTTAGGATGCTACCCAATGATAGACTCGGTTTCTGTTAGAACATCTAAAATCGGTTTTGTGGTCTTATCAGAAGGCAAAACAATATATTTCCCAAAGATTAACTAATGTCCCCCATTACGTTCTACTTCTATCCTCGCTCTAAGCTTGTCTCTACGCCTAGGAAAAATTACTTTCCACCTTTAGAATCTACGGTTTCAAAGCCTTATGCCTATCCGAAGCCCTTAAGAATTTAACTGCAATGTAGATAATCTATGCCCATAACTAATTCTAGTAGCTAAGGTAATTCAAAAACTAATACTATCCACCAAACTGATTATCATTGCTTTTCTCACCGGCGGTAAGTGATTGGGCTGCAGTCCCTCCTACTCGTTCAGCCAAGTAATCCAAGCAATAATAACCATGTGCAATAATCACCTATTCTTCCATAAGGTTCTCTGATAGGGGCTTAAGCGTAAAGATGTCGACGCCACATGATTACCCTCAAGCTCTACAAAAGATCCTTCCTATAGCATAGCCACGATTCCGCTGCGCTACTCTGATAACATATTTCCCAGCTAACAATGTTGTAAATCTAAAATAAGGTCAGCTTATCCTCTCTAGTTAAGCTACTAGCCCATTGTACTTACTAGAATTCCTTTAAGGTAATGGATAAAAGTCTTGCACCTTAAGTGCAATTAACCTGCATCTCTCAGTTCTGGGTTGATCCTTCTCAATTCACTAAGCGTAATTTTAAACAAGATACTAAGAAATTAACAACTTAGGAAATTGCTAACCCAAGATTCATAGCTAATGGTTCATGTACCTACTATCTTAGCTCTACCTATCATATACTCCTGTGAACTTAGCCCACTGAGAATTGTTCGTGTACTAGAACAAACAAAATTAAACAAGTAATGCATGTAACTCAACTCAGAGTTCACGCACTGAAACACAATAGACCACACACAAAGCCTAGTTAGAACCGAACTGCTCTGATACCACTAAATGTGACACCCTCTACCCCGCATGTTATCGTTACGAAAATAAATTAAGAAAAAATGTAACTGCTGAAAAATACAGTCAAATAAAATTTTCATAAATAAAGGTAGAGTCGTCACACTCTCATAAACTTGCGGAAATAATCAATTAACGGTTACGAATAAAATTCACATGATACAAACACCCCGATGTCACAACGTCTCAGAGCTGACCCTAAACATATACTTCGAAAATAACAACATCGATAATAACCAAAACATCGAAAATCCTAATCTACGATGACCGCGCCCATAGATCACTCCTCAGCCACGTCGTCATCGTCACCTGCAGTCTCATCGTCTAAACACACACAATGGTGTATGAGTAGCCACAGCAAAAAGGGGTTAGACATCATATACAATCATAGCACAAAACGGCAAAGGACATAGCTTAAGCAATGCGCATACAACACGTTAACTTAATCAACACATAACATGAATGCTTGACTCAACGAGTACTTATGCAATCCTAGACAACGTCTACTTCACCGAACATGTAGATCCAAACCAACTCAGATGAGCGAGTGAGAAAACATCATCACTCTTGAGTACGAACAGTGTCTAGTCAGGGTAACCGTATATTTATTGGTCACGCCCGGTGTGGTAGCTATCCACCGCCTTTATATAAGACGCTCCTACCCGATTGACCCCCAAGGCCGGGTACCTTGCCCATCATGGCCGATACTATATCGCATCATCGTTGCTCACCCCCAATAACGTTAACTTAACAAGACACATATGATGCATGAACACAAACCAAGCAAGTGTCTAACAACAACAACAACAACAACAACTCACCAACCATCTCATCAAGCGGCCGGCTATAACAACGATAACAAGGTACTACTCGTCAGTAAACTGACAAATTTCCCACCTTGGAACAAGTCCAAGTTATCAACCTACCTCACCACACTAAGTCTAGGCTAACTTAACTAAATTTCCAACTCTTAACTCAAGTGTTTCAACTTACTTATTTGACCGGACGTACCGTACTACTCCCCTAAAATTATAGGACACTATCCTAGAGAGTTTGGGTCAATACTTATTATATCCTGAATTTAAAAAATTCAATTAGTGAGACTTTGCTAAAATAATTCTAGACTTAGTCATCTTTCTGCATAATTTTTCTGTATAACTATTACTCTAAGTTGTCAACTAGGCTGAAATACTCATAACACCAAATCTTGCTTCTAAAGCATTTAAACCATCGACATCACAATATGACCATCATATCCTAGTCCTAAGACTTGCTTGTACCATAACTTAAACGATAAAAATATCATTATACCTTAGTTAACTCCTAACAATTACACCCATCATCCATACTTTATCCTTTCACATAACCATGATATACCACCTAGAGAATCTAAGTGTAACAAACCACACTCTATGATAATCTAGCTCTCACTCAACACAACAAATCCAGAACATCAAATAGCAACAAGCAATCTCATTTAAACACATTTACATACATTTATCAATAACAAGCCAAGACAACCAAATCATCATATGATCCATACATGACATTTCATCGTCACACATCAATTCAAACAACACCTTATAAGACAATTTCAATTAACATTAACATCATGACATAATTTAATATCAAATTTTCCCATCACAATGGCAATGGTACTTATTTTGCACAACCGCGCCAAGTCTAGGGACCATGGGACGTCCCTATTGCCTAATTATATCCATAAACCCACTAATCTTGTATCCATCTACCGCCTTACCTCAATAAAAAGTTTGAAGTATTCCAAGGCGAAGAAAATTGCCTACAACGACAATTTGAGCACCAACCGAGCACAGGATAAAATTCACGGAAGAGCGAAACGCGGCTGAAAAAAATAATAATTAGTATAATATATTTTTTTAGAATTTTAAGGCTGAAACGAAATTAAAAGGAAGCAAAAAGAGTGACCAGAGAACGCCATACCGAGACAAAGGAGTTACAAGGGGCCCGGCGTCAACTTCACCGAATCGAGCAAAGGAGTAGTGATTCTTGAAGGTTTCGACGGGAGGAATCCGAAAATGGCGTCCGTTTTTCGAACCGAAAACTGTGGTGGCCGAAAAAAGGGAATTACAGCTCGCCCAACAACGAAATACGCGACGAACAGAGTCACGGTTGAATGAACAGAGGCCGGAAACGTGTTCTATGGTTGATTTCGAGTTGGGTGGTAAGTTTTGGGATTTTTTCTTGGTCTAGGATGAGAGAACAAGAACAGAGAAATTTAAAGTGAGGGTTTTTGAGTACTGCGCTGCGGCCGATTTGCTTTCTGAAGGAGATGATGAACAGTGATGTGAAATATAAAAAGGACGCGGGTACTGGGCCAAACGTGGGCCTTTTCTTTCCATCTTGTTTTTTTTTTTTTTAAAAGAGAAGAAGCAACGTGCTGCCTATGCATATACATATATAATTATATCTTTCTTTTTTTTTTTTTTGAAACAATTTCACTAATAAAAATTATTTCCATATAACTCTAAAAATGGACTATTATTCAGAATTATCTATAATAAATTCAAGGCTAATATTTAATAAGAATAAAATAAAATAATATCAATTAAAATATACTAATTATTAAGGTAAACACATACAAGTTGTCACAAAATTACCACATAAGCACATAATTTATAGATCCTAAGAACTTAAATTTGAGGGTGTTACAATTCTCACTTAACAATAGTACTAAGAATAATAATAAAATATCATTCCAATACTCCTTAAATTTAAATAATTATTAACAAGATAATATTAATATTTCAAACTAATGTTTTACAAAAATAAAGATAATAATAAAACAATAAAGCATTACTAAAAGTACTAATTTCCAAAGTAACTTACATAAAAATTATCACAAAAATTATTAATATATTCAGGCATATATACATATGTATTAATACGAAAATTGGGGTGTTACAGGTGGTCACTTCCATCTTCTTCCATTGGCTTCTTTCATCTTCATTCTTCAACCTTGCTTACTTCTAGCTTCATCATCTACTTGATTACCTCTTCCCAACCCTGTAAGTGTGAAGAAAATCTACTCTTTCCTTCCCCCTTTTTCACCCCAAAACTGTGGCCTTCATCTAGGGTGTAGGATGTGATTTTCTTATTTCAATTCTTGTGTTATGCTTTATATATTTCTTGATCATGATCATGGAAGAAATGAACACATCATCCCCAATTTTTTTGAACCCTAGGGCGCATGACCCAGGGGAAAGGGGTTGTGTGATTTTTCTTGTGAATCACCAAATTGATTGAGGGTTATTGTTTCTTAGTAATAGTTATTGTTGTTGTAATTGTTAATTTTTGTTTAAATCAAAAGATTGATAGATTTTTTGAGAAACCCTTATTCTTGAAAGGCATGAATTGGGATTTGGATTTGATTAATGTTTATGTTTTGGAAGTATTTGTTGTTTTGTGAAAGAAAATAAATGATTTAATGGCGTTGTCTTGATTTAGTAAAAGTTTGCAAAACTTTTTGGGAAAAATGAGGCATGGCTGTGAGCTCCTATGAGCTTGGAAGGGAATATTTTTGTGTTCTTTGGTTTATATTAGTATTATTGAAGTGTATTTAAGTTTTGGAAAGATTTGGAAATGATTTGATTAGTTTGAAAGTTGTTTTGATGATTTAAGGCAATGAAACACTTAAGGCAAATTAGGATTTTGTAATCCTAAGACCTATTAGAGCCTTGAATCAAGTATTGTTACTAGTAGGATTGAATTTTAAAGTCATGGTTTCATGTTTCAAGTTTTAAAGAAAATGTGTTTTGGTTTTAAAATTCTTGTCGTTGTTTCTTTTACTTTAGGAAGTAGTTCTTAGTGAGTGTGTTGATCAATAATAGATGTTAGGGAGGTATAACCTAAGCCTAGGGAATTATTTTGGGTAAGTTAGGATTGTACTAAATTTGCTATGTGGTGTTAGGATTTGAAATATCCGAGTTCGTGCTGCGTAAGGATCAAGACGTGCTTTGACACATAACCTGACAACTTTGGTAAGGGCTACTTCTAGATATAAATAGGAATGGATTCTGGTATACTGAAATGTGCTTTTTGTTCATGTGCTAAATTATTGTGATTCTGAGTTGTTGGACTGATGAATTAATTATGTGGATATATGCTTGATTTATGTGGAAATATATTGTTGGTGTTGTTGGATAATTCAATATTTATTTAATGTTGGATAGTTAAATATTTATTGATTTATGCCTTGTTGAAATATCATATGCATGATATATTCATTTGAGTCGGCGAAATGCATTGGCATGCATGGTGGTATAACTTCGACCTGAATATCCTGGGTGATGGATTGCCCATGGCCAAACAAATTCAAGCAACGTCGTTAACATATTCTTCGGATGGGGTGATCGATTGGGGACATACCATGGCGTACCAACGATTGACCATTTCAATATTCCGGAATCATAAACAGTGGCATGTAGTCGCATTTGCAGGCATTTGCATATTTATTGAATTGCATGTTATGCTGTACTGTGTTATACTTGTTTATTTTAAAAAGTTGACCCTTGCCCATGGTTCCTTCAATTGATGATGGTAACCCAGAGGATGGCGAACGCGATCGAGATTCCGATGATGAGGACGTCGCCAGAGGTGGTGTTTGACTTTCCTGATATGGAGATCCCATCAGCGATGGAGTTTGACCCTATCTCCCACCGAGTTGTATATACGGGGGAGGTAGTAGAGACTTTCCTAGTGGATGGACTGGCGATCAGGCAGAAGACTTCACGACGCCCTATGAGTTTTCCTATCAGTGTTGACCAGATGGTGGACAGCTAGCGACGCACTCAGTAGGACCAAGTGCCACCGACGACTTCTTCTACTTTAGTTGACGGTTGAGAGACGAATTTTCGTTATGTACCAATTCCGGGTGGTGCTATTGTTTGGCAGACCGCTCGTAAGAGCATGGGTATGAGACGTTGGGCATTGGGAGCCTCCACTTCAAGAACAGCTATAGCCACACCTAGTCCTATAGCGGACCCAGAGCCAGTGCCAGAGGCTGAGCCGACTCCTCCTGTACGTGTTTGTCCCCACCTGTGGATTCTCCTCCTGTCTGTCAGGTGTGTGGCGAGGCTGGATGCAGTGGTGCGGGTTGGATCGACAATGTATTAGTGGATGAGGTTAAATCGGAGGGAGTTTTCGTTACCGTGCCGTTTTGTCGATTTGACTGGAGATGACGTGGACGACTCGATGGAGGATGTTAAGGAGGACCCGTCTGAGGATGTGGATAGTGACGTGTAGAGTTGGTTGTTGGTGATACAAGTCAGTGGTGTATATAGTTTTGGTTGGTGACCAGTCAGTCTGTTGATAGTCTTTTGTGGTAGGTGTTTGGGTAGATCTGGAGATATACTTTTGGAGTAGCCCCCTGCGTGGATAACTGCCGAGAGTACCCCAGGTGTATGATCGCTTTTGTCAGGGCCTTCATACTTTAGGTATATTCTCATTGTGGATATTTATTTACGTTGTATTTCGTACATGCTAGTTATGCTTATCTTTTGGAAAATTTATATATGTTTATATTTCAGTGGCAGTTGTCTCTTGCATGGTAGAATTGCATCATGTTTCTAAAACGCTGTGAATACTTTGATTGTGTTTTGCGAAAGACACTTAATTTAAATAAAAATAAAAATAAAAACTTTACCGCATTTTCCAAAGGACAATAGAGTATTATTTCGAAAATTTCGTTGCATTTAGAGTTAAGTTCTAGTTTAGTAGTGCTCCAGAAATGGGTGTTACAAACTTCAGGCTCTAACTCCTTTGATATGCTTGTACCTGAAAACAACGCCCCAAATATGTGAGTTTATAAAACTCAGTAACATAGAATTGAAACTTTCAACATTACCGGTGTTTTCAGTCATACGTGGTGTGCTACGTATAGAAAACTCCTCTCCTCAAATCATACTATTATGTTAAACATAATTGAGGCATTTAAGATAGAACACTCTTTCCATACAAACATAAACATATTTGCAAGATCATTAAGCATAAGAACATATAGTTCATCTCCTCATAACTTGCTACATCCAAGAAAATGAATGAGACATAAATGCAATGCAACTTAAATAAGAACATAAAGTTCTTCTTTATTTTGTGCTTAGCTCATCTTAGGTATTCCCTTGATGGTTAACTTGTTTTTTAACCGGGAATCTATGTTACTGGATTTTGTCATAGCTTTGTTCCCTAGACCCCAATCACCATAACTTAAGATATGGTGGTTAGACGTTATTAACCCCCAAGTGCGTCCCACGAAGCTAACAATACCGTTCTCTCCTCTTATGAGGAATCTTGCTTGTCTTTTAAGTGTCTTAATTTTAACATATGCATCATCAATGCATACACATAATGAAATGAATATGCAATTCAATCATTCACAAGCAACATTTGTAATATACTTGTACTGTGGCATAAAGTATGCAAATACAATTTCCATTCCTATGCAACATCATTCTTTTATGTCATTCAAAACATTTTTGTTAGGTTGAATAAGGGATTGATTGGAAATGTGGAAGCTTGAGAATCTTTAATTAATACTACTCTTTATTAGGTTCAAAGGATGTAAAAATTGTGGTTATGAAAATCCTAGAACATAACTTTTATGAGATTTTAAGAACTGGTTTCAGATAACTCAAAATTCTGCAGAAAACAAAGTGTGAATTAATTCACAGTGTTGTGAATCGATTCACACATTCCCAATTCAATTCACAGAACCAAATTGAGGCTTGTGAGCCTTTTGTGAATCGATACATAGCCCTGTAAATCGATTCATGCAGAGAACAATGCAGAAAACATACTTTTAATAACTCAACAACATTTCCAACACCAACAACAACCCAATTAACTCCCCCTAATCACTTCCAACCACTTCCAATCAATCACAACCCATACTACTTTTAAAAATCAACTCATTTCACAACATTCATGAATCCAAATGAAAACACATAAGGAAACCATTACTCAAGAATTTGAAAGAAACACTAATAGGCAACTTCAAATCCCTAACTCCAATTTTATCAAAAAGCAGAATCCATAACTCAAATCACAACAAGCATGAATTATTTAGGAAAATGACCTCATTGTCATTCCTATCTGGGGACTTATGGATTCCCCCAACTTGAGATTGAAGAACTTGTATAATCGTTAACACTTAATTCCGATTGGAGCTCTGTGGAGTTCACAATGGACAAACATCACACAAATGTTTGTGGGGGTTGGGGGCAGCCATCCAACCCTTAACCAATCCCACTAAAATATCTCAACTTCTACTCATTAGATATTAAAAGTCCGGAATTAAATCTATTAACCCTAGCACACCCTAAGAGAGGTTTTAAATTAGGGATTTCTATGTTACCTTTGCTCCCAAATGCCTTGGGATGAAAACCCCAAAATTCTAGGGTTTCACCTCCATTGGAGCTTGAATCAAAGCTTCCTCTTCAATCAATCTTCCCTATTTGAGTCTTGGTTCATCTTCTTCTTCTTCCATACTCATCTTCCTCTCTTCATTTAGAGATCTCACTCTCTATCTCTCTCGCTGTCTCTCTTTCCTTCTCGGTCTCTCCTCCTCTCGTTCTCGTCTTCATTTTCTTCCTTTTGGCGCGCCACCGTGCCGGTGTGCCTCCAAGGCTGCCGCGCCGCTCCCTGCTTCCTTCTTTCTCCACCATCGCGCTCCCTCTTCTCTTCTTCTTTCCTTTCTTCTTTCTTTTCTCTTTTCCCTTTCTTTTTTTCTGTTTCTGCTTCTTTTCTTTTTGGGTCACGAAGACTGCACCCCCCTTTTTTATTCTTTTCTCTCTTTTTCTTTTTTTATACAAACTACTTCTTACACCTCCCTTTTTTTACACAATACACCCCCTTCCTTTCTAATCCTCACTACTACAAGCGATAAAGGTTGGGTCTATTCCTTTAGGTCTTCTAAACTTAACCCCTTATCTACTAGATTAAAAAATATTAATCTAGCTTAATCCTCGGGAAAAAATACTATTTTACCCCTTAGGCTTAACTGTGGGTCAATTTATTAGATTAAACTATTCTTCTAGGCCATTAACCCCTTAATTCATTTGGAATTAAATCTCCTTTTTACTTAGGGTCTCTAATTACTAAGCTTAGGGAAAGTTGGGGTGTTAATTTACTCCCCACCTTTTTGGAATTTTATCCCCAAAATTTTCCTTACCTTCCTACCTTATCCTTCAGTAGGATTGTAAGCTTTCGCTGTGAACTCCGATCCGACGCCTTTCAAATAGGTAAACTCATTTCCTTAATTTAGGTCTATCTCGGGTTACTTCTATTCTTGCTGAGGATAGTAAGCTTATTCCTAACTACAATTAACAAGAATGAAACACATTTAATTTACCACAAAGGTGGAACACCATTGTAACAGACAAGGTTCCTTTGACTAGAGGCCTCCCACTGTCACGTCACTCATAGGACGCCTCTTATTGTAACCCCCTGGGTTGAAATTCCCAAGCTTATTATTCGTAGGACTTACTTCTCCTAAAGGTGTAACACCCTTGTAGGCTTGTCACTTGGAATAAACTGTCACATACATTGAAAAATTTTCATTTAAAACATTCACTCAGGTGTTATAAATGGAATTTTTTTTCCTTAAGTACCTTTTCCCTAAACTTATGGAGTCAGCACTCATCTCTTACCACAATATTCTTAATCTTATTATAGACCTGGTCTAAGCAATTAGAAATTCTAAGGTTAATTAACTCCTACAAGGTATTCGTTGGTTAAACTAATCTGATTCACACTAATCAGTTACAAACTAGGCTTCAACCGAGTGACAAGTCTCATTCGGTTGGAAACACGGTTAGTCAATGGCTAGATGGAATCACATCAAACACTGCTTAACGAATTACTCGCAATAATTAAACAACCTTAGGTCTCCACTGAGTAAACCATGACCATAACACTACACTATTAGTTGGAATTGACCTACTTACTCTCTTCAACTTGATAGATTAATTCCTCTGTTTGGTTCAATTGGAATTAAACCGGGAATCCATGCAGCCATAACTGATTTCCACATGGACCGACATGTCTGTCGCCGGGTTTAATAACCAATGGACCAACTAGCATTAAAAAAATAAATTCCTAATAGTCTTGGGAATAATATATCTCACTTATCTTAAACTACCATAATACTCATCCTAAATCATTGAAAACCCCACAAGGAATTAACCTCTACAAAGGAGCCAATTGTCCGGAGAATTTGGTGATTCCATCAACCGATCACTAACTAGGTCTCATTCCAAGTAAAGTCCTTATTTGGTCAAGACAAAGTATGTGATTGGTTAAGCGAAGTCACTTCATTTACTGGTCAATTGGATCGAGTATAAACATTAATAACTTTGGATTCCCGTTTATTTAGCTTTTCTTAAAACTCTTATAGTTCAAAGACTATAATCTAATCCTCTTCCTTAGGCTAGTTATTCCACTATAGTCATTGTACCTAGAAGACTTAAGGTTTTTCTGCCTTAGTAAAGCTTGATCAACTTTTAGGTTCCTTACTACAACTTAGGCTTTGGAGAGTGTGGCCTTTGTCATCTTACCTCTTATCCTTACCACTAACTACTAAGAACATTATGACTTACTTAGGGCTTATCATAGAATTCCAACCAATCTAGGATCCATTTATAATTGTTTAGGCTAAACAAACTTGGTGAATTAGCAAGCGTTGAAAACCTAATCAATTATAAATGCCCATCCCAAAAGATTAAAACCATTTTACTAAGAACATTTACTCATCAATCCTAATTGTCACTGAACTACGAATCATAATAAAAGAATTGATAATGAGTGCTAGACCACTATAAACTCAAACTCGATATATCCAAATTGACCTTCGCATTTTCCTGCTTCAGAGGTACTACACAACCCAACTTATCAGGCTCATAGGATCTAAGCAAACATGGGAATCCCAACTTCATCATCTTACTAAACATCTCATACATGGGGTATGGCACTGACCATTTCGAGTTAATAACCCCTCTCTTGACTCTCAAATACGGGTAAGGAATATAAAAGTACTCACTCACGAATATTCGCTAGCCAAAATCACACATCATTTCAAAATCCCCTCCGTGGAGAGAAAAATGAAGGAAATCTAAAACATATGTTGGTGTGGGGGTGAGGACAGCAATTCACCCTTTTCCACCCAAAAGGACCTGACATTTCAAGCATCAAAGCATAATAGAAAAATATTCAAACATGCATCTATCAATCACAAGTGTTGAAATCTTACCATACCACGTGAAACTTAACATCACAGAATCAAACATCATAAAGCAAATATTATGACAAAGCTTCACAATTTCATATAAAAGAAATTCCTATGATTGAATTGTGGGTATTTACTGATACAAAAACATTCGTATCTTACTCAAAGGCCCCGGTACCGCCAAGAGCATTCTATAATACCCTTGTTGGTCCGGCAACTACTTTGATCATTTTATCGATCATGCTATGTCTCTTGTAATGAACTTCCAATAGTAGCAGAGTTTAACGTGGCCAACCAAACTCACTGCGGCTAGGTGTACATCCGTTGACTTGGGCAGGCTAGAGTGGCTTCAAATTCACGACCTAAACGACCATTAGACAATCATTACAGAATTCTAAAACTATATGTATAAATATATATATGTATGAGGAAGTCACGCAAAAGGAGAACAGACATAGACTATTCTCTGCTAGTCTTCATTCCCTTCATTCCTTAGACAAATCCTTGAGATGGCCTGCCCCAATAATTCATTAAAGAACTTAGAGAAATCGGAATCACAGACACAACTGACACTTCCTAAACTGGATCACTTCTAGACACACATAACTCACAGTCTGATAAGATCGAACTGCTCGGATACCATAATGTAACGCCCCAACTATAATTAGGGCATTACTTACTAAATTAACAGAAATCTGAATTTAACGTAATAAAATTTTTACTTCACATATTACAATAATAAGTGAATCCTTTTTCTTTTGAAGAACAATACTTAGGCTAAGTAAAATTATTTGGATACGCTATGGCATAGAGGCCTTAAAAACAAAATTAGCAAATACAAAGACTCTTATAGAAATTACATTCACTTTTTAATTAATTACAAAAGACTTGTAGTAAAACCACTCGACCTGAACATAAAGCTTAATGCATTAAGGACGACTCGTGATCCGGTACAAACTCGAAAGGTCTCATCGCGAAGGCAAGAACGAGCATAACTTCATGCTCTAACTCCTCCAATATGCTTGTACCTGAAAACAACGCCCCAAATATGTGAGTTTATAAAACTCAGTAACATAGAATTGAAACTTTAAATATTACAGTTGTTTTCAGCCATACGTGGTGTGCTACGTATGGAAAACTTCTCTCCTCAAATCATACTATTATGTTAAACATAATTGAGGCATTTAAGCTAGAACACTCTTTCCATACCAACATAAACATATTTGCAAGACCATTAAGCATAAGAACATATAGTTCATCTCCTCATAACTTGCTATATCCAAGAAAATGAATGAGACATAAATGCAATGCAACTTAACTAAGAACATATAGTAATTCCTTATTTTGTTCTTAGCACATCTTAGCTATTCCCTTAATGGTTAACTTGATTTTTAACCTGGAATCTATGTTACCGGGTTTTGTCATAGGCTTTGTTCCCTAGACTCCAATCAACATAACTTACAATATGGTGGTTAGACGTCATTAACCCCCCAAGTGGCGTCTCACGTGGCTAACCATACCGTTCTCTCCTTTTATGAGGAATCTTGCTTGTATTTTACATGTCTTAATCTTAACTTATGCATCATCAATGCATACACATAATGAAATGAATATGCAATTCAATTGTTCTCAAGCAACATTTGTAATATACTTGTACTATGGCATAAAGTATGCAAATACAATATCCATTCCTACGCAACATCATTCTTCTATGTCGTTCAAAACATTTTTTTATGTTGAATAGGGGATTGATTGGAAATGTTGAAGCTTGAGAATCTTTAATTAATACGACACTTTATTGGGTTCAAAGGATGTGAAAATTGTGGTTATGAAAATCCTCGAACATAACGTTTATGAGATTTCAAGAACGGGTTTCAAAAAACTCAAAATTATACAGAAAACAGAGTGTGAATCGATTCACAGTGCAGTGAATCGATTCACTAGTTATGCAGAATTTGATTCACAGTTCTATGAATTGATTCACACATTCCCAATTCGATTCACAGAACCAGATTGAGGCTTAGGAGCCTTTTGTGAATCGATTCATAGCCCTGTAAATCGATTCATGCGGAGAACAATGCAGAAAAACATACTTTTGATAACTCAACAACATTTCCAACACCAACAACAACCCAATTAACTCCCACTAATCACTACCAACCACTTCCAATCAAACATTACTCTGGCTACTTTTAAAAATCAACACATTTCACAACTTTCATGAATCCAAATGAAAACACATAAGGAAATCATTACTCATGAATTTGGAAGAAACACTAACAAGAAACTTCAAATCCCTAACTCCAATTTTATCAACAATCAGAATCCATAACTCAAATCACAACAAGCATGCATTATTTAGGAAAATAACCTCATTGTCATTCCTATATGGGGACTTATGGTTTCCCCTAACTTGAGATTGAAGAACTCACATAATAGTTAACACTTCATTCCAATTGGAGCTCTGTGGAGTTCACAATGGACAAATATCACACAAATGTTTGTGGGGGTTGGGGGCAGCCATCCAACCCTTAACCAAACCCACTCAGATATCTCAACTTCTACTCATTAGATATTAAAATTCAGGAATTAAAACTATTAACCCTAGCACCCTAAGAGAGGTTTTAAATTAGGGATTTCTATGTTACCTTTGCTCCCAAATGCTTTGGGATGAAAACCCCCAAATTCTAGGGTTTCACCTCCATTGGAGCTTGAATCAAAGCTTCCTACTCAATCAATCTTTCCCATTTGAGTCTTGTTTCATCTTCTTCTTGTTCTATACTCATCTTTCGCTCTTTATTTTGAGATCTCACTCTCTATCTCTCTCATTGTTTCTCTTTCCCTCTCTGTCTCTCGTCCTCTCGTTCTTGTTTTCCCCTTCTTCCTTTCGGTGCGCCATCGCGCCGGTGTGCCTCCAGGGCTGCCGTGTCGCTCCCTGCTTCCTTCCTTCTCCACCATCACGCTCCCTCTTATCTCCTTCTTCTTTCCTTTCTTCTTTCTTTTCTCTTTTCCCTTTCTTTTTTTTTTGTTTCTGCTTCTTTTCTTTTTTGGTCACGAAGACAGCACCCCCTTTTTAATTCTTTTCTCTCTTTTTCTTTTTTTTATATAAACTACTTCCTGCAGCTCCCTTTTTTTTTACACAATACCCCCTTCCTTACTATACCTCACTATTACAAGTGATAAAGGTTGGGTCTGTTCCTTTTGGTCTTCTAAACTTAACCCCTTATATACTAAATTAAATAATATTAATCTAGCTTAATCCTTGAGAAAAATTACTATTTTACCCCTTAGGCTTAACTGTGGTTAATTTATTAGATTAAACTGTTCTTCTGGGCCACTAACCCCTTAATTCTTTAGGAATTAAATCTTTTTTTTTACTTAGGGTCTCTAATTAGTAAGCTTAGAGAAAGTCGGGGTGTAACATATTATTTATCACAGGTTGGGTTCCAACGACCCAAAACTAAAGAGTATTTTCAGGTATAGTAGTACATAGGAGTAACACCTGAACTAAGAATGGGATCCACCAAGTTGAGAGTTGAAGACTCGTCGATTCGCATTAGTTAATTAAAAGATATCTCGGACACTCCGATGGTGAGCAAATCGTACCAAAGAATTGGATTGATACATACTAACCATTGCGCATCAGTACTCATAGTGCTTGAAAGTCTTATGTTGAATTTCAAGGCGAGTAATCGTTTTCATCCAAAAACCCGGAGGTGCGCTGGTTACCAGAGGTTGTGAGTGGCAATACGGTTTAATGCGTCTGCAATTATATTGTAATTCCATCGATGTGGGATTTGTTTGGACCCGAAAAGAAAGTTCCAATGTCTGGTTGCTTTCCATGTTTAAGGCTGCAATTGTGTTCACCAATTTGTTCATACGCACTGGCATGCATAGCTAACCATATTGATGATATGTGATGATTGGATTGTTGATCTGTGAATTGATTTGTTTGTTCACATGCAAATTCTTGATATACCATGATGATGCATGTGGTCTATTAAGCTATGTATACATATAAGGCATGTTGTTGTATTATGTATATATCTTGTTTGCATGCGACTAGCCTGTGATGAACTCGTGCACAAGGAATTTACCCTTGCATTTACTTTGTTTCATGATTATGTTTCGGACTTGTTACTTAGATAATGCTGATCCCGATGAGGTTCGTGGGGTGCACGACCTATGAGTTCCCTCAAGGAAAAATACCTGCGGCATGGGCCGTTGATCCAATCTGGACGCCTGTCTCACTCCAGTATGGTGATCGAGACCGATGACAACGGGGAATTCTCTACTGTGTCTGTTTCAGTAGTAAGAGGGTCCAGTTGTACGTTCCACCTATTTTCCTGCTACACCTCCTACGACTCCACTTGCTTAGACTTCTCTATTTGTGGATCTTTCTCTTGGTGTAACACCCTAATTTTTGACGTTTGGTTAGTCGTTAATTGTCTGTTTTCTGTCATATTAATGTGTCTTTTCTATTGATAATTCCACTAATTGAAATAAACCTAGATGATAAGAAAAATTGGAATTAGTAATCATTACTAATTTACAGTTTAAATTACGACGTAGAATTCTGTCGAAATCCGTCGTAATGATACTATCTGATGAGTTTTTTAACTAAAACTAACCCAAACCTGATCCGAATTTCACCAAATTTGAGAATTAAACTTTTCTGATATTTACGATTTATTGGATTTTTTTTTAGAAATTTTGGGCGACAAAAAATATTTAGGGTATTTTCTATGCCTAAAAACTGTGTAATTGTGAAGTTTTGGATCGTATTTTGGGAAAACGAGATTCAGGGAGCATTTGTAAGGTCATGAAGGACATTTCTACTGAATAATAAATTTTAGTTGTGGATTGATAAAATAGAATGATTTTTAAAGCGATAGGTGTAAAAACCTAATGTTCGTAAAACGCGCGCCGGATCAAGCGTTAAAACGTCGTGGCGAAATCCCTTCACTTGGTGGGCAAGTTTTCAGCCCAAGTGGACAATTGGGGGACAAGCCATGTGGTTGGGGCCCACCATTGGCAAATGGAAGCATTTGATTGGCTAGTATGTAAATGGTAGGTAGTTATGGAAATTAGTTTCTAATTAAATGGTTAAGACATAACTAAATGAACCAAATTTTTTCCCTTCCACTCCTCTTCCTAAGCCGTGACACCCTCTTCATTTGGACATCATCTTCTTCATTCCTCCATTGTTAGTAAGAGTAAGAAAACAATTTTTGAGATAGAACGTTGTTTTGGTGCAAAAACTAGAGATTTTGGAGCTTCAATCTTCTTCCTTTCCTCTCCACTCTTGTAACATCCCGATTCTGGAGCGCTACTAAACTAGATATTACTGTCGGCATTTCAAATACTTTCAAAAATGGAACACGCTACTGCATGGTTTTCAAAAATGTGAGTCTAATTTTTTTTTCTTTTCAGCTTCTTTTAAGAAATTGGCAATCAAAGTGTTGTAACATTTTCGAAGGCAGTGAATAAATCAAATACCATGTCCAATTCACAAAACCATACAAGGAATTTATTTAAAACATACACATACGACATGTCAAGTCTTTAAACATAATACATTTATTACAACATTGCAATTAAAGCATCTGACACCCTATAGCTGGTCGGAGCACTACAACGCTTACTAGTCCTCTAGTAAGTTGCAACAGAAACACAAGTAGGAAGTCAGACCGCCTATCCTCAGCTACGCTTCTCTGCAGTCCCGAACACTCCGCTTCCTTCATCATCTGGGTTACATTCATTAAATTGAAAGAACCACTGGCAAGGTCAACTTCTTACAATAGAACAAGTAGCACAGAACAGCAAATACAACAGCCATTTATATTATATAGACACAATATAATATAAAGCCACAAATCTCAAATGTATATAACAACCATATCAATAGCAACAGAACAATCAATAAGGATGCACCTAAGATCCTATTGATGCAACTATATGCCAGTGCAGTTTTAATTCCGGAATCCATACGCCAGAGGTTCGTGGGGTGCACAACCTATGGGTTCCCTTAAGGGAAGATTCCCGCCGCATGGATCATTGATCCCATCACTGAACGCCTTTCTCACTCCAGTATGGTGATCGAGACCGATGACGATAGGGAATTCACTGCTGTCTGTTTCAGTAGTAAGAGGGTCCAGTTATACGTTCCGCCTAGTTTTCTTGCTACACCTCCTACGACTGCACCTACTGAGACTTCTCCATTTGTGGATCTTTCTCTTGGTTTAACACCCAAATTTTCTACATTTAGTTAGTCGTTAATTGTCTATTTTCTGTCGTTATTAATGTGACTTTTCTATTTCACTGTTTGAATTAAACGTAGATGATAAGAAAAATTGGAATTAGTAATCATTACTAATTTACAGTTTAAACTATGATGTAGAATTCTGACGAAATACGTAGTCATTAGACTATCAGTTGAGTTTTTAACTGAAACAAGCCCAAACGTGATCCAAATTTCACCAAATTTGAGATTTAAGCTTTTCCAATATTTATGATTTATTGGAATTTTTTTTTGGAAATTTTTGGGCGACAGAAAATATTTAGGGCATTTTCTACGAGATACAGGGGAGCATTTCTAAGGCCATGAGGGACATTTCTACTGAATAATAAATTTTAGTTGTGGACTGATAAAATAGAATGACTTTTAAAACGATCAGTGTAAAAACTTAATGTTCGTAAAACGCCACACGCCCGATTAAGCGATAAAACGTCGTGGCGAAATCCCTTTACTTTATGAGTAAGTTTTAGGCCTACGTGGACGAATGGGGGACAAGCCATGTGCTTGAGGCCCACCATTGGCAAATGGAAGCATTTGATTGGCTAGTACGTAAATAGTAGGTAGTTATGGGAGTTAGCTTCTAACAGAATGGTTAAGACCTAACTAAATAACAAAATTTCTTCCCTTCCACTCCGCTTCCTAAGCCGTGACACCCCCCTTCATTTGGCCATCATCTTCTTCATTCCTCCATTGTTAGTAAGAGTAAGAAAACAAAGCTTGAGAAAGAATGTTGTTTTGCTGCAAAAACTAGAGAATTTAGAGCTTGAATCTTCTTCCTTTCCACTCCTCTCTCTTGAGTAATCTCTCTTACATCTTTGTTAACACACTAATTTGTCTATATTTATAGGGTATTTTTAGTATCTAATTATACAATTTTGCACTAATTAATGCACAAAGGTACTCATAATTATCATGAAGACACCACTCGGAGCAAAAGATAAGAAAAAGAACCAAAAAACTGGCTAGTTTTGGAGAGTTTTAGCACTACTGGACAAGCAGTACGGCCTGACCTACTAACGGTACGGCCATACCTAGAGCAGAACCTCAATAGGGGCGTACTCCCTCAATCTGTACCACCTGACATAGATAAAATAGTCTAGTACGGCCATGCCAAAGGCAATACGGCCGTACACAAGTGATGTCAGGGCAAAAGCATGCAGATGCGGTCGGCGTCATCAACGGCTCGATGCGGCCCTGTGTATATGCGATGCGGTAGTACCGCCCACGATCGGTCTGATTTGAAGCCAGATAACCTAATTCGCAGCCTAGCCTATAAATAGGGGCTCTTAACATGTTACAAAGACCTTTTGATGAATTTCTGAGTTATAAGCCCCCAATTGAGATCTAATAGCAAACCCTTGCCCATTCCATCGAATTCTTGTCTCCTTGAAGCTTGGTACCATCTCGAATCGCTACTGGAGCTTGTAAGGATGCGAAGAACGTGCTTAAGGACTGTTGTCATACCGAAAGGGTGTCTCGGTTTAGAATTTATTCTCTTGTTATGGATTATTCTAATTTCATATCTAAGTCTATGTTATTATCATTAGCAATGAGTAGCTAAACCCATCACTAGGGGTGATGGGGGATCCTTTACAATACTCTTTATGTTTTGTTATTTAATTATATGAGTTTCTATTGATTGTTTGAGTATTTTATTCCTATTGTGCTTAATCCAATAAGGCCTGATCAACCTTTATCTAGTTAGCTTAATTATGGTAACAGGAGCATGATTAGTTAACGGAACTATAGGATAAAAGAACTCGCTTTATACGCCGGATAGGTTAGAGCTTGTTTCTAATCAGTTATTAGATTAACAAATCCACCTGAACTTAATGCTATTTCCCTTAGTTATCTTCCTGGACCAAATGGAGTAATTAGTTGGGAGGAAGGCTATTGTATGCGAGGATAACCTCTAGTAATTTAGAGTGGGTGGTTAGTGCTCTTTCGTGATAGATAACTCATATCAATTGATTAATGAACTCGAGGGTAGAGTATTGGTGAACCTGGTTCCCCCTAGGTTTCTCATAACATTGTTAAACCGTTCTTGCATTCAATCTTTTCGATTACTTATTCTACTCGCTTAATTACAATCTTTGCTCGCCTAATAGAATAGAATCATACTAATTCACTGGTACTCGCTCATTCTCTGTGGGTTCGACTTTCGGAGTCCTAATTATACTCCACTTTTATTATGAGTTATGATCAGGTGCACTTGCCTGAGCCGCAACACGTTTTTAGCGTCGTTGCCGGGGAATGATTGCGATATTAATCGAATTATAGATTTTATTCTCATTAGGCATCATTTTATTTAGTTATTTAATTTTCTGTTATTTTTATTTGGTTCTAAGACCCTCTAACTTGGTTTTCTTTGGTGTATGCAGACAAGATCTCAACATCCTGATATGGCACACCAATTACGGATGTGGTAGACAGTGTTAACTATCCGGCAATTGAAGCCAATAATTTCGAACTGAAGCCAGCACTGATTTCTATGGTATCTGCAGTGCAATTCTCCGGCTTATCTTCTGAAGACCCAAATGTTCATCTTAAGAGATTTCAGAAGGTTGCTAATACTGTCAAATGTGAAGGAGTGACACTGGAGGCTATCAAATTAAGATTGTTCTCTTTCTCACTGTTAGGGAAAGCATAACTATGGTTGGATTCATTCCCACCTAACTATATTACTACTTGGGAGGTCCTGAAAACTAAGTTCTTGAATAAGTACTTTCCTCCCGCAAAATCTGCAAAGCTGAGAGCTGACATATCTGGATTTACCCAGAATGAAGGAGAATCAATGCATGAGGCTTAGGAAAGATTTCAAGATTTATTGAGAAGCTGTCCTGATCATGGTTTCACTAAGTGGCAGCAGCTTCAGATTTTATACAATGGCTTCAATATGCAAACTAGAGGAGCCATTGACGCTGCTTATGGAGGATCTTTCGGAAAGAAAACACCCACTGAGGCTTTTGATATTGTAACTAAAATGGCTCAAAGCAATGCTCAGTGGTCAGCTAATGATAGACAGCCCGAAAGAAAGAACCGGGAGGCAAGTATTTACAAAGTAGAAGCTAACACAGCTTCCCATTCTCATTCGAGGCAATGGCTAAGAAATTAGAGACTTTGACGGTAGTGCAAACCCAGTCCAATTCTAATAATGATTGGGGTTGTATGGCAATTGAAGGTCAATTAGAGGAAGTCAATACTATAAGCCAGAAAGATTTTGACCCAAAATCGGGGATACAAGAGGCTATGTTGAAGTATATGCAAGGACTCAGACATCCGTATATGGGAGTTTTAGCCGGTTTCATGGAGAAAACTAAAGAAAGATTAAAGGCTATAGAAAACAAGACAGTTAAGGCATCTTGCAACTTCTGTGGAGTAACAACTCATGATTCAAAAGACTGCACTAAGGAGGTGAATTTTGTTGGGCATAAGCAACATAATGACCCACACTCAACCACCTACAACCCCAGATGGAGGTATCACCCAAATTTCTCATGGAGAGATCAATAGAGATCCCAGGGCCAAAATCAGAATACTTATAAGCCCCTACATTTGCAAAATCGTGCACAGAACGATAAAAGTCCCGAAGAAAATGACATTAACAACTTTATGGGACATATGAATGAAAGGTGTAGCAACTTGGAAAAAATAGTCGCTGAGAACGCAGCAGGCCAGAAAACATTGAGTGAGCAAATGGCAATTGTGTTGAAAGCACTGACTCAAAGAGAAAAAGGAACACTCCCAAGTCAAGTGGAGCCAAATTCCAATGAAAAGTGTAATGCAATCTTCTTGGAAAAAGAGGAACCAAAAGAGGAGAAGACTCAAACTGAGTCTCAGCAGGTAAGTAACTCTTCCCAAGGTTCTAAAAATTCTTGTATGGATAGGCAAGATAAGAGGTTATTAGAAAAACTTAGAAAGCTGCTTGTCAATATCCCTTTGACTAAAATTGTCTCTGAAGTCCCTAAATATTTTAAATTTTTGAAAGAAATAATTTCTAACAAAAATAGGATAGAAGATGAGACTGTTAAGTTGAATGAGGATTGCTCTGCTATTCTTTTAAAAAAATTACCACTTAAGCTTAAAGATCCAAGAACCTTTGTTGTTTCTTGTTCAATTGGTAATAATACATTTAAGGCACTATGTGATTTAGGCTCAAGTATAAATTTAATGCCCTAGTCTGTTTGGAAGAAACTGAATTTGCAAGAACCACAACCTACTTACATGTCTTTGCAGTTAGCTGACAGAACTCTTGTTTACCCAAGAGGAATAATAGAAGATATGCTAGTTAAGGTAGGAAAATTTATTTTCCCTGTGGATTTTATAGTCTTAGATATGGAGGAAGACAAAGATGTTCCTATTATTTTAGGAGGACCACTCTTGGCAACAGGAGATGCTACCATTCAAGTAAAGAGAGGAACCATGACTCTAAGAATTGAGAATGAGGAAGAAGTATTTAATGTATATAATTCTAACAAAATTTCTCCCTCTAGTGCTTCTTGTTGTTTCTTGCAGGATATAAAAGTTGAAAAAGGGAAAGAAGTGCAAGTTGAAGAACAAGATAGTGACTCTTTAGAACAGGATAAGGTCATAACACCTTCTTTGATTTTGGAGGCACTGTGTTTGCCTAAATTTAAAGGACTTGATAGTGATGAACCTTCTTGTCATTTATTACACTTTTATGGCTTGGAAAAATCTAATAATCTTACAGGAGCCAAAGTAGGAAGGATAAAGCTCAAATTATTTCCCCTTTCTCTAGGAGGAATAACAAAAGAATGGTTATCAATATATCCCAAGCACCACTTTTCAAGTTGGGAAGAATTAAAAGAGGAGTTTTACACTACAACAAGTTTTGGCAATAAACAGCGCTTATTTTTAGCTTAAAACAGCGCTTAAAAGCGCTGAAAATTAAGCCGCTGCTGATTGTATTTCAAAAAAACAGCGTTTATGAAGCGCTGCTGAAAATGGACAATAAACAGCGCTTCAATTAGGAAGCGCTGTTTATTGTCTGACAATAAACAGCGCTTCAATAATGAAGCGCTGTTTATTGTATAGACAATAAACAGTGCTTCTTTATTGAAGCGCTGTTTATTGTATAGACAATAAACAGCGCTTCCATACTGAAGCGCTGTTTATTTTGTATAATTAGCAGCGCTTCCTTTTAGAAGCACTGTCTTTTTATACAATAAGCAGCGCTTCATTATTGAAGCGCTGTTTATTCTTCTTTTTCTTTTTTTTTATTAAATTTAGTTCTCTCACATTTACATTATATCTGTTGCATAATAGTGATAACACAAAATGCAATCAAAATTGTCATCAACATTCCCCAACATCAAAATTTAACATTATAATGTAATTTTTTCATAAATTCCTACATATCCTTACATTAACATAAATAAAGTACAATATATTTCATAGTCAAATTTACAATTATACAGAATAGATCACTAAAATATTACACATGTCATGCTACAAATCCTACCTAAATAGTAATATCTTTTTCTTCTGTCACTGCAACTAAACATGCATACAAAGTCAAAATTCTAACAAAATTTTGGCAGAGTTTTCCTTAAAATATGGACATTCCAAAATATAAAAAATACATGTAAAACATAACATATCATACCAAACACCAACATAAAATATATAAAATATTAGCCAACATAAAAAGGAATTTTATTCCTAATTTCATGTGAACCTTTCCAATTCAAGTATGCTAAACTAAAAAAAAACCAAATTTAACAAAAACTCACGTAAACATTAATATTAATCTTCTTCTAT
The DNA here is from genome assembly GCA_037113605.1 of Calophaca sinica. Classification (NCBI taxonomy): domain Eukaryota; kingdom Viridiplantae; phylum Streptophyta; class Magnoliopsida; order Fabales; family Fabaceae; genus Calophaca; species Calophaca sinica. Next base: position 36,147,908 of record CM073734.1, read on the forward strand.
CTGCTTATAAATGATAAAATTTGTAGTAAAATATCGACACCACTCTTCTTTGAGTTCGGTATGATCAGTGTATGTGTCGAATTGACAATTAGGATAGTACTGCGAAATAAAAATTAAATGAAGTTAGAATTGAACATAAGCATTCAAATGGTATGCGTAAAAGAAAAAAAATTATATAAACTTTGAAATTGTTACAAACATACCTCTGTTGGAATTTCTGTTTGATTATGAACGACAATATCCTTGAGAAACTTTAAAACATATCGCCACAATCATCGAGTTAGGTTGGCGAGACACTATAAAACCAAAAATATGAAATTAATGTTTTTATTTTTGGTAATTTGAATAATTGCATAAAAATTTGATATAAATACCTTTATCGGTATCCATTTAGGTGGAGTAAATTTAGAAAATCGAGACTTGTTTCTTCGATAAAGTAGGATTGCCCTAAGTGCAAAATCAAACAAAATCATTCAATATGGACACATAGGCTATATATATCAAATTTCTAACAAAATTTTGGCAGAGTCTCCCCTAAAATATGGACATTCCAAAATTTATAAAACACCTGTAACTTAAACAAATACCAGCCAGCCAGCACAAGATGTCACGTAGGCCAAACATAAACAAATAAACACTTCAATATTACAAGTAACTTAAACGTTTAAGAAATTGCATACATATATATATATATACATATCTATGATTTATACACACTTACTGATTGTACTTCTCTTTCATTGTTTTGCGCATGTTGATATGTACACGTAATGGATCAAGATAGTACACAGCGTTTTGATTCAAGTTAATCGCTAACAATAACCAATGATCCCTACAAAAATGTTGGACAAAAAAATATAAGAAAGTAAACACATTTCAATAAATTTAGTAATATTGATTAAATTAAATGACTTACACTACGTTGCAAGGTGACAAAAATAGAGTCTCAAAGTCAGGATTTGCTAATGTCAAGCGGTGAATCACATACTCAGACATGTCAGCATTCCATGATCCCATATGTGTCCGTTGTGGGCACAAAAATACAAACCTTTGAGTTTGTTCTTGTGGGATCAATATCTCTTGATACAAGTATCTTAAATTAAAACATGCATACAAATTAATGCATTAACAATAACATAAATATTTAGTGTAAAAAATAAAAATCATTGGATACTTTAAAATTTAATGCAAGACTGAGATATACACTAATAACGCTTTCACTTAACCATAGGTTGTCATTAAGAATTTCTTGAAGTGCACCATCAACACCAGCTCTTAGATCGTGCTCATAACCCAAAATTGATTCATCCATTGGTACTTTAATGGTATCTCACGCCTCCATCTTTGTTGCCATATGGACTCTAAGATAAATTGTAAAATCAGAAAGGTGAGTAGGAGGTTGAGATACCATGACCTTCTTCACCTTTGGAGATGTGAATGACCCATTTGTTGGCTGCTTGCCAACACTCTTGCTAGCTATAGGCAGCTTGCCCTTGCCTTTGTCCTTGGCTTTGGATGTTGGAGATACCTACATATTTTGCATTCCAACATATTGACTAGTTAGTGAGTGATCACCTAATTTAATAAATATATGCAGTATATGATAGTGAAGCATATACTTTAACATATACGTACCATATCACTTGTAACTACGAGGTGGTTTGGCCATGCCATATAGGTTCCTATTGCCTGCTCCATCGTCATCACATCTGCCGTCTCCAATGGTACAGGCAATAGTGCATCTCCTCAAGTGCAACGTCAACTCTAACTTTTACATGATTAGGAGGTAAGGGAAGGTTGTGTAGTGACACACCTGGTTCATTATACAACATTCCCTTACCAACCATTCGCTATGCGTTGGACTTGTCAAATATAAACTGCACTCATAAATGCCCTAAACCAATGATAAACGAAATATTAATATGTTAAATCTTTGAATACTTAGGTGAGAAAGTATAAAAAGAAATGTAACGATTATTACCTCGGGACTCACAATAGTGCAACTATCTCTAACACTCTTTGGGTTAGGGATAGGTGACTGATGCTCATTCCTCTCCACTTCATCTTTATCCTTCTTGCTATCTTCCAATTCCTGAACTTTTTGGTATAGCTGAGTTACCATTCTCCTCAATTCTTCTGTTTCACTAGCATCAGCATGGCGTCTTACGCGCTTCTGTGATCCAAAGATAGCGCCCTGGGAGATGCCAAATCCCACGCCTCTTACCCGACCAGGATACTCCTTGATGGGTATGGCTTGGGAAAGGATGTCTTGACCAGACAAATCTGACATAGACATTGACAGTTCATTCTGCGAGACACAAATATTATTAAATATTATTAAATAATATCATTAATTTAAACGTTAATTAATGTTATCATACTTACAATTTTATCAGCCACTTCTCTAGTGGGTAGATGTTCAATGTCACCCTTCTTGTTTCGCCGGGCTTCTATCCACAAACAAGATCGATCAATGGATTGAGAAGTTGCATCTTCTCCGACTCCAACAAATTGTACATGTGAACAAACAAATTGAGAGAAAGTAAGAAAGAAATTGTACATACCAAGAGATGCGTTAAAACAAGTTATAATTAAAGATATTGTACATACCATTTCTTCCTCAATGCGGGGATACCCTTTAACCCCTCCTCTGTAAGGGTATGGAGGATTTGACGCTCTTGCCGATTTTCATTGCTTATTCTCTACATAAAAACATAAGAATATATTAATGCATGGTTTAATGTCATATATAAAAGTTATAAATATTATTGTACGTACTATATATTCTTCATCTTCTCGTATGCGTCTTCTTACAAAAGCGCTCCAATCATCCTGTTCTATGAACGATGCATATTTTGTCGAGGTCGATGTCCGATGTTCCGTGTTGGTCTCTCAACCACTTGTTCGCTAACGCAGCTCGAAATTCGGTGTGATCTTCCAGCTAACCTAAGTGTAATATCCTTTCGGTCTCATCAACATCAAAATGCTTCGCAAGAACATTATAAACAAAATGGTAGACTATAAGTATGTTTAGATAAATTATAAAACAATACAACTAACCAATGTTAATTAATCCCATTTTTATATACCAGTATCTCAGTCCATATCTCATCTTTTAGCTCCTTCAAATATGGATCCTTATCCTTCCAATTATCGCGACTAATTGGGACCGTCTTTCGTGACTGTGGCCCCAATGAATTGAATAAAGTCATTAACATTTTCACCAATTGGTTGACCATAGCATTCCATATAACCTATAAAAAAATAGTATTAGGGTACAAATTTAGATACTCAACTAAAAAAAAGAGTATTAGTGTACAAATTTAATCGACAAGGATCTTACCACACGGTTCGCAACTCCTTTACTCCTCTCACGGATGAGGTTCTGCTTTAAAGGCGGTCCACAGGACGCCGTCCCTTTGGGGGCCTCGAGCACTATCATCACTTTCGGATGCCATTTACCTGAAAAAATTATACACATAAGTTATTAATAAAAATTAATAAAGAAATCAATGTATACACATTTAATTGATCAATAAATTAATAAAAATTAAATAGCATTCACTACATACATGTACATTTAAGCAACTCTTTTCCTTTTTCTCGTTTTATTCAGATTTGCGCATCCCTTATGAAATAATGGATTGATCCAAAGCCCTTCATTATGATCATTTCTAATATACACATCATCCTCTATATGTGTACTTGCCCCAAACAATGATTGTGATGTCCCGGAAAAAGGGTCATCCTCAATGTCAAGATATTCATGTGCTTCATCATCAATCTCATTAACAATTTTTTTGTTATTCAATAGAACAATGAACCAATTCATATCAATTGGATCGGTGACATAGAACACTTGTTGAGCTTGCGATGCTAAAATAAAGGGCTCATCCTTATATCCCAACTTATTAAAATTCACCCGCATGAACCCCAACTCATCCATTTGTACACCGTTGTTATTATCAACCCACTTGCATTGGAACACAGGCACTCGAAACATCTTGTAATCCAACTCCCATATGCGTTCAATGACCCCGAAGTATGACATATTCGCATATATGGGATTTCTATCTTTAGCACTTGATATATGCATAGCTTCAGCTACAAGAGTCACTCCACTATTTTGTATTCTCCTCCGATCATCATGTTCTTTTGTATAAAAAGTGTACCCATTAATGAGATAACCGGTGTAAGAACTAACATGTATATCTGGACCTTTAGCTAACCATCTCAATCTTTCTGAAACCGAGCTAGGATTTGCAGTAAACTCTGCAGAAATGTATTCTTTCAACCATTTTATAAAACACCGATTGTGTTCTGTTGTTAACCAATTTTGACTCTTATTTGGGTACAAGCTCTTGAGTATGTCCTTGTGTTTTACAACATATGACTCAACTTCATCGGCGTTACGTAAAACATATAAGTGTGCTTGTTCCCATTCTTTCCTTGATATAGTCAATATTTCAAGTCCAAGTAATCCTCCCCTCGCACTTCTTCCCGTGTGACGAGATCTGCAAATTTATAGAATGTTCAATATCGATACATACTCTGCAGAATTCAACAAATTTTCTTCCACTATATACCGTTCAACAATACGACCCTCTGGTCGTGATCGGCCTTTCACATACCCTTTTAATATCTTCATGTACCGCTCAAACGGGTACATCCATCTCATATAAGTTGGCCCACACAATTGTGTCTCCCTAACCGGATGAACTGTCGGATGAATCATTATGTCAAAGAATGAAGGCGGAAATACATCTCAAGCTCACACAAAGTCGTAATAATTTCTTTTTGCAAGGTGGCAACTTTCCAGGGTCAATCACTTTACTACAAATTGCCTTAAAGAAGAAACAAAGTTTACTTAAGGTATTCCGCACTTTGTCGTGCAAAATAGATCGTATAGCTATGGGTAGCAAATTCTCCATGAGAACATGACAATCATGAGACTTTAGACCCTTTAACTTGAGATCTTTCATCGATACGAGGTTCTTAATGTTTGAAGAGTACCCTCTGGAACCTTAACTCCATCAAGAAACTTACAAAAATCTCTTTTCTCTTTTTAGATAGAGTATGAGCGTAGGAGGTAGATATGTACGATGTTTCCCTTTCTTTACGGTCCCAACTCTCGTCTCAATCCCATACTAACCAAGTCCACCTTGCATTGATGCCATCTTTAGTCTTCCCGCACATTAAGTAAGGTACCAATGAGACTATCAAAGATATTTTTTTAACATGCATCACATCAATGAAATGTTTTACATATAATGACTTCCAATATGGCAACTCAAAGAAAATCGACCTTTTCTTCCACCCTCGTGTGGCAAGTTCTCCTGCAAAAGGTTTACCGAATTTAATATTCAAATCTTTTACTTTTTCAAACAGTTGTGCACCCGTCAAAGGCAAAGGAACTCTATGCTCTTCTGTATTCCCATTGAAGGCCTTTCTCCATGACCGATAATGATGATTTGGATGCAAAAATCTACGATGCCCAAGGAAGACATTCTTCTTACCATGTTCCAACCGAATCCAATCTGTACTATCTTCACATAAAGGACATGCACACTGACCTTTGGTACTATATCCCGACAGATTACCTTATGATGGAAAATCATTAATTGTGCCGAAAATCATAACCCTCAAGGTGAAACTTTCTTCGCTATACCTATCATACACCGCTACACCTGTCTCCCACATTTGCTTCAAGTCTTCAATTAAAGGAGCCAAATATACATCGATATCATTTCCTGGTTATTTCGGCCCAGAAATTAACAAAGACAACATCATATATTTTCGCTTCATGCATAGCCATGGAGGTAGGTTATAAATCACCAAAATCACAGGCCATGTACTGTGAGAGCTACTTTGAACACCATGTGGGTTAAATCCATCAGTAGACAATGCAAGACGTAAGGTGCTTGGATCATCCCCAAAATCAGGATAATCAATATCAATTTTTTCCATTGAGGAGAATCTGCCGGGTGCCGTAGCTTGCCATCTTGAATCCTTTCATCCTCATGCCATGTCAGGTTTTTTGCATCTTCTGAACTACGGTACATACGCCTGAATCTGGGAATTATGGGAAAATACCACAATACCTTCTCTGGAGCCGAATTTTCCTTCTTATACCGTGAGGCTTCACATTTTGGACACGACTTTAACGAAATGCAGTCGTTACGACAAGCATGTATCTTCTCATAGCTCATGCCAATAGAGCGTAACATTTGTTTAGCCTCATATGTCCTACTAGGAAGCACATTATCATTAGGCAACATATCTTTCAACAGTGTGAGTAAGTCCGTAAAACTCTTATCAGTCCATCCATTGCCCGACTTCAAGTTAAACAACTTTAACATTGCCGACAATCTTGTGAATTTAGTACAACCCTCATATAACGGCTTCTCCGCATCACTCATCAACTTCTCAAACATTTGAGGACAATCACGAAGATCTTCTTCAACCGCATTTAACATATCTTCAAAACGGTCACCATCATATGTATTTGTAGCGGTGTCCTCGACGCATATCTCCCACTATTCCCCATATTAGAAGATTCACCTCTTGTCTCACCGTGCTTTGTCCAATGTATAAGTTTGATCAATCCCATTGCTCACTAAATGCCATTCCAATTCCGAACACTAATTTTGTTTGTATAACAACAACTTAAACAAGGACATATGATTCTACTATGGTCCGTTGTATGCCCAACTACAAACCCAATAAAATCTTTCACTCCATCCTTATATTCCTTCGACAAACGATTGGCGGACATCCACTTTCGATCCATATTTTACCTATGGATTGAGAGGTAAAACAATGTAAAAACCCCATTTAAATAAAGCAAGACTAAAACTATCACCGCTCTTAAAATCAACACACAGACTAGATCAAAATTCTAACAAAATTTTGGCAGAGTCTCCCTAAAATATGGACATTCCAAAATATATACAATACACCTTAACATTCCAAAATTCATTGTTCAAACCAAAAAAACCAAAATCGGGTTCCACAACAAAATTCATTGGTCATTTTTCCATTGATTCCCATCCGATATGCATATATATTTATTAATCATACATTTTAACAAACTGATTCCAAGCATCTTTAACACTTCTAATTTATCTCTGGACAACAAAGTGAACAAAATCAAACAAAATCAAACCCTTCGATTCCAAATCGTCAACAAAGTGAACAAAATCAAACAAAATCAAACAGAGACAAAAACTAACGAACCACCAACAATGAAACCAACGTGGAATCGAGATACAAAATGGAGACAAAGGGCCATACACTGAAATGGACGCAAACAGGAGTTTGGAGATGGAGGCTGGGAGGATTTGAGGCCGAGCGCCGCCAGCAGCCTTTGCTCTGATGGAGGGCAGACGGACGAGTTTTGGGCGAGCTCGGATTTCAGGTTTTGAGGACGACTGACGAGCTTCGGATGGAGGGCAGACGGACGAGTTTTGGACGAGCTCAGATTTCAGGTTTTGAGGACGACGGACGAGCTCGGATGGAGGACGACGGACGAGTTTTGGACGAGCTCGGATTTCAGGTTTTGAGGACGTCGGACGAGCTTGGTTTCTGGCTTTTGGACGACCTCGGATTTCAGCTTTTGGAGGACGACGGACGAGCTCGGTTTCCGGCTTTTGGACGAGCTCGGTTTCAGGCTTTTGGACGAGCTCACGATCTCCGGCTTTTGAAGCACACGATCTCGTTGAGGGGGACGACGATGGTAGAGATGGAGGCGACGACGGTGGAGTTTGCGAAGAGAGAGTTGACAGACAGAGAGAGAAACAGTGCTTCTGGATGCGAAATGAGAGAGGAGGGAAATACATATATTTAATAAACTGACCAAAAACAGCGCTTAGTAAGAAAGCGCTGCTTATTAGTAAGAAAAAACAGCGCTTAAGTCTAAAAGCGCTGTTTATTCTAACACCAAAAACAGCGCTTCCTACTATGAAGCGCTGTTTATTGTTCCTATGATCAAAAACAGCGCTTCATGTTTTGAAGCGCTGTTTAATGTGCCAGTTCGTTTTTTATTATTTAAAGATAAAACAGCGCTTAAAGGACTAAGCGCTGTTTATTATATGTACTAAACAGTAGCGCTTAGTTAGTAAGCGCTGTTTATTGTTTACGTATGACATAAAGTAGCGTTTTTTATTTTAAGCGCTGCTTAAAGGAGCGCCATCTTTTTTAGAATTTGTTGTAGTGTTAAGAGTTTTCAAATCCACACCAGAAGAAATAATGGATCTATTTCAATTCTTCCGAGGATTCAAGAAGGACACTCAAGAGGAATATACAGATTTTACATTAGACCCATCCTTGATCTCAGAGGTGTCAAAATTGCAATTCAAGGGAACCACAGGACAAAATCCTATTGAGCAAATGAGACAGTTCTGTAAGAAGATGAAGAATGCAAAGTTTGAAGGCTTATCTCCAGATGAAGCAATGCTAATGATTTTCCCAGTTGATTTTCCTATTGAGCACAAGATTTGGCTTTATCTCCTGCCAGTTGAGGAAGTAAAAACATGGAATAACTTGATGAAGAAATTCATTAGGACTTTTGCACCTAAATTTGAGAAGCCAATTTACATCTGTGAAAACTGTGGGTACACAATGAACCCACCAAAAAAATGCTCAGGTCCTACATGGATGGACCAGTCAAAAAAAGGTGATTACTTTGCTGTGTTTCCCAATGGTGAGAAGACAAAAGGTAATGTTAAGGACGGGCCATTGCCCGCTGAGGACGAATTCTTAAGTCCTCTGACCCGTCAGGCTCGGGACGTTAAACAAGTGCTTACCAGGAGGCAACCTCGGTTACTAACATTTTTATCTCTTATCTGTTTATTTTATTTCTATTCTTATTTTATTTTATTCTATTTTTATTCATTTTAGGAATATTTAAAAATACAAAAAAAAATTACAAGATTGAAAAATCAAAATTTTTTCCAGAAAACCAGTAGGTACGGGCGCACCTTGCACCATGTACGACCGTACCACAAGCTTCACTTTCAAAACACGGAGAAACAGACAGGTACGGCCGGACATAAACCAAGTACAGCCGTACCCGTGTCCAGAGGCTGAATATAAGGTAAACAGTGAGAGGTAAAACGCGTACCTCACCCTCATATGCCCAAAACCTCTCCATTCGAGCACCCTCTTCTGTCATTCTCTTCGCATTTCCACTCACAAGATCATCCAGGTATTGATTCTAAACTCAATTTGTGGATTGATTGGATGTTTTACTGGTTATTTTTAAGTTTTTAGTTAGCTTAGGTTTTTGGTTTTGTTTAATCCTAACTTTAGGTGATTAGGAGTAGTTTTTGCTTGGTTTTGCATGCTTAGAGACCCTAGGAATGATTAGAGACTTGAAATCCATGCTTAAAATTGAGAAAATCTGATCATAGGTAGATTTTTCACAAAATCGTAGCGCAGTACGGCCGTACCTATCAAGAACAGGCCGTACTGGCGGCCTTAGGGTTTAAGACTGACCATAGGTACGGGTGTAACATCCTAATTTTTAAGAAAAATTGTTTTAGCAATAAAATCCCGAATATTTGAAGGTAAGTCGTAGATACTGATCACCTCAGTGATTTACTAAGAGTATGAGGAATTGTTTTGATTTATTTTAAATAATTGAATTATTTTAGATAATTATTATTTATGATGTCAATTCAAATTAATAGACGGCACAGATGTATACTGCTTTTAATGTGGATTCATCAACCGAGTCTTCGGCGAGTCTTCTGTTTGACGCGGCAACTCGTATTTTTGTTGACTAAGAAAGTGATTGAATTTAATCAAGATAAAATTATATTTGAGGATTAATATTTTTATTAATTCATGGTTCAAATCTCGTCGAAAAATTCTTTCAAAGTTTTGTCGTGTTTTTGAGCTGCCGGGTAAATTTTACCCGCAATAAAATTTGAAACCAATTCCAATTTCGACGAAACTCGAATCGTAGCTTTGCTTGATTATATTAGAGCGAGTTTGTGATTTTTTGGCGAAGGAAATCCATTTAGGAATTTTCGTGAGCATGTAATTATATTAATATTATATTCCCGATTAATCGCACGTACCATTAATCGATAACACGTTAGTTCGTCATCGTAATATTTTACTACGACAACCTTGGGATGTGTGAGGGAACCAAATAGATATTCTAAAAAAAATGTAGATTTTCAAAGATTTGAATAAGATTTTGTTGATATTTTGTGTAAGATTTGGATAAGATTTTGTAAAGATTTTGTTGATTTTTTTAAGATTTTGTTGAATGATTACTTTTAAACCATGGTTAATGAAATTCATTTCTAGCCAAGTATTTTTACCATGATTTATTTAGACTAACCATGAGTTAAGTTGTCAAAATATCTTTCTCCTCCCTTGAATGAGAATCATGGCCTTCTCCCCATTTAGACCCAAAATTCCATTCATTTATTCATTTTTTTTAGTGCAAAGGGTTTTGTGTTGGTGTTAGTGGTGAAGTTTCAAGAAAACCTTCTACTCCCCTCTCCCTTTGATGTCGTGAGTTTGCCACAAAAAGATCACCCATCTTCTTCATCTTTTCCTTCTCTTTGTGCTTTTGATCCTTGTGTTTGAGTGGGTGGAAGATTGAACAAGAAAAACCTTCCCTTTTCTCTTCTTGTTAGTGGTGCAAGCACCACCGCTTTCGGTTATTATTTTGTGACTTTGTGAGCTTACTTGTGAGTGTTCTTTTGTGGGTGAGTTGAACAAATACCTCCCTCCTTCCTTCTCTCCCTAAGCCGTGAGCACCCAAGTGCTTTTAGGTGAGATCTCTTTGCTTTTCCTTCCATTTTGCTCAGGGTTGTTATTGATCTTATGGTTCTTGTTGTGGTTGGAGTTGTGGTTGGAAATTATTTTGAGATCTATGGTTTGTTTTGCAAAAAAAGTGGATAGTTGTTAGGGTTCCTCGAAGATGACATTGTTAAGTTTTAAAGTGGTTTTATTTAATCAAAGCTTTGTGAGAGTGTGTGTGTGTGTTGAGTGTGTGATTTTGAAGCTTAGCCTTGCTAAAAGATGTTTATTCTTAAAACTTTGGGTGTATGGTTTTGGTTTCAAAGAAAGAAATAATTAGTAAGTGTTATGGTACCTATGTGTAACTGTTGGTTATTTGGAAAAATATAGAGGCTGTAACAAGAAAGAACAAAGGCAAATTTGTGATGCAGAAGGCTATTTTTTTTATTGAGCAGCAAAGCGTATTCTTATACGACCAGAGGAAAACAAAAATGCAAAACATTTGCTATTGATTAGCATAACTGATGCCTAAATAAAAGCAAATCAAATATTCTGTCTCAACAGCTATTTGACTATTTATTGCCTAGAAATAAGGAAAATAAATATGACTCTTTATTGGCTAGAAATTAGCAGGCAGCTTCACGGGTCAATCTTGCAAACACTCCTCCTTGACACTGGAGCTGCATATTCCAAGTCTTTTTCTCAGGAACTCAAATCTGGCTTTAGGGAGTGCCTTTGTTAGTATGTCTGCACTTTGATGCTCTGTTCTGCAATAGACAAGCTGTACTTCTCCATCCTTCTGAACTTCTCTTAGATAGAAAAACTTGATCTTGAAGTGCTTTGTTTTACCATGGAACACTGGATCATTAGCAATTGAAATTGCAGCTTGGTTGTCCACAAATATCTGTGTGCTTTCTGTTTGTTCCATGTGCAAGTCTGTCATAAGCTTTCTAATCCAAAGAGCTTGGTTCACAGCAGCAGCAGCAGCTATATACTCTGCCTCTGCTGTTGATTGAGCTATAACTTCTTGTTTTTTAGAACACCATGAAAAAACTCCAGAACGCATAGTAAAACAGTAACCTGAGGTGCTTCTCATATCATCAACACATCCTGCCCAATCACTATCAGAATAACCAAGAAGACTGAAATTTTTAACTTGACTGAACCTTATTCCATAATCAAGTGTGCCTTTAACATATCTAAGAATTCTTTTGGCTGCTTGAAAGTGAATTTCACTAGCACAGTGCATGTACCTTGATAGTAAACTCACAGCATACATAATATCTGGCCTGGTTGCTGTTAAATACATCAAGCAACCTATTAAGCTTCTGTACAGCCCTTCATCAACCCTTTCAGCTCCATCTTCTTTGCAAAACTTCTCTTTCTGATTCATTGGAGTTGCAGCTGGTTTACACTCTTCCATGTTGAACTTCTTGAGAACTTCATTTGCATATTTTTGTTGGCACACAAATATTTCATTTTGCTTTTGTCGCACCTGCATTCCAAGGAAGAATGTCATCTTTCCAAGGTCTGTCATCTCAAAAGCATCTTTCATTTCTTCTTTGAACTTGTTAATAAGCTCCTCATGACTTCCTGTAACAAACAGATCATCAACATAAAGTGATACCACAAGTATTTCTTTATCAACCTTTTTGACATATAGGGTAAATTCACTTGGACTTTTTACAAAGCCTAAGTTCATCAAGTGTGTATCAATTCTGCTATACCATGATCTTGGTGCTTGTTTTAGCCCATATAGGGCCTTATTCAATTTATACACCTTCTCCTCCTGTCCTTGAACAACAAAGCCCTCTGGTTGTTCGACAAAGATTTCTTCCTCTAAGTATCCATTCAAAAAGGCTGACTTGACATCCATTTGATGTATGACCCAACCATTTTGTGCAGCTAGTGCTAACAACAACCTTATGGTATCCAACCTAGCCACCGGAGCGAAAGTTTCAGAAAAATCTACACCAAATATTTGGGCATATCCCTTAACAACAAGTCTTGCCTTATACTTGTTTACAGAACCATCAGGATTAAGCTTGGTCCTATAAACCCATTTGACTCCAATAGCTTTCTTGTGATTAGGTCTGTCCACCAATTTCCATGTCTGATTTTTTTCAATCATCTTGAGCTCCTCCTTCATTGCATCGATCCATTTTTTATCAGTTGCAGCTTCTTCATATCCAGCAGGTTCCATGATTGCAACATTGCACCTTTGATAGATGTCAGAAATTGATCTTGTTCCTCGGACAGGTTCTTCATCTACATCTTCATTCTCCTCCTGAAATTCAATCTTCTTGTCATTTTCCCAGCTCCAGCTATCTAACTCCAAGAACTTTACATCCCTGCTAACAATTACTTTGTTGTGGTGTGGTAAATAGATTCTGTAGGCCTTTGCAACTAAGCTGTAGCCCACAAAAATTCCAGGTTCTGCTTTCTTGTCCAGCTTGTCTCTCTTAACCTGATGTATATAAGAGAAACATAAGCAGCCAAATGTCTTCAAATTGATTATCTTTGGTTTGCTGCCATGCCAAGCTTCAAATGGAGTCTTTTTCTGCACAGCTTTTGTTGGCAATCTGTTCAGCAAGAAAACTGCTGTGTTTGCAGCCTCGGCCCAAAATTTCTTTGGTAGCTCTTTGTCATGAAGTAAGCACCTTGCCATCTCCATAATTGTTCGGTTTTTCCTCTCTACAACACCATTCTGTTGCGGAGTGTATGGTGCTGTCAATTGATGTTCAATACCTGCATCTTCACAAAATTTGTTAAATTTTTGAGAGGTATATTCAGTCCCATTATCGGACCTGATCATCTGCATCTTGCATCCGCTTTGAGTTTCAACCCAAGCTTTAAACTTCATAAAAATATCAGCAACTTCAGATTTAAACTTCATAAAGTAAATCCAACACAGTCTTGAATAATCATCAATGAATGCAATATAATACTTACTGCCATTCAATGATGGTGTTTTCATAGGTCCCCCCACATCTGTGTGTACCAATTGCAGCTTTTGTGTAGCCCTCCAAGCCTTGTTTTGTTGAAAAGGAAGCCTTGTTTGCTTCCCATATTGGCAGGCAGCATATTCAGGAGGCATAACTTCTAATTCAGGCAAGTCCTGCACTAAGTTGTTCTTCTTCATGAAGAGTAGAGCAGCATGATGGTAGTGCCCCAATCTTTTGTGCCAAAGCATTGTACTGCTAACCTCTTTGTGCACTGCAGCCTGCTCCTTGTTCATGAAATCCAAGACAAAGCTTTTGCCTTTCATTTGAACTTTGAACACCTCTCTGCCTTCTGAATCTTTAATCATGCAATTTTTATCTTCAAAAAGCACCTTATAACCTTTTTCCATCAACTGTGGAACACTCAAAAGGTTTTGATTGATTTCAGGAACATATAAAACATCAGAGATAAGTTTCAAACCTGTGTGACCTTCGATTGCCACAGTTCCTTTGCCCTTTACTTCAATGTATGCTCCATTTCCAATCTTGACTTTAGAGAGAACAGTTTTATCAAGCTCTCTGAAGAGCTCATGATCATAAGTCATGTGGTTTGTACAACCACTATCAATAAGCCAACTTTCTGTAGAGCTACTGGAGGCAAAGCATGATACAGCAAACAACTGCTCCTCTTGTGATTGATCCTCAGCAACCTTGACTTCTTCTTGCTGTTGTTGAGATTTGCAGATCCTTTCCATGTGCCCTAACTGATTACACTTATGACACCTTACATCTGGCCTCCACCAACACCTTTTTTGTGGATGATTAGTTTTTTTGCAATGAGGGCAGGGTGGATATACCTGAGTGTTACTGCTTTGATTGTTGTTTCTGCTGTTTGCAGAACCTTCAGGTTTGTTGCTGTGGCTTTTTCCGTTATTGTTGATTTGCAACTTGACTTGAAATGCACCCTCCATAGATCCTTCTTGCCTCATAAGCCTTCTTTGCTCTTGTGCCTTCAGTGCATGTAACACTTCTGCCAGAGTGATATTACACAGATCTTTTGTGTTCTCCAAGGTGGCTATAGAAGCTTCATATCTTTCAGGTAGTGTCACAAGAATTTTTTCTACAATTCTTGAATCGGGAAAATCAGCACCCAATAATCTAACCTTATTGGCAATGTTAAGCAATTTATCTGAGTACTCTTTGATTGTCTCAGACTCTTTCATTTTTTGTAGCTCAAATTCTCTTCTTAAATTTATCACGTGCATGCTTCTTATCCTCTGGTCTCCTGCATATTCTTCTTTCAGGTAATCCCAAATTTCTTTCGCTGTTTTGAGAGTCATGATTCTGGTAAAGATGGTTTTTGAGACACCAGCAAATCGACATGCCTTTGCCTTTGCCTTCTTGGTTTTTCTCTCTTTGTGATTTTTAATCTGGGCAATGGTGGGATTGTTTGGCAGCGGAGGAACATCGTAATCTTCTTCCACGGCTTCCCAGAGATCTAAAGCCTCCAGATAGGATTCCATTCTCACAGCCCAAAGGTCATAGCTTTCTCCATCAAAAATAGGGGGAGCAACCTGTGAAAAATTTGCTTCAGCATCCATTTCACAGATCCCGTAAGAAGATTGCTATGATTACCAATTTGTTGGTTATTTGGAAAAATATAGAGGCTGTAACAAGAAAGAACAAAGGCAAATTTGTGATGCAGAAGGCTATTTTTTTTATTGAGCAGCAAAGCGTATACTTATACGACCAGAGGAAAACAAAAATGCAAAACATTTGCTATTGATTAGCATAACTGATGCCTAAATAAAAGCAAATCAAATATTCTGTCTCAACAGCTATTTGAATATTTATTGCCTAGAAATAAGGAAAATAAATATGACTCTTTATTGGCTAGAAATTAGCAGGCAGCTTCACGGGTCAATCTTGCAAACAGTAACATTAGTATTTTCGCAATGCGTTATTTAACGTTATTCTAGTATAAATTGTAGTATTGATGCTATAATAAGTAATTTTTTGTTCTCTAAATAAGTGATTTAAATAAATCAAGATTAAATTAGAATTGACAGTTAATATTTTATATTAATTCATGGTTCAAATATCGTCGAAAAATTCTAACGAAGTTTCGTCGCGTTTCGAATCATCGGGCAGTCTTGCCGCAGATAAAATTTTAAATGAACCTCGAATTCGATGAAAATAGAATCGTAACTTGTTGAGATTATTTTTAAGTGTTGATATGATTTTTATTATTTATAATGAAATACTATCACGCGGTGAATTAATTTCTCGCTAAATTAATTTTCACGAATTTATCGGTGGAGAATAAATCGGTAACGCGTTTATTCGACGCCGTGTTTTAGCACCCATAGACTCTAGAATTAGAAGGTAATCATGAGTGATGTGAGATTAGATGGGTAGGATTAGATGATGTGATTAGCATCTCATAACGTGGATTAGGTGTCACATTGTGTGTGATTAATTTGAAAATTACCTTTTTACTTAATCATCTTATAATTAACTAAGTTTTAATTATTTTTAAGTAAAATAAAAGGAGAGGAGGACCCCTAATCAGCCCATTTTCGTGAACCCTCCCTCTCTCTAACTTCATATCATCTTCTTCCTCATTATTTTTAGTTGTTATTCGCGTCAAAAGACAAAGAGACAAAACATAGAAAAAGGCAAAAAAGTAAAAAATTGAATAAGTGTGCATTGAACCTTTGTTAGTTTGATTGTATGTGTAGTTCTGTTTGTTTTGTAGCCCTTAGTTCCTACAATTGTAAGCCTATTCCCTTTTGTTATATTAGGAGGTGCAGATTGAGGACATTTTAGGGGGGAAGCTGAGATGAACTTGATAGGTCTACACTAGCTTTTTAATTGAGCATAAGGGGTCACACACACCACACACTTGAAGTCAGTGGAACAAATCAAGGAAGTATGAGGCACAAGAGGATTGCTTGACAAAGTGTTAGTCTGAAAGTGAAGCCATGTGGAAGCTAACCAATAAAAATTCAATTCATCATTTATGAAACTGCTGCATCTGTAACATTGCTCTGCATTGTGTTTTGCTTGTGTGTCACTACTTGAGGACAAGCAATGGTTTAAGTTTGGGGCTGTGATAACTCTTAGAAATAAGAGTTATTTATGCTCTTATGACATTAAATCATGTGAGAAAGAGAAGCTCTCCAAGAAAAACCTCCATGGAAGCTTCATGAAACCTTGAGTTACTTCAAATTTCTACCTCCATTTCTTTGCTATTTCTTCTACTACAACCTCATCCCTACCTAGCTCACCATCAAGCTCTTGGAGAAGGATTTTCCTCCCCTATTTTGCTGTCAAAACTGCACCCCCATCCTCTTGCTCTAGGTTGTATTTTCTTGCTTCCTAGTCTTGATTCATGCTTAGTTAAGTGTTGTTTTGTGTGTGTTTATGATTGAATGAAAGAGATGAGCATGTAAGTCCCTATTCTTGAAAACCCTAGGCACAAGTCAAAGGGGAAAAGAGGGGTAATGTGATCTTGAGGTTCAATCTTGCAATTAGTTATTTAATTGAGTTTAATTTGTGTTGTTGATTGTTATTTGGAGTAGTAGTTTGGAACAAGCATGTTAAAGTAGTTGCTTTAGGGTTTGAACCCATTCTTGAAGAGGTGAAAATGTGGATTTTGGTGGTTAAGACATGTAATTAGTGGTTGATCCTATCTTGCTATGTGTTAATCTTGTTGTTGTAGTTGAAAGTTTTGAGTTAGAAGCATGATTAGGTATTTTATTTGGAAAATTGAGACTCTTGAAGTGTGGTAAAGCATGCCTAGACTTGTTAGCAATTGGTTTCTAGGTGTTTAATTGTGGTTTGATGAGGAAAGATTTGATAGAAAATGGTGTTGTGAATTTTGGGTGAAGAATTACAATTTTTTGAAAAATTTGGAGAAGGGGTCGTGAGCCCTAGGTGAGAAGTATGAAAAAAAAATTATTTTGAAACTTTCTTTTAATTGGTATTGAAAATTTGGTCTTCATTGAATTTGATTTGGTGAAAAGGATTAGGACTCAAGTGTTAGTTAGAAATTATTTGAAAATCTTTTGGTTATGAGAATTGAGAAAATAGTTTGTTGTTTGATATAAGTTTTCTTATGTGTACTAAATGCTACTTGATGTTATTTGAGTTTGGAAATGATGTATGGAAATGGTCACCTATCTAAAAGAAGTTTTGCAAATTTTTATAAGAAAAAGGGGTGTGGCCGAGAGGCCCTTAAAGGATGTGGAATGAGACTTTTGGTTGTAATTTGGAAATAATGCTTGCATGAAGTGTGTTTTAGGCTTTTGGAAATTTATGAAAAAGTGGCTAATCGAAATATGCTTACTTTAAGGTTTTCAAGAAAGTAAGGATATGTGTTATGTTAGCTTTTCAAGAAAATGTTTTAGTTTCAAAACCTTATTCTTTCCTAGTAGCTAGTAATAAAATGCTTGAGTGAATGCTTGGTTAGGAAAAGGGATAGGATGAGAGCCTAAGCTTTTAAGCTAAGTTGTAGAATTGTGCTAAGCTTACCTTGTGGTGGTAGGATTTGCGAATTCTGAGATCGTGCGACACGGGATCGAGGCGAGCGGTACCACACTAACAAACAGTTGTGGTAAGGGTAATTTTTAAATATGAATAAGATTTAGAATTTTGTTTTGCATATCGAAGAAGTCTGAGAGCCTCAAGGTTCGAAGTGAGGGTCTCGTACCTCGTCATTTTAGTATTTAAGCTTATGTTATTATCTAGTGGGCTAGTCTGCAAGTGGTTGGCAGCTGTCCCCAACCCCCACACTTGTATGATTACCTCTCTGCCAACCCTACTGAGTTGTAGAGGGATGAACTGAGTTGTCAATGTCGTTGCTTGATGAGATATGATTGATTGTGATGGATTGCCTATACTGTTGAATTGTGTTGCATTGTATTAAGCTTGGCATGAATATTTATTTGATATGCGGTTGAATACTTATTCGAATTGCTTCTCGAATTATCGTATGCGGCGATTTATTCATTGGAGGTCGAAAGTTTAGTCGTGACGTTTTTGAGCTTTGATCCGATTAACCTAGGGTGCTAGGATCCCCTAAAAACCTCCGGCTGGTTTTTTGGCAGCTTAGGTAAACGTCGTAGCGTCAAGGAACTTGATATGAATATCCTAGGGTGGTCGTGGAGCCCAAGGCTAATGGCTGGAATTCAGTAGCTTGTTCGGCATTACTTTCCAGAAAATTGTCGAAAGTGTGCGAGAGAGAGTCTTGAGTTGCGTCTTGAGAACTATGCATTTTTGTTGCCTCTTGCTTCATGATTTGCTATTTCTGGATTATTTGAGAAGTTGACCATTTCCCGTGGTGTCTTCAACCAATGATGGTTACCTAGGCGATGACGAAGACCCTGCTGATACAGGTGATGGCGATATCGTTGGAGATCATATTTGACTTTCCAGACATCGAGATGCCCGCGACGATGGAGTTCGATCCCATCTCCCATCGCGTTGTTTATACAGGGGACGTTGTACAGAGCTTTCGAGTGGATGGTGTGGTCGTGAGACAGGAGACGTCGAGACGCACAGTTAGCTTTTCGATCCGGACGATGCTGGTGGTGGACGCCTGGCACAGCATCCAAAAGGAGCGGGCGATGCCAGCATCATCTTCCTCGCCAGAGGGACCTCTCGAGATCCTAAGGCGCACTGCTTCCCGACTTGCTTCCTGAGGACGAGGACCGAGGGTTTGATGGACTGCTCGTAAAAGCGTGATTAGACACGGGACTGCAGGAGCATCTACTTCCAGGGCAGCTGTTATTCAGAGTTCTCCAAACAGATCTGAGCCTGGCGGCAGCCGCCTCCCATGTTATTCAGGACCCCTACCCCACTGGGACACCTCTCATCTATCTGCAGAGAGTGTGGTGAGGCTGGGTGTAGCGGCGCGGGATTCTTGGAGGAGGCGGCGATAGCAGAGGACGTACCGGAGGGTGTGCCTGTGATGGCTTCCTTGTTGTAGAAATTGGCCATTTGCTTGATTTTCAACATAGAATCTGGTTGTGACTTATGTTTTTGTATTTTTGATATAAAATGAATGAAAAAGCGGTAGAGAATGAAAGGAATTTCGTGGCTTTGGTGGTAGTGAATTAAGGGGACAGATTGTGAAAAAACACAAAATAAACAAGAAGCAAACAAAGGTCTCAAGGAAACTGTTTTAGGGATAAGTGAAGAAGATGGATGAATGGGGGAGGGGCAGGGGCGCCACCTTAGTCTAATCCAAGACAAGGATAAGCCTATGAGTATGAGGATCACCACAAGAAGAGAATTTCTTGATAAGATCAATAACTGGTCCAATCCAGAACCAAAGAGTATGAACTCAATATTTTGCTAAAATCTTTGTTGAGGTTCTATTGAAACTTGCGCCCCCTATATATAATGAGGGAGGTTCTTGCTGTTACAAAGAGTAAAGAGACAAAGTCCTTCCTTTCTAGGGTTACAAGCAAAATGACTAAAGGAAATTACAAACAAAAATAATTGTTCTTTGCCTCATGGCCTAAGTGGCACAATTTGAAGTAAAGGTCTAAGCTTCACATTCTGTTTTGATTGCTCTTCATGACCAGGTGAAGGTTTCACAACCACTCATTAAATATAATTAAGTGGATGGTGCGCTTTTATTGTCTTTGTGGGAGCATTCATCACCTTGTCTTGTGTAACTCCTCTTTGCCTTGATTGCTTTGAATGTCTTTGTCTTTCCTTGGTAGCAAGATTATTCACCCATTAAAACTACACAAAGAGCTGTTGAGAGGTGTGGGACCCCGACTCTTTGTGCCACACAGCCACTTGAAGTGGATTAAACACACCAAAAGAAATTAAATAACTTAGTGCCTTGGTCCCAAATAAATCAATTGGTCACTTGCACTTTTATTCAATTAAAATAAAATAACTTGGCTGCCTTTGTTATGCAAGTTGCGCCTCCTCCATGGCTTGTATGACAAGCATGGTTTTTGGTGCAATTACATCTTTGCCTTCACTTGCAATTGTCTTAGTCATGAATTGGACTAAGCTTTCTTGGACCCTCCTTGACATTGCCCTAGTCATTGGTCCTCCTAAGCTTTGAATGGCCTCTTGGTGCTCCATGTCCTCATCAGCCTGCGACGGCACCTTTTATTGATTTGACTGGAGAGGACCCGATGGACGATGATGAGGGGGAGGATCCATGTGAGGATCCGGATAATTATCTGTAGTCGTCGTGTTGTCTGACTGTCTGTTTATATTATTTTGGATGACTATAGTATTTGCTTTTGGTGTACAGTTTGTGTTGGTGACTAGTCGAGCTTAGTGGATGTCTTTTGTGTACTGCACGGTAGACTGGTGGCATACTTTTGGAGCAGCCCCCTGCGTGGGTGTCTGCTGGGAGTACCCCCGGGGTATGATTGCTCTCATGAGGGTCTTCATACCATAGGTGTATTCGCTTGTACATGTTTATGCACTTTCTATTTATTGCCTATGGCTACTTGCTTATATATATGTATGTATTTCCAGAGCATGCGTCTTGTGTCTTAGATTGCACCATGTTTCTAAAAGCTGTGACAACTCTGTTTATGCTTGCGGATGTAATTGTTTAAAAAAAAAGACCGCATTTTCCAAAGGACACAAGAGTACTATTTTAAAAAGTGTGTCGCATATAGGGTTGGTTTTAGTTTTAGTAGCGGTCCGGAGACGGGTCGTTACGTGTTTCCAAGTAAAAGACTGAGTTAAGGAAATGTATGTTAGTTTAATTCTTGTTAAAAAAAACTGCAATGACATATGTTTAGTGTTTTGGTCATAACGATTTCCACATATATCCTTTTTCATTGATTCTTATTTTTTTGAAACTAGACTCATTTCTCTACATTTTTCGCACAAGAATCACTGGATTTGGTTGAGTATTCCTATGTAAAATTTTATCACAAGCAGATAGACGGAATGCTGCCCTGTTCCTGACACCCGAGCCTTGTTTTGCAAAACTGTACCGAATGGCTTATGATTTGTTAAATTAAAATTTATTTTCAAAAGCTAGACCCTCTACGCTTTCCAGGGAGTAGTCATTTGCTCAAATCCGACGTCGTTTCCTATATTAATAAAATCGGTGAAGTTGGAGGATAGATTTGGTGCTTGCTTGCGTTTGAGTCAATGCTATAAGTTTTGATCAAGTTGTTTTGAGTTTGGATCTTAATGATAACGAACAAGTCCAGGGCTTGAATCCTTAGAAAGATAGGTGGAGTTGTTTTCAAAAATATTTTAGTGTTTAAGTTTTGAAAATTTTCTAAAAGAGTTTAGTACCTTCAAACCTTGTTCTACCTCTTTGAGTGTGGGTAATAAGTTAGGACTTGAAATGTTTTGATTAGGGGTAAGGTGGTGGAAACCGTGGCTGTTTCTGGGAGTTTAAGGTTTTAGTTTGTTTACTAAGCCCAAAGTGATTCTTGATTAGGATCGTGTGTACATATCGTGATCGGATTCGTGGTAGAGCTCGTGTGTGCGACTATGACGTGGAAAGAAAGCCTTTAGGTAAGGGCCTCTTCTAGATATTGTTTAGTGATGTATTCTTGTTATCGTATGCTTGTGTAAGGGCTTCTTCTAGATATATAGTTTTGATATGTAAATGTGATATGTGTTTATGTTTTGTATGATTCTTAGTAAGGGAAATTTTCTCCCATAGCATCCTTGAGTTGTGTGTTGATTGAATTGTTTGTTTTGAATGGTGTGTTATGATTCCTTATGGTATTTAAGTAGTAAATATTATGTGTTGTTGTATTGGATGAATTGCTATGTTGTATTGTGTGATGAAGCATGTACGTATGCATGTGATGATGATGTAAATTATGATGACATAACTGATGTATTGACGATATGACGATTATTGGGGATTAAAAAGGATTGTGTTTCAAATAAGAGAATTTTCAAAGAAATAAATACAACCTCAAACGACATTTTTCCAAGGGAAAATTAAGAACTCTTTTTAGGTATAAAGGGGATTTCTAAAATCACTAGATTTTTAGTAAGTAAGGTTATTTAAAAAGGGGTTTTCAAATAACTACGTGGAAAGTCACAAGAAGGGTTTTTAAAAAGGAAGGTTTGTCGATACATCAAAAACGATCGCATATATTTGCAATAAATTGTAATCACGAACACTCCTCGCGAGTGAATCCAAAAGAAAATAAATGTTGTGTAAGCATGCAATCATAAAATATCGTTTACTCTGAACTAGATGGTTGCTCCTACTGTCAAAGTATTCGCCCGTTAGCCCTTTCCTGAAGGACGATTACGAACTTAAGGTCTGTTATACGGGGCAGTGTATACCGGGGGCATTGGTTAGCCTGGTGTCACATATCCCATTGGTATGGGTATACAATATTTGTTAATGGCGGGTTGCCTACTATCCTATTGGTATAGGAATTAAGCCGTAAACTTCACGCTGACTACATCTGCATACTGACTAGATGCATTTATGATGTTGTTGAACTACATGTTGAAGTGTTATGTCTGTTTCTTATGCTATGCTATATTGTGTTTAAGTACAATCTATTGGTATGATGTGATTGGCATACATGTTGTTAGTATTATATTTTTTGTTGAGAAGATGACCCTTGCCCGTGGTTCTTTCAATTAATGATTGTAACCCAGATAATGAAGACTACAGAGTGTTCGAGGCTGTTGGCAAGCATAGCTGAGGATAGTTCTATCCGGCTATCCACCTTGTGTATTGGGTTGCAACTTACTAAAGGTCTAGTAAGTGTTGTAGTGTGTCGACCAGCTATAGGGTGTTACTGTATTAATTACGGTATTGTAACAAGTCTATTATGTTTTCAAGACTCAAATTGTCAGGTGTACAAATGATTGAATGAATCTATTGGTATGGTTTTGTGGTTTTATTATGGTGTCCTTGTTTATTCACCACCTTTCAAAAATGCTACAATACTCTGACTGCTATTTTAAAAAGATGTTTTTAAAAGAAAAGAAAAAAAAATAGGCTCATATTTTCAAAACCATACAACCAGAGTATTCCAGTTACGAAAGTATTTGAACTTGCAAGAATTACTTTTAGTCTAGTAGCACTCCATGAACGAGGTGTTACAATGGGCATACCTATGGCAGAGTACGGCCGTACATAGACCTTAAGTCAGGCCGTATTGACCTATTGAATCAGGGCATACTTAGAGCAACAGTATGGTCGTACCACACGAAGCACGACCGTACCGAACACAGGTTTTACTTGAAATTTAATTTTTTTCTATTTTATTTTTGCAGGAAAATGCCAAAGCGCCAAAAGACCGACAATTCTTCTTCTTCTGCTACAGCAGCACATGGCTCTAGAGTCGTGCCTCACTATATACCAGAGCAGTTCAAAGATCGTTACAAGCAGCTGCGGGATTTCCACACTCATACCCAGAGATACTTAGACTTTGATGCCCTTCAGTAGGTTGGCCTGCAGGGAGAGGTGGAGACCTTGCTGTAGAGGATAGGATTGTTCCAGGCAGCCTCTGTCAGATAGCCCTTCTTTGTGTTGTGGCTATCATATGAGAGACAGAGAGCCCCAGCGTGCAGATGGGGAGGATGAGCTGGAGCAGGAGATTGTAGTTACAATTTGGATCCGTGGGAACCACCACGAGATCACTTTGGCTGAGTTCAACATGGGACTTGGATTTGAGACGGCGCAGGCAGTTCAAACACCAGAGTATTTAGAGGCCCTTTTGGAGATCCCAGAGGGATGACAGGATTTAGAGAGTTGGAGAGCTCTCACAGTGGATGGCCACTACATTCCTAGCCGGGCCAAGGCCAGCAGGATTAGAGACCCAGCTGTGCGGATAGTGCACAGATGGATTGCCCATTCCATAAATGGGAGAGCCTTGAGCGATGGCACGACCATGAGGCCAGACTTATTTTTGCTGTGGGCCATGACAGAGGAACGCCACTGCGATGCCGGAATGTTTTTCTTATGGACGTGCACCCAGTTGGGCGTTCATCTTCAGATCCAGAACACCGGGCACATCATCTTGGGTTCTTTCATATCCCGTCTAGCCCACCACTTTGGAGTTCGAGCCGAAGCTGGAGCCACGATGATTGAGATGGAGCCCATTGGCATTCAGACCCTTCTTAACATTGGTGTCTGCGGAGATTAGGGCACGGAGACTTGGAGGTCGTCAGACCAGAGCAGCAGCAGCAGCAGGACGAGGCTACAGATTTTGTCCCACTAGCAGAGGAGCATCCACCACCACCACTGCCATAGCCTCAGCCAGCAGCACAGGGCCACTCCTATGAGGACGTCATGATGCGTCTTGACCAGATGCAGTCTAGCTTTGTAGAGCATAGGACCCATGTGGACCAGCAGCTGTCACTTATTTTGGAGCACCTACAGCACATCCAGCCTTTCCCTCCTGCCGAGTGATGCGGGACCTTCATTTATTTTTCTCTTTTAGTACTTAGGCTTTGCTTTTCTATTAAAAAGAGATGCACATATTTTGGGACATACTCGCAGGATACATTTTATTTAATTGCTTTTCCTTTTATTTTTTTCTTTTGTTATTATCTTTTACTATATTTCTTTTTATTATGTTTCTAAACTTTTTTGTTTTTTATTGCACAGTTCTTCTGCCACTTACCAACCTCATTGGTATTGCGACAAGGAAACAGAATATTTTGCCAATATCCCCATCCAATTTGCTCGTGATATTTTTCAAAGAGGAGTCTCTTTCCACATTCTTTTATGGCACTTATTTTTATTGTATACTTTTGTGCTTGATTTAAAATAGTCACAGTGGGAACACTGCTAGAAATAAGTGTGGGGAGGGAGTTTTACATTATGCTTATTACTTGGATGTGCTTATAACTGTCTATAATTATGGAAAAACTTAAAATTTTTGCTGATTTAGGGGCTATACAAATTTTTTTTCTTTATGACAACTTTTGATTTAATCAATTCGTTGCTAGTATTGAAATTTGCTGAAAATTAACATTGAAGTTCCGTGAGTTTGACTTTCTTTGTAAGCTATTAAATGTGAGTTTTGAGCCTGAAATAAGAGGCCACATCATGCTTTTACCTCTTTTCTTTGTTAAGTGATATTTTTCTTGGAATGTGCATTCTAGAACTTGTGCTGAGACCATTACGAAGCAAGTATGAATTTATTTGCATGTGAATTTGGAAAGGGCAATTTTTAGGAATTATTCAGGCCACTACCATTTTGAATGCATTATCCCTCAAAACTTGCATGATTTGAACTTGCTTCATAACATATGACTAGATGTGACCAAATAGGGATTAAGTTGAGTAATTCCTAGGCCTTAGGAGACCCTAAGTCGTCGCTGCCCTAGGGGCAACAGACTTGAGGTTTAGGTTCTAATTAAATTAAACTTGCATTGTTAAGGTTCGTGTGAGGTATGACTTGACGACAACTTTGGATTTACCCACTTTGGAACGCATTCCAGGTAAGGGAAATTCTTACATAATGAGTTTGGGCTTTTTTCCTTGTTTGTTGTGTGGTTTGATTTGGTTGTTAATTGTGTGGCAGTACTTGTAGTATTACTATGTGTTGTAGAGATGCTGTAGCATGTTTTTGGCCCTGCGTGGCAACAATGATTTGTGATAAATCAAGTATGACTGAATTGATTTGAACTTGAAATTGACTGAAGTGTGCATAATAATGCTGTTGATGATGAATTAATTAATAATGCGATGATCAACTGTTATTGGTTTAACGATTTACAACGGTAAATCCCACAAATCGAGAAAAGATTTCAAAAAGAAATATTAAGGGCATTTTGGCTTAAAAGTAAGTGCGAGGATTTTAGTAAAACTAGCTAAAGCTTGCAAACAATTTTCCAAAAGTACCACATTAGAAAAAGAACTTGACGTAAACAATGAAATTTGCAAAAACAGTTGAGTTAAATGTTGCGTCGGGAAAAATTTTGGCTAGGAAAGATTTGGTAATTAAGAGTTTTCACACTGCCTCTCGTTCCTGGGAATTCCCCTAATGCATTATTTGACACAACTAGGATTCCAACAAACTAAAGTTAAAGAAGTATTTTCAGACTTAGTAGCACATAGGTGTGACAAGAAAACTGAGAATGGAATTTCATCAAATGGAAGAGTTGTGGACTCATCAAACTGCATTAGTTAATTAAAAACATATCCCAGACACTCCATATGGTGGGTGGGCAATACTAAAGAATTGGATTGATGCATTCCAATCATGAAGCATTCAAATCTGGAGGCTGTTCCCAGTGTCGTGGAATTTTTGACCTGGAAGTTGTGCCCAGTGTCCTAGGACTTTTGGGCCTACAGGCTATTCCTAGTGTCCGGCCTAGAGCCTTTCCCAGTGCCATTTTACCCTTGGTAGGGGAATTTGTTTGGACCTGGAAAAGAAGTTCCTCGTCTACTGCTGTCCTTGTTTAAGGTTGCAGGTGTATACACAAACTTGTTCATAATGCAATTGCATGCAAGATTAACCACATTGATAATATGTGATGATTAGATCGTTGATCTGCTATTTGATTTGTCTGCTCACATGCAAATGCTTGATATACCATAATGATACATACGATCTATTATGTTTGCATATGTATATAAAGGCATGTTGTTGTATGTATGTATATATATATATATATATCTTGTTTGCATGCGATATAGCCTATCATAAACTCGTAGACAAAGAATTTACCCTTGCACTGTTGTTGGTTGGGCATTCTTATGAATGTTACCAGATGGAGTTCCATATTGCTGCTGCAGTTTCATCTTTCCAAGAGCGTTGAAGAATGAGCTAGTAGAGAAAGATTCCTCCTAGTGCTTTAGTTCTGATCTTGCTGAACGATTTCTCAATAAGAGTTATAGTTATTGGCCAACTTTGTTTAGGGTATTATTCTATAAATGATTATGGTATGTTTAATTGTATGCGATCAAGTCAATACGATATGTTATACTCTGATATTTGAAAAAGACTGATTACTCATCATTTAGAAAATTTCAGTACTATTTGTGTCTCATTTTTGAAACAGGGGTTTTCAAAGGAAAGAAAAAAAACAAATATTCACTGCATATGAGCAACAAATATTTTCAGTATTAGTTTGTGTTACGCTGTAGCGCTCTGGAAACGGGGTGTTATAGAGACCGTGTCTGCATACACCAAAGGAAACCAAATTATTATGGTTCTTAGAAAAAAAAATATAATTAAACTAATAATTATAACAAACTAATTTAAATAAAAATAGATAATATCGCTAAAACACTCCCTGGCAATGGCGATAAAAAACTTGTTGCGGCTCAGGCAAGTGCACCTGATCGTAACTCGTAATAATAGTGGAGTATATTTAAGACTCCGAATGTCGAATCCACAGGGAAAGCGCGAGTACCAACGTAATAAAGACTCTATGTTATTTAGGCTAATGAATATTGTGATTAAGAATTGCACGAATTAATGCTGAAGCAGAATAGTAATTCAAATGATGTTTAAGAGCGAGTTAAGATAATTATGGAAGGCCTAGGGGAACCGGGTTCACCAATACTTAGATCCTAGATTTACTAATTAATTATTATGAGTTCCAATTCCTGGTTGAAAGCTAATCACTCACTCTAAAATTATTAACACCCAATGATCATGCGATGTTAATAGTCTTCTTCCTCAGAACTAGCCAGTTTGATCATGCAAGGCAATTAAAGGAGAGAACATTAAGCAACAGTGAGTTTGTTAATCAATAACTAAATAGAAACAAGCAATTATCCTTGATCCGACATAAAACGCGAGTTCTTTTGTTCCTATAGTTCCGTTAACTAACCGTGGTACGATCGCCGCCAATTAAGTTAACTAATTAAAGGTTGATCAGGCCTTATAGGATTAAACATGCTAGGGATAAAACAATCAATAGTATACTAGAAACTCATAAATCTAATTAAATAAATATCAAAAGCATAGTAAAAGATCTCCCATCACCCCTAGTGATGGATTTAGCTACTCAGGACAAATGATAATAACATAAATTTATACATAAAGCCATAAAAATCCATAATAAATAGTAAAAGTCTAAACCGGGACACCCCTTCGGTATGACGACCGTCCTTAAGCACGTTCTTTGTGTCCTCACGAGCTCCGGCAGCAAAACAGGATTGGCAAGAAGCTCCAAGGATTCAAAACACAATGAAAATAGCAAGGGATTTGTGAGAGACTCTCCAAAAAGTGGGAAGAGAATCAAAATTCGGTCAAAAGGTCTCTAGAGTAGGCTAAGATTTCCTTTTTATAGGAAAGGATGTGAATTAGGTCATCTGGCTTTAAATCTGCACGTTCTGGGCTGAGGTACGGTCGTACTTCATTTATACACGGCCGTACTGGACTTTGTTTGCGACGCTGGCCTGTACTTGTGCACTATGTACTCCCTGACAACAATTGTGTACGGCCGTACTACCTTTGGTACGACCATACTGAGCTTTTTCTTCGGCGCTAGGTGTACTGATCAAGGGGGTACGCCTCTACTGCTACTTTTGCATAGGTACGACACGTACTGACTAGGTGTCAGGCCATACCTCTTGTCCACAAACGCTAAAAATCTCTAAAACTTGTCAGTTTTTGATCTGTTCTCACATCTTTTGCTCCAAATGATGTCTTCATGATATTTCTGCAAAATGGGGCATAAGCACTTTTATACTTTAAATAGCACACAATGACATATTTAAGTACTAAAATGCCCCATAAAAGTAGATAATTTGGTGTGTTAACCATAGGAAAGAACGAGGATGAATGAATCTAGGATAGGTGACTTAAACCCTAGGGTAGAAGACTTATCATCTGATTATGTTTGATAACAAGTAGAAGACGGTCGACCACGGTGACAATATGTATGATATTACGCACGCTTGAGGTTGATTGTGATTGACATTGTTTGTATGCATGTTTGTCACAGTTGATGATAATTTATGATTGTTAGCATACCGATAATGGCTGATTGATGGGTGATGAGACTGGTATTGGTGGTTCAGTTAGGTTGTGGACTTAGCAAAAAGATGTACTGTGAAGGATAAAGCTGAGTAGGATTATTGCTGGCCAATTAGGTGCATTATTAGGATCTGATCTGAAACTGAGTGGTAAGGAGAATGGATGCATAAAACCACTGATGTACGCATAGGCTGGTGTACTAGGTCAGGTACCTTAGTGTAGAGTACTATCAGTACATGACACGTTAGTCCTTAGGGATAGTCTGGGCCTGACAAGTTCCATAGGTGGCCAGTAGTGTGGCCACTATTGTGTCGTGGCATTAGAGTGTCTAGTCATCTCGACGGGGTAATGTGGTCTCACTATCTATAGTGACGATCCTGAGTGCCGCCCAGACACCTTTTCCTAGCACCAAAATTGGGGAACAAGGAAGCACTCTTAGAGATTTGATGAGCGGGATATATGGATGGACAACTGACTTACCGCACTTCACCGGCTGTTGGGGTTGTTGTTCATTGTATCCTTGACAAAGACTAAAGTGGGGCTGATTAGATTATGTGGCCACTAGGCATGTAACGTGTTAGGAACTCATGAGCATGGGTTGGGGCAGTTAGTTGATGATCATTAAAGATGCCTGAGGATGGATGTGATTGTGACCTATTTATGCTTGAGTTCTATTTACCTGCCTTCCTTTTTTTATGGTGGATATTAATTATACTCTTATCTTCCTATTCTTTTTTTGCATTGTTTTGCTTAACCTTCTGTTTTAGACGTTTGAGGAACAACTATGGATGAGACAAGTATCACCCAGAGGACCATGACCCATTACTTTCATCCCTTGATGCAGACGGACCCGAGCATCCCAGTCTGTGGTGAATTCAAGGTCTATTACCACGACATGGATGGGGACTGCTGGGAGATCGGTCATGGCTGTCATGTCGTGATTTACATCAGTCTAGTTAGTGTATACTTTCGTATATTAGGTTCACCCAGAGCCTCTTTTGTAGGTGATTTCCTTATAGCCCAGTTCTTATTATCCATCATTCCGACATTAGGGATTTTAGCAATGTTTTCGATGTGGGGGAAACCATTATGTACATGTATGCCCACAAGTTGATCAGAGAGTCTATTATGAATGTGGGAAACTAGGGCATATTGCAAGAGAATGCCGTCAAATGGGTGGGAGACCTGCACCCGACATAAGAGGGAATGGAGTCGGAACTGGTAGGGGAACGACGGGAGGCAGAGCTGGGGGAGAAATGGGTAGAGGCTATAATCAGGGGGCAAGCAAAAATGTCGACTACAGGACGCGAATTCACTGTCAAGGGAACCAAGACCTCTCAATCGCTGAACATGATTCAAGGTATGTTCCTCGTTTCTGGTTGCCTCTTATCCATTATTTGACTCAG
Organism: Calophaca sinica; assembly: GCA_037113605.1. Lineage (NCBI taxonomy): Eukaryota > Viridiplantae > Streptophyta > Magnoliopsida > Fabales > Fabaceae > Calophaca > Calophaca sinica. The sequence goes on from CM073734.1 coordinate 36,178,943, forward strand.
GAGCTACAAACACTTCTATATCAAAGGAATGTGTGGAACACTTACAACTTCCTGTGTCCTCACTACCTCGTACTTTGATAGTTTCTACTTCTACCAACAACTCCTTTACTAGGTATTCAACACACTCATTTCCCACAGATGTAGAGCATCAATACTCAAGCTTAGCAACCCTTCGGCTATTTCCAGCTTTGATCTTATCATGGATTTTTTCTTCAATGCGTCAAGTGTGATTTCTTCATTTATCCTAAGCGATTCTAGATCATCACACTCAAATGCGATCCCTTCAGTAGTTGTCATAATTTTCCCATCGTAATACACAAAACCTAGGGTCGAACTCATATTTGTGAAATGAATTGTGAATTTTCCCATCTGTTAACACTAAACACTTATATTTATAACAGTCTTGGTGTTATCTGGGCCTTTGAAAGTGTAGGTGCGATCTGAGCTGTTCAAAGTGTCGGTGCAATCTAAAAAATTTTAAAAAAATTATATAGGCAACGACCGAATGTTTGGTTCCAGACATCTTCATACAACATCCAGATATGCATCCGAATAACTTCAACACATGACTGGAAGTACACATCCGGATGCTGCTAAACCCCTCATTAGGTCTGATTAACGTCTAGAAGCGCACTTCCAGTCAGGTGTATTTACGGAACAAAAAATGTGTGGGGTGTTTTGAAGCAATTTGAGAGTGGAAAGTAAAGCCCTAAACATAGTCGTTCAACCAAACCTTGAGCTTTTTGGGTTCTTATCCTTCTTTTGTTGTGGGCTCAACCTGGTTGCTAGGCCCAATTGATGCTGACCTATTTGGCTGGGGCCATATACGCGGATCATGGTGTCATGTACTATTTAATTTTTTTTTATATTAAAAAATATGGTAGAATACAGAACATAAACCTATGTGCATATTTCAAGGTAAATATTGTCAAATCGACCCTCAATTAAATCAATCCCCATGCTCCTAATTGTTTTTCTAACACTACTAGAATTTTTGCCATTTCTTGCAGATTTTACTGCGAATTCTGTTAAAATTTGGTTTTTTCTTTCAGATTCAAATCTGCAAGAAAATTTGTCATTTTCTGTGGATTTTCCTATGAATTTAAATCCACAGGAAATATTTAGATGTTTGATGGGAATTTTCCTGAGAATTTTAATGTAAAGAAAAAAACCAATAGAAAAGTGTAAAAAAAAAATGGCTATTTGAGAATCCGTAGTAAATTTTGCAGATAAATTTGAAGGAGAATTAGCTGCGGATTTGATAATATTAATATTATATAATTTTTAAAATATATAGATGTTACTCATTTTATCACTTTGTAGACGCTCTTGTTTCTGAGCATTTCCATCTTCACTGATCCCTAACCGCAACTTCCACCACTGTTGCTGCTTTCGGCATCAATCAACACCGCGTTCATGCAACTCAACGCTCTGGCAACCGATAACTTCTCTCCCTCCCTCCCTCTCTCTCTCTCTTTCTTTCTATTTCTCACACACACAAACCGTGCACATACTTTTCAGTGAATCTTCAATTTTTGATGTTCTTGTTGGTTTGGCTTCCTTCATAGATAACCTAACCGCACTGCAAGCCTGCACTTTTTCCACATCTCTATCTTTCTCGATCTGCTATATCTAGGGTTTTGAGCGATGTCGGAGTGATCAGAGGGGGCACTACGTGAATGCTTACTTACAGTTTAGGGAAAATGAAACCCTAGAATTTAGGGAAAATAAAAGAATAGAAAGAGTGTAAAAATAGAATGAGGAAACAAAGAGTAAGATAGAGTGGTGGTGACCACCCTTAGTCGTGCCGGAGGGAGAAGAGCGACGGAACAGGAAGTGTCGTGCACAGATGTGGCGGACGCCGGTACGGTGCGAGGGGAAGCAGCTTTCTCTTCTTTTTCGATTTTTATCTTCTTCCTTATTTTACTCCATCCTAACTTCTGCTCTACTTCTTGTTGATGCTACTGCGTTCTTTTATCCAAGTTTCTGCCACCTCTTTTTTTATTCTAACTTCCTTTGTTTTGTTGTGTCAACAGATTTGCTGAAGATGAGACGAAGGTTAGAACATAGCTATAGATTTGCTGAAGATGAGACGAAGGTTAGAACATAGCTATGTGATAGCTACTGAATGGAAGAATAGAAGCACCATTTTTACTATTTTCTAATTTGTAATTTTTCCTATTAGTTTTGTGTAACTTGGGACGAACACTAATTATTTATTGAAGCTGGGTCAATGGTAAGCTGAAATAAAATTTTGGAACAGTGGTTGTTCATTTAGAGTTTCCCCTGTTATCAATTTTTCAAACATATTGATGCATCTTGTAAAGAAATTTGTGTGTGCATTTGTGTGTTCTGTATATTGCAGCAAGAAAAATTCAAGTGACTCAAATGTTTGAAAAGATTTGAATGATTGTATACTTACTGTTTTAGATTTGAATGACATATTTCAGGGAATTTGATACTTTGCTACTGTCAAAGATCAAGGCTGCCTGGTTGTGCTCTGTAACACCTCATTTCTGAAGCGCTACAGACGAGAACTTAATTCTAAATGCAACGAGTTTTTTTCCAAATAATACTCTTTTGCCTTTTTGAAAATACAGTATATTTTTTTTAAAACCTCTTGTCTGTCACAAGGTAATTCAGAGTATCTGCAATGTTTTAGAAACATGATGGATTCTAATATACACAAGACAGACATAACTGCAATACATGCATCTATAAACAATTTCCAAACCATACGACTAGTCTGTGCAAAATGCAAGTAACTAAAATATACACAAGTCAAGAGGAATACACCTCAGATATGAAAACCCTGCCGAGAGGAATCATATCCCTAGGGTACTCCCGGCAGTTACCCGCGCAGCGGGCTGCTCCAAAACTAAACCACCAGATCTACACACCAAAAGTCTAGCAAGTCCAACGAACTGACTGGTCACCACCCAGAACTATCTACAGCAAGATAGACCCCATAGCTAAACAAAACTATGTACAAAACAAACAGATAATGTCAGCTAAACATCGCTACCCAAGTCCTCGGATGGGTCCTCCTCGTCCTCCTCCATCAGATCATCCTCGTCCTCCCCAGTCAAATCTACAAAAGGTGCAGACGCAGGTACACCCTCAGGTCTAAGCTCTTCAACCACAACATCCTCAATCCATCCTGCTCCACTGTAACCCACCTCTCCACACACCGCACAGACAGGAGGGGGATCCACAGATGGAGCCAGGGTCCTAAAAATCAAGGGAGGGGTCGACACCGCCTCTAGCTCTGGCTTCACCATGGGGCTCGGTGTGTCTGCCACTGCACGAGAAGTCGAAGATCCTGCTGTCCAACGCCTAACTCCCACGCTCATCTGAGCAGTCCTCCTAATCTTTGCACCTCTAGGCAAAGGTGCATAGCGAGTAGTGGTCCGTCTGGGAATCTTAAGGGACTCCTCTGGAGAAGTAGAAGAAGAAGCCTGTAACACTCGATCCCGCTGAGTGCTACGCCATCCGTCAACAATCTGCATCATCCTTATTGGGAAGCTCATGGTCCGTCTCGAGGTCTCCTGTCGCAGTGCCAGTCCATCTGCTAGGAAAGTCTAAACTACGTCCCTGGTATACATAACTCGACTAGAGGTGGGGTCAAACTCCATAGCCGAGGGGGTCTCTATATCAGGAAATTCAAACACCATCTCTAGCGATGTCGCCATCGGCGGGATCACCGCCATCTTCACCATCGTCTGGATTACCATCATTAGTTGAAGGAACCACGGGAAAGGGTCAACTTCTTAAAATAAAGTAGGTAACACAAAAATATAGCAGATACGACAACCAATCATATTATACAGACACGATATATAATATAAAGCCACATTTTTCAACACATATAGACAATCATATCAATAGCATATAGAACAATTAATAAGAATGCACCCGATCTCCTATTGATGCAACTATATGCCAGTGTAGTTTTAATTCTGAAATCCATGTGTTACGGTCAGGCCGCTCCGTACGTACCAAAGACAACACTTTTCCATGCGATGGTAAATTTTAACGACGTTCCTGAATTCCTTTGGCCATGGCTTTTCCACTACCCAGGATAGACAGGTCGAAGTTACCATAAGACACGACAAATGCCTTCCACCACCCCCAATGAACATATCAACACATATGATATTTCACTTATGGCATAATCAATTAATATCAATTATCCAACAACAATTCCACAGCATATGTCTTAACACAATTTAAGCAAACATGCAACCACAACATGTTATCAAATTCAAGCTCACAACAAATTCAGTTTCGGCAACAATTCCACAATCCACAACAATTCACATAATAATAAACATCAGCACAGATAGGTAACAAGTCGTCCCTTTGGAGCTCGATGGAACTAACAAAGAGGTAAACATACAAGTGTGGGGGGTTGGGGGAAGTCGCCAACCTCTTGCAGTCAAACCCACTAATTAATCATATATAAAGCATTAAAATCAAAGGGGTAACAAAACCCTCACTTTAAACCCAGAGGTTCTCAGACTTCTTTGATAGAGAAAAAAACGTAAGTGGGACTTATGGTTGCCCAACACCTAAACATCTCTAGAAGTAGCCCTTCCCAAAGTCGTCAGGTCGCGTGTCAAAGCACGTCTCGATCTCACGCTGCACAAACTCGGATTTCTCGGTTCCTAACATCACAAAATAAACTTAGTACGATCCTAGGGATACACTAACTCTAACTCCCTAGGCTCTCAACTTCCCTAAAAGAACTTTCTTAAATAAGAAGACACTTACACTTGAAGAAAAACAACTAAAAGAGTAAGGTTTTTAAAACTGAAACTCATTTGGAAGAAAATACACTAAGTTGGAAAACAAAGTTTTTAAATACTAAGCTTACTCCTTCAAAACTTGAGACATGAATCAATACTAAATTTAATACTTTTCATCATAACTTGAAATAAGACTCCACTTGGCCATTGGATCACAAGGAATCCTTTTGCCTTAAGTGTTTCATTGTCTTTAAAAATTAAACAACTCTTAATTCAATCAAACTACTATCCACAACTTATACAACAATTCCTAACCACATCAATAATAGCTAATATAAATCAAGATTAACAAAATCATCCCTCCCAAGCTCTCTTGAGCTCGCGGCCTTGCCCCCCCTTTTTTTCCAAAAATTTTGCAACCCTCAAACTAGTTAAACAACATCACTCCATAATCCAATTCTTTCACAAAACAATCATTTTCCTACAAAGCAATTGCCTAATTCAAGTCCAGCCTACTCAAGCCTCTTTCAAAAACTCAAGGGTTTCCATAAAATCTTCTCAATCCAAGTTTCAAATCAAAATTGACAATTTCAACATCAATAACAATTTCTAAGAAGCAAGAAACATCAAACAATTAAGTGATTCACAAAGAAAATCACACAATCCCTTAGGTCATGCACTTAGAGTTCAATAAAATTGGGGATATTGTGCTCATACCTTCCATTGATCATTATCAAGTAATAAACAAGACATAAAACAAGATGAAAAGCAAGAAAACTCAATCCTACACACATATACACACCCCACGGTTTGGGGCTGAACAAGGGGGAGGAGAAATTTATTTTCAAACCCACTTACAAGGTGTAGAAGAAGTGATCAAGACAAGGATGAAGCTAGGAACAAGTTGGGTGAAGGATTGAAGTTGAAATGAGGCAAAGAAGATGATGGAATGTGGAAGCCGTGGAAGTGGTCTTCACTTTCTCTCACAAGAATAAAAAGAAGAAGCAAAATGAAATGAGGATGGGGGAGGGGAGGTCGTGGCTTCAGCCCATAAAAAGGGTGGGGTTAAAAAAAATTATTAATTGTAAAACACATGGTTAAAAATGCACTTAAGAAAAGGTTCTCCTAATTAACCACCATAACAAGGACACCTAGCACTAAAGCAAGATGCTAATCCCATCAACAAGTCTAACCCATCTAATCTCTCATCTTTCATGATTATCCTCTAATCCTATAGTCTTAAGGGTACTAAAACACGGCGTTGAGTAATCGCGTTACCAATTAATTCTTTCGCCAATTAATTCGCGAAAATTAATTTACCGAGAAATTAATTCACCGCGTGATAATAAATTATCATAAATAATAAAAATAATCTAAAACACTCAAAAATAATCACAACAAGTTACGATTCGATTTTCATCGAAATCGGGGTTCGTTTAAAATTTTATTTGCAGATAAAAACTATCCGGTGATTTAAAACGCAACAAAACTTCGCTAGAATTTTTTGACGATATTTGAACCATGAATTAATATAAAATATTGTTGGAATTAATAATCTCTCTGTGTGTGTAGAATATTGTTGGAATTAAAATATTGTTGGAATTAATAAAATATTGTTGGAATTAAGATAAAAAATAATCTCTCTGTGTGTTTTTATTTCCTATGCTTCCTATTCTTTATGAGTGTGTGCATTCTTACACTAACATTGGTATTTAGAGCGAGGTTCTTTCTTGAGGAATCTTCGTTCCTATTTGTGTAAAATTTGCTTCCGTTCGAAAGTGTTTCAATGGCTACATCAAATGGCCATTTTCCAACATGTTGGAGTTAATTCAGTTAGTGTGTTAACTGATTGTTAGTTAGCAGTTAGTCTTTCTATTATGTTAGTTAAGTGTGTGTTGCCATTGTAACTTATGTGAGACATATGGCTTTGTGTATAAATAGAAGTGTAGCATGATCATTGTAAATAAGATTGTGATATATGTGATACAATCATTCAATAATACAAGTGTATTCTTTCATTCATTCTTTCTCCCTCTCGAAGTTTCAGTTTTTCTGTTTTCTTCAATTCTGTGAGATTTTATTGTTTGCTTGTGTATAGCATTGAGATCGATCTTTGTGAGTGTGAGAGGTTTATTCAAAGTGTGTTCCAACATTGATTAGGGACCTATGTGAGTGTGTTAATGGCTTCCGCAAAAGAGTTATTTCCTGTGTCATTACCAATTCTTGATGGCAATAATTAGGAGAAGTGAGTGGTGAGGATGCAAGTGATCTTTGGTTTCCAGAGAGTGCTGGAAATGGTGCAAAGAGGTATCCAAAAAGAGGAGTACAGTGCCTCCTACAAGAAATCCAAGAAAAGAGATTACAAGGCTCTTTTCCTGCTTCATCAATGTGTGGATGAGGTGAATTTTGAGAGGATTTCTTGTGCCAACAGTGCTAAAGAAGCGTGGGAAATTCTGAAACAAGCTCACGGTGGAGCTGAAAAAGAATGGTGCAGAGAGGTAGAGACGCGAAAGAGAAGAGAGACAGAGAGGAACAAGAATGAAGACCAAGATGAAGGTGACCAGAATTCGGCTTGGCCACATGCAGAATCAAGACCAGAGGATGATATTTCACCCCAGCAAGATCAAACAGAAGACAAACAGATTACCAATTTGGGGAAAATTTCTAAAATTAGGGTTTTCAGAAAATAGAGTTTCGCAAGAAAGGATCTTGAAGAGAGCGAGGCTAATGATGGTGGTTCTGAAAAGACGTGCATGGTGGTTCCGTTTCATGAGGTGAGAAGCAAACATGAAAGAAGAAAAGAGATGAAGGTGGTCTTAGATTCCGGTGTTGTGGGTGGTAAGATCTCGAACAAAGCAGGGGCTTGTGTGTGTTCGATCGCTGAGTCAGTGAAGGTGAAGAAGAGCCACAACGAAGATGAAGACTCGGTGGATCTTGACGCGGTGACTGAGATGAGGGAGGAAGAACGTGGGTATCGGCATCGCATCCATGAAGTGGGGCGCACATGCACTCATCAGATTGTGTGTGTCACAAAGGAGCTGCTGATGCGTCGTGATGAAGACGATGAGATGCAGAGAAGAGGCACTGCGAAGATGATGATTAGGTCAACAGTCCCGTTTCTGGAAATTGGGGTCGCAAAAATGAAGACCATGGTGGGTCAAAAGCAGCTTGCAGTGCTGGAGAAGTTGTAGAGAGCTTGGTGTCGGCCAATTAGGGAAAGTGATGGAGCTGTGCCAAGTGCTTGTGAGGTCGCGAAGCCAAATTGTGATTTTTCCAGATTAGGGTTTTGTGTCATGCGTGATAAGAAGTTATGCAGCGAGAAGAAGAGTGGGCCAACAACCTTGTTTTGGAAAAATCGAGGCCAAGTCTATGGTGTTTCTGAAAGAACAGAATGTGATGCAGCTGCAACACCTTGTGTTGTGATAGAGAAGAAGAAGGGCGCTGCTTCTGAGAGAAAGAGGAAGAAGAGGACTTGTGGGAAGAGGAGCGGCTCGTGAGTATGGAATCCGGAAATTAAGTCAAGCTGATGAACTAATGGGCCTTAGCCAAAGACTAGCCCAATTCGTTGGTTTATGCCAGAATGTGAAATTAATTGGTCAAGCCCAATTCGTGGCACATTTGGGCTCAAAAGGTGCTGGAGAGAAATCTGTTAGCCCAGCTGAAAAGCATATTACATTGGGCTATAGTGGTGTTGAAATAGGTCAAGTCCAATGCTTGCAAAGGAGTGAATGGGTCAATGTTGGGTTACAAACCAAACAATGGGATCCAGGAATAATTTTTGTTGTTCCAAATTAAAGTGTTTGTGAAATCTGAATTAAGGGGGTGTGTTGGAATTAATGCAGATTAGTGTTAATTGTGTTGGTTAGCTAGTTATAACTACTAGAAGTGTGTGTTAGTGTATTTGGTATATTGGGCCAAAAGCTATTGGGGGCTTTGGGCCTATTGTAGTGATGTGTATAAATAGATGTGTGCAAAGTGTAAGTAAGTGTAAGTAGTGATTCATTCAGTAAAGTTTTTCAGTTTTTACTTTCTCTCTGTGTGTGTTTATTTCCTATACTTCCTATTCTTTATGAGTGTGTGCATTCTTGCACTAACAAATATTAATTCTCAAATTTAATTTAATCTTGATTTAATTCAATCACTTGCTTAACGAACAAGAACTGCTTATTATAGCATAAATACGACAAAATACACTATAATAACGCTAAATAACGCATCGAAAATACGGGTGTTACATGCTCTCATACTATTAGATCAGTTCCCATATTCCTCACACACGTGTTCTCCCTTTGCCTGTATATACTAACTGGTGCAGAAAGGGAGGACTATGCCATTTACCCACAAGTTGTAAACTTCTCATTTTGAGCACAAGTGTGATGAATGTGTTTATGGACTTTGCTATACATGATCCCACGATGATGGGAACAAATGTGATCGTTGCAAATGGTGATGTAAGTGTTGTTTCAAAAACTTTAACTATGAAAAATGTTGCTACCGTTTAAAACTCGGTGTTTGATTATCCTGTCAACTCTGCTGATTCAAATATCTTTGACTTACCAGGGTGTTCAAGACGCAGACAGGCCTATGGAAGGATTCTACATTAGGTCTGGTATCGTAGTTATTTTATTAAACATTACTTTGTTGAACAAATTCCCTGTAGGCTAAACAATTTCTCAATTTACTTTGTTGATATAAAAGACATCACTGGCAATCATCCAAAAAGTTATATCATATCTTGTCTCTATCTATGTCAATGAAATTTAGTTTAGTTTAATTTAATTTTCATTTTTTGGGGTCTTCCCTCTTCGTGATACCTTTAAGAAACTACATCATTCTCAATTTGCCATATTTTGGAACTGACATCTCTGTTTATTTGACATCAGTTAGTCTTGTACTAACATCCCATAAACCAATAAAGTATAGTGAATTTATCTTTTGTCCATATTATATGTTTTACTTATAAAACACGAGACATTGGCAGCCTTCTTGGTTTATCTTTTGTCCATATTATATGTTTTACTACCTGTTTACCATATATTCATGACCAAACTCTGTTTTATGCACAAGTTTCATATTCTGTCTTATAAAAACCTTATTACTTTCAACATGTAACAACAACTTAGGTCACTTGTAGTAACAACGACTGAGGAACCATGTTTCCTGTTGTAGCCTAAAATTGTATACATAATTGAGACTCACTTTTATATGCTAAGCCTTTCATCTTCATTTTTCAATAAAAATTTACTGATTCAGTTTTCTGTCACTTTCTCTCACATCTTTTCATAATCATTTTTTTGTTATTTACTGAGTGTGCCTTTATCAATAGGTGTCCCCTGCTTGGACTAGTAAAGGACTAGCTTGTGTTTGTTCAAGCATAATGGACCAAAAAGAGAGCTAGTGGGACGTCATAAGGGAGTGGTTTAGGGCTCAGAAAATCTCCCCAAGAGGCATTATTCTCTCATGTTAACTATGTAAAAGCAATACAAGGTATTGTTAAAAGGAAGGAAGCTTTTCAGGTTTGGCTTCACAAATAGATATTGTTTAGCACTAAACTTATTTTGTAAAATTTCTGCAAGCACAATAGAAGAATCAGACAAATAGACTGGGTACACCTTCCTGCCATGTTTGCTTGCTGACCTTATTAAGGCTCCACAATACTTGGCAAGTGATGCTTTTGAAAAATGCTCTTGAAAGAAGTGAAATCAATAAGGTATAAATCGAGAGATTTAATTGAAGTTAACGATGGGTTAACAATATATGTAAGGAGTCTTACTGTACTTATCATGCCAACTTTTTTTTGTCCCTTCCATCAATAGTTTCTTACACACACAAACACACACATTGAAGGCTTTTTACATACAAGACTTCAAAGTAGTTTTATTCTCATGTTTTCTATATGTTCGTATTTTGTTTTTGCCAGGTGAACATCTCATTGGTTGTAAATGAAAGCAACAAAGAGCAGTACATTTGGTTCTACACAAAGCCTTATAAAGCAAACTCTTAGCTAGAGAAAGTGTAACACGCGTATTTTCGCAATGCGTTAATTAACGTTATTTAGTGTATTTTTGTCGTATTTACGCTATAATAAAGCAATTTCTTGTTCTCTAAGAAAGTGTATTAATTAAATCAATATCAAATTATATTTGAGAGTTAATATTTTATATTAATTCACGGTTCGAATATCATCGAAAAATTCTAACGAAGTTTTATCGCGTTTCGAATCGCAGGGCAGTTTCGCCACAGATAAAATTCTAAATGAACTCCGATTTCGATGAAAATCGAATCGTAACTTGTTGAGACTATTTTTGAGTATTTGGCATGATTTTTACTATTTATAATTAAATATTATCACGCGATGAATTAATTTCTCGCTAAATTAATTTTTGCGAGTTTATCGGTAACGCGGGTTTTTCGACGCCGTGTTATGAGATTAGATGGGTAGAATTAGATGATGTGATTAGCATCTCATAAAGTTGCTAGGTGTCATTAGTTGTGTGATTAATATGAAAATCTCTTTTATTAAACTATTATTATTAACTATGCTTATTGTTTTCTTTTATAAAATAAATGAGAGGAGGGCTATATGCAGCCCCCTCATTCTCGTGACCCTCCCTCATCACTCTCACTTCATCTTCTTCATTTTCCTCTTGAGAAAGCCAAGGTTCAATAGCCATTTTCTTCCATTTCTTTGAGTTTCTCAACTTGCAACATTCATCAAAGTTGTTCCAAAGTTTCACCTCTACATAGTTCTTCTTCATCCCAACCATCTAAGTAAGTGGAAAACTCATTTCTTTCCTCCCTTGAACAGCCCAAACAGTGCCCCCTCCCCTTTTTTTCTTGTTTTGTGATTTTTCTTGTTTCTAGTCTTAATTTCTTGCTTGTTTTGTGTTGTTTGTTGATTGATGATGATCAAGTGGAGATGAAACACTCTCACCCCTTTCTTTGAGCTCTAGAGCGAAAACCCTAAGTGGTGGAAAGAGGAAAATTGTGTGATCCTCACTTGAATCAAGTAATTAGAGGTTTAATTGAATTATTGGAAGTTGTTTGATCATTCTTGAGTAGTAGTTTTGGAATTGGCATGCTTAACTTTTTATTTAAGGGTTGATACCTATTCTTTAAGTAGGAAAAATGTAGATTTTAATTGTTGAACCATGTGTTTAATTGATGAATAACATGCCTTGAGTGATTTAATTGTTATTGGATTGATTATGCATGAGTTAGTAGAGAGTTAGTTTAGGTTTTGTGAAAAAATGATTCTTGAAGGACTAATATGGCATGTAAAATTTTAATTGACTTGTTCTTGATTAATTAGCTTCATCATGAGCACGATTTAAAAATGTTTTGGACAAAGGTTTAAAAACATGCAAATTTTTGGGAGTGAAAGGGAGTAAGGGCCGCGAGCTCTAGTTGGAAATTAGGAGAGGAAAACTATTTTGTAACTTTCTCCTAATTGGTTTTGGAAATTAATTTTGAAATGAAATTGATTTGGATCTTGTTCTTGAGTTATTAGCATTGTTAGTGGCATGATTGAAAAGGTTTGAATCAAAGGAAAAAATTGTTTTGCATACTTATCATGACTTGTGTTAGAAAGTGGTCTTCCATTGAAGTTGTTTGGTAAAAAGGTTTTGGACTCAAATGTTAGTTAAGAAGTTGTGTGAAAATCCTTTGGTTATGAGTATTTGGAAAATAGTTTTGATACTTGATTTACATTTCTCTATACGTATTGATTGTTATATGCAAGTGAGCTAGTTGTTACACGAAATTGTTAGTCTTGTGAATCATATATAGAAATGATTGTATATTTAAAAGAGATTTTTGCTATTTCTTTAAGAAAAGAAGGGTGTGGCCGAGAGGCCTAATAGGGTAAGGCAAGGAAGATTTTATTTGTGAACTTGTCTAAATGATTTCATGAGTATGTGTTCTAGACTTTAAAGTTGATGAAAGTTGTTAATTGCATGGTGTTTAAAGCTTTCAAGAAAAGATTTTAGTTTCAAACTTTACTCTTTCAAGTAAGTTAGCATTTTCTAAAGTAAGTGTTATGGGTTACTTTCAAGAAGTGTTTTGGTTTTAAAACTTCATTTCTTTTCAAGTAGGTAATGATTTAAATGCATAAGTAGATGCTTGGGTTAGAAAAGGTTAGGTGTTGAGAGCCTAAGTTTAGTTGTACTTATAGATTGTGCTAAGTTGTTCGTTGTGATAGGAATCGTAATACAAGAGACCGAGCGACGTGGACTTGAGGATTTCGGAGCGACGTTGGCGAATGTTCGTGGTAAGGGCGCTTCACATTTAATACCTTTCATAGTATGTTAGCGTAAGGGCAACTTTAGATATTTTTAGGCTTTTTGTTATTTAAATGATTATTTAAATACGAAGAAGTCTGAGAACTCTCCGAGTTCGAGGTTAGGGTTTTCGAACCCCTTCGTTATTTATTGTCGTGCGGTCGTCCATTTTCCGAGTCATTCGTGGATGAAAACTTTGTGGTTGGTCTCCTAAACCCAACCCCGCACATTTGTGTACCTCTCTGTCAACTCCATCAAGTTGCAGAGGGATGGATTCCTTGATTTGCGTGTCAAGTATGTGATGTTTGCCGATATTATTGAGTTATGCAAATATTTAATATGTGATCGAATATATGCTGCAAATTGCTTATGTTGCTTAAGTTGTTGAATTGTGTTTCTTCATATTAAGCTTGCTCTTATTATTTGATATGCGGTCGAATAATGTTGTGTACCGCTCTTTGAATATCGTATGCGGCGAACTGTTCATCGAGTGTGAGAGCTAGTTGTGTCGTTTTTGAACTTCGACTTGAATATCCTAAAGTAGTGGAAGAGCTCAAGGCTTCGGCCGGATGTTCAAGGGCGTTGTTTCTTGTCGAGTAGTGGGTGACTTTGACTTGAATATCCTAGAGAAGTGGAAGAGCTCAAGGCTTCGGCCGGATGTTCAAGGACGTTGTCCATTGTCGTGTAGTGGGTGACTTCGACCCAAATATCCTAGAGTAGTGGAAGAGCTCAAAGCTTCGGCTGGATGTTCAGGGGCGTGGTCCATTGTCGTGGCGTTGGGTAACTTCGACTTGAATCTCCTAGAGTAGTGGAAGAGCTCAAGGCTAAGGCCAGAATTCAAGGGCTTTGTTCGTTGTTCCGGAAGTTGTCGAAGTGTCGAGAGAGAATGAGTCTTGAGATGAGTCATGAGGTGAGTCGTGAGAGAGTCTGGAGTTGCGCCTTGAGAAATGTATATGCTGTTGTTTGTTTATCGCTTTGTGATTTGCTATATCTTGTTGCGATGAGAAGTTGACCCTTGCCAGTGGTTCCTTCAATTAATGATGGTAACCCAGGCGATGACGAACGTGGTGGAGATTTCGGCCGAAGGTGGCTTCTGACTACCCGAGCATGGAGATTCCCTCGGCTTGGAGTTAAAACCCCACTCTCGGCTGATATGTTTGTATAAAAGGCGTGTTGGAAACCTTCACGTGGAGGAACTGACGAGGATGTGAATGACCAGACGGAGGAGGACTGGGAGGAAATTGGTGTAGTTGTGTAGTTAAGAATGTTTAACTATTTTATTTATGGTTTTGGGTTGGTGACCAGTCTGTCATTTTGTTTGGCTTTGTGACAGTTGTTGTTTAGGTGTCAAGGTTTTGCTTTTGGAGCAGCCCCCTGCGTGGGTAACTGCCGAGAGTACCTCAGGAAGTAATATTGTAGGGTTTTCGTACTTAGGGTATATTCTTGCTTATGCATATTCAATTACTGCTTCCGTTGTGTAAAACTCTTCAACGGATTATCTTTTGGTAGCATGTGTGTATGTCTTTATTTAGTTGTAGTAGTCAATTGCATTTATAATTTCATCATGTTTCGAAAACGTTGCCCGTACTCTGAATGTGAGTTACAAAAGACGCTTGTTTATAAAAAGAAAAAAAAATTACCACATTTTCCAAAAGACACAAAGAGTACTATTTCGAAAACCTACTTGCATTCTGAATTGTTCTAGCTTAGTAGCGATCTGAAAACGGGTCGTTACAATAGTGGTATCAGAGCGGTTCGGTTCTAACCGGATTGTGTATTGGGTCATTAAGCTGGTCACCGTGTTGGGTTTTGTTTCGTCGGGTAGCTAGTTGTGTTTGTGTTATTTTTGTTTGATGAGTGAAGCAGCTTTGCTTAAAATTTGTTGGATTGTTTCTTGATGGAAGCAATGTGTGTTAACACATCACTTGCGTGTGAGGTTCTAATAGGTTTTTGGGCCTTGTAGGAATCTAATGCCACCTCGTAGAGACCATACGTTCGGACCTGATAACTCCACCATGGAGAGAGCAATTCAAGCAATGACTGAGATGGCGGCGGCAATGGCTCAACAATCTGCTGCTACGACCCAACAATCTGCTGCTATGGCTCAACAGACTGCGGTTATGAACCAACATAATCTGCAGCAACAATAGAGGGCCGAGAGGAATGCATAGGCTAGAGGATTGGCTGATTTTCGCAAGCATGATCCACCAAAGTTCTATGGAGAACCGAATCCGGACAAGGCAGATCTGTGGCTGCAGGAGATAGAGAAGATTTTTGAAGTACTCCACTGTCCAGAGAATGTCAAGGTGAATTATGCATCTTATTTACTGCTGGGAGATGCTGAGTACTGGTGGAAGGGAGTCAAGCAGATGTCAACGGTTGAGCGTCAGGAGATTAGCTGGGAGATTTTTTGCAGGAGGTTTTTGGAGAAGTACTTTCCAGAGACTGCACGAATGGAAAAGGAGCAAGAATTCCTCCGTTTACATCAGGGCAACATGACGATACCAGAATTTGCTGCCAAGTTCGAATCGCTTTCAAGGTACTTCAGTCCATTTCGTGATCGGGCAGATCAGAATTGGTTGAGCGATAGATTTCAGCGAGGACTAAGATTCGACATCCAGAAGTCTGTGGTGTCCCGAGAATTCAGAATTTCCAAGAGTTGGTTGATAGATGCATCGCGGTGGAAGGTATGAGGACCCACAAGAGAAAGGATGGTGCAGGCGGGCCTATCAGATCGCAGAATCAAGGACAGGGGAATGGTCAGAAAGAGAAACAGCAAGAGAAACCCTACAATAGGCCTCAGGAGAACAACCAGGGGCAATATTGCCGTATGGCTCAGAACTCAAGTGGTGGGAAATAGATTAGAGATGGACAGGTTTGCTATCGCTGTGGCAAACTGGGGCATTTTGCGAATAAATGCGCGGAGAAGAGCGATCTGTGTTACAACTGTGAGAAACCGGGACACGTTGCCAAGGACTGCAAGGCTCCGAAGGTGGTATCGGGTATGAGCGTAGCAAGAGCAAGGGGAAAGCGTCAGATGGTGAAGGGTAGAGTCCTCTACATGGGCGGCAAAGAAGCAGAGCGATCAGGAGATCTAACTCAAAAGGATTACGAAATTGAGGGTAACTCTCTATCCATAATCTTCGATTCTAATGCCGCACATTATATTAATTCCTTGGATTGTATGAGTTGGTTAAAAAATTTCTTTTGACTGTATTATTTTTCGACTTAGTAGTGGTTACTTCAACTGCTAAAACCCTAGTTCTAACACTGCATGACTTCGTTGTGTAGTAATTGTTGAGTATAGAAAATCCTTGTCAACTCGAGTCGCGTATCTTTAAAAGTCTTACCATTATTCTAGGGTCGGATTGGTTTTCGAATTACCATATCCTTCGGGACTGTGCCCAAAAATCGTAGTTTTTCTAATTTTGGAGTCTTCACATACCTTTCTATTAATTCTATCGAAGATTCTTGTAAGAGAGAGCTCAGGATTTCTTATTCCCTCGCTAGTATAGAAGTTACCAAGCGACCGAGTTGAAGAATGTACCAGTTCGCGACGGTATCTACGGACGACATCTTGGTCTATTCGAGGAGCAAAGGAGAGCACGAAGAGCATTTACGCCAAGTACTGCAGATACTACGAGAGGAGCAGCCTTATGCTCACCGGTCTAAGTGTGAATTCTGGCTTGAAGAGATGAATTTTCTCGGACATGTGATCACCAGAGACGGTATGGCTGTGGATCCAGCCAAGATTGAAGCGGTGTTAAGATGAGGACAGCCGAAGACTGAGACAGATATCAGAAGTTTTGTTGGATTTGCAGGCTATTACCGGAGATTTATCGAAGGTTTTTCGAAGATTGTCGCACCACACACGCGACTTACAAGGAAGGATCAACCGCTTGCTTAGACTGAAGAGTGCGAATCCAGTTTTCAGAGACTGAAGGAGCTTCTAACGGCGACACTTGTGCTGATTTTGCCTCAACCGGAAGAACCTTATGAGGTTTAATGCGATGCGTCACACCAAGGATTGGGATGCGTGCTGATGCAACACCAGAAAGTTGTGGCTTATGCTTCGAGACAGCTTAAGAATCCACGAGAGAAATTATCCTGCACATGATTTGGAGCTTGCTGCAGTGGTTTTTGCACTGAAGATTTGGGAAGACACCTTATGAAGCGCCGTAAGGACGTAAGTGTCAGATACATTTAGGTCGGCATTGGGACAATGAGTGTAACACCCCGATTCCGGAGCGCTACTGTGCAACCCAATCTAATGCTGAAAACATTTAATGCTTGTATGCTTTCAGTTAAAGAGTACTCTTATGTATTTCGCAATGGAAAAATAGGAGTAAATTTTTTTATTTTTTTTTCATTTTCTTTCCTTTGAAACCCTTTTCAAAATGAGACATAGAGTACAACAGTTTTCTAAATGATGCCAATTCAGACTTTTGCAATTATTAGAGTATAATGCATCACAAAATAATATTTCACATAACATAATCATTTCGCACTAAGGCGAGGTTTTCTGAAAAGAGTAATTACAAGACAATGAGTAATTACACAAACATACAATACCCTAAGCTAAGCTGGCCAACACGATAACTCTTACTGAGAAACAGCTCAGCAAGACCAAATACGAAGTACTCAGAGGAATCTTCCTCCACTGGCTCAATCTTTAATGCTCCTGGAAGACGAAACTGATGCAGCTACCGAACTACATCTGGAAGTGACGTCCATAAGGACATCCAATCCAACAACAGTACAAGGGTAAATCCTTTGTCCACGAGTTTATCATAGGTTATATCGCATGCAAACAACATATACATATATAATACAACAACATGTTTTTATATACATATACATACTTAATAGCCCGCACGCATCATCATGGTATATCAAGCATTGCATGTGAGCAACCAAAACAACCAACAGATCAACAATCAAGTCACTACAATATCAAACTATTGCATATGAGCAGGCAAGTCTATCAACAGACCACTGGTCAAGTCATCACAAAGTCAAATTCATCACATATCATAAATGTGGTTAGCTATGCATATCAATGCAGTATGACCAGTTGTGTATACACCTGCAGCCTTAATAGGTCAGCGTATGACGGGGACTACTTTCTCAACGTCCGAACAAGATAGCCTCTGCTTAGGCTTGCCACTACGTTGGCTGGCCACTACTTTGGCGTGCCTCTACTTAGGCAATGCAGTGTCAACTCGCCTTTTGAAGTCTGTATGACCAATCAAACGCTACGAGTGACAAGACAACTCGTCTTTTGAAGTCTTTAAGACCAATCAAACGCTCCAAGTGTCGATGCTCAATGGTTAGTACACATCCAAACAAATTCAACAATATGGCGTGCTCACCATAGTGAACGCCCGAGTGATATCCAATAAACTCAACAATGGTTCCCTATGTTTTGTTTTTTCGAAATCCCGAATCACGAAATCTCTTTCTCAGTTCTTGTATCACTCCTATGTGTCTGAAAATACTTTTTAACACTAGGTCGTTGAAACCCTAGTTGTGCTAAATAACACACTGGAAGAATTCCCAGGAAAGAGGGGTGGTGCGAACACTCTTAATTACCAAGTCTTTCCTAGCCAGAATTTTCCCAGGCGCATCATTTAACTCAACCGTTTTCGCAAATTGTACTATTTATTTCAAGTTCTTTTCTCTATTATTATTCCATTGAAATTTCCTTGCAAGCTTTGGCTATTTGTACTAAAACCCTCACGCTTACTTTTAAATCAAAATGCCCTTAAAATTTGTTTACGAAATCAGAATTCGGCTTGTGGAATCGCATCAGATTTACCGATGTAAATCGTCAACCAATAGCATTTGATCAATGCATTGTTAATTAATCCATTATCAACAATTATATTTTTCATATTCCAATTCAATACCAAGTTCCAATGAAATCCAAGGTGATTCAAGGAAAACAATACAACTCATAATGCCACGCAGGGCCAAGAACATGCTACATATTATCATCAATTTCAAGTCCAATTAAATCAATCTAGTATGATTTAAGCAACACAATACCATTCAGTCTTGCCACATAGGGCCAAATCAATACACATCAGTTTCATGCTACAACATCTCAACATCACATAGTAATACTACAAGTACTACCACACAATCAATCAACGATCAAGCAAACAACACACAAGGTGAAAAGCCCAAACTCATTATGTAAGAATTTCCCTTACCTTGGGCGTTTTAACAATCCAAGCAGGGTAAATCCGAACTATCGTCAAGTCGTACCTCGCGCGTATCCTAACAACACAAGTTTCAATCAATTAAAACCAAAACTCAAGCCCTAATACCCCTAGGGCAGCCACGGCTCTAAGGTTCCTAAGGCCTAAGAACTACTCACTTAATCCCATTTGGTTCACACCTAGTCACATATCATGAAACAAGTTCAAACTATGCAAGGTTTCAAACTTTTTCAAAAGCTACACACTTAGAAAATACCAAAACCCAAAACTTACCAATTGGAATAGTGTTTTACCAAATGAATAGTGTTTTGCCAACTTTGAACCATTTTTCAAAGCACTAAAACATTTCACAAAATTCTAGAATTAAATTCATTACAAGTTTACAACAATTCCTAAGACATAACCCAAAACTTTTTCCAAAATCATGCTTCTTTGAATTGTTTTGCTAAATCAAATCATCAACCACTTTTACAACTATTTTCAAACATAAATGCAAGTCAAGAACAAGTTACAAAACACCCTTGAAGGCCACGATTTTGGAAGTTCAAAACAACTTCAAGGTTTTCAAATCTTTAACTCCTAAATCATGCAAACTTTGCTTAATCAAAACTTCTTATCAAAACTAAACTTATTTACCACTTTAATACACTTAAAAACATGTTAGAACTCACTCAAATCATGCTCATAAATAACTGTTTTTAAGCATCACAAACAGCCCCAAATTATTTTGTTTTCAAACAATTTTTCAAAGCTTCACACATACAAATTCACTACATTCAATTCCTTTAACAAGAAACCAACTTCTTCAACACTTACAACACTTGAAAACACTTTGAAATCAATTTAAAACATCCCCCTAAATCATATTATAAGCCACGGTTTCAGCCCCCCCTTTACACATAAATTGATTTTTCCAAAACTTTGTAAACATGATTCTAAAACTAGTTTCCAAACTTAGCAAGTATAACCCATCAAGAATCAACCCTAAAACAACAAAAATCAAACAAAACCAAGTCTTAGAACAGCCCCTAGATTTCGGCCAGAATAGATTTAGGGTTTTCCAAGTTTTATAAAATCAAGAACAAGCTAATACATGGAAGGGAATAAGGGGGGTTATGAAGCTAATCATACAACACTAGCCAAAACAAGCATCATAACTCCAAAATAACTCCTAAAACCTTCAAAACCCATATCATGACCCAAGAGAGATGAGGAAAGGTTTATGGAGCTTACCAAGAGTATAGATGATGATTGAACAAGGGTGGAGATGAAAGGAAACAAGGGTGCACACTTTGATCTCCAAAAACCCAAGCTTTCCTCTTCAAGTTTTTTCTTAAGTTCTTCAACAATGGAGGAGTGAATGAGGCTGATCTTGCCCGTGTGGGAGAGCCATGAAATCAGGTAGGGTCATGGAAGGAAGAATTTTTGTTCATTTAGTTAGAAACTAACCAACTAATTACAAACTAACTAAACTAACTAACTACAATTACCACTTAACCAATCATCTTGCAACACTTGTCAAGGAAGGTTCTAAAGGATGAGGTTCAGCTCCCCAAGTGGCTGGATGCATCTCCCCTTGGCCCAAAATATCTAGATATTTCGTTTCGTCGCGCTCTCGCTCAATCGGGTGCGCGGCGTTTCGCGTATATTAGGGTTTTTATATCAAAAACTTCAAAAATAAATCTAATAAATTATTCTATAATAAAAAATTATTAATCAACCAAAATATCCACAAAAATATTAGGAGTATTTCTATGAATGTCGCTTTCTCGATTTGCGTGCTAAAACGCTATCGTAATGCAGTTATGGGCGAAGAAAACACCCTATATTATTATGATGCCTAACAATTCTAGAAAAATTTGCAATAAATCATAAATATTGAAAAATGCTAAGATCTCAAATTTTGTAAAATTTGGATCACGTTTAGGCATGTTTCAGTTAGAAACACACACAATAGCTTTGTTACGGCAGAATTCGATAGAATTCTCGCAGCGAAATAAAAACTGTAAATTAGTGAGGATCACTAATTTCAATTTCTCTTATCATATAGATATTAATCAAACAATAAGATTATCAAGACAAAATCTTTAAAATAATGGTCATATTAAATATGACATAAAACAGACAATTAATACAATAACTAAACCATGAAAATTCAAACTATGACTTGAAAATATTTATTAAATCCTGAAAATTATTTCTCTTTCAATAAAATAATTTTCTTTAATCAAACAACAATCCTTCACATTTTTCGGGATTAATTCATATTAAAAACAGTATACGTCTACACTGTCTGTTAATCTGAATTAATTACTAAAACAGTAAATTGTTTACAATAAATCTTGGTAGTTCTTCTTACTTTTAACAAACCATTGAGGTGATCAATCTCTATGATTTATTTTCAAGTAGTCGGAAACTATAAAATAATTTTCATAAAAATTGGGATGTTATATTACCACCATCCTTAAAAAAATTTCGTCCCCGAAAATTAACTTAAAAATCAAAATTCGAAAAATTATAAGTTAATACTAAAAACAAATCATAAATTTGAACTTTGAAATTCAATACAACATAATAATTATTACACTCAAACAATCAAACACGAAGCATACATTTTATTCATATATCCCTACTAAAGTAAGGCACTATATCATCAACTTAAATGTCTACAAAACACAGTACTACGCGCCCATGTTGAAGAAGTCTTTGCGAATGACGCTTTATTCCAAACTACGATCTCTACTCCATCACGACCACGAACACGATTATGAACATGTACAGTCACGAACACAGCCACGACGACACTAGGTTACGGCTACATGTTAACACCAACGAAACTCTACTAACACCAAAAGCCAACATCAAATCTCTTTAATTTTAAAAACATCGAATTTCTAAAAATAACACAAAGCAAGAGTTAATTTGCATAAACCACGAATTGATCTCTTCAAGACTCGACCTTCTCAAGAACATTATGGTTCTTTTGAGATTAGGTTTTTCATTGCCTTAAAATCATTAAGACACACTTAATTCAAAGTCTAAAATTTAAATCAAACACCAACAAAACAAAATTACTACGAACCTTTTATTAAAACTTGAAATCTAGCCTCACACATATAAAACTTAGTTTTCCAAAAGAAAACAAGTTCAAAAGCGTTTCCCAACAAGATAAGATGGACTAAAAATTTTGAATTATCTTTTACAACAAAAGAAAACAAAATCTTTCCAAACTTCTACTACTAAATCATAGTTTTAACAAATAACATTTAAAACCATTTTCAACGAGATCATCAACAAAGACACAAGAGTTGAAAGCAAAAGAACTATGACACTCACCTAAAACCTTCCAGGAACTCGTGATTTGGAAACATGAAGAAAGAGGAGGATTGCCACGATTAACAACCACAAAATCACCAACAACATTATTACATTCAGAAAGGTGAGAGGATCCATCACAAAAATCATCCTAAGGCTCACGGTTTGAAGGAGAAAGAAGAAGATGAAGGTTTGGTTTTCTAACACCTCTCACCACCACACGATTGGGCACGAGTTAGGAGAAGGATGAAGGAAGAATGAAGGTCCTAAAGCAAAACACCTCACAGTTCACAAGGGAAGAAAAAGAAGGAAATTGAAGTTCTCCACCAACACCAACACGCTAGAAAATTTATTCTCCCCTCTATTATTAAAAGGAATCGGCTAAGGGGAATGTGAAAGGAAAAGTGACCCCCACCCCAAAAATTCTACTAAGCCATCGTTGTGTCTAAAGACAAGATAAGGTGGAATAGAATTTTAGAATTTTACAAAATTGTCTAACCCATGATCATGACACCAAAAGGAAAAGAAAATTCAAAAAAAAAATATTAACCACAAGATCTACAACATCACTTACAAATAATTGTACACAATCATAATAACATCTATCGTAATACCAAATGTATAAAAAAAAAATTTGGATTTTGGAATCTATTATAATAATAAAATACGTCACAGAGTTAAAACACTTATGTGGTCTATATTTAGAACCACGCGCACACCATAATACATATAATACGATAGTTATAGCGTCACCTACGAATAATCTCTCTCGTAAATCTCGGCCCGCTCAGCTCCATTGTGTCGCATTTCCTGCGATGAAGTCTTCAGATGATGAGTTCTCTGCTCTACTTGGGGTGTAGACACGTCCCTTAGTGGTTGGTCTTGTAGTTTCAACATTGTTGACAGTAGACTCAGCTCGTGGTACTTTGCAGTCTCTGGACTGATATCCCAATTCCTTGCAGTTAAAGCGTAATCTTTCCTTGGTTGGTTACCGTGTTAACATTGTGCTCCTCATCTTCACCGTGGAAGTAGTGCGTCTTTGGCCATCGATGCTTGTGATTCCCTCTTCTGTCTATCAGGTAGACATATCCTCCAGTAGTTGGGCACGCAACCTTCGCAGTATCTACAGTTGATCCATCTTTGGTAATTGATAGTCCTTAGAAATATGTCCTGACTTCTTGCAGTTACAGCATAGTCGGTCCTTCGATGAGCATTCCTCAGCTAACTGTTCCTTGTTGTTGTCTTCATCTTTGTCCTTTGCCCTGATAATCCGGCTTAACTGACCCTCCAATAGCTCACTCCTTCGTTCGTTGTCTAAGCCAATCGTGTTGATTTTCCACGGCAATCCGTTGTGCGACAGTAGTTGCTATCCAAACTATCACTTGGATTACGTGATTCACATCTAAGTTACTAGCTCTAGCAAAAAGACTCGTTCACCCCGAAGGCATCGAATTTCTACAAAGTAAACTAACCAAAATCCCCACAGCAAAATCAATCATTTGAGATGATTGCACACAATTTCACACAATGTCACACCTGTTTCAACTAGGAAACATCACAGACAATCACAACAAAGTCCACATAACCTAGGCATAACAAACTTATACCCGACAATTCCCAACAATCTAGGCCAGCTTAACCCAAAGCGATCCGGTTAGAACCGAACTGCTCTGATACCACCATTGTAACACCCCGATTCCAGAGCGCTACAGTGCAACCCAATCTAATGCTGAAAACATTTAATGCTTGTATGCTTTCAGTTAAAGAGTACTCTTATGTATTTTGCAATGGAAAAATAGGAGTAAATTTTTCTTTTTCTTTTCTTTTCATTTTCTTTCCTTTGAAACCCTTTTCAAAATGAGACATAGAGTTCTACAGTTTTCTAAATGATGCCAATTCAGACTTTTGTAATTATTAGAGTATAATGCATCACAAAATAATACTTCACATAACATAATCATTTCGCACTAAGGCGAGGTTTTCTGAAAAGAGTAATTACAAGACAATGAGTAATTACACAAACATACAATACCCTAAGCTAAGCTGGCCAACACCATAACTCTTACTGAGAAACATCTCAGCAAGACCAAACACGAAGTACTCAGAGGAATCTTCCTCCATTTGCTCAATCTTCAATGCTCCTGGAAGACGAAACTGATGCAGCTACCGAACTCCATCTGGAAGTGACATCCATAAGGACATCCAATCCAACAACAGTGCAAGGGTAAATCCTTTGTCCACGAGTTTATCATAGGCTATATCGCATGCAAACAACATATACATATATAATACAACAACATGCTTTTATATACATATACATACTTAATAGCCCGCACGCATCATCATGGTATATCAAGCATTGCATGTGAGCAACCAAAACAACCAACAGATCAACAATCAAGTCACTACAATATCAAACTATTGCATTGAGCAGGCAAGTCTATCAACAGACCAGTGATCAAGTCATCACAATGTCAAATTCATCACATATCATAAATGTGGTTAGCTATGCATGTCAATGCAGTATGACCAGTTGTGTATACACCTGCAGCTTTAATAGGTCAGTAGTATGACGGGGACTACTTTCCCAACGTTCGAACAAGATAGCCTCTGCTTAGGCTTGCCACTACTTTGGCTGGCCACTACTTTGGCGTGCCTCTACTTAGGCAATGCAGTGTCAACTCGCCTTTTGAAGTCTGTACGACCAATCAAACGCTACGAGTGACATGACAACTCGTCTTTTGAAGTCTTTAAGACCAATCAAACGCTCCGAGTGTCGATGCTCACTGGTTAGTACGCATCCAAACAAATTCAACAATATGACATGCTCACCGTAGTGAACGCCCGAGTGATATCCAACAATTCAACAATATGGCATGCTCACCGTAGTGAACGCCCGAGCGATATTCAACAATTCAACAATATGGAATGCTACCGTAGTGAACGCCCGAGTGTTATCCAACAAATTCTACAATGTGGCGTGCTCACCGTAGTGAGTGCCCAAGTAATATTTTAATTAATCAATGCGGATCGATGAACCCTCACTCACTCAACTTAGTGGGTTCCCAAGTCTCAATTAACTAAGAATTCAATACAGGACACAAAGTTCGGGTGTTCAATTGCGGAACGCTAGTCCCAATCTTAGATTGAAACTCTAGGCACGTAATGCGGAACACTAGGCTCAATTTTTAGGTTGAGATACTAGGCACGCCATACGGAACACTAGGTCCAATCCTTAATCAAGAAAAAGCGCACGCAAGCAGGACGTTAAGTCCTAGCACAGGACACATGGCCCATATGCTCAATAGGAACACTAGGTTCCTTATGTTTTGTTCTTTCGAAATCTCGAATCATGAAATCTCTTTCTCAGTTCTTGTATCACTCCTATGTGTCTGAAAATACTTTTAACACTAGGTCGTTGAAACCCTAGTTGTGCTAAATAACACACTGGAAGAATTCCCAGGAAAGAGAGGTGGTGCGAACACCCTTAATTACCAAGTCTTTCCTAGCCAGAATTTTCCCAGGCGCATCATTTAACTCAACCGTTTTCGCAAATTGTACTATTTATTTCAAGTTCTTTTCTCTATTATTATTCCATTGAAATTTCCTTGCAAGCTTTGGCTATTTGTACTAAAACCCTCACGCTTACTTTTAAATCAAAATGCCCTTAACAATTTGTTTACTAAATCAAAATTCGGCTTGTGGAATCGCATCAGATTTACCGATGTAAATCGTCAACCAATAGCATTCGATCAACGCATTGTTAATTAATCCATTATCAACAATTATATTTTTCATATTCCAATTCAATACCAAGTTCCAATGAAATCCAAGGTGATTCAAGGAAAACAATACAACTCATAATGCCACGCAGGGCCAAGAACATGCTACATAGGGCCAAATCAATACACATCAGTTTCATGCTACAACATCTCAACAACACATAGTAATACTACAAGTACTACCACACAATCAATCAACGATCAAGCAAACAACACACAAGGCGAAAAGCCCAAACTCATTATGTAAGAATTTCCCTTACCTTGGGTGCTTTAACAATCCAAGCAGGGTAAATCCGAACTATCGTCAAGTCGTACCTCGCGCGTATCCTAACATCACAAGTTTCAATCAATCAAAACCAAAACTCAAGCCCTAATACCCCTAGGGCAGCCACGGCTCTAAGGTTCCTAAGGCCTAAGAACTACTCACTTAATCCCATTTGGTTCACACCTAGTCACATATCATGAAACAAGTTTAAACTATGCAAGGTTTCAAACTTTTTCAAAAGCTACACACTTGGAAAATACCAAAACCCAAAACTTACCAATTAGAATAGTATTTTACCAAATGAATAGTGTTTTGCCAACTTTGAACCATTTTTCAAAGCACTAAAACATATCAAAAAATTCTAGAATTAAATTCATTACAAGTTTACAACAATTCTTAAGACATAACCCAAATTTTTTTCCAAAATCATGCTTCTTTGAATTGTTTTGCTAAATCAAATCATCAACCACTTTTACAACTATTTTCAAACATAAATGCAAGTCAAGAACAAGTTACAAAACACCCTTGAAGGCCACGATTTTGGAAGTTCAAAACAACTTCAAGTTTTTCAAATCTTTAACTCCTAAATCATGCAAACTTTGCTTAATCAAAACTTCTTATCAAAACTAAACTTATTTACCACACACAATAGCCTTGTTACGGCAGAATTCGATAGAATTCTCGCAGCGAAATAAAAACTGTAAATTAGTGAGGATCACTAATTTCAATTTCTCTTATCATATAGATATTAATCAAACAATAAGATTATCAAGACAAAATCTTTAAAATAATGGTCATATTAAATATGACATAAAAATGCATAATTAATACAATAACTAAACCATGAAAATTCAAACTATGACTTGAAAATATTTATTAAATCCTGAAAATTATTTTTCTTTCAATAAAATAATTTTCTTTAATCAAACAACAATCCTTCACATTTTTCGGGATTAATTCATATTAAAAACAGTATACGTCTACACTGTCTGTTAATCTGAATTAATTACTAAAACAGTAAATTGTTTACAATAAATCTTGGTAGTTCTTTGTACTTTTAACAAACCATTGAGGTGATCAATCTCTATGATTTATTTTCAAGTAGTCGGAAACTATAAAATAATTTTCATAAAAATTGGGATGTTACAATGAGGACTCTGTGGCGAATCAGACGTGATTCAGTGAAGGCATGACTTGTTATTGAAGTATTTCTTGCGAAGGTTGTCGATAGAGAGATCAAGCAATTGAGGAACAAGGAGATACAGCTTGTCAAAGTTGTATGGGATCAGAAGACCAGAGATGCAACATGGCAGTTGGAAGAGAAAGTGAAGACTCAGTATCCAGAACTTTTTCACGGTACGTAACTCATCTGTAGTTTCGAGGACGAAACTATTCTTAGAGGGGGAGTATTGTAACATGCGTATTTTTGCAATGCGTTAATAAACGTTATTTAGTGTATTTTTGTCGTATTTACGCTATAATAAAATAATTTCTTGTTCTCTAAGAAAGTGTATTAATTAAATCAAGATCAAATTATATTTGAGAGTTAATATTTTATATTAATTCACGGTTCGAATATCGTCGAATAATTCTAACAAAGTTTCGTCGCGATTCGAATCGCAGGGCAGTTTCGCCGCAGATAAAATTCTAAATGAACTCCGATTTTGATGAAAATCGAATCATAACTTGTTGAGACTATTTTTGAGTATTTGGCATGATTTTTACTATTTATAATTAAATATTATCACGCGATGAATTAATTTCTCGCTAAATTAATTTTTGCGAGTTTATCGGTAACGCGGGTTTTTCGACGCCGTGTTTTAACAACCCCTAGACTCTAGGATTAGTGGGTAATCATGAGAGTTGTGAGATTAGATGGGTAGAATTAGATGATGTGATTAGCATCTCATAAAGTTGCTAGGTGTCATTAGTTGTGTGATTAATTTGAAAATCCCTTTTATTAAACTATTATTATTAACTATGCTTATTGTTTTCTTTTATAAAATAAATGAGAGGAGGGCTATATGCAGCCCTCTCATTCTCGTGACCCTCCCTCATCACTCTCACTTCATCTTCTTCATTTTCCTCTTGAGAAAGCCAAGGTTCCATAGCCATTTTCTTCCATTTCTTTGAGTTTCTCAACTTGCAACATTCATCAAAGTTGTTCCAAAGCTTCACCTCTACATAATTCTTCTTCATCCCAACCATCTAAGTAAGTGGAAAACTCATTTCTTTCCTCCTTTGAACAGCCCAAACAGCGCCCCCTCCCCTTTTTTCTTGTTTTGTGATTTTTCTTCTTTCTAGTCTTAATTTCTTGCTTGTTTTGTGTTGTTTGTTGATTGATGATGATCAAGAGGAGATGAAACACTCTCACCCCTTTCTTTGACCTCTAAAGCGAAAACCCTAAGTGGTGGAAAGAGGGAAATTGTGTGATCCTCACTTGAATCAAGTAATCAGAGGTTTAATTGAATTATCGGAAGTTGTTTGATCATTGTTGAGTAGTAGTTTTGGAATTGGCATGCTTAACTTGTTATTTAAGGGTTGATACCTATTCTTTAAGTAGGGAAAATGTAGATTTTAATTGTTGAACCATGTGTTTAATTGATGAATAACATGCCTTGAGTGATTTAATTGTTATTGGATTGATTATGCATGAGTTAGTAGAGAGTTAGTTTAGGTTTTGTGAAAAAATGATTCTTGAAGGACAAATATGGCATGTAAAATTTTAATTGACTTGTTCTTGATTAATTAGCTTCACCATGAGCATGATTTAAAAATGTTTTGGACAAAGGTTTGGAAACTTGCAAATTTTTTGGAGTGAAAGGGAGTAAGGGCCGCGAGCTATAGTTGGAAATTAGGAGAGGAAAACTATTTTGTAACTTTCTCCTAATTGGTTTTGGAAATTAATTTTGAAATGAAATTGATTTGGATCTTGTTCTTGAGTTATTAGCATTGTTAGTGGCATGACTGAAAAGGTTTGAATCAAAGGAAAAAATTGCTTTGCATACTTATCATGACTTGTGTTTGAAAGTGGTCTTCCATTGAAGTTGTTTGGTAAAAAGGTTTTGGACTCAAATGTTAGTTAAGAAGTTGTGTGAAAATCCTTTGGTTATGAGTATTTGGAAAACAGTTTTGATACTTGATTTACATTTCTCTATACGTATTGATTGTTATATGCAAGTGAGCTAGTTGTTACACGAAATTGTTAGTCTTGTGAATCATATATAGAAATGATTGTCTATTTAAAAGAGATTTTTGCTATTTCTTTAAGAAAAGAAGGGTGTGGCCGAGAGGCCTAATAGGGTAAGGCAAGGAAGATTTTATTTGTGAACTTGTCTAAATGATTTCATGAGTATGTGTTCTAGACTTTAAAGTTTATGAAAGTTGTTAATTGCATGGTGTTTGCTTAAAGCTCTCAAGAAAAGATTTTAGTTTCAAACTTTACTCTTTCAAGTAAGTTAGCATTTTTCTAAAGTGTTATGGGTTACTTTCAAGAAGTGTTTTGGTTTTAAAACTTCATTTCTTTTCAAGTAGGTAATGATTTAAATGCATGAGTGGATGCTTGGGTTAGAAAAGGTTAGGTGTTGAGAGCCTAAGTTTAGTTGTACTTATAGCTTGTGCTAAGCTGTTCGTTGTGATAGGAATCGTAATACCGGAGATCGAGCGACGCAGACTTGAGGATTTCAGAGCGACGTTAGCGACTGTTCGTGGTAAGGGCGCTTCACATTTAACACCTTTCATAGTATGTTAGCGTAAGGGCAACTTTAGATATTTTTAGGCTTTTTGTTATTTAAATGCTTATTTAAATACGAAGAAGTCTGAGAACTCTCCGAGTTCAAGGTTAGGGTTTTCGAACCCCTTCGTTATTTATTGTCGTGCGATCGTCCATTTTCCGAGTCATTCGTGGGTGAAAACTTTTTGGTTGGTCTCCTGAACCCAACCCCCCACATTTGTGTACCTCTCTGTCAACTCCATCGAGTTGCAGAGGGATGGATTCCTTGATTTGCATGTCAAGTATGTGATGTTTGCCGATATTATTGAGTTATGCAAATATTTAATATGTGATTGAATATATGCTGCAAATTGCTTATGTTGCTTAAGTTGTTGAATTGCGTTTCTTCATATTAAGCTTGCTCTTATTATTTGATATGCGGTCGAATAATGTTGTATACCGCTCTTTGAATATCGTATGCGGCGAACTGTTCATCGAGTGTGAGAGCTAGTCGTGTCGTTTTTGAACTTCGACTTGAATATCCTAGAGTAGTGGAAGAGCTCAAGGCTTCGGCCGGATATTCAAGGGCGTCGTTCCTTGTCGAGTAGTGGGTGACTTCGACTTGAATATCCTAGAGAAGTGGAAGAGCTCAAGGCTTCGGCCGGATGTTCAAGGACGTTGTCCATTGTCGTGTAGTGGGTGACTTCGACCCGAATATCCTAGAGCAGTGGAAGAGCTCAATGCTTCGGCTGGATGTTCGGGGGCGTGGTCCATTGTCGTGCCGTTGGGGTAACTTCGACTTGAATCTCCTAGAGTAGTGGAAGAGCTCAAGGCTAAGGCCGGAATTCAAGGGCGTTGTTCGTTGTTCCGGAAGTTGTCGAAGTGTCGAGAGAGAATGAGTCGTGAGATGAGTCGTGAGGTGAGTCGTGAGAGAGTTTTTAGTTGCGCCTTGAGAAATGTGTATGCTGTTGTTTGTTTATCGCTTTGTGATTTGCTATATCTTGTTGCGATGAGAAGTTGACCCTTGCCAGTGGTTCCTTCAATTAATGATGGTAACCCAGGCGATGACGAACGTGGTGGAGATTCCGGCGACGACGACATCACCGAAGGTGGCTTCTGACTACCCGAGCATGGAGATTCCCTCGGCTTGGAGTTAAACCCCCACTCTCGGCCGATATGTTTGTATAGAAGGCGTGTTGGAAACCTTCGCGTGTTGGAACTGACGAGATGCGAATGACCAGGCGGAGGAGGACTGCCAGGAAATTGGTGTAGTTGTGTAGTTAAGAATGTTTAACTATTTTATTTATGGTTTTGGGTTGGTGACCAGTCTGTCATTTTGTTTGGCTTTGTGACAGTTGTTGTTTAGGTGTCAATGTTTTGCTTTTGGAGCAGCCCCCTGCGTGGGTAACTGTCGAGAGTACCTCAGGTAGTAATATTGTAGGGTTTTCATACTTAGGGTATATTCTTGCTTATGCATATTCAATTACTGCTTCCGGTGTGTAAAACTCTTCAACGGATTATCTTTTGGTAGCATGTGTGTATGTCTTTATTTAGTTGTAGTAGTCAATTGCATTTATAATTTCATCATGTTTCGAAAACGTTGCTCGTACTCTGAATGTGTGTTACAAAAGACGCTTGTTTATAAAAAAAAAAAAAAAATTTACCGCATTTTCCAAAAGACACAAAGAGTACTATTTCGAAAACCTACTATCATTCTGAATTGTTCTAGCTTAGTAGCGGTCCGAAAACGGGTCGTTACAGAAAGAATACGAAAATAAGAGTGGTTTTTGTTGCTAGATTATTTACTATACTTTGCGAGAATATATTATAGGATTTTATTTAGTTTTATATATTTTTTATGTATTAAAGATTTATTACATTGTGGCATATGAGTAATAGATGCAATAGATTGTGACTTTTAATAGATGTACTTTTAATAGATGTAATATTTAGATTTATTAATGCTTTATTGTGGAAACTATTGTATAATCTTTATATCTTATAAATATTAAGTTATATATTGTAAAAAAATTGTGATATAAATATTGAATTTAAAGTATTATCAAATATCTTATTGAAAGTATATTTATATAATTTATAATGATAATATAATCTAAACCTTTATTAATAGTTTATATACTAAATAAAATATTAATATTTATGTACAACATATTTGAATATTAAAAATAAATAAAAAATAAATTATTTTATTCAAGTTTCCTGTAGATTTTCTTAGGGAAAAATCTGCACTATGAAATTACCTGTACAAATTTCTTGCAGATTTACGTGCAAATTTCATTGCTGCAGATTTACCTGCAAAATTTCATGCGGAATTACCTGCAGATTTTTTCGCAGGAAAAAATTACCGACGAAGGTATTACGTAGGGATAAAAATCAGCAGGAAAATTCGCAGGAAACCGGTTTCCTACGAATTTTTGAACAAAATCTGTAGGAAAATCTACAGGAAATAACAGAAATTCTAGTAGTGTAAGGCTTACAACTTGGCAATACAAATGGAAGGCAACTGTCTCTCCCATTTATTTTAAAATATAGTCACGATGTGGTTTTAACTGCAATTTAATTTAGCAAATTAATATGGTTAAGTTGTAAATAGTAAATAAAATTTACAATTAACGTCTAGTAATTAAATGCTATTAAAAAAACATCTAGTAATTAAATCTCGAGGAATACTCATGGAATGTCTTCTAACACATTATTTTTTGTATTTTTTATGAATGAAATTTGTGTAAATCCAGTTAAATTATGTGAGTGTCACTTTAGGATTCAGTCCTGAATTCACGAAACTCAGAATGAATTTCATTCAATAAAAAAATGTGCCACTGAAAAAGAATAATCCAGTTAAATTACGTGAGTGTCACTTTAGGATTCAGTCCTGAATTCACGAAACTCAAAATGAATTTCATTCAATAAAAAAATGTGCCACTGAAAATGAATTATATATATTAACAAGAATATATTGCTATTTTTTAAATCTTAAAAGAATGCTGTGTTGTCATAATTGCAGAGAATGTTTACCCCTCCATTCTTTATACTCCATTCGTACTAAAACTTTAGTTCTATAAGGTTTTGGCAATTGACACACAGATTAAGAAATAATTAATTTAGATAAAATTTGATTAAAATACCCTTAATAAATGTGTCACGTTTCAATACAAAATACATTTGAAATTACTAACAGTTCACTAAAGCTACCTAGTAAAATAAACTACAATTAATGCATGCTATTAACTTAAGGGTATAATAGGAAAAAATACTAAATTTTGCTTTGGATTTCTAATACAACCAAAGTTTTTAGACAAAAATAAAAAGCTTAAACACTAAAATTTTTGAGACGGAGAGAGTACATGATATCTTGTTTCGAAGGTGTAGGCCTAATAAAATGTTTAATTAACTCCCACTTATTAATTAAGTTTTTTTATTGTTACTATTATTTGGCTCCACTATTAGATATTGTAGCCGTGAGTGGTATGCCCATTAAGCATTGTCCAATGGCACCTTACCCACTTCCATGGTTGTCTGCTAGCTCCTCCCCCTTCTTGATGAACACCCCACAAAGCACTAGTCTCACTTGTAATTAGTTAACCATTTCTTTTAGAATGTGATGTCAAGTGTAGCTTACAAAATTGACATGTCTGATATTATATAATTGTAAATTCAAAAAGGCTTTCCAAAATGTATCTTTCTTTTTCATGTATTCCCATTCTTTTATCCTATAATCTATTTGGTCATGTTGTCTTCTTTCACTCACATCCCCATCAGTGCCCTGATGGAGTGGGATGCCAGGTCAATGGGCCGCATCCAACATATATATCTCTAAGCACATGACAAGGACCTTCCAACAAAAAGGTAGCTCATATGGTTGGACCATGAAATTAGAAAATATATTTATTAATGAAGACAGTGGCAATAGATATTATAATAACAATAAGAATTTAATTAATAAAAATATACACAGTGGTGTAATAAAATTTTACAGTGAAATTTATCAATATTTTAACACATCATTGTTTATAACATTTATTTTCATTAAGACTTAATTATATTTTTGATCCTTCAAGTTTGAGTTATGCGTGATTTTATTTAATCTAGTCTTTTTCAAGTGATTTTAGTTCCTCAAGAATATCAAATAGGACACATTTTTCAATGAATACTAGTATAGTACCCGTAATGTGGTACGAGTCATATTTGATATTATGCATTTTCAAAAACCACTTGTATAAGTAGACTTTTTTTTCGAATGACAAATGTTAGTTGTTAATTATTATGCTAATTGGGTAGGTAGGGTTAAAACGTTGAACCCCTTACTCCTTCAAGTATTCTATGGTATCGCTTAGCTCACCTGAATACGTAGACTGTAATATTTCTCTCGATTATGTGCATTACTAGTTGTTTTTTAGATCTAGAAGGCTGTAGTCTGAAATGGAGCTAGGTTTTTTCTTGTGGGGAATAGGGAGGGACTGCACGGGGATGGTGAGGGACTACAACACAAACACAATTGTGATACCGGGTTTTATGTATCGAGTGTTAAATGAATGTACAGATTTTGGGGTGTGTGTGTGGTGGTTGCGGGGTGGGTGTGTTTTTTTGGGGGCACAGCCCCAATCGGTCCCATGCTAGCTCTGCCTCTGGCTGCAGTAATTTCCTAGACACTCCTGTAGGCTAACATGGAGGTCTACTATAGTACAATTGTTCATTAATAAAATGTGACTTGTTAAAAATTCAAGCATTTGGGAATTAGTTTACTCTTAAGGAGTTGTTCCTCAACTTTGTCTATGGACTCATGTTATTATTAACCAATGCTCCAGTATTAGTTTGGTAGGAAAACCAAAACTCTTCAAGCTGATTTTATTGGTTGA
This sequence comes from Calophaca sinica, assembly GCA_037113605.1. NCBI lineage: Eukaryota > Viridiplantae > Streptophyta > Magnoliopsida > Fabales > Fabaceae > Calophaca > Calophaca sinica. The sequence continues at coordinate 36,214,145 of CM073734.1, forward strand.
AGTTATTCGAATATAATATGCTTAAATTATGTTGTCTTTCTAAACAAATTAAAGGGTGTTATTTCTTTATTTATTATTGTAACTAGTCCTATAAAGAAATCCCCGTTTCCCTCTATAATTAAACTGTGAACATTTCGTTTTGCTCAAAGAAAAATATGAGAATAGTAGCATAGTAACCATCTATAACTTTGTCTGCTAAATCCAAAAACTTGTGAATAGAAAAGGAAGAGTACATAAAAAGATTCTCCGAAGGGAAGTGGGATGAAAATCTTCTGTCTCACTTTCGTGTTATATTTTCTGTCCTCCGCTAATAACAATTTGCCACATAATAAATTAAAATCATAACTTATTAACATATATGCATATCCCCACCTTTGATTGATGGGAGATAGAGAAACACCATTGTGACAACCACCCTAAAAATTTTAATGGAGCCGTCACCAATATTTATTTTTATAGGAAACATTGGAAACCTATTTTTTGAATATTTTGAATTTGATGAAAAAAGTCTTTGAACCAGATTTTGAGCCCGAGAGTCCGTTACGCTTAGGGAAGGTATTAGCACCCTTAAAATGCCCATAAAAATGGTACCTTTAAATCGTTTAAAAAAATGTTTGCCTAAAATTGTTTCCCTTTTTGCTTTTATTATTATTTATTAAATAATAAGAAAAAGAACCCAACAAAATTATTAAAAACTTTAAAAAGATTAAATAAAATCAAGAAAGCCTTTTTGATTGTATTTATTATTATTTTCATCTTCTTTTAATAAAACAGAAATACAAACTGAAGATAAGAATTAATTCCACAAGCTATTAACTTATTTATTAAAAAAATACTTAAATGAAGAAACAAAATTCAGAAACTTCTTTTTTGCTCTTTCGCCCTTCCTTTTTTTTATATTTTTTAGATTATAACTTACAAAAAATTTAATTGCGGAGAGGCCCTTTGGTTGGGTTTGGCCCCTTTGGAAGGCCAAACCCTAATCCTAATTTGAAGCAGCAGTCATATGTATGATCCAATAATTCCAAGTCAACTCTCCAATATCACAGATTTTAACAAAATGTAAATAAAAACAGGAAGAAACAGATCACGTTTTATCACAGTGGTTCACACATCACAGTCCAAATCCAAATTCACAGAACACACATAATAAGGATCGAAAATTAAAAAGAAGAAAGAACAGGAACCTGAGTTTCTGGCTTCAATCCCAGAATTACAAAGTAGTAGAAGTTAAAAAGACTAAAGCCAAAAAACTAAGGAGTGTTTGTTTTTATCTTATTTGGTGACCTCTAAGCTCACGACCTTCTCTTCCAGTTTTTGCTTCTCGTCTTCTCTTTTTTTTTCTCTGAATTCTTCCTGTTTTTTTCGTGGGTTCTCCTGTCAGGGTTCCTCTTTTTTTCTCCTCTTTGAGAGGCTTTTATAGCATTCTTCGAATCTGTTACAGAAACAAAGAAAGATCAGGATCAAAACAAACTGGGAATAAAAGGAAATAAATAAAGAAAAAGAGAATAGAATCACTCCCTGATTTGGTTCTGGATGTCCATGTTTTCCTCTCAACCGAATCTCCATAAATCTGAGACATATTAACGAAAAAAGGGGAATTTTGTGTGATTTGGTTTGAGATTAAGAAAGGGAGATTTGATTGATTCTCCAAAATATGCTTTCTGAAAAGGAAAGGGATGGAAGAGGATCTTTTGCCTTATTTTTTCTATTTCTTTCTTTTGCCTTATTTTTTATTTTCTTTATTCATTCTATGATAGCAAAAATATTATTTTTATTTATTTATTTATTTAATATTACTACTACTAATTTTAATAAGCAAAAATAAATTAAAAGAAAGAGGTCGGACAAAATTAGGGTACGACAACTGCCCCTCCTTAATTACATTTTACTCGAAGGTCTTCGTGCATTCGTTGTAAAAGGTAATTAAGGATAAATGACTCTAATTTTGTCCAGAACGAAATTGTTTGAGGATGCGAGATTGGCTCCCGACTTTGCTTTGGGATTCTAGGTCTGATTCCTAGTGAATTCCCGGTAAGGCATAGGTTTAGTTCCTAACTCTTACAAAATTGGTGAGAGATTCTAGGTTCGATTCCTAGTGAATTCTCGGTAAGGCATAGGTCTGATTCCTAACCCTCACATCTTTGGTATTGATTACTTCCCTACTTAGGGAAAGTCTGGGGTGCGAGCTTCTTCGTCACTCGACACAAGTCTGGGTTAGATTCCCAACAAGGGTAAGTCAGGTTCTTAACTCTTGCTAAAAGGACGGATTGACTACCTTACTTTAAGGAATGTCCGTGATATGAGTTTCTCTGTCACTCAATATAGGTTCCGGTCAGATTCCCGGCAAGGTGTAGGTCAGAATCCTAACTCTTACTAAAGCATGGACTAGTTTCCCTATTGCAGGCTAACGTCTAGGTTACGAGCTTCTCCGTCACTCGAAACAGTTCGGGTCAGTTTCCCGACAAGGTGTAGGTCAGATTCCTAACTCTTGTTAAAAGGTGTGGGTCGATTTCCATAATTGAGGAAGATTCGTGTAACGACCCGTTTCCGGACCGCTACTGAACTAAAACTAAACCTGTATGTGAGGGATTTTTTTTTTAAAATGGTACTCTTGTGTCCTTCAGGAAATACAGTATATATATATATATGTATGTATATTTAAAACAATAGTGCCCGTAAAGCACACACAGAGTACTTACACCGTTTCGAAGCATGGTGCAACTAGGACACAAGTTATGTACTGGAAATGCATGCATGCATAAACATATATAGTCAATATACACCGTGCATACAAAATAAAACAGAGTCGAAATGTATGAGAGAATACACCTATGATATGAAAACCCTTGCGAGAATAATCATACCCTGGGGGTACTCCCGGCAGACACCCACGCAGGGGGCTGCTCCAAAAGTAGAATCACCAGTCTACCCTGACATAGCAAAACATCACTAGCCCGACCGGTCACCAACCCGCTGTACACAAAAGATGCATATATACTACAGTCATCCACAAAAAGAAACATAACAACAATCAGAGAACACAGCAACTACAAAGCACTGTCCCGATCCTCCGATGGATCCTCCTCCGCCTCATCCTCCATCGGATCCTCGCCCGTCAAGTCGATGAAGGGTGCTGCAGCTGGAACATCCTCGGGCACATCACTCGGCACGCATTTCCTACAAACAGATCGTCATCAGTCCGTGCACCTAAACAGTCTGCCACTCCACACACCGTACAAACAGGAGGCCGATCCACTGGTGGGGTGAGGACTCGATCCACTGGAGGAGAACTCGGACCCACTGGAAAACTCGGAATAGCAACCGCCCTCGAAGTCGACGCTCTTGCTGATCCTCGCCTAATCACGCTCTTACGAGCGGTCCATCTTACCCGCGATCCTCGACCACGTCCGCGGGACAAAAGCCTGGGAACCGTCGCTCTAGGAACATCAGTCGATCCCTCGGGAGACGAGGAAGAGTCTGGCATAGCCTCTTCCCTCTGTGTAGCCCTCCAAGCCTCAATGATCTGCGTAGTCCGAATCGGGAAGCCCACGGTCCGTCTAGTCACCTCCCGCCTCACAACCACACCGCCCTCCCTGAAGGTTTGTACAACATCTCCCGTGTATACAACGCGACGGGAGGTAGGATCAAACTCCATTGCCATAGGCAACTCAATATCGGGAAAGTCAAAGATAATCTCCGATGAGGTCTGCATCTCTGGGATCAGAATACTCTTCTCCATCACCTGGGTGGCCATCATGAATCGAAGGTACCACGGAAAAGGGTCAACTTCTCAACAAATCAATAAAATAATTCACAAAGCAATAAGCAAACAACAATGTACACGGTTCACAAGGTTCAATTCAAAATGCTCACTCTCGACTCATGACTCATCTCACGACTCATTTTCTCTCGACTCGACAATTTTTCCGGAAAGCAGACGCCGATCCATCCACTGACTACCAGCCGTAGCTTTGGGATCCTCGCTCTCCCTAGGTTAGCAGCTCCGGTTCCTTAACGCTGCGACGCCTAGCTAATCCACCATGAACTAAGGGGACCTAGCACCCTCAGTTGTCCGGCTCACAGCTCAAAAACGTCTCGACGACTCGACAATGCTCTCAGGCTCGATGAACAATTCGCCGCATACGATATTCAAAGAGTTATACGCAAGATTATTCGACCGCATATCAAATAATAAGAGCATGCTTAATATGAAGAAACGCAATTCAACAACTTAAGCAATAAAAGCAGTTTGCATGAAGAAACGCAATTCAACAATACAAACAGCATAAGCAATTCACAATATTATTCAATCTCATATTAAATAATTGCACAACTCAACAACAACAGACGACAATCAAATCATAGAATCCATCCCTCTGCAACTCGATGGAGTTCATAGAGAGGAACAAACAAGTGTGGGTGGTTGGGGACAGCTACCAACCACTTGCAGACAAACCCACTAAATAATCAGTGTAAAAAAAAATAAAACGAAGGGGTACAAGACCCTCACTTCGAACCCTGAGGTTCTCAGACTTCTTCGCATAAACACTTGAAATTATATTCATATCTAAAAATTGCCCTTACACAAGGACAGACAACAATAAAAGCCTACGATGTCTAGAAGTGCCCTTACCGCACTCCACGCCACGCGTCCACGTATTTCTCGATCCTACGCCGCACGATCTCGGATCTACTCAAGGCCTAACACAACAAATAAACTTAGCATAATCTAAAGATTTAATTCTATAACCTTAGGCTCTCAAAACCCAAACCCTTCGTCCTAACCAAAACTCCTTCACTCAGAACATAATTTAAAATACTAGTTTTTAATAAATTACGTACTCATTGAAAATATTTTACTATCTAATTAAAAGAGTAAAATTCCAAGACTAGAACAATTTCTTGAAAAAGCTAAAACATAACACATCCTTACTATCTTGAAAGCTTATGGCAAGAAACAATATCAATTAGCCACTTCTTTTCTCAAACCTTACATCAAGGCTCCACTTGGTTTTTCTTGGGTCTCAAGGAACCCAATTTACCTAATGTGCTTCATTGCCCCAAATTCTCAAAATAAATTCTAAATGAAATCAAACTTTTTCTATAATTTTTCCAAAGCTTTAACATTATTCCATACAACTACATAGTGCTAAAAACACAATTTATTCTCCCTCAAATCCTAGGGGACTCGCGGCCTTCATAAGAAAAGAGGATGTAATTGCAAATTTCCTAAACTATTATAACCACACCATTTCATATGAAATTACTTTCACAAAACAACAAACTATTACACAAGAGAAAGTGTAATCAAGACCCAAAGTCATTTTTCAAGTCCCTCAAGGACAAAGGTTTTTCAATAAAAATCCACTAACTCTTTTTATTCAACAATTTCAACAATGTCCATAACATATATACTAACTAAGGAACAAAACTATCAACCAAGTACATGATTCACAAAATAATTACTACCAATCATAAGCTAAGAGAAAAGTGCAAAACAACTTTTCTATTTATTAATTCTTTCACAAATCAATGACTAATGTCATAAAGCAAAACTTAATCAAAGTAAATCCTAACTCAAACCTCTTTCAAGAATGCAAGGTTTTCACAAAATCTAGTAACCAAGTTCCAATAAAACATGCACATCTATGTCAAGACAAGTTTTTTTTTTTTTTGCAAGAAATTCTCCTTTTCATTATTACTAACACTTTCAAGCCAATCAACCATATTTAAAAGAAACACATCAATTCCTATCTAAACATCCTTCACACATACTCTTGAAATATGTTGTAAATCATTTTTTACCCAAATCACTTTTCATTCCCAAAAACTCATTTCCCACTTTTTCAAGAATAAGTGTTTTCCCAAAAATTCTTTCAATCAACCAAATCCCAAATTCAAGAATCCTAAGACATTTAATACATTGCCATCATCATGCTAAAAATCATGTTCATGCCAATTTAAAATAAAGAACAACCTAATCATGCTCATATATCAATCTAGTTCTACATAAACTAATTTTTGCATATAACATAACTTTAAAAATAATTCTAATAGCTTTGTTAAACATTTAACACATATTTAAACATCACATCCTCAAGTTCTCATAGTTCAAGAATTGAAAACAACTAGAATTATCATGTTGCACCTAATTAATTTAAACAATAACTTCAAACCACACATAATCAAACCCAATAACACAATAAAATCACTCAAGGCATGTCATTCACCTATTTAACACATGATTCCACAATTAAAACTCACATTTTCCTTACTTAAAGAATAGGCATAAACCCTTAAATCACAAGTTAAGCATGCAATTTCAAAACTACTACTCAACAATCATCAAACAACTTCTAATAACTCAATGAAACAAGCAATTGCTTGGTTCAAGTGAGGATCACACAATTTCCCCTTTTTCTCCCCTTAGGGTTTTGCCCTTAAGCTCAAGAAAAGGGGTTGAGAGTGTTTCATCTCCTCTTGATCATAACCAAGCAACAACCAACATCAAGTAAGCAAGAAAACAAGATTTGGAAAGCAAAATTTCAAGAATCATGAAGGGGGACGGAGGCGTGGTTTTGAACAGTAAATGGGGAGGGAAAAATTGATTTTTCTCTTACTTGGATGATGATTAAAATGAAGAACTAAGTTGAGGTGATGATTTGGAACAAGTTTGATGAAGAAAGCTAGTTGAAAAAACTCAAAGGAGGTGGAGAAAATGGCTATGGAAGCTTGGAGCCTTTCAAGGGAAGAAAAGAAGAAGATGGAGGTTGGAGGGGGTGGGGGGTGGCGTAAATGAAGCTGAAAAATGGGGGTCTTCACATTTTATTCACTTAAAAAAAAATGAACACATCGTTAATAATAATTTACAATAGGTAAAAAGTAAATTTTTTTGAAATAAATCACACACTTTGTGACACCTATTATCTTTAAGAGATGCTAATCACATAATCTAGTCCTACCCACCTAATCTCACATCTCTCATGATTACCCACTAATTCTAGAGTCTAGGGGTTGTTAAAACACGGCGACGAGAAACCGCGTTACCGATAAATTCGCGAAAATTAATTTAACGAGAAATTAATTCATCGCGTGATAATATTTAATTATAAATAATAAAAATCATGTCAAACATTCAAAAATAGTCTCAACAAGTTACGATTCGATTTTCATCGAAATCGGAGTTCATTTAGAATTTTATTTGCGACAAAACTGCCCGGCGATTCGAAACGCGATGAAACTTCGTTAGAATTTTTCGACGATTTTCAAACCGTGAATTAATATAAAATATTAATTCTCAAATTTAATTTGCTCTTGATTTAATTAATACACTTTCTTAGGGAACAAGAAATTGCTTTATTATAGCGTAAATACGACCAAATACAATAAATAACGTTAATTAACGTATCGTAAAAATACGCATGTTACAATACTCTCCCTCTAAAAATAGTTTCGTCCTCGAAACTACAGGTGAGTTACGTACCATGAAAAAGCTCCGGATACGAAGTCTTCAGCTTCTCTTCCAACTCCCATATTACATCTCTGGTTTTCTGATCCCTTACAACTTGACAAGTTGTATCTCCTTGTTCCTCAATTGCTTGATCTCTCTATCGACAACCTTCGCAGGAAATACTTCAATATCAAGTCATCCCTTCAATAAATCACGCTTGATTCGCCACAGAGTCCTCATCGTCCCGATACCAACCTAAAGGCATCTGACGCTTACGTCCATACAGCGTTTCGTAAGGTGTTTCCCCAAATCTTTAGTGCAAAAACCACTGCAGTAAATCCCAAATCATGCGCAGAATAATTTCTCTCGTGGATTTTTAAGCTGTCTCGAATCATAAGCCACAACTTTCTACTACTGCATTAGCACGCATCCCAATCCTTGATGTGACGAAACCTCACAAGGTTCTTCCGGTGGAGGCAAAATCAGTTCAGGTGTCGTCGTTAGAAGTCCCTTCAGTCTCTGAAAATTGGATTCACGTTCTTCAATTCACAGAAAAGGTTGATTCTTCCTCATAGATCATGTAAGCGGTACTACTATCTCCGAAAAACCTTCTATAAATCTCCGGTAGTAGCCTGCTAATCCAACAAAACTTCTGATATCTGTCTCAGTCTTCGGCTGTTCTCATCTTAACACCGCTTCGATCTTAGCTGGATCCACAGCCCTACCGTTTCTGGTGATCACATATCCGAGAAAATTTACCTCTTCAAGCTAGAATTCACCCTTAGACCGGTGAGCATAAGGCTGATCCTCTCGTAGTATCTGCAGATTTGGCGTGTGCTCTTCGTGCTCTCTTCTGCTCCTCGAATATATCAGGATGTTGTTCGTAAATACCGTCGCAAACTGGTACATTCTTCAACTCGGTTGCTTGGTAACTCCTATACTAGCGAGGGAATATGAAATCCTGAGCTCTCTCTCTTACAAAAATCTTCGATAGAATTAAGTGAAAGGTATGTAAAGACTCCAAATTACGAAAAACTACGATTTTTGGGCACAGTCCCGAAGGATATAGTAATTCAAAAACCAATCCGACCCTAGAATAATGGTAAGACGTTTAAAGGTACGCGACTCAAATTGACAAGGATTTCCTATACTCCACAATTACTACACAACGAAGTCATGCAGTATTAGAACTAAGGTCTTAGCAATTGAAGTAACCACTACTAAGTCAAAAAATAATATAGTCAAAAGAAATTTTTTAAACCAGCTCACACAATCCAAGGAATTAATATAATGTGTGGCATTAGAATCGAAGATTATGGATAGAGAGTTACCCTCAATTTCGTAATCCTTCCGTGTTAGATCTCCTGATCACTTTGCCTCTTTACCGCCCATACTGAAGGCTCTACCCGAGATAGTCGGACGCTTTCCCTTCGCTCTTGCCGCGCTCACTCTCGGTTCCGCCTCTGGAGCTTTGCAGTCCTTGACAAAATGTCCCGGTCTTCCGTAACGATAGCAAAGTTGTCTATCACTAATCTACTTTCCACTACTTGAATTCTGGCCATAGGGCGATACTGCCCCTGCTATAAACGGAGGAATTCTTGCTCATTTTCCACTCGTGCAGTTTCTGGAAGGTACTTCTCTAAATCTCCTGTGAAAGATCTCCCAACTAATCTCCTGATGCTCAGCCATTTCTTGAATTGCCCTCTCCACGGTGGAGTTATCAGGTCCAAACGTACGGTCCTCACGGGATGGCAGTAGATTCCAACAAGGTTCAAAAACCTACCCGAACCTCGCACGTAGGTGATGTGTTAACACACATTGCTTCAATCAAGAAACAATTCCAACCAATTTTAAGCAAAACTGCTTCACTCAGCAAACAAGAACAACAATAGCACGACTATCTGCCTGACAAGACAGGACTCGACACGGTGACCAGCTTGATGATTCAATACACAGTCCGGTTAGAACCTAACCGCTCTGATACCACCTTTGTAATGACCCGTTTCGGACCGTTACTGAACTAAAACTAAACCTGTATGTGATGGATTTTTTTTTTTTAAATGGTACTCTTGTGTCCTTCAGGAAATACAGTATATATATATATATATATATATATATATATATATATATATATTTTTAAAACAATAGTGCTCGTAAAGCACACACAGAGTACTTACAGCGTTTCGAAGCATGGTGCAACTAGGACACAAGTTATGTACTGGAAATGCATACATGCATAAACATATATAGTCAATATACACCGTGCATACAAAATAAAACAGAGTCGAAATGTATGAGAGAATACACCTATGATATGAAAACCCTCGCGAGAATAATCATACCCTGGGGGTACTCCCGGCAGACACCTACGCAGAGGGCTGCTCCAAAAGTAGAATCACCAGTCTACCCTGACATAACAAAACATCACTAGCCCGACCGGTCACCAACCCGCTGTACACAAAAGATGCATATATACTACAGTCATCCACAAAAAGAAACACAACAACAATCAGAGAACACAGCAACTACAAAGCACTGTCCCAATCCTCCGATGGATCCTCCTCCTCCTCATCCTCCATCGGATCCTCGCCCATCAAGTCGTTAAAGGGTGCTGTAGCTGGAACATCCTCGGGCACATCACTCGGCATGTACTCTCCTACAGCCGCATCGTCATCAGTCTGTGCACCTAAACAGTCTGCCTCTCCACACACCGTACAAACAGGAGGCCGATCCACTGGTGGGGTGGGGACTCGAACCACAGGAGGAGAACTCGGACCCACTGGAAAACTCAGAATAGCAACCACCCTCGAAGTCGACGCTCCTGCTGATCCTCGCCTAATCACGCTCTTACGAGCGGTCCATCTCACCCGCGGTCCTCAACCACGTCCGCGGGACAAAAGCCTGGGAACCGTCGCTCTAGGAACATCAGTCGATCCCTCGGGAGACGAGGAAGAGTCTGGCATAGCCTCCTCCCTCTGTGTAGCCCTCCAAGCCTCAATGATCTGCGTAGTCCGAATCGGGAAGCTCACGGTCCGTCTAGTCACCTCCTGCCTCACAACCACACCGCCCTCCCTGAAGGTTTGTACAACATCTCCCGTGTATACAACACGACGGGAGGTAGGATCAAACTTCATTGCCATAGGCAACTCAATATCGGGAAAGTCAAAGATAATCTCCGATGAGGTCTGCATCTCTGGGATCAAAATACTCTTCTCCATCACCTGGGTGGCCATCATGAATCGAAGGTACCACGGGAAAGGGTCAACTTCTCAACAAATCAATAAAATAATTCACAAAGCAATAAGCAAACAACAATGTACACGGTTCACAAGGTTCAATTCAAAATGCTCACTCAAGACTCGACTCATGACTCATCTCACGTCTCATTTTCTCTCGACTCGACAATTTTTCCGGAAAGCAGACGCCGATCCATCCACTGAATACCAGCCGTAGCTTTGGGATCCTCGCTCTCCCTAGGTAAGCAGCTCCGGTTCCTTAACGCTGCGACGCCTAGCTAATCCACCATGAACTAAGGGGACCTAGCACCCTCAGTTGTCCGACTCACGGCTCAAAAACGTCTCAACGACTCGACAATGCTCTCAGACTCGATGAACAATTCACCGCATATGATATTCAAAGAGTTATACGCAAGATTATTCGACCACATATAAAATAATAAAAGCATGCTTAATATGAAGAAACACAATTCAACAACTTAAGCAATAAAAGCAGTTTGCATGAAGAAACGCAATTCAACAATACAAACAGCATAAACAATTCACAATATTATTCAATCTCATATTAAATAATTGCACAGCTCAACAACAACAGACGATAATCAAATCATAGAATCTATCCCTCTGCAACTCGATGGAGTTCACAGAGAGGAACAAACAAGTGTGGGGGGTTGGGGACAGCTACCAACCACTTGCAGACAAACCCACTGAATAATCAATATATAAAAAAAATAAAGCGAAGGGGTACAAGACCCTCACTTCGAACCCTAAGGTTCTCAGACTTCTTCGCATAAACACTTGAAATTAAATTCATATCTAAAAATTGTCCTTACACAAGGACAGACAACAATAAAAGCCTACGATGTCTAGAAGTGCCCTTACCGAACTCCATGCCACGCGATCTCGGATCTACTCAAGGCCTAACACAACAAATAAACTTAGCATAATCTAAAGATTTAATTCTATAACCTTCGGCTCTCAAAACCCAAACCCTTCGTCCTAACCAAAACTCCTTCACTCAGAACATAATTTAAAATACTAGTTTTTAATAAATTACGTACTCATTGAAAATATTTTACTATCTAATTAAAAGAGTAAAATTCCAAGACTAGAACAATTTCTTGAAAAAGCTAAAACATAACACATCCTTACTATCTTGAAAGCTTATGGCAAGAAACAATATCAATTAGCCACTTCTTTTCTCAAACCTTACATCAAGGCTCCACTTGGTTTTTCTTGGGTCTCAAGGAACCCAATTTACCTAATGTGCTTCATTGCCCCAAATTCTCAAAATAAATTCTAAATGAAATCAAACTTTTTCTATAATTTTTCCAAAGCTTTAACATTATTCCATACAACTACATAGTGCTAAAAACACAATTTATTCTCCCTCAAATCCTAGGGGACTCGCGGCCTTCATAAGAAAAGAGGAAGTAATTGCAAATTTCCTAAACTATTATAACCACACCATTTCATATGAAATTACTTTCACAAAACAACAAACTATTACACAAGAGAAAGTGTAATCAAGACCCAAAGTCATTTTTCAAGTCCCTCAAGGACAAAGGTTTTTCAATAAAAATCCACTAACTCTTTTTATTCAACAATTTCAACAATGTCCATAACATATATACTAACTAAGGAACACAAACTATCAACCAAGTACATGATTCACAAAATAATTACTACCAATCATAAGCTAAGAGAAAAGTGCAAAACAACTTTTCTATTTATTAATTCTTTCACAAATCAATGACTAATGTCATAAAGCAAAACTTAATCAAAGTAAATCCTAACTCAAACCTCTTTCAAGAATGCAAGGTTTTCACAAAATCTAGTAACCAAGTTCCAATAAAACATGCACATCTATGTCAAGACAAGTTTTTTTTTTTTGCAAGAAATTCTCCTTTTCATTATTACTAACACTTTCAAGCCAATCAACCATATTTAAAAGAAACACATCAATTCCTATCTAAACATCCTTCACACATACTCTTGAAATATGTTGTAAATCATTTTTTACCCAAATCACTTTTCATTCCCAAAAACTCATTTCCCACTTTTTCAAGAATAAGTGTTTTCCCAAAAATTCTTTCAATCAACCAAATCCCAAATTCAAGAATCCTAAGACATTTAATACATTGCCATCATCATGCTAAAAATCATGTTCATGCCAATTTAAAATAAAGAACAACCTAATCATGCTCATATATGCTCATAAAGAACACATCAATTCCTATCTAAACATCCTTCACACATACTCTTGAAATATGTTGTAAATCATTTTTTACCCAAATCACTTTTCATTCCCAAAAACTCATTTCCCACTTTTTCAAGAATAAGTGTTTTCCCAAAAATTCTTTCAATCAACCAAATCCCAAATTCAAGAATCCTAAGACATTTAATACATTGCCATCATCATGCTAAAAATCATGTTCATGCCAATTTAAAATAAAGAACAACCTAATCATGCTCATATATCAATCTAGTTCTACATAAACTAATTTTTGCATATAACATAACTTTAAAAATAATTCTAATAGCTTTGTTAAACATTTAACACATATTTAAACATCACATCCTCAAGTTCTCATAGTTCAAGAATTGAAAACAACTAGAATTATCATGTTGCACCTAATTAATTTAAACAATAACTTCAAACCACACATAATCAAACCCAATAACACAATAAAATCACTCAAGGCATGTCATTCACCTATTTAACACATGATTCCACAATTAAAACTACATTTTCCTTACTTAAAGAATAGGCATAAACCCTTAAATCACAAGTTAAGCATGCAATTTCAAAACTACTACTCAACAATCATCAAACAACTTCTAATAACTCAATGAAACAACCAATTGCTTGGTTCAAGTGAGGATCACACAACTTCCCCTTTTTCTCCCCTTAGGGTTTTGCCCTTAAGCTCAAGAAAAGGGGTTGAGAGTGTTTCATCTCCTCTTGATCATAACCAAGCAACAACCAACATCAAGTAAGCAAGAAAACAAGATTTGGAAAGCAAAATTTCAAGAATCATGAAGGGGGAGGGAGGCGTGGTTTTGAACAGTAAATGGGGAGGGAAAAATTGATTTTTCTCTTACTTGGATGATGATGAAAATGAAGAACTAAGTTGAGGTGATGATTTGTAACAAGTTTGATGAAGAAAGCTAGTTGAAAAAACTCAAAGGAGGTGGAGAAAATGGCTATGGAAGCTTGGAGCCTTTCAAGGGAAGAAAAGAAGAAGATGGAGGTTGGAGAGGGTGGGGGTTGCGTGAATGAAGCTGAAAAATGGGGGTCTTCACATTTTATTCACTTAAAAAAATTGAACACATCATTAATAATAATTTACAATAGGTAAAAAGTACATTTTTTTGAAATAAATCGCACACTTTGTGACACCTATTACCTTTAAGAGATGCTAATCACATCATCTAGTCCTACCCACCTAATCTCACATCTCTCATGATTACCCACTAATTCTAGAGTCTAGGGGTTGTTAAAACACGGCGACGAGAAACCGCGTTACCGATAAATTCGCGAAAATTAATTTAACGAGAAATTAATTCATCGCGTGATAATATTTAATTATAAATAATAAAAATCATGTCAAACATTCAAAAATAGTCTCAACAAGTTACGATTCGATTTTCATCGAAATCGGAGTTCATTTAGAATTTTATCTGCGACAAAACTGCCTGGCGATTCGAAACGCGACGAAACTTCGTTAGAATTTTTTGACGATTTTCAAACCGTGAATTAATATAAAATATTAATTCTCAAATTTAATTTTCTCTTGATTTAATTAATACACTTTCTTAGGGAACAAGAAATTGCTTTATTATAGCGTAAATACGACCAAATACAATAAATAACGTTAATTAACGTATCGTAAAAATACGCATGTTACAATACTCTCCCTCTAAAAATAGTTTCGTCCTCGAAACTACAGGTGAGTTACGTACCATGAAAAAGCTCCGGATACGAAGTCTTCAGCTTCTCTTCCAACTCCCATATTACATCTCTGGTTTTCTGATCCCTTACAACTTGACAAGTTGTATCTCCTTGTTCCTGAATTGCTTGATCTCTCTATCGACAACCTTCGCAGGAAATACTTCAATATCAAGTCATCCCTTCAATAAATCACGCTTGATTCGCCACAGAGTCCTCATCGTCCCGATACCAACCTAAAGGTATCTGACGCTTACGTCCATACAGCGTTTCGTAAGGTGTTTCCCCAAATCTTCAGTGCAAAAACCACTGCAGTAGATCCCAAATCATGCGCAGAATAATTTCTCTTGTGGATTCTTAAGCTGTCTCGAAGCATAAGCCACAACTTTCTAGTACTGCATTAGCACGCATCCCAATCCTTGATGTGACGAAACCTCACAAGGTTCTTCCGGTGGAGGCAAAATCAGTTCAGGTGTCGTCGTTAGAAGTCCCTTCAGTCTCTGAAAATTGGATTCACGTTCTTCAATTCACAGAAAAGGTTGATTCTTCCTCGTAGATCATATAAGCGGTACTACTATCTCCGAAAAACCTTCTATAAATCTCCGGTAGTAGCCTGCTAATCCAACAAAACTTCTGATATCTGTCTCAGTCTTCGGCTGTTCTCATCTTAACACCCCTTCAATCTTAGCTGGATCCACAAGCCTACCGTTTCTGGTGATCACATATCCGAGAAAATTCACCTCTTCAAGCTAGAATTCACCCTTAGACCGGTGAGCATAAGGCTGATCCTCTCGTAGTATCTGCAGTACTTGGCAGAAGTGCTCTTCGTGCTCTCTTCTGCTCCTCGAATATATCAGGATGTTGTTCATAAATACCGTCGCAAACTGGTACATTCTACAACTCGGTCGCTTGGTAACTCCTATACTAGCGAGGGAATATGAAATCCTGAGCTCTCTCTCTTACAAAAATCTTCGATAGAATTAAGTGAAAGGTATGTAAAGACTCCAAATTACGAAAAACTACGATTTTTGGGCACAGTCCCGAAGGATATGGTAATTCAAAAACCAATCCGACCCTAGAATAATGGTAAGACGTTTAAAGGTACGCGACTCAAATTGACAAGGATTTCCTATACTCCACAATTACTACACAACGAAGTCATGCAGTATTAGAACTAAGGTCTTAGCAATTGAAGTAACCACTACTAAGTCGAAAAATAATATAGTCAAAAGAAATTTTTTAAACCAGCTCACACAATCCAAGGAATTAATATAATGTGTGGCATTAGAATCGAAGATTATGGATAGAGAGTTACCCTCAATTTCGTAATCCTTCCGTGTTAGATCTCCTGATCACTTTGCCTCTTTACCGCCCATACAGAAGGCTCTACCCGAGATAGTCGGACGCTTTCCCTTCGCTCTTGCCGTGCTCACTCTCGGTTCCGCCTCTGGAGCTTTGCAGTCCTTGACAAAATGTCCCGGTCTTCCGTAACGATAGCAAAGTTGTCTATCACTAATCTACTTTCCACTACTTGAATTCTGGCCATAGGGCGATACTGCCCCTGCTATAAACGGAGGAATTCTTGCTCCTTTTCTACTCGTGCAGTTTCTGGAAGGTACTTCTCTAAATCTCCTGTGAAAGATCTCCCAACTAATCTCCTGATGCTCAGCCATTTCTTGAATTGCCCTCTCCACGGTGGAGTTATCAGGTCCAAATGTACGGTCCTCACGGGGTGGCAGTAGATTCCTCTTTCAAAAATCAAGTTTTGAGAAAATATGAGCAATTTAATTTTGATCAGAATGGACTTTATTAATGTTGTAACGTGGCCAATGGTTAAGGGCTATGAAAGAAAGGATATTTCAGGCTCAAAAAGTATTTAAGGGTTTATAAAAACAAGGATCTTTAGTGCCAGGATGTACTTTGATGGTTGCTAGCACAATTGTCTTGTTTTGCTTTTGCATTTTTTATTCATTTTTTTTCTTTGCAAGTGTCTTGATACGTTGCATTTGATATTTGCTCGCTCGCTTGTTTTTTTTCTTTTTTTTAACAGACAAAATTTAATGGACTATTGTGCTAGCCTTCAATGTATGGGTGATCCTTGTTTAGGGTATTTGAAAGAATTTTTTTTTCTTAGGCTCAAGAGGGGTAGCAAGGGATAAATATTTTTTATATTTTTGGACAGAGAAAAACGGCCAAACTTCATCTCAAAATCTCATTGCCCACATCTTCACAAAACTTAACTTTTGATAATTTGTGCATTTGCTTTACCATTATTCTATGAGCTAAGATTGAAAAAAAAAATCAAATTGCAGTTTTATTGATGAACTGAAAAGATGAGAACATAATGGGCCCTTTACAAGATATGCCCTAGGGCTCAAAGTATAAAAAGTAAACAGAGTTATCTTTCTTGAAGTCCAATCACTTGGTGTTGATCAGAGCCAGCCCAACAATTCTCAATGGAGTGGCCCACTACCCCAACTTGGCATGTTGTGATGAGCAGCGTTTGTTTCTTCTTCCATCTCTTGGCTCATACTGCGCAATGGCTGCTGACTGGCAATCCTTCCGCTTATTATCCCGGCTTCCACACTTTCTCCGACAACAACTAGGTCTGAGAAGCTTGAAGAGACATTTCTCATCATCAGATCATAGAAGGGTTGTTGAAGTGTGTCAATGAACGTGGTAACCATCTCTTTTTCAGATAGCGGAGGTTCCACTTGGGCTGCAATCCCTCTCCATCTTTGGGCATACTCTTTGAAGCTTTCATTGCCCCCTTTTACCATGGTTTGCAACTGGGAACGGCCAGGAGCCATGTCCATATTGTATTTATATTGTTTGATGAAAGCTTTAGCCAAATCATTCCATGAGCTGATTTTGCCCCGCTCTAACTGCATATACCAGCGTAGGGATGCCCCGGTAAGACTCTCTTGGAAGAAGTGGATTAGGAGCTTATCATTACTGGAGCAGGAGGCCATCTTCCGGCAGTACATGATGAGGTGACTTTTTGGACAAGTTAAGCCTTCATACTTGACGAACTCAGGAACTTTGAATTTTGGAGGAATCACCACGTCCAGGACCAAGCATACTTCTGAAGCTTTGAACCCAATATGATTTGCCCCTTCAATGGCTTTCAGCCTATCTTCCATAATTTGGAATATCTTCTGATCTAGGGGGTCTCCTAATGGGCCATTGGAAGCCTCTCGATACTCATTAGTGCTGGTGGAATGGTTCTCATCAATAGTCAATTTTGGATCCAAATTCTGCAGAAGGTCAAATAACTTGTCCATCTTATCATTGATTCGGTCGAGTTCTTCTCTCATCGCTTGCTGATTCTGTTCCAACAAATCCATGAGTCTAGATTGGGCTCGAGTCCGGTAGGGATGCAGGGAAAGCTTATTTGTATCTATTTTTCTGTTGAGAAGAAAATGAGCCATGTTATGAAGATGCCATGATTATGCATGAATGTTTTTTTTTATGTACATTTTATGCAAAATAATATGATGCATAATAGAGAAACATTTTTAATTTATTTCTTTTTTACAAAAATAAAATGAATGCAATGACGTTGCTAAAAAGAGAAAATGCATTTTTTGAAGATTTATTTTTTTATGAGAAGGGAAATTTTTTTTGAAACTGTGTTTTTTTTTTTTGCAAAGAAGAATAACAAATAATATTTTTTAAAGAAAAATATCATTTATCATCTTTCACAATTTTTAAAATGTGAATGGAAAATAAATGGATGAAGGAAAAACGGGCAGAGTGCGCCCCTTGTGATGTAGGCCGGTATTTCCTAAGACTTTAGGTTCTACGGCTTTGATCATATAAAAAATGAGACAGATAGGGCTTGCTCCTTTGGTGATATGGGCCAATAGTTCCTTAGAATGGGTCTATGGTCCACATAAGTGTCTTTCCATTGGGCGGCTTTAAGATACTAATCTAAAAAGGTTCCTAGAGCCAAAGGTCCTATTTTCGAATGTTACCGCCAATAATAGGTAAACTATTAAAGGGAGTTTTTTCTCAAATAGGGCCAAACTCTAGGTGAGGCCTTCGTAAGGACCCAACTGGCCGTATGTCCAGCAGGTGCTCACTACACAGCCTCTCCTAACTTAAAGTTTTTTTTAAACCCGGGTATAGGGTTCCACACATAGTGTGCAAAAATATGTTAAGTGGAGTGTGTGAAGGAGCAATAACCTAAAATACTACCCGCTGTAAAATAAATTAACAAATGCACTTATATACAAGGTGGCTATCCTAAAGTTCATATATACATGTGAAACAAATAGAATAAAGCAAAATAAAAACAAATAAATCCAAGATAAGAATAAAAGAAAGAAAAGGGGAATAAATCATATAAAAGGCAGACAAATTAATTTAAACAATTTTAAGGCCTAACTTTCTAAGGTCCCCAGTGAAGTCGCCAGCTGTGACAACCACCCTAAAAATTTTAATGGAGCCGCCACCAATATTTATTTTTATAGGAAATATTGAAAACCTATTTTTTGAATATTTTTAATTTGATGAAAAAGGTCTTTGAACCAGATTTTGAGCCCGGGAGTCCGTTACGCTTAGGGAAGGTATTAGCACCCCTAAAACGCCCATAAAAATGGTACCTTTAAATCATTTAAAAAATGTTTGCCTAAAATTGTTTCCCTTTTTGCTTTTATTATTATTTATTAAATAATAAGAAAAAGAACCCAACAAAATTATTAAAAACTTTAAAAAGATTAAATAAAATCAAGAAAGCCTTTTTGATTGTATTTATTATTATTTTCATCTCCTTTTAATAAAACAGAAATACAAACTGAAGATAAGAATTAATTCCACAAGTTATTAACTTATTTATTAAAAAAATACTTAAATGAAGAAACAAAATTCAGAAACTTCTTTTTTGCTCTTTCGCCCTTCTTTTTATTTTTATATTTTTTAGATTATAACTTACAAAAAATTTAATTGCGGAGAGGCCCTTTGGTTGGGTTTGGCCCCTTTGAAAGGCCAAACTCTAATCCTAATTTGAAGCAGCAGTCATAGGTATGATCCAATAATTCCAAGTCAACTCTCCAATATCACAGATTTTAACAAAATGTAAATAAAAACAGGAAGAAACAGATCACGTTTTATCACAGTGGTTCACACATCACAGTCCAAATCCAAATTCATAGAACACACATAATAAGGATCGAAAATTAAAAAGAAGAAAGAACAGAACTCCGAAGTTTCTGGCTTCAATCCCAGAATTACAAAGTAGTAGAAGTTAAAAAGACTAAAGCCTAAAAACTAAGGAGTGTTTGTTTTTATCTTATTTGGTGACCTCTAAGCTCACGACCTTCTATTCCAGTTTCTGCTTCTCGTCTTCTCTTTTTTTTTCTCTGAATTCTTCTTGTTTTTTTCGTGGGTTCTCCTCTCAGGGTTCCTCTTTTTTTCTCCTCTTTGAGAGGCTTTTATAGCATTCTTCGAATCTGTTACAGAAACAAAAAAAGATCAGGATCAAAACAAACTGGGAATAAAAGGAAATAAATAAAGAAAAAGAGAATAGAATCACTCCCTGATTTGGTTCTGGATGTCCATGTTTTCCTCTCAACCGAATCTCCATAAATCTGAGACATATTAACGGAAAAAGGGGAATTTTTGTGTGATTTGGTTTGAGATTAAGAAAGGGAGATTTGATTGATTCTCCAAAATATGCTTTCTGAAAAGGAAAGGGATGGAAGAGGATCTTTTGCCTTATTTTTTCTATTTCTTTCTTTTGCCTTATTTTTTATTTTCTTTATTCATTCTATGAGATCAAAAATATTATTTTTATTTATTTATTTATTTAATATTACTACTACTAATTTTAATAAGCAAAAATAAATTAAAAGAAAGAGGCCGGACAAAATTAGGGTACGACAACCATTTTTTGAGATAACGGATATTTGTTCAGGAAAGGGGGTCTAGAAAAACAGAGAATTAGTACTACAGTCAATCATGAATGCTCATTCCAAATTAACCTCGTCAACAAGATGAAAATTAAGGAAAAAGAACCATATGGTATAAAAGAATTAACAGAAGCCACATTTACCTCCTGTCTGCTTGTGCTCCATAAACCCACTAATACTTTTCGGTATGAGATTTTTGAATTGTTCAATGTTAAGAATATGGAAGTGGCTGCTTTCTAAATTGGAAAGTGAAAAACAAAAAGCTATCGGCTATTAATACAAAGCAAATTTACACTATGAAACTACTTTAAATAGTTTGATAAGCCGACACTTAATATACACAATGCGAAAATGGGGTATCCATACACAACCATTCCATTTTTGCCGCCGTTGTAGTCAACTACATAGCCTCTATATCGCTTCGCCCCATCTCAGACCCTTCTATCGCATATCGTTGCCGTTTCGTCCCCCTCCTCCATTCCATCCACCCCAACCTTCCCCACACCACCTAAATCCATCTCGACCACCCTCCTCAGGCCGCTCCACACATTGGCTGACACCACCCTTAACTACTCGACCTCAAGGCCAACTGCCTAGACTTCCCTAGCACCCTAGCACTCTAGTCCTCGTTTATGGTCGGTTGTTGACCGATACACAAACACACACTTTGTGTGCCATCAAAGGCACCATTTATTTTGATAAATCTTCAATTTCAGAGACATGACAAACTCAGTATAGATACCAAATTTTTACCTTCTTCCCATATCTATAAATTATTTTTGTTTTAGAAATTCAAAGTCTAATTATTTCTTTTTTCTCAAATATACCCATAATAATAAATAAAGTATATAGGAATTTGATCCGAAGTAGATCTCATGGTTGGCCTAAGTCTGGTCACGAATGGCGGAGCATGGCAGAGACGATGGTGGGGGTGTACCTGCACACACTCTAATGCTTAAGTCAATATTGGAATAAGGTGAGGTAAGAAATGAACAGTGTGTACCTTTATTGCTTAGGTCATGGACCTTTTATGGGTGAGGTCAAGTTGTTGACGTGTGGACGCTCCAAGGTAACCCTAGATCGATTGTCAGCCGTCGGATGCATCCAACGGCCGATATAGCTTTTAGGGTTTGTGTGGTTAGGAGGTCGCTTTTAGGTCTAGCGTTGTAATGCCTGTGTTCTAGGGTTTCGTGCCGTGGCGAGTGGAGTCTCTAGGGTTTATTACCCCGAGTACGGATCTCTCGAGTCGGATCGGTTACCGCGAAGTGGGCCTTGGACCGTTTCAGGTTAGTGCAGTCTCGGCCTAGCCGCCTAAGTCGGGTCGGATCAGCCCATTGTGGAGTGGGCCTTGGGCCACTTCGGATCAGTTGCCCCCTAGTAGATGTCATCTGCTATCGATGACTTCAAATATTCTTCTAGTCAGGGGTCTAATCTTCGGACATCGACCTGCTTATGAGTCTTGAATGGCTACTCTTATTTCCGGATTATTTGTGGAGTCTCTTCTGAGAGGAGGTTTTGAGTCAAGGCAGTTCATTTTCAAATTTGAGGTTTTGAAAAGACGCGCTCGATTCCCAAAACAGCAGCAGCAGAGATTTGATGACGATTTGATGAAAAATTGCCCCATTTCTCGTGCGCCTCTTTATTACGTCTTTTTGCATTAATTACTGCCCCTCTCAGAATCTATAAGTTCTGAAGAGAGGCTATTTTTGCCTCCTTTCATTCTCGCTTCTTCTTCTTCATTTCCCTGTTTCTCTGTTTTCTGGTTTCTTCTCTACGAACCAGCCATTTGAGTATCAAGCTTTTGGAGTTTGCCCCCTACTCGTGTCTTCTTGTCGTATACCCAGAAGTATTTTCTTCTCTCTTTGCTTTGCTTATTCGCTTTATCAGGAGAAAATAAGGGGGAACGTTTAAATTTTTAAACTTTCATGGCGTCTCAGGGGTTTTTCCCTGAGGAAGGGGCCTTCCCTCCCCCTTCCGGTTCTGGTTCTTACTCGGAACGAATGCTTCTGATAATGGGAGGTTTCAATCGAAAACTCTCTTTTCAGTTGATGGCACCACCGCCTCTCCGCGAGGAAGGGGCGAAAGAGCATTTGACACGCGGAGTTAAAGTTACTCGTGAATGCTTAAAGCTTTTCCGAGTGGTTTTAGAAGATAAGTTTCAACGTCCTTGCAACCCTCGTGAAGTGGCTCAGTGGTATAAAGAAGTGTATGACACTGTCTCTTATCCTGAGGTTCCCATGGACAGGTTTACCATGGGGAAGAAACGAAGTATTGATTTGAATGATCCTTCTACTCTTCCTTCCGACGCGGAGGAATGCCGGTGGGTATCGTTTGAAGTTCTCAGTCTCTGATCTGAGTATACTGCCGACGAAGATATGGCCGACTTAGAGAATCGGCTACAGGTAGCTGAAACGATCGAGTATAGAGGGGAATGGGCCTTCCTAGCTTCGATAGGTGATTATCGGATTTCCTCCATGGAAAACAGTGATATGGACCACATTCCAATGAACGAGGTGTTGTTCACCGAACTCAAGATTGCCTTTCCTTTCTCGTCCTTCGAACTCTCCGTTCTTAGGCATCTAGGTGTGGCACCTTCCCAGCTTCATCCCAAAAGTTGGGCTTTTGTAAGGGCATTCGACCTGGTTTGCTCGTATGATCGGATACCGGCCTCACATCGCGTCTTTTTCCATTTGTTCTCGCCCCTGAAGACTTCTGAGAAAACTGACCAGAGGCAAGGTTGGATCTCTTTTAAGACAAACGGCAAAGTTTTCGAGTTGTATAGTGAATCCCTTAAGGGCTTCAAGACGAAATATGTGACACCCTTTACCCTAAAAGTATTATTAAAGAGTAGATGCGGAAATTATAGTTTGTTTGTGGAAAATAAGAATTTCTCAAATCATTTCGCAAGTGACGGCCATCACATCAAAAGTTGCTAAGTTGAACATCTTACATGCTTATTAGGAAAAGCTTAGGTAAACACGAGCCTCATACGGTTTCTTTTAATTTTTGCATAAAATAGTTCTAAAATGATTTACAAATCAACTGAATATTAACTAAGAAAAATACGAGTAAAAACATCCTAACCCGATGTCACGTGGTCAGAGTAATGTTTCCCTTTTATAAATACTTCTAAAACGGAAAGTCATAAACAATCATTTAATCATAACCATAACGTCCTAAGTTAAGCATCTTGAAGACTACAACTCGGCATCAACGTCGATCTCAGCATCACTTGCAACTCACCATCTACCCATACACGGTGGTGTATAAGTAGCCACAAAGGAAAACAAGAAGAGGTGAAGAATCATACGCATATGAGAAATACACGGCAGGGGAAAATAAACAACATGATACGCAAATAACAAATCATAAAATTCTATCACATCATCTATAGTCACAACAACAACGAATGCAGATCATGGCCCTACATAGACAAATTCTAATGTAAGACTCAAACTAAAGCCTATTCCATTAATACATGTGGATCCATCCAACTCTGGGTAAGCAGATGAGAGTGCCCTCAACATCCAAGGACACAAGCAGAGTCTAGTCAGGTTGATCCAGTATGTTCGTGGGATGCCCCAGCGGTGCCCTGCCTTTCCGTAAGACCTCCCTACTGATTTCTATCTGCAAGGCCGAGCAATGCTCATTGTGACCGTCACCGCATTGTTCCAAAGTCGTTTGCTTACCACCCCAAAGACACTACATACATGATGCATTACAACCGACCTATGTGTCAATCCAATCTAGTGATTAAACCGTAATCATAACCAATCACATTGGCAACCAGCCTATGTGTAAATCCTAAGGTACCACTACGTCAGTGCGTTGACGAGGTTCCCTTTAATCCAAAACCAATCCAAACAATCAATCCAAATGCAAAACTAAGTGGGACTAAGCTAGAAAACAATATGTCATTTCCTCGAAATTCCTGCATAATTCAAATACAACAGTTGTTGCAGCTCAGTGATATAGCATCCAGTCCAACAACCAATTCATTTTAAAATTAGATACAAGCATCAATCATATGTCATAACGTCATGAAATCATGTTACCAACATATAAAGTAAAATAAGTATCATTCCAGCATGCTACAACATCACATAATTATAAACAATATGTATTAAGGCACAAAACACTTAGATTATCACATATTCATGCATAACTCCATAGAAATTGCAAGTTCACTGCTCCTATAGTGATTAGAACCATAAAAAAAGCAATTAAAGATAATTTCCCAGTGCTCCTACAATGGTACTTCATCGACTAATCGGTAGCGCGAAATGTAGGGATCATGGGACACCCCAATCAAGCATTTAAATCCATATCTACTTGTTTCCCATATAAGTCAACACCCTCTTCTTACCTCTACTCCAAGAAATCAAGAAGTCAAGTGTCCAAACGTACAAATATCAAAGAAACAATCCAAACAGTAAGAGACATTCTCCAACTCAGTCCTCCTTTTATTCCAAAGGCCACTAACAAAAGACAGCAAGATAACAGTGTTAGGATTTCACCCGTTGAAAGGATAGAACACAAGATAAAAGGATTCTGGGTTTACCAACGAGAAATATGAATAATAATAGTAAAGACTTGTTATTATAGGGTAGATAACGCTTCAACGATCACGTAGCTTCAAACAGCACGTGATTCTGACATCGGGAGAGAAAAATACGTCAGAAACAGTGTTTCTAGTCCTCAAAACCAAAGAATGAATGCCAAAACAGTAAAAATAAGACTTACCACAAAATTATTCTCAATAACAGTAAGACTTTGTTATTATAAGGTCAAGGATGTTCCTCCAGCCCCGTAGGTTCAAGTAGAACAAGGTTCTGACATCGTAAGAGATAGAAAATTAAAAAATAGTAGTTTTAGTCCCTAACACCAAGAGATGGAATCCATGGCGTAAGAACAATGACTTACCACAAATTTTCATCTCAAAACAACAAGAGATTGGTTCTTGAATGATAGATAATAATTCTCCAAAGAAACGGTTGAAGACAGTATCGAATTTGAATGAGAAACAATGAAGAACAGTGAAAAACGATGTTAGAATTCTCAAAAACGCGAGATGAAACCACAACAAAAAAGAGAGAGGCTTACCAATGACATCCACTCTTCCAAGACAGAAAAATAATAAGTTTAGATGATAGGAAATCTTCCCACGATTGCAGCCCTTCGAACGACATCGAATTTTGATGAGAAACGAGCGAGAACGATAAAAAAGGCTCCGACGGCACTTAGAAATTTCGCTAGTGATCTAGGACTGATTAGAACGTTACTATTGAGTTTTTAGGGTTAGGTTTAAGTTACTTAACCTTTTCCTAAGTGTTCAGGTCATTTTGGGTCGAACGGATCACATGGGTCGAGCCCAACGGGTCAAAACACGTACAAGCGTGTAAAAGGGAGTAACGACACTGCATAACCTTTTTTCTGTAACTTGAGCTACGGGTGTCAGAATTGGACATTCTTGTGGCATTGGAAAGCTAAGAGAATTTATTATAAATATGTGTGTCACGATAAAATCCTAAATTAGACTCTAAATGGGTCAAAAGGGTGATATACATTCAGAGTTAAAAGAAGTAATTATTTCTAGATAGGATTTTTAGGAGAATAAGATAAGATAAGCGTATCTATCCAAGGATTGGATCTCTAAGATATCTAATTGATGTTATCTCAGTAAAACTATAATTATCATAAATATATATCTTATATTAATATAAAGATAATCTAAATATAGGTTGGAAATTTTTGTCTGACCCTGATGCTCTGGTTTCGCGTGTCTTCAAAGCTAAATATTACCCAAAGAGGTCATTCTTGGGAGCAAAATTAGGCAATCAACCTAGATATGTCTGGAGGAGCATTTGGAGCTCTCAAACACTAATAAATGAAGGTTACAGATGGACGATTGGCGACGGGAGTAGTATTCGGTTTTGGCATGACCTGTGGTTACGTAGGGAAAATAACAGGGTTTTAGTCACCCCAACTCAGTTGCACGTGTTAAATGTTAGGGTCAAGGATTTTTTTCTCCCAAATAGTAAGAGCTGGAATGTCGATTTACTTAAGCAGTGGCTGTCTCAGGTAGATGTTGACGCGGTCTTGCGAGTTCCCCTTTTCCATTGTGGTGCGCAGGATCGTCTTTCTTGGTGGCCGGATAAACATGGTATCTATACTGTGCGCTCTGCCTATTCTCTATGTGTGAACCGATTATTGAACACGGATCCCTTGAAGATTCAGGGTGATTGGAATGCGATTTGGGGGTTGACTGTTCCTCTAAAAATAAAACACTTCATGTGGAGGTTGTGTAGGCGGTGTCTCCCTACAAGGGATACTCTGCAATCGAAAGGGGTGGCTTGTTCACCGGATTGTCTTTCATGCGATCACAATTGGGAGAATGCTTGGCATCTATTTCTTCGTTGCCCTACTAGCATTCTGTGCTGGGAGCAAATTGGTCTTTGGGGCCGATTGGAACCTCTGTTGATCAATTCTGATTCAATGCAAGACTTTGTTTTCAAGGCTTTGGCTTCACTGGAAGATCAACACCGCTCGGTTCTTTCTATGGTTCTTTAGAGTTTGTGGCTTCGGAGGAATGAAATTCTATGGAACAACCATGTTGAATCACCTGCTGATGTACTTTACAGAGCAACCCACTTTTTGGAGATTTGGTGTAGGGCAAAGGAAGGGGAGCGGCGAACCAATGGGGGCAATAATGGAGTATGTGGTTCACAATCTTGGAGCAATCCGCCGCGGGGCTATCTTAAGTGTAACGTTGATGCTGGGTTCTTTGAGACTGAGAACCTTACTAGCTATGGCTTATGTCTTAGAGATGAATCCAGAATATTCTTAGAAGCCAAATCTGGGTGGTGTGCACCTTGCTTGCAGGTAAATGAGGGGGAGGTTGTTGCTCTCCAAACGGTGTTACAGTGGAGGAAGGATCTTGGGTTGGACTTTATTATTTTTGAGATAAGTTCTAAGGGTGTGGTAGATGATATTACTGGTAACCGTGAAGATGTCTCTGAGTATGGGTCTCTTATTTCTGCATGTCGTTTACATCTTGTTGATTGTCCAAATTGTTCAGTCAATTTTGTGAGGCGACAAGCTAATACAGTTGCTCATGATTTAGCTAGGGAAGCTGTATTTTATCCTTGTGGCCAGGTTTTTGATTATGTTCCTGATTGTATTGCTTCTTCCATTATGAATGAAATGGCATGATTTTGTTTTCGTCAAAAAAAAAATTGTATATTAATATAAGCATAACTAAAATAATTAATATAACTCATTTACATATCAATATGAATCAATTATATATTATGTATACAAAATAAATAATCACATTTTAATATGTAAAATATATAGAACACTTGCAATAACACAAAAATATAAGCGCGCACCTTATCACTTAAAAATACACACATAGATAGATGTTCATAGACAAATTTATATATATATATATATATATATATATATATATATATATATATGTAGACTCATAAAATGCAATAACGATGTAACCAACTCATTGTCAACTTTTATACTAATAATAATAATAACAATAATAATACTAATGCCTACAATACAGCCACACATATATACACCCACGAAAATCGAGGTGTTACAAACTACTTTTTCCTTCTCCCAATGAACGACGTCGCTTGGGAGTGTATTTTTTACCTCACCGAAGACGGTTCCGCAGTGACCAAGTTTCCATTTTACTGGTCGAGGTCGTTCTTTGACCGTCCCGTTGGGTCTTATACATCCAAGTTATCCGCCCTCAGCGATCTTGAACAGAGCTGGGTGAAGAGCGTTAGGGATTGGGTCGGCGGCTTTGAGCCTATTGTCTATACTGACCCCAAGACTCAAGAACAAACGTCTTGTAAGCGGTTCGTTTATACCCAAACTCTTCTGAGATGCCGAACTTGGGGGGAAACTCGAAGTTGCTTAGGTTGAGAATTATTTGCTTGTGTTTATTTTGTTCATTGTATCTTTGCCTAATGATATTTGATTTTGCGCAGAATCCATGTCGAGCATTGCGAGATTTGCAGAAGCCCAGGCAGCCCTGGCTAAGAAGTTGGAGGAAAGCTCGGAGAAGGGAAAGCAGGTAAGGCCTTCTCCTATTGCTGCCGATGTTAGCAGGACTTCTAATTCCAACTCCTCGAAGAGTGGGGGCTCTGGATCGGCTCCTTTGGCTCTTGAGCAGATGTCGGAGCCTTCTGCTGCGCCTCAAGTGGTCAGCGCTACCGTCGACATTGTTGATGTGGAGACGCACAAGAGACCTGCTTCTTCGGACATTCCTCCACCTCCGCCAAAGAAATTAAAGGGGTCGAAGCAACAGTTGCTGCCCTTTGTAAGCAAAGATTCTGCTCAAGCTTCTGGGGAGGTAGGTCTGCCCCTTTGGTAGCACATTGGCGAACAAGTGAAAGTTTTGGAGGAGGAAGTCGTACGCTTGCGCAAGGTGAAGGGTCAGGCCGAGGTGGCTCTGAAAAAGGATCGGGACTTGTGAGATCGGCTTCGCAAGTTGGATACTGACAACCAAGATCTCCGCAGCAAGGTGCAGAATGTAGTGGGTCTTCAGACCCAGCTCTCGTAGGAGACTCATCGGGCCGATGAGGTTGAGAAGAATGTCCGTGAGCTGACCAGTGCATTGGACGAACTCAGGAAGGACAAAGCTGACCTCGAATCCCAAAAAGGGGAGGTAGTCAAAGAATGAGATGCTTTTCGAAAGGAAAGGGATGCTTTCTACTTCGAAGTCGCCAAGCTGAAGAAGACGTTGGAGGCGAAATATCGGGATCTCAAGGTCGCTATGGCCGCGAGAGAGGCTAGCGATCAAACCATGGTGGAGATTGGAGCGGAATAATTCAAAAACTGCGTCAACCAGGTGGTGTTTCTCAATCCTGGTTTGGTAGTTCGGACTGAGGGTGCCACGAACCTTGGAGTGGTTTTAGGGGACCACATAATTCATGATTCAACTGGGGTCGTTCTCATTGTTCGCCCTTCTCCTACTCCGGCCGATGCTTAGTCTCCCTTCTTGTATTTTGTTTTTGCCTTTGTAATTTTGTACTGTGGTTTTTTTGTGCTTGATCGATGTACCGATGACTTTGGAATGAAAAGTTTGACTTAGCCAATATGCCTCGTATTTGCTTGGCTTTATTGTTTAATGATTGTGAATTGTTAGTAGACCAACGTGGTGGCTAATCAAGTCAGTTCGAACTCGCATAGAAGAATGGAGTGACTCGTGGTACCTCACAATCAGCGTGGTTCGCTCATCTACCACATGTAATGTTGGTATTATAACCTTAATGTACTTGTGATAATAAAAACATGTAAGTGTCGAAGATTTGTGTTATTATGCTAAAAAAATTTACAAGTGCTGGATTTCCCTTTCATAATGGGATTCCATATCATTCAGCTATAATAAATTTTAAGTTTCACAGCGTTCCATGTCCACGGAATTACTAGGCTTTGCAATGTTTCTAACTTGTAAGCGCCAGTGCCGGTTTTTGATAAGATCCGGTATGGGCCTTCCCAGTTCGGTGCCAACTTCCCTTGGCCTGCATTTTTTAGGCTGACGTCGGCTTTTCTTAGGACTAGGTCACCCTTTTCAAACTCACGTGGAATGACACGTTGATTGTGTCTTGCTACCACTCTCTGTTTCACAGCGGCTTCTTTTAGTGAAGCTAGCTCCCGATTTTCCTAGAGGAGGTCCAGTTCCTCCCTTAGGCATTGGTGATTGGAAGAAGTTCAAAGTGGGTGGAGTGTTCTCCAGCTCAGTTCCCCGACTTCGACTGGGATCACTGCTTCAGATCCATAGGTGAGCCGAAATGGCGTCTTTCCGGTGGAGGAGTAGGGCGTGGTTCGATATGCCCATAGCACTTGTGGGAGCTCTTCTTCCCAGTTCCCTTTGGCGTCATCGAGTCTCTTTTTCAGACCTCTTAAGATTACCCTATTCGCCGCTTCTGCTTGCCCATTTGTTTGGGTATGTTCGACTGAGGTGAATCTCTGCTTTACGCCGAAATCGGCTAAGGTTTTTTGGAATCCTTTATCCGCAAATTATGGGCCATTGTCGGTCACAATTACTTCGGGAATGCCGAACCTTGTGAGGATCTGCTTTTTGAAGAACTTTGTCATGTTTTTAGTTGTGATCTTTGCCACTGGTTCGGCTTCGATCCATTTTGTGAAGTAGTCCATTGCCACGAACAAATATTTGATTTGGCCTGGGGCCACAGGGAATGGCCCTAGGAGATCGATTCTCGACCAAGCAAAAGGCCACGAGGAAGATAAAGCAGTCTTCTCATTAGGTGGAGCGCTATGGACGTCGGCGTGCTTTTGACATTTCTCGCACTTTTTCGCATAGGCAATGGTGTCCGCATCCATTGTGGGCCAGTAGTACTTGGCTCACAGTATTTTCTTGGCCAAAGATCGTCCTCTGAGGTGGTGACCACAGATACCCTCGTGGACTTCGGCAAGTACATACTGGGCCTCAGTTGCGTCAAGGCATTTCAGAAGAGGCGTTGAGAAACCTCTTCGATAAAGCCGATATTCGATTACAAAATATGAACACGCTCTGCGACAAATTTTTTATGCTACTTTGACATTAAGGGGAAGTTTGCCTTGGCAGAAGTATTTGAGAATTTGTGTCATCCACGAGTCACCGAAGTCAGTGATGGTATACACTGAAGGGTTAAGGAGGACATGTTGGAAGTTGTAACCTATCATCTTTGGCACGTCCTGTGTTCTCGTTGTGGCCATGGTACTTGGTTGGGAAATGGTTTCTTGAATGATTGATCTGTTACTTCCCTTCATTTTTGATGCTTGCCAGTTTAGAAAGTACATCGTTTCTCGAATTCTGCTATCGAGGTACATGTACGATCTCTATTTTCTGGAAGCTTCTCATTAATTCTTTGACTACGGCCAGGTATTTTTGTAGTAGGCGGTGTTTTGCCTGATATTCCCCATTGACTTAAGAGGCAACAAGTTGGGGGTCAGTGCGGAGACTGACTTCGGAGGCTTCCAGATCACGAGCAAGCGCTAGTCCGGTGATGCATGCCTCATATTCTGCCTGATTGTTCGAAGTAGCGAAGGTGAAATTCAGAGATAGTTCGATTGTCAGGCCTTTGGCATTTTCCAAGATTAGGCCTGCTCCACTTCCTTTCGAATTTGATGACCCATAGACGTGGATGGTCCATCTGGCGTTCGACTCTTCCAATGTCAAGGTCATTTCTGCTATGAAGTCGGCAAGGCTTTGAGCTTTGATCGCCTGCGGAGATTCAAGGGAAATGATGAATTCAGATAGTTCTATGGACCATTTGATCATTTGTCCTGCCAGATCGGGCCAGTGTAGGACTTGTTTGATAGGTTGGTCGGTCCAAACTGCTATATGGTGGGACAAGAAGTATTGTTGCAATCGTCTCGCTGTATGACCAGTGCTAGAGCGACCTTTTCGATTTTCTGATATTGGAGTTCGGGACCTTGGAGCATTTTACTTATGAAGTAAACCGGTCTTTGCCCTTCGTTAGTTTCTCTAATCAGGACGACACTTAGGGCCTCTTCAGTGACTTCCAAATATAGGTACAGGGTTTCGCCGGCATATGGCCTTGTCAAAACTAGCAGAGTTGATAATGTTTCTTTTAGCTTCCCGAAAGCTTCTTCGCATTCCGAAGTCCATTCGAACTGTACCCCTTTTTTTAGTAATTTAAAGAAAGGAAGTGCTCTCTAGGCGGACTTGGAAATAAATCTGGCTAGGGCGGCTATCATCTCTGTTAGTTGCTAGATGTCCTTCGTTGACTTTGGTTGTCGCATCTCGGTGATGGCGCGACACCTATCCGGGTTGGCCTCAATGCCACGCTCCGTTAAATAAAACCCCAGGAACATGCCCGTTTTGATGCTGAAGGTGCATTTTTTGGGGTTAAGCCTCATATTGTGAAGGTGGGCCTGTTCGAAGACGTTCGATAGGTCGGCGACGTGATTTAGCTCGTCGGTTAATTTGACGATCATATCGTCCATGTACACATCAAGTACATTCTCGATTTGGTCCTTGAAGACATTGTTTATCATGCGTTGGTAAGTTGCCTCGACGTTTTTGAGACCGAACGACATTACTTTATAGCAGTAGTTGCCGTTGTCGGTTATACACGCTGTCTTTTCCTAGTCGGCAGGGTTCATCGGTATCAGGTTGTATCCAGAGTACGCGTCCATAAAAGACAATAATCGAAAAGCCGATGAGTTATCCACGAGTTTGTCGATATTGGGGAGGGGATAGGGGTCCGTAGGATAAGCCTTATTGAGATCGGTATAATCAATGCACATTCTCCATTTTCCATTTGCTTTTTTAACAAGAACAACATTTGAGAGCCAAGTTGTGTACTTGACTTCTCTTACAAATTCAGCCCTAATTAAATCATTAGCAGTCTTCCTAATAACTTTGGCCTTCTCTGGAGATTGTTTCCTCCTCCTTTGCGCGACCCACTTTGCAGCTGGATCCAGGGCGAGACGATGGCATGCGATGTCGAGAGAGATCCCTGGCATGTCGGCTGTGGTCCATGAAAAGAGGTCGGCATTAGCTTTGAGGCATTTGATCAGCTCTTCCTTTACCTTGGGGGGAAGGTCGATGCCGATCTGAACAGTTTTCTTTGGGTCCTCCCCAAGTTAAATTTTCTATAATTCCCCATCTGGGACTGGTCGCTTTATCTTCTTCTGAAGTTCTTTCGCGACAGGGTCTGTCTCTCCTTCAAAGAGTCTTCAGATTCGATTCTTGCATCGAAGTCGGCGAGATTGACATCGGAAGACCTGGCATTTTTCTTTGGTGGAGCTGGCTTGCTTTCTTTTGCTTTTATAGACAGCAGGTAACACCTTCTGGCTGCCTCTAGATTGCCGGGAAAGTGACTACCTTTCCTTCAGGCAAATGGAACCTCATCTTGAGGTGAATAGTGGAGGTTATTGCTCAGGGTAAGTCGGCCTAGGATGCAGTTGTAGAGGGAATGGTAGGGAAGGACGATGAGTTGGACCTTGATAGTTTTTGTTTCAGGCTTGTCGCCGAACATCACCATCAGTTCAATGTACCCCAAGGGTTTGGTTGTGAAACCGTTGAAACCTTGGAGATCGGAGCCGATATAGGGGATTATGTCCTTTTTCACCAGTTTCAAAGTCTTAAAGAAATCGACATACATGATGTCAGCCGAGCTTCCTTGGTTGACTAAGATTCTTCTTACATCGAAGTTAGCCATATAGGCGCAGATCAACAAGGGAATTTGGTAGTTCGGGCTACCATTCAGCAGGTCTTCATCATAAAATGCCAGAGGTAGTCGGCTGGAACTTCGTCGATTCATGGGTGGGTAAACAGAGTTAACAGACATCGCCTCTCGCAATTTTCTTTTGGCAGAGTTGATAGAGGCTTTGCCTCGATCTATCAAGCCACCATATATCACTAAGGCCACAGGTGGGGGTCTAGCATCTTCTTCGTCGGCAGGATGAGGTCGACTCTTTGTTTGAGTTATTGCAGAGTTTTAGTCGCGCTTAGGTTGAGGAGACTGGGATCGGGCCCGTCCTTCACCCGACCTCGACTTCGTATACTTCTGTAGTTTTCCTCTCTGAATGAGAGTTTCAATAGCGTCCTTTAGTTGAATGCACTCGTCAGTGTTGTGCCCCACACTCTTATGGAACCGACAATACTTCGATTTATCGGTTTCAGGCTTCTCCTTCAAAGGTCTTGGGAACCAGATTCCCATGTCTCTAAACTCTGCATTGGCACATTCGTGCAAGATCCGTGATCGAGATGTGTTCAATGGGGTGTACTCTTCGTATCTTCCAGGAGGACCTTTGGGGTCCTTGTCCCGGCGAGGTCGGTCCTCTTTGTATCCGGATCTCTTCTCTTGGGAGGTCCTCTTTTTCGACCTTGAGGCTATTTGCTTCTCTTCGAAGTTAATGTACTTCTCCGCGTGTCAGAGGAAGTCGTTGAGACTGGTGGGTTTGTCTACCCCGACATTGATGCTGAAGAGGCTTTCTTCGATCAGGCCATATTCCAACAGGTATAGCTTCATCTCATCAGAGGCTTGTTTGACAAATACTACTTCTTTGTTGAAGCGTTTGATGTAGTCTCTGAGCGGTTCGTCCTTCCTTTAGTGAATTTCCTTCAAGGTAGCCACTGACTTCGACTGGATGCGAGAGGAGATGAAATGAGAACAGAACAAAGCAGTCAGCCCAGACCAAGAGTCTACGGAGTTCTTCTTTAATCCTTGGAACCACGTGAGGGCAGCTTTCTTTAGGGTGAGTGGGAAGATCTTGCACTTGACTGGGCCCTTGGCCCCGCGAAATCCCATTATGGTATCGATGCATCCGATCTGTTCATTGGGATCTTCGGTGTCGTCATATGTTTCTAGCGGGGGAGGCTTCTGAAGGGTTCGAGGGATTGGAAACCGAGCCACCCTGGTAGTGAAGGGTCTTGAAGCGAAGGGGTCATCGTTGTCTTCAGAATCATGAGTTTCGAAGTACGAAGGAGGGGAACTGGAGCATCGTCGGGAGGAGATGATGTTGGGTGACGACAGCGAGGAGGGGTGACCCTCTCTCGGGAACGTCGGGTGTGGTGGCGACGGCGTCGAGGGGACACATGCGTCGAATATTGGCATCGGTGGTGAGGAGCACATTCTCGTGACCTTCAAGGTGAGGTGGAATGGTGGTAGGAGGGGTGCTCACATAAGACCCTGTGCGGAGTTTGCTCAGTGGATCTACGGTGGTGCGGAGACCTTGAAGGAGACAAATGTTGGGGTGACGAGCGTTCCGGGGTGTGGTGCCTTTGGTGGCGCCAGTCCGGAGGGTTTCACTACAGGGCTCAACAGTAGGCGCCCACCTTCCCTAACAAATAGTTCTGTTGATCCTCAATGTGGATGAGGCAGAGGTTCTGCACCGCTATGGTCTCCGTTTGATGTCGAACGAGGCTAAGGAGCTCGTTAACGGCGGTAGCGGTCGTCGGAGTGATGGACGGGTCGGGAGCCTGAACGATGTTCTGTTCAGTGACGGGAACGGTCTATCTATGGGCTCAAACTAAGACTCATCTTCGACGGCGACAGGAATGTCAACGCCATAGTTGAGAACGTCAATGGACGTAGGCATACGAGTCGTGTTTCGTGTAAGACCCTGTTTTCGGGGCGCTACTGTGCAACCCAATCTAATGCTGAAAACATTTAATGCTTGTATGCTTTCAACAAAGAGTACTCTTCTGTCTTTCGCAATGGAAAATAGGAATAATTTTTTTTTCTTTTTCTTTCCTTTGAAACCCTTTTCAAAATGAGACAAATAGTACTACAGTTTTCTAAATGATGCCAAATCATTATTTTGTAATTATCAGAGTATAACACATCACATTGAATGCTTCTCATAATATAAACAGAATATAATCATTTCGCATTGAGGCGAGGTTTTCTGGAAATAGTAATTACAAGACAATGAGTAATTACGCAAACAACAAAGACAATATCCTAAGCTAAGCTGGGTAACAACTATAACTCTTACTGAGAAATAGTTCAGCAAGATCAAAACACGAAACAATCAGAAGAATCTTCCTCCACTGGCTCAATCTTCAACGCTCCTGGAAAGACGAAACTGCAGCAGCTATGGAACTTCATCTGGAAGTGACATCCATAGGGATATGCAATCCAACAACAGTGCAAGGGTAAATTCTTTCTCCACGAGTTTATCATAGGCTATGTCGCATGCAAACAATATATACATCTATAATACAACAACATGCTTTTATATACATACACATAGATCAACAATCAAGTCACCACAATATCAAATTATTGCATGTGAGCAAACAAATCAACCAATAGATCAACAATCAAGTCACCACAATATCCAACAATTGCATGCGAACAACAATTCCATCAACAGATCAACAATCAAGTCATCACATATCATAAATGTGGTTAGCTATGCATATCAATGCAGTATGACTAGTTTGTGTATACACCTGCAGCCTTAATAGGTCAGCAGTATGACGAGGAATTTTCCCAATGTCCGAACAATATAGCCACACATTAGGCTTGCCTCAAGTTAGGCTTGCCACACATTAGGCAATGCAGTGTCAACTCGTCTTTTGAAGTCTTTAAGACAAATCAAACGCTCCGAATTTCTATGCTCAATGGTTAGTACACATCCAAACAAATTCTTCATTATGGTATGCTCACCGTAGGGAGCACCCGAGTAATGTTTTAACTAATCAATAATATTTTTGATATTATAAATCAATACCAAGTACCAATTGAATCCAACATGATTCAAGGAAAACAATACAATTCATAATGCCACGTAGGGCCAAGAACATGCCACAACATTTCAGACAGCATATAACAATTTATCATGCTATAACATGCTACAGCATTTTAAAACAGCATACAGTAGTACTATAAGTACTATCACGCAATAAGTCAAACAATGAAGCCACACACAAGGCGAAAATCCCAAACTCATTATGTAAGAATTTCCCTTACATTGGGCGCTTTAACAATCCAAGCAAGGTAATTCCAAACTATCGTCAAGTTATTCCGCGCATGAACCTTAACAACGTAAGTTACAAACCATTAGAACCAAAACTCAACTCTAAAGCCCTTAGGGCAGCCACGGCTTAGGACTTCCTAAAGCCTAGAAATTACTTGACTTAATCCCTAATTGGTTCTATCTAGCCACATGCCATGATACATATTCAAACCATGCAAGTTTTCAAGCTTTTACAAAAGCTACACACTTAGAAAAATACCTAAACTAAAATTTATCAATTGGAATAGTGTTTTACCACTTTGAATAGTGTTTTCCCAACTTTGAACCACTTTTCAAAGCACTAAAACATGTCACAAAATTTTAGAAACAATTTCATTACAAGTTCAAAACAATTCTTGAAACATAAACCAATTCTTTTCCCAAATTCATGCTCCTTTGAAATGTTTTGCTAAACCAAATCATCAACCACTTTTCACAACATTTTTAAGGCATAAAACAACTTAAGACAAGTTTCTAAACTAACTTAAGGGTCACGGCTTAGAACAACAAATACAAGTTAAAACATCATCAAAAATTATCCCCTAAGTCACGGTTTTGACAGCACAAAAGCAAGATAAGATTTTGATCCATAAACTTCATTTTTATGACTAAGTCATGCAAACTAGTTTAGGTACTAAATATATAAGCCAACATCTACTATCTTAACCACTTTTAAGCAACCAAATCATGTTCATAAAACTTAATCAAACCCAAATAAGTGTCTGTTTTAAGAAAGTAAAAGCAAACAAAGTTTTGATTTAACCAACTTCATGATTATGCATGCTTATGGCTAGATCCAACCTCTTAATCATTAATCCTTCCAAGATCCACCTTCTAAACAATTAAATCAACCAAAAATAACCCATAAACAGCCCCTAAGATTCGGCCTCCCCAAATTGTTAGGGTTCCATAATTTTAAAATCCACAAAACCCATTTAATCAAGAAGGTAATGGGAGATCTAGGAGGTATTAAGCTTAAACATCAAGATCTAAGTAATTAATCAAAGAAAATAACACTAAAACCACAAAAACTCATCCATGGCAGCCATGGAGAAACGGAAAGTGAGTTATAAATCTTACCCACAAGGATGGTGATGATAGATCAAGGAAGAAAAAGAAAGGATTAAGATTAGAAGCCTTAATCACTAACTTCTTTCAAGAAATCAAAGCTTTCTCTCTGTAATTTTTTTTTCTCCAAGTCATGAATGGAAGAAAACTGAAATGGGGCAGCCAAATGAAGAAGGAGCCACGAAAAATTTGGGACAAGGATGGAAGGAATTTGTTCATTTAGTTAGGAATTAACTAAACTAGTTACAAAGTAACTACATTAACTAACTACAAATACAAAACCTCCAATCTAACTCTAACACATGGCAAGGAAGCTTCTAAAGCTTGGATTCATCTCCCCTAGATGCTGGATGCATCGCCCCCCAGCCAAAATATTAAGATATTTCGTTTTGTCGCGTTTTCGCTTAATCGGGTGCGCGGCGTTATGCGTATATTAGGGTTTTTCTACCAAAAACTCCAAAAATAAATCTAATAAATTATTCTATAATAAAAAATTATTAATAAACCAAAATGTTCCTAAAAATATTAGAAGTATTTCTATGAATGTCGCTTTCTCGATTTACGAGCTAAAATGCGACCGTAATACAGTTATAGGCGTAGACAATACACTAAATATTTTTTGATGCCCAAAAATCCTAAAAAAATATCCAATAAATCATAAATATTGGAAAATACTAAGATCTCAAATTTTATAAAATTTGGATCACATTTGGGCAGATTTCAGTTAGAAACTCACCCAATAGCCTCGTTATGTCAGAATTCAATAGAATTCTCGCAGCACAATAAAAACTGTAAATTTGTGAGGATCACTAATTTCAATTTCTCTTGTCATCTAAATATTATTCAAACAATAAAATTATCAAGACAAAATCATTAAAAATAAAAGTCATATTAAATATGACATAAAACAGACAATTTAACAAGTAACTAAACAACAAAAATCTAAACTATGACTTAAAAATATCTATTAAGTCCTAAAATTATTTCTCATTGAATAAAATAATTTTCCTCAATAAAATGGCCATTTTTCATATTTTTCAGGATTAATTCATATTAAAAACAGTATAATGCCTACACCGCCTGGTTAATCTGAATTAATTACTAAAACAGTAAATTGTTTACAATAAATGTTTGTTGTTCTTCGTATTTTTAACAAACCATTGAGGTGATCAATCTCTATGATTTATTTTCAAGTAGTTGAAAAATATAAAATAATTTTCATAAAAATTGGGATGTTACATTTCGCGTGAGCATGGTTCGTTTGGATTCGGCCATAGTGAATCGGAAGATTCAAGTTAGGAGAATGACTAGAAAGTTCCCACAGACGGTGCCAATGATCCGAAGTGGATCTCAAGGTTGGTCGGAGTCTGGTAATGAACGGCGGAGCATGGCGGAGACAACGGTGGGGGTGTACCTGCACACAATCTAATGCTTACGTCAGTATCGGAATAAGGTGAGGTAAGAAATGAACAGTCCGTACCTTTGATGCTTAGGTCATGGACCTTTTATGGGTGAGGTCAGGTTGCTGACGTGTGGACGCTCCCAGGTAGCCCTAGATCGATTGTCAGCCGTCGGATGCATCCAACGGACGATATAGCTTCTAGGTTTGTGTGGTCAGGAGGTCGCTTTTAGGTCTAGCGCCTCAATGCTTGCGTTTTAGGGTTTTGCGTCGTGGCGAGTGGAGTCTCTAGGGTTTATTACCCTGAGTGCGGATCTCTCGGGTCGGGTCGGTTACCGTGAAGTGGGCCTTAGGCCGTTTCGGGTTAGTGCAGTCTCAACCTAGCTACCTAGGTTGGGTCGGATCAAGGCCCACTCCGGATCAGAATTTGTAATGTAATTTATCACAAATATGGAGAGATCAAATTAATTAGAATATTTTAGTCTAAATAAGGAGGTAGTAAAGTGTTATTTATTGTTCCTAGACCCTAGTACAAAAGCTACTTCGTTTCCAAACATGGTTGGTGGGACCACAACGTAAAGAATTGAACCTTTCTATTTATGAAGTTGTGCTACTAAATTCTAGGCAAAGTATAATGTGCTTTGGAACTGGACGGCTGAACTACTGCTGGAATTTTCAGTGGAGTAGCAAACTTACCCTCTACCCTTCTTATTCTTTTTATTTTTGTTGTTGTTCTTCATCTTCTCGCTTATTGTAGTTTTTAATGAAACAAAGTGTCGTCGAACATCGGACAGCAACATTTCTGATCATGACACAGAACAAGGCAATAGGCATGCTTAGTGGCAAGTTGTGTAGATCATAGACATGAAAAGGAAAAAAAAATGTCCTAAAAATTCTTTCAAAAGAAATGTTCCTTACTAGGTTAATTTCTCAATGGGCAGAAGCTTAATGTTTAATATGATGCCCTATATTCAAAATACTCCAATTCATTTATTCGCCTATATAAAACTCAAAAGTTCCGTATGTGATGTTTATGATATTCAAAGTTAACATCAGTGCACTGAGGAACCCGTGCAAATTGCATTAGACCAATAACTGTCGCAACTATGGTGGTTAAAGAAGCTTTAGCTTTAATTAATCTTAAGAATAATACTACTCCGGTCAAAAGTATAAGCAACAAAGCTAAATTTGGTTCATTAAATAACTCATGTATTTGGTCTAAATACATGAGTTATTCAATAAATCAAATTTAACTTTGTTGCTTATAATTTTAACCGGAGGGAGTACCTGATCACGCGGTTATGTATAGTGAGATTTGAAAATGATAGCCATTTTCATTCTAGCCATTTTCATTCTACTTTGTTCTTTAATAAATTTACCACGTTATAAAATTTCTATTTTGAAGCTGGAGTCTTTCGTTGGCCCAATGATAAGTGTTGCAATTGCAATTGAGAGAAGCTTGATCTAACCACTTGACTAAGCCGTTTGTGTTGCAAAATTTACCCCGCATCCAACTAAGCCTCACATTTCTTGGGATCAGGATTTCCTGCCTTGTGGAAAGCTAGACCGTTAAATCAAGATCGTAGAGTTTATGTTTCTACTTTGTAAATAAAATACAAAGCCAGAATCTGAGTCGTCTCAATTTAATCTGATAGCTCTTTCACCCATCCCATATTTTTGTTTAAAAGGGACGAGGGAAGGGGATATATTATTATTTCAATGGCACCAATAAACATATTACAACTCTCTCCGAGGGGAATGCTCCTTGGGGTTACAAAGTCAAACTCCTACCATTGAGCTAGCACCCTATGGACCACCCATTCCATACTCACCTTTAAAAGTATTGGATTTGGATTCCCTACCGTTAGTGAATCACACAGTCACGCAAACAACACGTTGGGAGTGGTTAGATCAAGATCAGACATCTAGATTTTAAGCTCAATAATTAGGGGTGGGAATAGGCCGAGTCGAGTTAGACTTTGCAAGGCTCAAGTTTGGTCTGTTCAAAAAATTCAAGGCCCAAGTCTGACCTGCTACCTATTACAGGCTTTTGTTAGGTTGACTTGGCCTTTTTAAAAGTATGTTGTGGCCTGTTAGCCTATTTAAAGACCTATTTCATATTAACGTCTTTGAATAAATCATCTGACTTATCTTTAATGGGCTAATAGGCCAATGAGGTTAAGTTCTATTTATAACAAACTATAAAAAAGG
The DNA here is from genome assembly GCA_037113605.1 of Calophaca sinica. NCBI lineage: Eukaryota > Viridiplantae > Streptophyta > Magnoliopsida > Fabales > Fabaceae > Calophaca > Calophaca sinica. The sequence goes on from CM073734.1 coordinate 36,255,903, forward strand.
AAAATTAAAACCACTGCTACTAATTGCAAAAGAAGCGGTGGGGGAGCCAAAAAAAGAAGAAAAAACAGCTAGTGTTGTTCAAGGTCGACTTCGAGAAGGTGTATGATTCTGTTGAGTGGAGCTTTTTGGATTTTGTGATGCATGAAATGGGATTTTGTGATAAGTGGAGGTCTTGGGGTAAGGGAATGTCTTGAGATACTGAAGTTTCAATGTTAGTAAATGGAAGCCTAACAATGGAATTTGGAGTTGGGAAGGGTTTGTGACAAGAAGAGCCTTCTCCCTTTTCTTGTTTCTCATAGCTGCAGAAGGGCTTGTTGTGATGATGAAAAACACTGTGGAGAGGAACTTGTTCTCAGGATATACATTCGGTAACTCGGAATTACAACTTTCTCATCTACAATTCATGGATGACATGTTAATTATGGGTGAGATGAATTGGTCAAACATCAAGGCAATCAAAGCTATATTGCAATTATTCGAGTGATATCGGGATTAAAAATCAATTTTCACAAGAGCAATCTTGTTGGGGTGAATGCTCCTCAAAGGTGGTTGACCAGAGTGACATAGGCACTAAATTGCTAAATAGGAGTTATCCCATTCAAATACTTTTGTTTACCCATTGGTGCCAACCCAAGAAGAAAATCGATTTGGACCCCAGTAGTGAACATGAGGCACATGTTGTCTTCCTGGAAGAGCTGAAACCTATCAATAGGCGGGCGAGTTATCCTCCACAAATCTGTCTTGTTCGCGGTTCTGGTTTATTTTCCTTCCTTCTTCAAGGTCCCCACAAGTATAATTTCCAAACTTTAATCTACTTTTAAACAATTTCTTTGGGGGTGGGATCGATGAGTCTAGGAAAGTAAATTGGGTCAAGTAGGAAAAGGTGCGCAGGGAGAGAGAGAGATGGGGGGATTAGACATAAAAAATTTGAGGGCATTTAACCTAGCTCTTTTAGGAAAATGGCTATGGAGGATGAGAACGAAAAAATGGCTTGCGGCATAAAGTTTTGGTGGCGAAATATGGGTCTGTGGATGTGGTCTTATAAGAGAATATTAGGGAGGGATCCTCATGGTTGAAAGATGTATTGTCAGTAGATGAGGGGGTGTGAGGGTTTACCAAAAACTGGTTTTCTAAATCTTTAAGGAAAAAAATGGGGAATGGGGAAGATACATGATTCTGGTATGAGCCATGGTGTGAGGGAGTGGTGTTAAGAGAACGCTTTGAAAGATTATCCAGACTAGAGTGTCACATAAATGTTAAGGTGAAAGCTTTGAGTCAATGAGGGTGGGAGGAAATGGGAATGGAATTGGAGGAGAAGACTATTCCATTGGGAGGAAGACTTGGTGAGACAGCTTATTATGAGCATGAGTTCATTGAGTAACTTGCAAGGAATCTATACAAAGATTGCATGAAATTTGTTTGCGCTACAAAGTAATCCTTAAGCCAACACTTGCATTATCTATTAGGTTCCTCGCGTTTCCAAGCAAATCCTATTTTGTGGAAGTGTACGAGGAGTGCTCTAAACAACATATTTTGTGGATGACATGTTTGGAAAGACTAGCTTGGAATATATAATTTATGCTGCTGAGATCTTTGGAAAACCGCACTGGGTCATGTTTGGAAAGACTAGCTTGGAATATATAATTTATGCGACTGAGATCCTTAGAAAACCGCACTGGGTCATTGTGATTTTTTAGAGCTGCATACTAATTCTAATCTCCTTTGGATTGAGTGGATTATCCTCTTTATGGTAAATAGTCTTGGTGCAGCTGCCCTCTCGATTTTGAACTCGTTGCTCCCTTGATAATTTAGCTGCAGCTGTATCGTTTTTTTAACGGCAAAAAAGAATTGTATTATATTTAATGAATTAGGAATACTTAAGGGATACTTCAACCCTTTACACAGAGTACAAAAGGGGTACTCAAACCCGTGATACTAAGTACAAGGGGGTACTCCAACTCAATACCTCTTGTAGCACCCACACGCCTACCCTACCAATAGGACGAACCCACCCCTACAAACAAGAAAGAAAGCACCCCTACCCTACCTCCTCCTAATGCAATCTAGCGGGCCCGCCTCCCATTCGTAGTATAGGCAGCTACTCCTACCCAACTTACCCAAGAATCACTTCCAAGAGGTGACCTTTACCAGATCTACTGTTTCTTACACAGTAGGTTCTTTCCCAAGGAAGATACATTAATTCCGACACCCCCATAGTACCCACAAGACCGAGTGCCAGATTAGACTCAGCCACTTCTGACTAGCCCTAGGTGGCCCGATGGAGTAGAATATCAGGAATAAGTTTGTCAAATCTTGAGGCATAATCAGGACCCCTCCTAGCCAGTTGACAACCCCTTACCAGACCCGAATGGAGAAATCGCAATGGCAAAAATGATGAATACTTGACTCGCGAGCACGACTTCACAGCATACATATCACCGTCTCGAGATCTGTAATAACACCCCGATGAAGAAAGTTAGCCCTAGTAAGAATCCTATCCCACAGTAGCTGCCAAGCAAAAGCAATGACCTTCAGGGGCACGTAAATCCTCCATTGGCGTTCCAACACCGATGCACCCTCCTCGGATAGCCCCTCTTGCACAAGGAGGGACGGAGACAGGAATGAGTAGGTCGAATTGACGGAAAAAACTCCACCATTGTCTGGACCCCAAGTCCATCTATCGTATTTTTATTTCTGCTTTTTACGATTTGGGGAGATGAATTGTAATGATGTAATTGACTGGTTTAATGACCCAGGCTCATGTTGTGTCGGTGTGCTGTTCTGAAATAATGAATGTTTTGCCTTTTCAAAAAAAAAATCATTGCTACTGAGAGACATGATACATAAAGGTTTGTTGGGTATTCAAGTGTGAGATACTCCCACATCGCCTAATAATGAACAAAATAAAAAATATATAAGATGATAGACTCATAAATATATCACCTTAAGGTTTTTGGAACAAATGTGGTCACAGTCTCTTGTTATATGCCAAAAATGCAAATATAAATATAAATATAAAAAACCGAATCCCGTACATGTGAGCCTGAGACTCATACTTGAGGGAGATATTGGATATCCAAGTGTGAGATAGTCTCACATCGCATAAAAATAAATCTTTTTCAAGGTCTAACCCGACATTTTAGAGAATTTGACTTTATAGATAGCCTATTTAAATTCTATCTTGTAATAAGGCTTTTGAATATGTCAAAAATATAATTTATGTAAGTCAATATATTTAAATTATTGAAAAGGTCACAAATATATGATTTAACACAATGTCCAAAATCTAATATAATAATATACATAAAAATTATTATTTATAATTACTTAAATAGGCCGGCTTGTTAGGCCTAAAAGATATTTGAGATGACCTGAAGCATGACATTTTTAGTGAAATAGACTTTTGAAAAAGCTTTAGCATTGTCTACTTTAAAAAAAAAGTCTTGTCAGACCTGAAATGACGTAAGTTAGATTGTGTAGCCCCTGTCGTGCGGCTTGACCATTCCCACCTCCATAAATAATTCACATTAAAAAAAGTGCAGATCCGGTCGCGATATTTGGACAACTCACATTTTGGGAAACCCATCGGACAACCCGTACATATGGACATATGTAAATATCATTTAACCACAGATAACATCATTAACTACTTTTTTGCACACAATTAACCACACCTGTTCATAGTTAAATTCCATTGGTGTCACACACTTGTGATTAATTGTGTGGAAAAAAGTGGTTAATCGTGTGATCTGTGTGGTTAAATGAGATTTCGCGATGAAAATTAGTTAAATTTGGAGAAGAACATTTTATTTAACCACCCATATTACACGATTAACCACTTTTTTCACCCAATTGACCACACATATGCATAGTTGAATTTAATTGGTATCACACACTTGTGGTTAATTGTGTGCAAAAAAGTGGTTAATCGTGTGATCAGAGTTGTTAAATAAAATTTTCTTCTCCAAATTTAACTATTTTTCATCACGAAATCTCATTTAACCACGCAGATCACATGATTAACCACTTTTTTTTACACAATTAACCACGAGTGTGTAATACCAATTGAATTCAACTATCACAGGTGTGGTTAAATGTGTGCAAAAAAATAGTTAATCGTATTATCTGTATGGTTAAATGAGATTTACTTTTTTTTTTTTACAAAACTAACAATTTTTTTTAAAAGAAAAATGGTGTCCATATATGTACGAACGGGATATCCAATGGGTGTCCCAAAAAGTGGGCAAAAAGTGGGTGTCCATTGATTTTTTCCGTGTAGATCTACGTACTTCCAATTGTGGGGAATCCTAATCCCCTTTAAAAAAATCCCTCGATTGTCTGTTTAAATAGGTGAGTTAAGCTTCAAGCACGAAATATCAAGATCAGTGTCCTAAAATTCGCCACTTTGTGAAGTTTTCTCAACTTATGTTGGTTTTCCCTCTCTACTCTCAGAAACTCCTCTTCTCTTGTAAGAGTCCAAAACCTCCTACCTACCTACTACTACTAGCTGTAGTGACATGAGAAGCTAGGTGCATGACGAGCAAGATGGAGAAGCAGGGCACGTGCAATACTAACTCATGAACACAGAATGATCACATTCTTTTCTGCTTTTCACCAAGCAGAAAGATAGATTCCATAATCAGCTGCAGTGAGTTAGTCCTTGCATGTGCCCCTCTTCCCCATCATGACCACAACACCTCGTAGCAATTGGAAATGCTGAAAGGTTGGGCTTTTATTTGTGATGTTCCACCATTCTGAAGGTAAGTTATACTATCATCATCATTTTAATTCATCATGTGTTCATTTTTCTTCATTGTTAATTAATTATCATGACTTCTTTAAATTAGCATAAAGTTTAAGTAATTAATAATTGGATAAACATTTTAACTTTCAAGTTCATAGTTATCAAAACCGGACCGGACCGTCCTCCACTGTTGGTTGCTTTGGCAATTTCAGCGACATGGGGACGCCGAGACCGAAGTTCGAACCCGGGTGTTGCTGTTTAGACGTAAGTGTGTGTTTTTGTTTACCATTTCTACTAGTTGACCAAAAAAAAGGGGACCGGACCGGCTGGTTCAACCGGTTAGACCGGGAACTGGACCCATACCCGTCCAACTGAACCTCAAAACCGGCTAACATAAAAACCGGACCAACAATCGTAAAACCGGCATAAAACCGCTCAAACCGGACAAAACCGGCGGTCTACCGGTTATTCACAGTTCAGAAAAAAACATTTTTTAAATAAGGTGCGTCAGCCATATAGCACCCACCAATCAAGGATGAGCATGACATAGTGGGCCAACTAACCCTTTTTACTTCTTAAATTGTCTCTCTCAAGGTCTAAGAACCACTTGCCATTTTTCTTGCCTTACCATTTGATGTGGGACTAATGTATCACTTATTTCATTCTTTTTTCTCCAACATGCTCTCTGCTGTTGAAATGAACTCCCTCTTTTGGGATGAAGGAAACATGATTTTAACCACTTTTGGATTTAATTTCCACATGGTCAGTATCACATTTACCATTCAAAAGATTTGAGTTTTCTTTTTCTCCTATTTTGTAACTGTGGGAATTGGCCATTTATCATCTTGTTGTACGTTGGGGTTTAGTAAGCTTTTGTAGTCCTTTCTATAGTGAAATCTACTGTATGCAGTTCTCTATGTGTCACACAAATGGAATATGTCTATAATACCAGCATGTCACTGTTCGAGGTGGTATAAAAAATGGATGAAAAAAACATGAATTTGTATTGGAAAAAAAGAGAAAAAGTGTCACATTTGTTTCATTTGATCGAATAAAATTTAAAATATATATTTATAATTAAAGAATTTAATATAATATACTTTTATAGTGCAAAAGAAATATGATTAAAAAATGTGTATTTTAATTTATTGCATTGCTCTATACTTGACACATCAACTTTTAACTGGAGAGTTTAATTTTTAATAGTGTAAAGTTATTAATATTATGTTATTTTTTCTTTATTATTGTTTTATATATTATATTAAATTTTTTAAATAATATATTTAATTATTAGCGATCTGATCCCGGTTCAATCTCGGTCAAACCCTTGAACCTTAAACCGGTGTCTATACTGGTTCGATGTCCGGTCTGGTTTTGATAACCTTTTCAAGTATATGAAGTTAGTGGCTTGGAATTTCTGTTTGACCTATGAAAGATAAACATTAGTTAACGTGAGCTAAAATCATCAAGAATAACAAGCATATAATGATGAAGGGTACCATGTGAGTCACAGCCTATCATTATATTTTAGCTGGAAAAATATGGAGCAAATGTTACAACAAAATGTTGGGTTTTTTATTTATTTATTTTATTTATAGCATAGTACCAAGAGACTTTGACCACATTTGTTTTAAAAACGTTAATATGTTAGGTTAATGAGTCTAGCCTGATATGTACTATTTGTTTTGTTTATTATTAGCACAATTAGATACCCAACACAAAATAACCATGCAAGAGATTTCAGGCATATGATTAATCAGCAACAGATACTATAAGTTAAGGTCATTTTCAGTTTTAACTTTTTAAATCTTTTATACAAAACAGCAACTTTAATTTGCACAACATGTGTGTTGTCTGTCAGCAAAACATATCAGTCTGTTTCAGTAATTGATTTATTTATTCTATAACCAAATCTAGCACGTACATTTGGAAGTACTGATAAAATTTATATCATATGCTTTCTCAACGGGTTAAAAATTAGAGAATTCTTGTTATAGTTGCTGTAAATTTCTACGGTGTAAGTTTATGTTGATTGAATGATTGCTGTGCTTGTGTGTACTGATACATATTCCCGGGGAGATCATCGACCGAAAGGAAGTCCTTGAAACAAGACAAAACCAGAACGAAAGGTGTTATGTCTTTTTTGTACTCCCTCCATTCTACATTCAGGCTTTGTTTAGGCTTTGTTTAGTAAAAAGGAGCGGATAGTAGATAAGCTAGCTGATAGCAGATAAGCTAGCTAATTGAATTTGAAGTGTTTGGTAAAATTAACGGTTGAAGTGATTGATAAATACAAAATGACGTAAAAGGACATTTTAATAAATAAGAGAGAGACGGTAAAGATTAATAATTTTTTATTCCATTTAATAAAGGATAAATGAGGAATTTAATTAAAATTATAAGGATAAAAACGAGAGAAAAATGATACACTATAAGCTATAAGCTCAAACGCTACTTTAAGTAGTATACGGAAAAAGCGCTATTTTTTTTTTTGGTCAACAACTTCCATTGTATTATGAAAACCAGGCCAAATACAACCAAATGGACTAGAGCCAAGCCACTCGATCCACATATGAGACACGCGATTAGCGTAGGCTCTAGAAGCAAGCATGCTATGAGATCGAAACTCGAAATAGTAAGCAACTACAACTGTGCAACTACTCAGTTCACTAAGAAACACAATCTATCAAATACACGCAAGAGATGATGAAACCCTAGATCTCATCTCTAACATAAGGTCGCAGAGAACAGAATTACCCACCATGAGGGACAAATCCACAAACACGTTAGGGGAGGATACTAGGATTAGCAGAGTCTCCCTCTATTGCAGAAGAAATCCCCCCGCCCCCAATTGGATTTCTACCCGAAGCCTCTTCCATAAGATGAATATGGCCACAATCAGATCGCACTGCCTAGAGAATAAGATCTGGAGGGTTCACAGTCCAAGCATGCGGAAGACATCGATTGAGAGCAGCTTTAGCAACTTCATGAGCCACTCCATTACCAGATCTTTTAATCTAGGTAAAATCACATCTTTGGAACTCTTGCTTGAGCACCTTTATGTCAAAAATGATTTGAATAATGGCACCCTTTTTTTGTAAGCAAAATGGCATACAAAAGCATGACTGTTGAGGAAAGAGATCCCAACTATGTTGGCACCTCAGACCCTACCAATCATTTGCAGCACACCATAATATTATTGATAAACAAAAAAAAACAAGACAAAGACAAAGTTTGGGGGGCAAACACCAAGCCCAAAAGAGTAAAGATACAAAGCTATCTAAATCTGTAATTCGGAAGCCCGAACCGATTTCTAAAGATATCTACTCTAATAAAATTTGGAATAAGTGTCTCTCCTTTACAACATTGAATGACTTCAAGTGAATCCGACTCCACAGTGATTTGATCAAACCCGATGCTTGAAGACAACTCCAAGGCATCCCTTACTGCATAGGCTTCAACAATACGAGGGGAAGGGCAAGGGAATAATCTAGAGGTACCAGTAACAATTCTTTCTTGAGTATCTCTTGCTACAATGCCTACACTCCCTACTTGTTTGTCTTCATTAAATCCTGCATCAACATTGATTTGGAGAACCCCTCTGGAAGGGAGTTTTCACTACAAGAAAACGTGGCCTTACTGACGGCTTAATGCCAAAAAGCCGTCGGAACAGTGGATTTACCGACAGCCAACCAACGACCTTGAAGCCGTCGGTAAAACGGTCGTCGGAAACAATTACGGACGGGTTTTACTGTAGCCGTCAGTATTACCGACGGGCATAAGTTGTCAGTCAAAGGTCGTCGGTATTGGGCGACGGTATCTGCCGACGGGTTAGGCCGTCGGTATTGTTATGTTTTTTTATTTTGTAATTAATTTAATTTAATTTATTTTAATTTATTTATTTAATTAATTATTAACTTAATTATTTAATATAATTAAATTAATTGTTATTTTAATTAATTAATTTATTTAATTATTTAATTAATTATTTATTTAGTTATTTAATGATTGAAATTATGTTTTTATTTATTATTTAGTTATTTAATTATTAATTTATTCCATATTAAGAAATGTGATAACGTAAACAAAAAGTGTAACATCCCAATTTTTATGAAAATTATTTTACAGTTTTCGACTAGTTAAAAATAAACCATAGAGATTGATCACCTCATTAGTTTGTTAAAAGTACGAAGAACTACAAAGATTTATTGTAAACAATTTACTATTTTAGTAATTAATTCAGATCAAGAGACAGTGTAGGTGTATACTGTTTTTAATATGAATTAATCTTGAAAAATGTGAAGTATTGATTGTGATGCATTATACTCTGATATTTGCAAAAAACTAATTTTGCATTATTTAGAAAACTGTAATACTCTTTATGTCTCATTTTTTAAAAGGGTTTCAAAGAGAAGAAAAAAAAATCATTACTCCTATTTTTCATTGCAAAATACATAAGAGTACTTTTTAACTGAAAGCGTACAAGCATCAAATGTTTTCAGTATTAGATTGGGTTGCATAGTAGCGCTCCGGAAACGGGGTGTTACAAAAAGCAAAGTAAAAAAAAACGTAATATAAATTAAAAAAATATCTGATGAATAATATCAAAATAAAAAAAATAAGTCAAAACATCACTAATAATCCTGATAGTCCTGATCATGCATGAGATGCTCTAAACCATCCGCGTCATCGACATCATCAGTACCAGAAGGCGGAGGCGGAGGCGACGGAGGCGGAGGAGGCGGCTGATGATGAGGCTGAGGCTGCTGGCGAGCTAGCATCTGATACATCAGTTCCTGTCGCTCCTGCACCTGAGCCAAAATTGGGTTCGTCCAACAGGTCTCCTCCTCGGAAGTAGCCAATCTCCGCCTCTTGTAACATCCGTAATTTTTACGATACGTTATTAACGTTATTATAGTGTAAATTACCGTATTTATGCTATAATAAGCAATTCCTTGTTTGCTAAGTAAGTGATTGAATTAAATCAGGATAAAATTAAATTTGAGAATTAATATTTTATATTAATTCATGGTTCAAAACTCATCGAATAATTCTTATGAATATCCGCCGTATTTTGAGCTGCCGAGTAATTTTTATCTACAATAAATTTTAAAACAAACTCCGATTTTAGTGAAAATCGAAACGTAACTTATTGTGATGTTGCTTGAGTGTTTTCTATTGTTTTTATTATTTATATATAATTTATTATCAGGCCGAGTTGTATATAGAGGGGACGTGGTTGAGATGATTCATGTAGATGGACTGGCGGCTCGACAGAAGATTTCACGGCGGACCATGAGCTTTCCTATAATGGTTGGACAGATCGTGGACGGATGGCTGAGCACTCAGCAGGACCGAGTGATACCGACTACTTCTACTACTTCATCTGACGAGTCTTTCGAGATTCCGAGACGGATTACTACTCGTTATTGCACCCATGTCTAGAGGTGCTAAGATTCGTCGAAACGCTCGTAAGAGCGTCAGAGTGAGACGATGGATAGCTGGAGTTTCTACTTCACGTGCGGTAGCAGATTCTCCTACTCCCATAGCGGACCCCTAGCCAGAGTCGAAGACCATTCCGACTCTTCCTTTACGTATCAGGACACCTACTCCAGTAGTGGATCCTCTTCCTATATATTAGATGTGTGGTGAGGCTGGCTGCAACGGTGTGGGATGGATTGAGGATGTATTAGTGGAAGAGGAGAGACCTGAGGGAGTACCTGCTTCTGCACCTTTTATTGACTTGACTGGCGATGATGACGACGACTTGATGGAGGAGGAAGAGGAGGAGGACCCATCGGAGTGTTTGGGTAGTGACTTGTAGTGTGGGTAGTTGGTGACGTCTATCTGTGTTGTATATAGTTTTGGTGGTGACCAGTCTATTGCTTCAGTTTGTCTTTTGTGGTTGTTGGTTAGGTTTTGAGGGTTTACTTTTGGAGAAGCCCCCTGCATGGGTAACTGCCGGGAGTATCTCAAAAGTATGATCACTCTTGCTAGGGCATTCATACTTTAGGTGTATTCCTTATGTGGATATTTATTTACTGTTTTCTTTATGTAGCACTTGACAACTGTATATCTTTTGGAAATTGTATATATATGTATATATATTCAGTTGCATCAGTCTTTTGCATTGTAGAATTCCATCATGTTTCTAAAAATGTTGTAGATACTCTGATTGTGTTTTGCAAAAGATTTTTTTTAAAAATTTTTTTTAACGTATTTCCAAAAGACAAGACGAGTATTATTTTGCAAATGTCATTGCATTTAGAATTAAGTTTTAGTTTAGTAGCGCTCCAGGAAAGGAGTGTTACACCTCACCTCGGCTAACTCCTGATCATCCGCAGTAGAGAGACGACTGGCACCACTACTCGATGATTCTCCAATGTGGAAGCGGCTGGTCCCTTTCCTGTAGTTGCTGGCAAGGTCTCCACCACTGTATATGTGACCCTTCTTCTTGCCGCCAACAACATCTGCCCAAACCCTGAGGGGTGCAGATGGATCCTCCGGGCTCTGAGACGGGGAACATGATGATGTCTGAGATCACTCCTCCTGTCATGCATAAACAAATAAGTCAAAATTTTTTTGTAAGAAAACAATATAAACATTATTTATAAATATTCATTATATTTTATAATTACATGTGTCCGCCTTGACCGACCATCAACAAAATCACTAGTACTCCTCTTAATATGAGTTGCACGACGGAGCTTGTGCAACTGTACCTCTCTATCCAACCTCTTCGACTGTAATTAATTAACAAAAAAACATAAATAATAATAATAATAATATAACACATACAAGTCGAGCTGCATGCTGCGCCTAACTAATGGAACCTCCAGTGTGCAAGCTTCCACCCTTCTCAGAGGCTCTATTCTTCTTGGCCTTCTCGCGGATCACTTTGTACTTAGGGGAGCTCTAGTCAGTCTCTGCTAGATATGATCCCCTATCCAATGGGGTTGTCCCCTAAGGCGGGCATCTCTAAGCATATTAGAGAGGTGGTGGGAAGCCTTCATATGAAAGTTCTTCTCGATCCGCTCCTCATCCTCTTCCCTCCAAGCATATCTCTTCTGTATCAATATAAGACATTATTAAACATAATTGAAATTTATGAAATAAAAAATAATATGCAATAAAATAAAAATTGCAACTTACTCCGAAAGATTTGAACATATGCTCCCGCTCCTTCTCCTTCATCGTCCCCTAGGTGGGCCAATACGCCGAATAATTCTCCTCAATTGTTGCTGTGATAGCCTTCACAGCTGGCTTTGAGGGAAGGAACCTGAACAATAAAAACATGTAAAACAAATATATATATATATATATATACATGTAAATTATTAATAACTCGACAAAAAAATGTAAATACTTATCCTTTACCAGCTGGGCTGATAATAACTCAACCATCATGCAGCATCTCAAGATCCTCAACCTCCTGCTGCACAACCTCCTACTACTCGTCCTCGTCCTGCTTAACCTCGGTCTGATCAGGTGTATGGCTCGTACTATACTCATGCTCGGACTGATGAGCATCAGGTACCGTCTTAGGCGCAACATGGGAACTTGAAGTGCCATGTGTCTACAGGAACCCCAGGTTGGGGATCATGTAAATGGAAGGCAAAGGGGGTGTCGGTGCAGAAGGTGCTAAAGGTTGTATAGGTGCCGAACATGCTGGAGGTTGTGTAGGCGTAGATGTACACAGACGTTGTGTAGATGACAACGTCGATAACACAGTAGGGTCACACCTAATAATGTTCGACCTCCGACAATGGGGGGGTCGATGGCGATGGCCTTCCCCTTCCCTTTACCACCAGTGGTTGGTCTGGGGGGGTCGGATCCTGATCCTTATGCCATATATGTCTATAGAGAAATTCAACAATAACAGTCATGAAATATTATATTTAAACATAACAATATTAAAAATGAATTCCATAAAAATAAACAACAAGTTATGAAAATAACTGAAAAATTAAAATATATTGTTAGACATTAATTTCTCTAATTGTAAAAGTTAGACAATTTCATTCTGCCCACTCTACTTCGGCATCGTCTTCAGATCTTGATGGTTCTGCTACTTCTTCATTTAATTCCTCATCTCCATATATCTCTTCATATGTGATTGGATTGTCACGTAGTCGAGAAATGGGTTCCACTTCATTTACTACATTGACATGAGACATCTCATCCACTTGATAAGCCACTTTTTCCTGTGGATAATCTGCTTCAACGCAACCCCTGGTTTTGTCTTTATTGCGACACACCAACCTTGTTTGTTCCTTTGAGTTGATGGGTAAGGGACATAATACACTTGTCTTAGATTTTGTGCCATGATAAATGGATCAAACATTTGGTATCTTCTGCTCATACAAATCTCCACAGTATTATATTTTCGATCCATTTTTGTGCCTCTATTTGACGGATCAAACCAATTACAATAAAATAGCACTATTCTTTTAGTATAGTCTAACGTACTGTACGCCAGTTCATATATATGTTGAATCACGCCGTAGAAGTCATCTTCACCTCCATCTATGGCACCTTTTACATAAACTCTGCTGTTAATTGTTTTTTCCCCTCTGTTTTTGACTGGGTTTGAAATTTGTATCCGTTTACGAAAAACATGTGCTGTTCTTTTACACGTGATTTAGAACCATGAGATAAATTTCTCAAGTGTTGGATTTTAGGGGATTTTACCTCACTGTACACCTGCGTATACACCATATGCAAACAAATTATGGTTCCTTTTTTCAAACAATATTTTATATTTTCAAACAATAAATAGTTCAAATAGGACTAAAAATACATACCTGGTTCATAAACCACGTTGGGAAATATTCATGAATATAGGCAGAAGAGTCTTGTTCGCTTGTAGGCTTAGTTAACAAGAATGCCCTGATCAAGTCATTATCAAACAAATGATCATGAGTAGTTGTGGATAAAAGAAATTGAAAGTGGTCAAAATGATACATACGTAAGATATGGTGATACTTCGGTACAGTTGAACAACACGTGAACGTGGGCTGACTTGAACTCTTCTCCCGTTAACCAGTGATTCAACTCCTTTCCAGCATGACGAACGGGAAGGCCAAATACTGGTAAGGCTAGCGGGTGTCTTTCACTTTCAATTTCTATTTCATTCCTATTATTTGTTGGTGTCAACATAAAATAATGAGAACAGAAATAGATTGTTTCACGGTGTAAGTAAGTTGCACAAATAAATCCTTCAACCCTGGTCTTATTTTTCACCGATCGTTTTGAGTCACCAATAAATCTATAAAATAACAAGGTTGCTCAAAATTGATACATTTAACCCTTCAAATGAATATTTATATTAAGGAATATTTTATTATATTACCTTTCGAATAGATACATCCATCTGTATTGAACCGGTCCACCAAGCCTAGTTTCATGCGCAAGATGTATTGGGAGATGCTCCATAGAATCAAAGAAACTCGGGGAAATATTCTCTCTAACTTACAAAGAATGACTGGTATGTTCTGCTCCATCTTTATAAGATCATCCTCTCTCAATGTTGCAGAACACAAATCTTTAAAAAGTTAGCTGAGTTCAGTTAGTGGATTTAAAATATTTGACGACAAGGAACTAAATGCAATAGGAAGTAAACACTCCATGAATACATGACAATCATGGCTTTTCATCCCAATTATGGTTCCTTTGTTCACATCGGCACATCTTACCAAATTAGAAGAATAACCGTCTGTCATCCGAAGTTCTTTTATCTACCAACAAACTGACTTAGCTTCCTCAGCAGTTAAAGAGTAATAGGTTGTAGGTTTCAGAGGTTTCCCATCTGACCGAGTCGTCGAATGCAAGTCATTTCGCCTAGAGTAAAGTGGTAAGTCTAGTCTGGCCTTATCATTGTCTTTCGTTTTTCCTCTAACGTTCATCACTGTGAGAAAAATATTGTCAAAAAAGTTCTTCTCAATGTGCATAACATCAAGGTTATGTCTCAATAAATTAACTTTCCAATATGGCAGATCCCAAAAAATGCTTCTTTTTGTCCAATTATGCCATTGTCCATATCCTTCAAATCGATCCAATTCATCATAATCTGATTTTTGGCAGTTCCATAACTTTGCTCCAAATCTTTCTGATGTCAACCTTGTGGGTGGGCCATCTAATTCAACTTCCCCCTTCTTGAAGGCATTCTTATTCCGTCTAAATGGATGATCACATGGTAAAAACCTGCGATGTGAGTCAAACCAAGAACTCTTCCCCCCGAATTTCAAGGTAAAGGCCTTTGTATACTCCATGCAATGCAGACATGCAATTTTACAATGAGTACCCCAACCAGACAACATGCCATATGCAGGGAAGTCATTAATGGTCCACATCAGAGCTACCTTCATTGTAAAATTCTTCTTTCATGTAATATCATACGTCAAAACACCATTCCACAACCTTTTGAGATCGTCAGTGAGAGGCTGTAAATAGATGTCAACACCATCTTTTGGATTATCTGGACCCGGTATAATATAGGTCAAAAACATAAAAGGCTTAGACATGCACATTTTGGGAGGAAGATTGTATGGGGTAACAATAACTGGCCAGTAAGAATAAGGTTTCACCGTGAATTAAACATAGGGGTTAAAACCATCAGAGCATAAGCCAAGTCGTACATTACGTGGATTTGCTGCAAAATCGGGATGCACATGATCAAAGTGCTTCCAAGCTTCACCATCAGATGGGTGGTGCAACATACCAGAAGTGCTTCTATTCTCATAGTGCCACGTCATTTTGCCTGCAGTCTATGTTGATGCAAACATTCTCTACAGCCTTGGAATAATTGGCAAATAAAACATTGCCTTTACTGGAACTGGTTTTTGTCTACCCTTCCCATTATCAGTGTGTGAAATATACATTGGCTCACCACAAAATTTGCATTCAATCAGCGCGCCATCATTTTTACCGAATTCATTGTCGTAATATAACATACACCCTTTCACACAACAATCAATCCTTTTAGATTCCAACCCCAACTTGGACACTATGCTTTTAGCCTCGTAATAACTTTTTGGCAAACCATCTCTGATAGGTGACGAGTCCAACATCATTTTCGTTACGAGATCCAAGCACACATCGGTAGCACCACAGTTGGACTTAAGAGCTAAAAGCCTCACACACATTGATAATTTAAAGTCTGCAGACCCTTCAAACAAAGGCTTATTTGTTTCTAACAAGTGATTATAAATTTTGTGTGATGTCTCATTTGGAAGTTCATCTGTGTCATCATACTGTTGCTCCTCGAATGATACGTTGACCCTCAAGCCATCACAAATCATATCTTGCATCAATTCAATCTGCTTACCATATCCCGTATCTACACAACTGCTTGCAGTACTTGTGCAATTATCGCCCACCCCTAAATCAATCTGAGGCAACTCTTCACCATGTATAGTCCAAATCTAGTAATTAGGCCTAAATCCAACCGAATACAGGTGATGCATGACCTCACCTGGGCTCTTAATCCTTTTGCAATCGCAATTAAGGCACGACATCTAATCCCTCCGTTAGTTATGAAATCTTCATGTCCCATTGCGGCTTGGACAAAGTGATCAACCCCATCACAAAAAGATTGTTTCAAACCCCTTCTCCGTTAGTTATGAAATCTTCATGTCCCATATGTAAAGGCGTCATTTATTATGTTATTAGTGTATAGCATAATAAAGTCCTTCAAATAGACAGTTCGTTTAATGGAACATCAAGTGTGACTTGAACGTGAGACCCCATTGAATATATAGAATGTTATTCTTAAAGTATCCATAGTCGAAGTATTATTGTTAACTAGGATGACAATAATACATAGAGATTATTGTGTGAGTAGACTGATGACCAAATCTCACGGGTCATGGATATGTGATATCAAGTCGGCACACAGGTATAAATATTAAGTGTAATATTTATACTGGATTGACCACTATGAGGACACTTCATAATAGTTATATAAGTGTCACAGGCGCTCCTCATGGTGACCATAGTGAAGTAGGCCTTCGACTTGAAGTCACTACGATTCCTACATGAGGAGTAGTAGGCTTCAATGCTATCAAACATCATCTGTAACAGGATGATCATAAAGGTAGTACTTGGACCTACAATGAATCATGTTGAGAGGTGTGAGTGATGTAGACAGGATTCGTCCCTCCTACATAACAAGAGTAGTGTCTTGGGCCTCTCGATATAGTAGGACATGAAAATATGCGTGGCTACGTCGAGAGAGGCCAATATGGGATATTGGGCTCATTTTGTGATAACACGTCTACTTGGAGATCGAGGAACATATGATTGGTGTAACATCCCAATTTTTATGAAAATTATTTTGTAGTTCCAACTACTTGAAAATAAATCGTAGAGAGTCATGACCTCAATGGTTTGTTAAAAGTATGAAGAACAACAAAGATTTATTGTGAACAATTTACTGTTTTAGTAGTTAATTCAGACAATGCATAGTGTAGACGATATCGCTTTTAATATGAATTAATCCTGAAAAATGTGAAAAATGGCCATTTGATTGAGGAAAATTATTTTATTGTATGAGAAATAATTTTCAGGATTTAATAAATATTTTCAAGTCATAGTTTGATTTTTGATGGTTTAGTTATTGTATTAATTATCTGTTTTATGTCATATTTAATATGACTATTATTTTAATGAGTTTGTTTTGATAATTTTATTGATTGAATAATTTCTATATGATAAAGAAATTGAAATTAGTGATCCTCACTAATTTACGCTTTTATTACGCGAGAATTCGCTGAATTCGCAGTAGATAGGCTATTGTGTGTGTTTCTAATCAAACATGCCCAAATGTGATCCAAATTTTATAAAATTTAAGATCTTAGCATTTTCCAATATTTAGGATTTATTGTAATGGTTCTAGAATTTTTGGGCATCAGAAAATATTTAGTGTATTGTCTATGGCCAGAGACGGCCTAATTGCGACGTGTCGGTGCGGATTTCGAGAAAGCGAATTACATAGATACTTTTCTTATGCCACGAGGAATATTTGTGATTTTTGGGTGTGGGGTTATAATTAGAAATATTTTTGGAGTTTTTATTATTAAAACCTATTATACGCCAGAACGCCCAAGACCCTATTGAGCGAAAACGCGAAAACGTGATTTAAACGAAACTCGTGGGCTAAGGGGGATGTATGGCAGCTGCACATGTGCTAGGGGAGCTGAACATGGACCTTTAGAAGCTTCCTTGACAAGTGTAAGCTTAGGATTGGATGATGATTAAATGGTAGGTAGTTAAGGTGGTTACTTTGTAACTATGTAGTCATGATCCAACTAAATGAACTTTTCCTTTCCATTCTTGCCCTCAAAAATTTCGTGGCCTTCTCCCTTGCTCAAGATCAGATCCATCCATTCTTTCATTGTTGAAGGTTTGAGAAAAAATTCTTGAGAGAGAAAGTTCAAGATCTTGGAGAAACTTGAAGTTTTAGTCCTTAATCCTTGATTCCTTCCATCCTTTCTTCTTCCTTCATGATCAATCATCATCATCTTGGTTGGTAAGAGTCCTAACCCATTTCCTTTTCTTCTTGGCTGCCATGAATGGGTTTGGTTGGTTTTAGGAATCATTTTTGCTTAAAGGTGTTAGATTTTGCTAGATTAGCATGACTAGTTCCTTAACCCCTTATTTTCCACCTAGATTAGGCTTGTTCTTGGTTTTAAAAAAATTGTGAAAACCCTAGGTTTTGGGGCTGAACGAAATTAGGGGCTGTTCAAGGTTGTTTTGGTTTGATTTTGTTGATTTAAAGTTAGTTCTTTGATGGGTTATACTTGATTAGTTTGGAAACTAGTCAATATGCATGTTTAACAAGTTATGTGAAAATAATTTGGGGATTTTGTAGGGGCTGGAACCGTGGCTCCTAAGCATGGTTTAGGGATGTTTTAAATTGTTTTCAAAGTGATTAAAGTGTTTAAGAAGTTGGTTTTGGTTAGAACTTTAAAGCTATAAAGATTTCTATGTGTGAAGCTTTTAAAAATTGTTTGAAACAAATGGATTTTTGGGGCTGTTTTAGGGCCATCAAAACAGTAACTTTTAGGCAAGATTTGAGTGGGTTTGAACATGTTTTTAATTTTATTAAAGTGGTAAATAAGTTGGTTTTGATAAGAAGTTTTGATTGAACAAAATTTGTAATGACTTAGAAGTTAATAGCTTGAAACTTTAGAGTTGTTTTTGAAGCTTTAAACCGTGGGCCTTATGGTGTTTTGGAACATGATACTAAATTTGTTTAGGCCTAAAATATGTTGTGAAAAGTGGGTAGAGACTTGGTTTAGCAAAATCTTTCATAGAGGTTTAATTTTTGGGAAAAGAATTGTGTTATGTTTCAAGAATTGTTTTGAACTTGAAATAGAATTGTTTCTAAAATTTTGTGACATGTTTTATTGCTTTGAAAAAAGTGGTTTAAGTTTGGAAAAACACTATTCATTTGGTAAAACACTATTCCAATTGGTAAGTTTTGGGTTTTGATATTTTCTAAGTGCTTAGCTTTTGAAAAAGTTTCAAAACTTGCATGGTTTGAATATGTACCTTGGCATATGGCTAGATAGCACCAACTAGGGATTAAGTCAAGTAATTCCTAGGCTTTAGGATGCCTAAGCCGTGGCTGCCCTAGGGGCATTAGGACTAAGTTTTAGTTCTAATTTAGTTAAGTTTGTGTTGTTAAGGTTCGTGCTTAAGGTACGCCACAAGTGCGCCTTGCCGATTATTTCGGATTAGCTTGCTTGGATTGTTAAAGCGCCCAAGGTAAGGGAAATTCTTATATAATGAGTTTGGGATTTTCGCCTTGTTTGTTGCTTGTTTGATTGTTTGATAGTGTGGTAGTACTTGTAGTACTTTTATGTGTTGTTGGAAATGTTGTAGCATGTCATTCAAGCGTGGCAAATTGAATTGTATTGCGTGACTTAAATCTTGTTTGAGTGATTTGATTAGACTTGAAGTTGATGAAACCGTGGAGCATGTTGTAGCCTATTGAATTGTTATATGTCGTTGAAATGCTATAGCATGTCTTTGGCCCTGTGAGGCATTATGATTGATGTTGTTTTCCATGAATCAAGTAGGATTTAAATGGAATTTGGTATTGACTTGGAATATGAAAATATTGTTGTTGATGATGGATTAATTAATAATGCGTTGATCGATCGCTATTGGTTGATGATTTACACTCCAGAACTGACGCGCTTTCACAAGCCCAATTCTGATCTCGTAAGCAAATTGTTAAGGGCATTTGAGTTAAAAGTAAGCGTGAGGGTTTTAGTATAACTAGCTAAAGCTTGCAAGGAAATTTCAATGGAACGATAGTAGGAAAAAAAGAAGTTGAAATAAATAGTACGATTTAAAAACGGTTGAGTTAAATGATGCTACTGGGAAATTCTCGCTAGGAAAGACTTGGTAATTAAGAGTGTTCGCACCACCTCTCTTTCCTGGGAATTCTTCCAAAGGTGTTATTTAACACAACTAGGGTTCAACGACCTAGAACTAAAAAGTATTTTCAGATACATAGGAGTGATATAAGAATAGAGAAAGAGAGTTCAAAGATCAAGTTTTTTTTTGAAAGATCAAAACATAGGGAACCTAGTGTTCCTATTGAGCATATGGGCCATGGGTCCTGTGCTGGGACTTAATGTCCTGCTTGCGTGCGCTTTTTCTTGATTAAGGATTTGACCTAGTGTTCCGTATGGCGTGCCTAGTATCTCAATCTAAAAATTGAGCCTAGTGTTCCACATTACGTGCCTAGAGTTCTGATCTGAGATTAAGACTAGTGTTCCGCAATTGAACACCCGGACTTTGTGTCCTGTGTTTGCACTCTAAGTAATTGTTAAAGGTATTTTGGCTTAAAAATAAGCATGAGGGTTGTAGTATGACTAGCCTAAGCTTATAGATAAGTAGAAGTGGAACCATACTAGATAAAGAATTTGATGAAACTCGGGTTCCAATGACCCAAAGCTAAATGAGTGATTTATTTTGGTACAACCTCACCTAGGTAATATAAGAATTGGAAGCATGAAAATTCACTAAGTAGAGTGAGTGAGTTGAGGTGTCGTCGATCCGCATTGATTAATTAAAACATTACTCGCGCCCCTACTATGAGCATGCCATGTTGTTGAATTTGTTTGGATGTATATCGACCATCGAGCATCGACACTCGGAGCGTTTGATTGTCTTCGTGGACTTCAAAAGGACGAGTTGTCACCGCATGCCCGTGCGCGTAAAGCCTAATGTGTGGCAAGCCTTTGTGGCAATACCCTTGGTAGGGGAGTTGATTTGGACGCTGGGAAATAAAGTTCCTCGTCTCTGTGACCTTGTTTAAGGTCAGCAGTGTATACACAACCAGCCATACCGCATTGACATGCATAGCTAATCGCATTTATGATATGTGATGAATTGTTTGATGAATTGGGTATTGTGATGAATTGATCACTTATCCGTTGATAGACTTGCTCGCCACATGTAATGGTTGATATTGTAGTGACTTGATTGTTGATCCGTTGGTTGTTTTGTTTGCTCACATGCAATGCTTGATATACCATGTCGATTGTGTGCGGTCTATTAAGTATGTATATGTATATAAAAGCGTGTTGTTGTATTATATATGTATATATTGTTTGCATGCGACATAGCCTATGATAAACTCGTGGACAAAGGATTTACCCTTGCACTGTTGTTGGATTGGATGTCCTTATGGATGTCACTTCCAGATGGAGTTCTGGTAGTCGCTGCAGCCTTCGCCTTTAGGAGCATTGAAGATTGAGCGGTGGAGGAAGATTCCTCCGAGTACTTCGTGTTTGATCTTGCCGAAATAAGTTTTCAAGAAGAGTTATAGTTGTCACCACCTTATATTTTGATTACCTTGCTTGGATTGTTAAAGCGCCCAAGGTGGAAATTCTTATATAATGAGTTTGGGATTTTCGCTTTGTTTGTTGCTTGTTTGATTGTTTGATAGTGTGGTAGTACTTGTAGTACTTTTATGTGTTGTTGGAAATGTTGTAGCATGTCAATGGCCTGCGTGGCAAATTGAATTGTATTGGCGTGACTTAAATCTTGTTTGAGTGATTTGATTAGACTTGAAGTTGATGAAACTGTGGAGCATGTTGTAGCCTATTGAATTGTTATATGCTGTTGAAATGCTATAGCATGTCTTTGGCCCTGTGAGGCATTATGATTGATGTTGTTTTCCATGAATCAAGTAGGATTTAAATGGAATTTGGTATTGACTTGGAATATGAAAATATTGTTGTTGATGATGGATTAATTAATAATGCGTTGATCGACTGCTATTGGTTGATGATTTACATCGGTAAATCTGATGCGATTTCACAAGCCGAATTCTGATTTCGTAAGCAAATTGTTAAGGGCATTTGAGTTAAAAGTAAGCGTGAGGGTTTTAGTATAACTAGCTAAAGCTTGCAAGGAAATTTCAATGGAACGATAGTAGAAAAAAAAGAAGTTGAAATAAATAGTACGATTTGCGAAAACGGTTGAGTTAAATGATGCGCCTGGGAAATTCTGGCTAGGAAAGACTTGGTAATTAAGAGTGTTCGCACCACCTCTCTTTCCTGGGAATTCTTCCAGTGTGTTATTTAACACAACTAGGGTTCAACGACCTAGAACTAAAAAGTATTTTCAGATACATAGGAGTGATATAAGAATAGAGAAAGAGAGTTCAAAGATCGAGTTTTTTTGAAAGATCAAAACATAGGAACCTAGTGTTCCTATTGAGCATATGGGCCATGGGTCCCGTGGCCGACTTAATGTCCCGCTATGCGCTTTTTCTTGATTAAGGATTTGACCTAGTGTTCCAGATGGCGTGCCTAGTATCTCAATCTAAAAATTGAGCCTAGTGTTCCGCATTACATGCCTGTAGTTCGATCCGAGATTAAGACTAGCGTTCAGCACTGAACACCCGGACTTTGTGTCCTGTGTTTGCACTCTAAGTAATTGTTAAAGGTATTTTGGCTTAAAAATAAGCATGAGGGTTGTAGTATGACTAGCCTAAGCTTATAGATAAGTAGAAGTGGAACCATACTAGATAAAGAATTTGATGAAACTCGGGTTCCAATGACCCAAAGCTAAATGAGTGATTTATTTTGGTACAACCTCACCTAGGTAATATAAGAATTGGAAGCATGAAAATTCACTAAGTAGAGTGAGTGAGTTGAGGTGTCGGCGATCCGCATTGATTAATTAAAACATTACTCCGGCGCCCCCTACGGTGAGCATGCCATGTTGTTGAATTTGTTTGGATGTATACTGACCATTGAGCATCGACACTCGGAGCGTTTGATTGTCTTCAGGACTTCAAAAGGACGAGTTGTCACTGCATGCCCGTGTGGCAGAAAGCCTAATGTGTGGCAAGCCTTTGTGGCAATACCCTTGGTAGGGGAGTTGATTTGGACGTTGGGAAATAAAGTTCCTCGCCTCGCCGACCTTGTTTAAGGTCGCAGTGTATACACAAACTAGCCATACTGCATTGACATGCATAGCTAACCGCATTTATGATATGTGATGAATTGTTTGATGAATTGGGTATTGTGATGAATTGATCACTTATCTGTTGATAGATTTGCCTGCTTACATGCAATAATTGGATATTGTGATGACTTGATCACTTATCTGTTGATAGACTTGCCTGCTCACATGTAATGGTTGATATTGTAGTGACTTGATTGTTGATCTGTTGGTTGTTTTGTTTGCTCACATGCAATGCTTGATATACCATGCTGATTGTGTGCGGTCTATTAAGTATGTATATGTATATAAAAGCGTGTTGTTGTATTATATATGTATATATTGTTTGCATGCGACATAGCCTATGATAAACTCGTGGACAAAGGATTTACCCTTGCACTGTTGTTGGATTGGATGTCCTTATGGATGTCACTTCCAGATGGAGTTCTGTGAGTCGCTGCAGCCTTCGCCTTTTAGGAGCATTGAAGATTGAGCCAGTGGAGGAAGATTCCTCTGAGTACTTCGTGTTTGATCTTGCTGAGCTATTTCTCAGTAAGAGTTATAGTTGTCAGCCAGCTTAGCTTAGGATTTTGTATTGATTGTTTCGTAATTACTCTTTTCAGAGAACCTCGCCTTAGTGCGAAATGATTATGTTATGTGAAGTATTATTTGTGATGCATTATACTCTGATAATTGCAAAAGTTTGAATTGACATCATTTAGAAAACTGTAGTACTCTATGTCTCATTTTGAAAAGGGTTTCAAAGGAAAGAATATGAAAAAGAAAAAAAAAATTACTCCTGTTTTTCCATTGCGAAATACATAAGAGTACTCTTTAACCGAAAGCATACAAGCATTAAATGTTTTCAGCATTAGATTGGGTTGCACAGTAGCGCCTCGGAAACGGGGTGTTACATTAAGTGGTATCAGAGTAGTTCGGTTCTAACCGGACCGCTTTGTCTAAGCTGGCCTAGATTGTTGGGAATTGTCGGGTATAAGTTTGTTATGCCTAGGTTATGTGAACTTTGTTTGTGATTGTTTGTAATGTTTCCTAGTTGAAACAGGTGTGATATTGTGTGAAATTGTGTGCGATCATCTCAGATGATTGAATTTGTTGTGGGGATTTTGGTTAGTTTACTTCGTAGAAATTCGATGCCTTCGGGACGAACAAGTCTCTCTCTAGAGCTTGTAACTTAGACGTGAATCACGTAATTCGAGTGATAGTCTGAATAGCAATTATCGCCGCACAACGGACATCGTGAAGAATCAACACGATTGGCTAAGACAACGAACGGAGGAGCAAGCTATTGGAGGGTCGCCAGCGATTATCTGGACCAAACAAAGATGAAGACAACAACAAGGAACATCTCATTTCCATCTTCAGGGAAATGACCACAGCCAGGATTGTCTTGTGGCATAGGCTATTGGGAATGGCCAGGAGTTGAAGTGGAACTGTCATTAATGTGGAAGCAAGGAGCAGTTAGCTGAAGAATACTCATTGAAGGACCGACTATGTTGTGACTGCAAGTAGCTAGGACATATTTTTAAGGACTATCAATTGCCAAATGTGGATGCTGCGAAGGTTGCGTGCCCAACTATCGGAGGATATGTCTACATGATAGACGTAAGAGGGAATCACAAGTATCGATAGTCAAGACGCACTACTTCAACGGTGAAGATGAAGAGCACAACGCTAACCAAAGATCCAACCAAGGAAAGATTATGCTTTAACCGCAAGGAATTGGGATATACGCCCGCAGATCGCAAAGCACCACGAGCTAAGTCTATTGTTGACAATGTTGAAGCTATAAGACCAACCACTAAGGAACGTGTCTACACCCCAAGTAGATCAGAGAACTCATCATCTGAAGACTTCATCCCAGGAAATGCGACACAATGGAGCTGAGCGGGCCGAGATTTACGAGAGAGATTTTCTATAGGTGACGCTATAATTATCGTATTATCTGTGTGCGCGTGGTTCTAAATATAGACCACATAAGTGTTTTAACTCTGTGACGTATTTTAGTATTATATTAGATTCCAAAATCCAAATTTTTATTATATTTTGGTATTATGATATATGTTATTGTGATTATTCGTGAAATTATTAATGTGATTATTTTGTGAGCGTATTTCTTATACGCGAATATTTTAGAGCGCGTTGAATTAAATTTCTCTTGATAATTTAATTTATGTGATTTGTCGCCAATCGAGCAACTGATTACGCGACTACCTTGACACAGTGAATTAGAGCGACGCCGAGACCATGAGGGCTAAGTCAAGAGAACATTTTGGAGTAGGTGAGACTTAGGGGAAGGAATATGGTGCATGATGACTATTGATTGGACATTTTAAAGAATCCTATCCCACCTTGTCTTTGTTCTTAAACACATTGAGGGCTTAGTAGAATTTTTAGGGTGGGGGTCACTTTTCCTTCCTTTCTTTCTTGCTAGTTTCGTCTCATTAACAAGGGGGGATGAGAGTCTATTATTGGTGTTGGTTTTAGTGGAGAGTAATCATAAGATTCCTTCCTTATCTTTTCTTGTGAGTTATCTTATTTTCTTTGACCATTGGCCAACCACACTTATATATAAGGGGAGAGGAGTTTGTTTTCATTCTTAGTTTGAAGTGTGGTGAGTTTTTGTGTGAGAAAAACCAAACCTTCATCTTCTTGTTTCTCCTGCAAACCGCGAGCCTTAGGATGATTTTTGTGATGGATCCTTTCACATTTCTGAATGTAATAATGTTGTTAGTGATTTTGTGGTTGTTAATCGTGGCAATCCTCCTCTGTCTTCGTGATTCCAAACCGCGGGTTCCTGGAAGGTTTTAGAGGTTCGTTGATGTGAGCATGTAGCCGTAACCCAGTGTCGTCGTGGCTATGTTCGTGGATCGGCGTGTTCGTGATCGCACGTGTTCGTGACCGTGTTTGTGATTGTGTTCGTGATCGTAGATTGGAATAAAGCGTCATTCGCGAGGACTTCTTCAACATGGACGTGCAAAGATTGTGTTTTGTAAACGCTAAGTTGATGATGTAGTGCCTTACTTTAGTAAGGATATATGAGTAAAATGTATGCTTTGTGTTTGATTATTGAGTGAAAAATTATTATGTTGTATTAAATTTCAAAGTTCATATTTATGATATGTTTAGTATTAAGTTATGACTTTTCATCATTTTGGTTTTGTTTTGGTTTATAAGTTAATTTTCGAGGACGAAATTTTTTTTAAGGAGGGTGGTAATGTAACATCCCAATTTTTATGAAAATTATTTTGTAGTTCCAACTACTTGAAAATAAATCATAGAGAGTCATGACCTCAATGGTTTGTTAAAAGTATGAAGAACAACAAAGATTTATTGTGAACAATTTACTGTTTTAGTAGTTAATTCAGATTAACAGACAGTGTAGACGTATACTGTTTTTAATATGAATTAATCCTGAAAAATGTGAAAATGGCCATTTGATTGAGGAAAATTATTTTATTGTATGAGAAATAATTTTCAGGATTTAATAAATATTTTCAAGTCATAGTTTGATTTTTGATGGTTTAGTTATTGTATTAATTATCTGTTTTATGTCATATTTAATATGACTATTATTTTAATGAGTTTGTTTTGATAATTTTATTGATTGAATAATTTCTATATGATAAAAGAAATTGAAATTAGTGATCCTCACTAATTTACAGTTTTTATTACGCTGCGAGAATTCTGTTGAATTCTGCCGTAGATAGGCTATTGTGTGTGTTTCTAACTGAAACATGCCCAAATGTGATCCAAATTTTATAAAATTTGAGATCTTAGCATTTTCCAATATTTAGGATTTATTGTAATGTTTCTAGAATTTTTGGGCATCAGAAAATATTTAGTGTATTTTCTATGGCCAGAGACTGCCTAATTGCGACGTTTCGGTTCGCATTTCGAGAAAACGAATTACATAGATACTTTTCTTATGCCACGAGGAATATTTGTGATTTTTGGGTGTGGGGTTATAATTAGAAATATTTTTGGAGTTTTTATTATTAAAACCTATTATACGCTGTGAACGCCACAAGACCCTATTGGCGAGAACGCGCGAAAACGTGACGAAACGAAACCTGTGGCCAAGGGGGATGTATGGCAGCTGCACATGTGCTAGGGGAGCTGAACATGGACCTTTAGAAGCTTCCTTGACAAGTGTAAGCTTAGGATTGGATGATGATTAAATGGTAGGTAGTTAAGGTGGTTACTTTGTAACTATGTAGTCATGATCCAACTAAATGAACTTTTCCTTTCCATTCTTGCCCTCAAAAATTTCGTGGCCTTCTCCCTTGCTCAAGATCAGATCCATCCATTCTTTCATTGTTGAAGGTTTGAGAAAAAAAAATTCTTGAGAGAGAAAGTTCAAGATCTTGGAGAAACTTGAAGTTTTAGTCCTTAATCCTTGATTCCTTCCATCCTTTCTTCTTCCTTCATGATCAATCATCATCATCTTGGTTGGTAAGAGTCCTAACCCATTTCCTTTTCTTCTTGGCTGCCATGAATGGGTTTGGTTGGTTTTAGGAATCATTTTTGCTTAAAGGTGTTAGATTTTGCTAGATTAGCATGACTAGTTCCTTAAACCCTTATTTTCCACCTAGATTAGGCTTGTTCTTGGTTTTAAAAAAATTGTGAAAACCCTAGGTTTTGGGGCTGAACGAAATTAGGGGCTGTTCAAGGTTGTTTTGGTTTGATTTTGTTGATTTAAAGTTAGTTCTTTGATGGGTTATACTTGATTAGTTTGGAAACTAGTCAATATGCATGTTTAACAAGTTATGTGAAAATAATTTGGGGATTTTGTAGGGGCTGGAACCGTGGCTCCTAAGCATGGTTTAGGGGATGTTTTAAATTGTTTTCAAAGTGATTAAAGTGTTTAAGAAGTTGGTTTTGGTTAGAACTTTAAAGCTATAAAGATTTCTATGTGTGAAGCTTTTAAAAATTGTTTGAAACAAATGGATTTTTGGGGCTGTTTTAGGGCCATCAAAACAGTAACTTTTAGGCAAGATTTGAGTGGGTTTGAACATGTTTTTAATTTTATTAAAGTGGTAAATAAGTTGGTTTTGATAAGAAGTTTTGATTGAACAAAATTTGTAATGACTTAGAAGTTAATAGCTTGAAACTTTAGAGTTGTTTTTGAAGCTTTAAACCGTGGGCCTTATGGTGTTTTGGAACATGATACTAAATTTGTTTAGGCCTAAAATATGTTGTGAAAAGCGGGTAGAGACTTGGTTTAGCAAAATCTTTCATAGAGGTTTAATTTTTGGGAAAAGAATTGTGTTATGTTTCAAGAATTGTTTTGAACTTGAAATAGAATTGTTTCTAAAATTTTGTGACATGTTTTATTGCTTTGAAAAAAGTGGTTTAAGTTTGGAAAAACACTATTCATTTGGTAAAACACTATTCCAATTGGTAAGTTTTGGGTTTTGATATTTTCTAAGTGCTTAGCTTTTGAAAAAGTTTCAAAACTTGCATGGTTTGAATATGTACCTTGGCATATGGCTAGATAGCACCAACTAGGGATTAAGTCAAGTAATTCCTAGGCTTTAGGATGCCTAAGCCGTGGCTGCCCTAGGGGCATTAGGACTAAGTTTTAGTTCTAATTTAGTTAAGTTTGTGTTGTTAAGGTTCGTGCTTAAGGTACGCGCGCGAAGTGCGACTTGACGATTATTTCAGATTACCTTGCTTGGATTGTTAAAGCGCCCAAGGTAAGGGAAATTCTTATATAATGAGTTTGGGCTTTTCGCCTTGTTTGTTGCTTGTTTGATTGTTTGATAGTGTGGTAGTACTTGTAGTACTTTTATGTGTTGTTGGAAATGTTGTAGCATGTCTTTGTTGGCCTTGCGTGGCAAATTGAATTGTATTGCGTGACTTAAATCTTGTTTGAGTGATTTGATTAGACTTGAAGTTGATGAAACTGTGGAGCATGTTGTAGCCTATTGAATTGTTATATGCTGTTGAAATGCTATAGCATGTCGTTGGCCCTGTGAGGCATTATGATTGATGTTGTTTTCCATGAATCAAGTAGGATTTAAATGAAATTTGGTATTGACTTGGAATATGAAAATATTGTTGTTGATGATGGATTAATTAATAATGCGTTGATCGACTGCTATTGGTTGACGATTTACATCGGTAAATCTGATGCGATTTCACGTTTAATTCGATTTCGTAAGCAAATTGTTAAGGGCATTTGAGTTAAAAGTAAGCGTGAGGGTTTTAGTATAACTAGCTAAAGCTTGCAAGGAAATTTCAATGGAACGATAGTAGAAAAAAAAGAAGTTGAAATAAATAGTACGATTTCCGAAAACGGTTGAGTTAAATGATGCGCCTGGGAAATTCTGGCTAGGAAAGACTTGGTAATTAAGAGTGTTCGCACCACCTCTCTTTCCTGGGAATTCTTCCAGTGTGTTATTTAACACAACTAGGGTTCAACGACCTAGAACTAAAAAGTATTTTCAGATACATAGGAGTGATATAAGAATAGAGAAAGAGAGTTCAAAGATCGAGTTTTTTTTGAAAGATCAAAACATAGGGAACCTAGTGTTCCTATTGAGCATATGGGCCATGGGTCCTGTGCTGGGACTTAATGTCCTGCTTGCGTGCGCTTTTTCTTGATTAAGGATTTGACCTAGTGTTCCGTATGGCGTGCCTAGTATCTCAATCTAAAAATTGAGCCTAGTGTTCCGCATTACATGCCTAGAGTTCTGATCTGAGATTAAGACTAGCGTTCCGCAATTGAACACCCGGACTTTGTGTCCTGTGTTTGCACTCTAAGTAATTGTTAAAGGTATTTTGGCTTAAAAATAAGCATGAGGGTTGTAGTATGACTAGCCTAAGCTTATAGATAAGTAGAAGTGGAACCATACTAGATAAAGAATTTGATGAAACTCGGGTTCCAATGACCCAAAGCTAAATGAGTGATTTATTTTGGTACAACCTCACCTAGGTAATATAAGAATTGGAAGCATGAAAATTCACTAAGTAGAGTGAGTGAGTTGAGGTGTCGTCGATCCGCATTGATTAATTAAAACATTACTCGGCGCCTCTACGGTGAGCATGCCATGTTGTTGAATTTGTTTGGATGTATATCGACCATCGAGCATCGACACTCGGAGCGTTTGATTGTCTTCAGGACTTCAAAAGGACGAGTTGTCACTGCATGCCCGTGTGGCAGAAAGCCTAATGTGTGGCAAGCCTTTGTGGCAATACCCTTGGTAGGGGAGTTGATTTGGACGTTGGGAAATAAAGTTCCTCGTCTCTGCTGACCTTGTTTAAGGCTGCAGGTGTATACACAAACTAGCCATACTGCATTGACATGCATAGCTAACTGCATTTATGATATGTGATGAATTGTTTGATGAATTGGGTATTGTGATGAATTGATCACTTATCTGTTGATAGACTTGCCTGCTCACATGTAATGGTTGATATTGTAGTGACTTGATTGTTGATCTGTTGGTTGTTTTGTTTGCTCACATGCAATGCTTGATATACCATGCTGATTGTGTGCGGTCTATTAAGTATGTATATGTATATAAAAGCGTGTTGTTGTATTATATATGTATATATTGTTTGCATGCGACATAGCCTATGATAAACTCGTGGACAAAGGATTTACCCTTGCACTGTTGTTGGATTGGATGTCCTTATGGATGTCACTTCCAGATGGAGTTCGGTAGCTGTTGCAGCTTCGTCTTTTAGGAGCATTGAAGATTGAGCCAAGGAGGAAGATTCCTCCGAGTACTTCGTGTTTGATCTTGCCGAAATAAGCTTTCTCAAGAAGAGTTATAGTTGTCAGCCAGCTTAGCTTAGGATTTTGTATTGATTGTTTCGTAATTACTCTTTTCAGAGAACCTCGCCTTAGTGCGAAATGATTATGTTATGTGAAGTATTATTTGTGATGCATTATACTCTGATAATTGCAAAAGTTTGAATTGACATCATTTAGAAAACTGTAGTACTCTATGTCTCATTTTGAAAAGGGTTTCAAAGGAAAGAATATGAAAAAGAAAAAAAAAAATTACTCCTGTTTTTCCATTGCGAAATACATAAGAGTACTCTTTAACCGAAAGCATACAAGCATTAAATGTTTTCAGCATTAGATTGGGTTGCACAGTAGCGCCTCGGAAACGGGGTGTTACAATTGGACATAACGAGGATTACACATTTACGCCTCGTGTTCAATTAAGACACATGGACGAAGGGACAAAGACTTTACGGTGAATGTGGTTACAGTAAGGTTATGGTTGGATTACCGATATTCTCATGGGTTGGGTAGCAGTGATGCATTGCTAGATGCTGCTCACTGTTTATGATATTTGATATTATCTTAAATATTGGATATTAATATGATGTTTAATATCATTGTCAACTCAGTGAGAACCTACAGGGTCACACGCATAGAGTGGATATTCAGAGCAAATAAATTAATTGTGATTTAATTCATGTCAATAATTGATTAAATTAAACATGATTTAATTCAGTCAATGATTAATTAATTAAATATGATTTAATTAAATAAGACATGAAATAGGATTGCAGTGTGCAAGACCTGACGAGGAAGGTACAAAACTATTTTTGAGGTGTGCGAAGAGCAAGTGCTCATGTGCCTATAAATAGGACATAAGCTCCCCTCATTATAGGTAGATACACTTGAGGCACATGAGATGTGATGGTCAGAGGTCTCCTTCTAAGTCGTCTGCTAGCACCGACGCACCTGGCTCTGGATATTACTCGTGTGGACTGAGTAGAGGTGTTGCTCACCTACAACACTTGTTGATTGAGAAAGCACGCTTCAAGAGGTAAACACAATATCCCTGTGATTCTCGTAGTTCTAAGCGATCTTGGCAAAGGAATTTTTCACTTTTGAGATTGATTTTAAAAGAAATTTTAAAAGTCTATCTCTTAATTCCCCGACAGTGGTATCAGAGCCATGGTCTTAGTTACTTTGAATCCTGTGTACTTCTTTGCCTTGATTAATAACATGTTTTATTTCTTCTGAATATGATTTAGTCGATATACATGGTTTCTTCTTGTGAGCACGTGATTGTTCTTGTGAAAGCATGTTTTAATTTATATATGAGACATGTAATTTAAAGGCATGTTCTTTGTGATTCATATATGCGATATATACAATGAATTTTATGATTCAATCGATCGGTACGAATTCATTGGGCAAGCTTGAAATGCGAACGATATATACATTTTTCAATCGTATTCTCTTTTACTTAATTGAAATTATGTGTTCTCTTTTGCCCGAAACGCGTGCGATGGAATCCTGTACGTGATATATTAAATTGCTTAATTTCAATTGAAAGCCAATTCTGGTAATTTGATTACTAAACCTGTACGAGATTTGTTTTTTAATGTGAGCCGTTAAATGTGATTTAATGTTAGCCAATAAATATGTTTTTTTTAATCCCGTACGTTTCGATTAATTGGCTTATGATTTCAAAACTCCCGAGAATTTATTTTGGTTTGATTATTATTCATAAAGGCAACTGAAGTCAAATTTTGTTTTTGGCTCCCAGTACGTGATATCATTTTATCTTTAATATGATATTATTATTTATTATTAAATAAAAATAATAATCAGCAGTTTGAAAAAATTTAATGATAATAATAGCAATAATAAATGGTTATTATTATTAGAAGAGAGATATATTTACTCCAGGAGTAACTTTTGTTAGAGTTACTCCGCTTAATAACTCTCTATAAACATTGAATTTCATCAATCAAACCGTTGAACTATAAGTTCTTATTGAGTAGATCAATTCCATAAGGTTATGGTCTTAGTTTGTGGTATTTATTTATATTGGTAAGGCCTGCGTGTCGTGATTTATTTAATTTTTAAATATGTCATGCGTGTCGTGCCATTTTATTTATTTATTTGTACTTTCATTTAAATTAATGTAATTCTTCAAAGAGTTGAAGATGAGATAACGGCATATGAGGATGCTGGTAGGAGAAGCTTTGCTCGCGGGTCAAAAGATTGTAATAAAATAGTTTATTTAATTCTTAGGCATTAGTAGGCCATAACTGTACCACCACGTCTTGCATGAGGTGTATGTTTAACATGTTTTGTTCATGATACTTAAATTCTATATATTTCTGTAATTGATGTCACCATGGCATTAAACACTATTAGTTATTACTGCAAATCCTAATGAAGGACAAGAAATCCAAATTTTATTTTTTGGATTGGTACAGGAAATTGAGGAGTGTCCTCAAGCACGAGAAATAGCTGTATGTTCTCGAGCGAACAATTCCTGAGCAACCTGCTCCTACTAGGATCGAAAGGGATGCTTATGAGAAGCATTAATTCGATGCCTTAGATGTAGGATACTTCATGCTTGCAATCATGGAGGCGTATGATATGGTCATTCATCTCATGATGCTCAACTAAGAGCAAGTAAGTCATGAAAGATTTGAGGCTTCCTATTCCTTTTTCAGCTGCAAGCTGGTATAGGGTAACCCAGTGGGCCCTCATGTGCTTCATACTATTGGGTACATTGAGAACCTAGAAAAGTTGGGATCTCTTGTGGGCCAAGAGTTGGCCACTAACTTAATCCTACAGGAGTTGATGGATGGTTATAGTCAGAAGGGATAGTAATGGTCATGGAGGGAAAGGCCTAAAGTCTGCTATCAAGGAGTAGCACATGGGTAAGAACAAGTTCAAGCTCAATACTTCTGCCTTGAAGATGATATACAAAGGTTGCTAAGGAGGGTACTTGCTTCCAATAGGGTTGGACCAAAAAAAAATTGAAGAAATGGCATGTGTACTAGAAAGAGTATAAGTTGAAGAAAGGAAGTTTGACTTCCTCTTCGGGTATTTTGTCATAGAAGTCAACTTGTCTACTTCTACATCATAGGTATTGGATACCATATGTAGATCACACACTTGTACAAGTGTAAAGGACACGAAAGGGAGTAGAATGTTGACTAAAGGCAAGGTCAACATACTAGTGGGAAATGGAGCAATAGTTGCTACATTAACTAGTGGGAGCATTGACATGGCCTTTGGGAGCAGCTGGCCTTGGAACTAAATAATTGTTATTATGTTCCAGCTATTGATGGAAACATCACTCCCATTTCTTGTATAGACAAGAAAGAATTTTATGTTGTAATAAAATGACAATTGTTGTTCCAATTATTCAACAGGTATTAGAGATCTTGAAAGACATGGACTAAGTGTCGTTTATCTCTAAGTGTTTATTTATGATATAAATACGAATAAGGTCAAATCAATTGATTTGAATCTTATATACCTTAGAATTATCATTTAGGCCATATAAGTAAGAGACGTATTTCCAAGCTCCTTTAAATGGACTTTTGGACCAATTCGATTGTGAATTGTTTGGTATATGATTCTTGCTTATTGGAGAAGATGACTAAGTTTCAATCACTAATTGTGGTGAAAGGATTAGTAATCTTTTGGGATGATACATGAGATGTATATAAGCCACTAAACAAGTTTGAAAAGGTAGGTTTCCAACTTTGTTGTGTTTACTGTTAAATACAATAAATAAGGATTCGTGTATCATATGGAACACAAACCAGGAACCTTTGAAAAGTTTAAAGAGTTCAAAAATGAAGTGGAAAACTAGATTGGCAGAGGTATTAAGACCATATGATTGGATCATGGTGGAAAATACCTAAGCCAATAGTTTGATGACCATCTAAATCGCACCTTGTTAGACATGGTCTGATCTATGATAAGCTAATCATAACTTTATGACTCTTTCTAGGATATGCTTTATATACAGTTGTTTCTTGCCCTTAACCATGCTCCATCTAAGGCAGTAAAAGGGCTCCATATGAGATATGGAAGGGCCAAAAGGCCAAGTGTGACATTTATGAAGATTTGGCTTATCAAGATCATCTGATAAACTTGAACCCAAACTGAATAAATGTACTTCGTGGAGTGTCCTTATGAGACTAAGGGATACAGTTTCTACAATGTCTCCAAGGACGAAAAATTTGTCGCAAAAACTGGGGTATTTCTTAAAGGAGTTCATCTCCATAGGAACCAATGGGAGAATTGTAGAACTTGGGGAAATCCAAGTACCACAATGCCCGCCTATAATGGAACATGAATCGATTCCACAAGTGTTGTGGATGCGCCACCAATTCGAGATACACAAGATTTGTGTAGGTTTGACAGGTCATGTCACCAACTTGAGAGATACGAGTCACTCCTAAATCAATGAGGTGATTTGATGCTTATATGAAATGAGCATGTTACCTACCTAGACTACATAGTTGGCCCAAATTCTGAGAGGTGGCTTGGAGCCATGGAATCTGATATGGAATCCATGTGAACCAATAAGGTTGGACCTTGATGGAGTCATCCCAATGGGTAAAACCCAAAGGATGCAAGTGGGTCTTGAAAACAAGACTGACATTGATGGTATTGTGAATACCTTAAGGTATCGTTTGTTGCGAAAGGTTTCATGCAAATCCATAGTATACACTGTGGTGAGACCTTCTCCTAATCACGATGCTTAAATCTATCAAGATTCTACTTGTTGAAGATCCATTTATGGGTTTGAGCAAGCTTTCATAAACTAGAATCTTCATTTCGATGTGACTGTTGGATAGTGGGATATATCATCAACGAAGATGAGAGCTTGTGTACATACAAAGGTTAGTGGGAGTATGATTGATTTCTAGTCCTATGTGTGAATAACATGTTGCTCATCAGAAACGATTTTCTTACAACGCGTTAAAGCATAGTTGGGAAATGTTTCTCGATGAAGGACCTATGCGAGACTTCTTAAGTGTTAGGAATTCGGATCTATAGAGATAGATTGCTGGCAGTACTTGGCCTAAAGTCGAAGTACATGTTTGCATTGATATGTACTGGACAAGATGTCTTGTATGCTTTGAGCATGATAAATATGTACCAATCTGATCCCAGTGAAGGTCACTGGACTGCAGTCAAGAATATCCTTGAGTACCTAAGAAAGACTAAGGATATAATCTTGACAGATGATGGTAAGGAAGAGATCGTTGTAAGTAGTTACATTGATGCTACTTCCAAACCAATAAAAGTAATTCCAGGTCGTAGTCTGGATTTGTGTCTTGCCTATATGGTGG